>VMRM01000029.1:6375703-7575703 GCA_010277075.1 Poeciliopsis retropinna | reverse complement strand
TGAAATATCCAAAACAACAACCACAAGCAATAAAAATGTGTTTTTGTTCGCGTTGGAGAAATGTGATCAACGATTAACGGGTGAAATCAAAGTTGTCCTTTAATGGAAATGACAACAACTCCTCTGCCATTTAACATGTCCTGGGCTCGCATCTCATTATGAGGGAGAATAGATTACACCCTCATCTGGAAACTCAACATCAGGTTCATATTACAGCGGCTCAGTTAACCGGAGGTCTTTGAGCGTGTTTGCGATTGGGAGCGCCGACTCTGGCCCCGCGCCGGCTAATGAAGCTGATAATGAAACTTCTCCTTTAATTAACAGGTCACGCGTTGAGAGGAAGTGCGGTGTGCGAGACGCCGCTGTGCACACGCAGGATACGCCGACACACACACACACACAATTCTGACTCAGACATATTTCCACATGGTCAGAAAAGGACGCATGCAGCAAAAGAAATATCCTCAACGAGAAATAAAACTACATGTGAAAATAGAGACAGTAAAGAAAAGTTGGTCTGCTCTAAGTGGGGTTCTTTAAGAGGAACCTACATTTTTCAAACGCATTCCCTCCTGACCCCAAACTCCAAAGCAAAAGATTTTACTTCATTTATACAATCTCAGTTTCTTCTTCACATTTTCTCTCAGATCAATAAAGGTGAACTTTTCACCCCGGTCTAACTCGGAATACGTGACGATGTTCCACAAGCGGAACCGTGCGGTCCACAGAGACGAGAACCTGCAGCACAAAATCAGCAGGATTTATTTCAAGCGGAGCAAAAATATCATTTTATTTATTATAAAATAATTGATTTTTTTTTTTTTTTGAGTATATTGTTGGTTAAACTTCAACCTTTAGTTTCAGGTATTCTGCGTGATTTTTCTTCTTCTCCTCCTTCTTCTTCTTATTCCCCGTTAACTCAGAACCACAGCATCATGCTGCCAATTCCAAGTTTTAAAATGGGGGGATTATGTGTTCAGGGTAGGATTGGGTAATGATACAGTTTACTGTAATTGTAGAAATAAAAATATATAATAATAATTCAGATTTAACAGAACAATAAACATAAAAAGCATTAGATTATCCAGTACAGTTGGGAATTTCCAATATTTTGAGGATCTTTTGGTCTCAGTGAGACGAGGAAGCTCACGGTTGTAAAGCCACAGAACATGGTGGCTCTGTGTGTGAATTAGCATCGCATGTGTTGCCAGAAAAGCCAAGGAGATCAGAATTAGTGGGGACAGCCAGAAGCAACCAGACAGACACCAGAGGTGAGGAAGAGACACAAGATCAATAGTCTATTTAAACTGTTTTGTTACTGAAACTTGGAGCAGCTGTAAGTGCAACAAAAGTTTCTGCAAAGACGTTCAAGCTGAGTAATAAAAGAAAAACTTTTCAAGGTTCCTTGTCTTTGTTGTTATAACCAACACTTCTGGTTTTGTGATGTATAAAAGAACAGTTGAGAAAAAAATAAACATGTTTAATCTTGCTTTTCTCTAATAACGAGTTAAAATGGAAGAAATCTGAGGCAAAATAAAAACATGTCTATTTCTGCACAAAGAAATAGTCCGCTCATCCGTCTAATGCCGCCCTGGGCAACTGCCAGTGTGACTCACAAGAAACGTTGCCATAGGTAGGCCTGTCACAATAATGAATAAATCAATTAATCACATGATATAGTAAAACAAACTCAACCCCTTTTACTTGCATAACTTATATTTTTTTTCTACCAAATCCTGGATGATAAAAGTTTTCAGTCTGACGTTTTGGTTATTTGTCATTTCTGTTTTGTTTGTTTATTTTGTATATTAAAAATGTCTTCCAGTTCCAGTGCGAAATTTTCATCATAATTTAAAGTTTATTGAGCTCTAAGGATGTCTTCTTGCATTATTATTATTATTGATTATCATTTATCACGACGACTTCTGGCGCAGTTTATTATTGTGACAGGCCTAAGCTACAGGCCTCACAGATTTATTTTCTATCAGTGGCTTGACCTCAACAACATTTGCTAGCTTGTACCTAAAAGTGCTAGAAACACAATATTGTCTCAAGGGAACATTTCTGACATTTTCAGTATGTCAGATATTTTAAACTATTTCACACTTTGTCAACTTACTTAGATTAAAAGATTGTAATCATTCCATGGCATCTTTGCTCCTCTCATCATTAATGCTGCCCTTGGCCAGTCTGTCTGCTCATTTGAACTATGTCTGAATTGGGATTAATATGCCGCACATTTCAGATTTTTGCTTGCACAAAATGATCATTTCCTTCAACTTCTCACTTTGCGTTTGTTCGTATTGTGGTTGTGACGAGAAAAAGATGTAAAATAAATGAAGCAGGTATAAATACCTTTTAAAAGGAGCGATACCTGCAAACACATAAAGGTGTAACTGAGTAGAAACTCACTGCAACACAGTGTTTTTAGGCCATTGTCAGTAAATTAGTGGCGTTTGTTTGGCTGGCATCAAATGGATTCCTGTGCATGCAGATGAAATCTCAGACAACAGAATGTAAAATATAAACACACTTCCAACTAAAGCCTCTCATTTGTGTAAAAACCCAGAATCGGGCCTTTGTGATGTACGGACACGCTCGCATATTTCTCTGAAATTAACCGACGCAGAAGACGCCGCCTCGGCTTTCATGTTCCCAGATAAACAAGTGCTTGAAAAGCTTTCAAACAGTGTCTTTACCCAAACAAACTGAAATTGCGGCGTGTTAAATATTCGTTTGCTGACAGATTCCTGATTCGTTTGCATGGAGAACGCAGAGGGGTGGGGGGAGGACAGATGTCATCTAGGAGAACTTTAAAAAAAAAAAAAACATTTCATTTGTGGCAAGGCTACCCCAGGATCATGATACACAAAGCACCGCGTCCTCTCTCACAGAATCCCTGCTGTCTGAATGATGTTCAGTAATTGGGACAGCTTTACGACCTGCAACCTGAACAGAACTCATTAAAAGCAAGAAAATAAAATGAGAGGAAAAAAACTGAACATGAGGAACTTTTCAAAACCAACCATTAGGGGCGAGGGTGCTCTAACTTTTTCCTCTTCGTAGAAACACATTTTCCTTCTTCACAGAACAGATTTTAAAAATATGTGAAAGTTAAATTAACAATTTTTGCACTTCCCCCCCGATTAAAAAAAAAAGAAGCAAAACCTGGCAGGAGGATGCGGTTCGAAGCTGCACACCTGAATCAAAATAAATGCAGAGAAGTTCGTCTTTATAGCGAGAACATAAAGAGATTTTTTACCCCCTCAGTTTGACTTAATTTGAATTTGAGAAACTCCTATTCACAGTTGGGTTTCATTAAGTTGGGCCATTATTTAACATTTTCCTACAATTTTGTAGTTCAGCTCCCAGCATGAAAAGCTCTCCATATAGGGGAAGAAAGAGCTACATTGGCACTAAATAAAAAAAAGATACTTAACAGAGTCTGATGCTAAATGTCATATATCTGCCTGATAATTATCCTCAACCTGTGTTTATCATCCTAAAATGCATTTCTAATAGATTTACACCGTGTGTGGTAGATGGATAAAATCATCCGAGCCGTCTGATCCATCATGTGGGCTTCTCTTAACAGGCTTGTCAGTGTCCTAATGGAGCTCAGCGAAAGTGCAAGCACAGAAGCCCCGGGAGGGCAAACAAGTGATCTGTCTCCGCTGTCGGCGGAGCCCGGTGGCAAAAGTCATGTTTGTCGCTGTTTTGGCCACAGCTGCCTGGCAACTGCCACGGCTATTAGCCACGGACGGAATATGAGACCAAATCCAATCAGATCAGGTCATTACAGAGCGATGAGACGGAGAGGAAATGATGGAGGGACGGGAGGCGGAGTGAGAGATGGCTGATAGAGGGAGGGAAGAGCGCGTGAGGCGGTGGAAACAATGGCGTGGAGAGATGACAAGATGGGAGGAGAGAGAAAAGAAAAGCTGGGAGAGGGCAAGAAAATGACAGCAGGAAGGAAAGGAAAGTAATCAGAGACATCACTGCCAATTACCACCATACGTAATAAGGCCAGAGATCACACACATACACACACACACACCCCATCACTCACACACTTGGATGGACATGCATAATTAATAAGAGTCAAAGTCAGTCAAGTTTGTCTTTTACCAACTTAGAAGTCGAGTTGAAAGTCTTCAGTCCCGTTTCAAGTGTTTCTCGCCAAACTGAAATTAAAATCAGCAAAACCTAAAAGACAAACACTTATTCTAGAAAAAGAGAATCAATAATTACTTTCTTTAAAACTGATACTGTGGTAGTTCAGTCACTGCACTTTGACTCAGCTGTCAAAAACTAGGACAAGCGTAGAAACCAGTGTTTGAATTAAGATCCATCTTAAGAGATAAATTGACCATCTAGGGATCCAATGAAAGTCCAATAATTTGACTGCCCATAAGAGGTGGAACAATTAGATGCAAAAATAATCAGAAATGTTGTCAGGCTATGATTAGTTGGAGCTACTCCAATCATTTGGTATACTGTGCTTATATCTTCATTAGTGCAGACAGAGTGTCCACATAGAGTAGCCTGAGATAGAATATTATGAGCAGAACAAAGCTTTGAAATCAGCTTAGCCTGTATAGATTTCATGGTGATAAGAGTACAGGTGAGGTCAGGGGTCACGTTAAAGGAATATTTTGACTGCTTACAATTCATATTCCTGACTACTTGGCGCAGACATTTTCAATTTTGCGCACAGAGTAGATTGCGGAGACAACTAAATCAATCAATAAAAAATTTTAAAATAAAAATCCCATCTGAATATTGTGTCTCACGTGGACACAGAACTAAATGCATAATGCTGATCTCAAGCATACACCATATTCTCAAAGGCACAGGAAAGAGTTACTGAATTGTTCTGTTTTTTCAAAGTTGGATATTTTCTTATGCAGTTGAAACAGTGATAAGATTTCTATAGCTTAAATTTGTATGGCATGTTGCACTAAAGGTTCCCTCATAGCTTTTTTCCTGGAGTACACTCTCAAAGTTGCCTGGGGAGTTTCAAGCATGTCTTCTTTCCTCGGTGTGGAGCATTTTTTTTTTTCAGACCAATCAACCCTGGAGCAAAGCTCTGCAGAGTGCTCATCTTGAACTGCTCCTATGAACACACACTCCAATCTCTGTCACAATGCTTTGCAGCTCCTTAAAAAATTGCCTTTGCCCTATTTGGCACCTTCTTGATTAATGTCCCTCATGCCTGGCCCCTGAATTAGTGGGCTATGGCCTTTCCTGGCAAGTTGGTGTGCGGCCACATTCTCGAAAAGATGGCTTCATTTCTGAGAAGTGTGTTTTGCTTGGTGGCCTGGCACACGAGGGCACCTGTCACAAAAGGTTTCTTATATTAAAAGAACTCAATTAAGTATATTTGCAAAAAGAGCTTCTCTCTCACACAACAGATCTCCTTGCAGTTCTTAGAATACCTTGTCTTTTAGGCAAACACCCTGTAATGAAAGGATTTAAAAAATATAGAGTGGACTTTTTATATTATATAAGGCTGGCTTATTATAAGGGTGTGGGCTACCTTCAATCAGCTCCATAGTTATGCTGTTTTAAGCTCAGACTGCTACAGCACTTTCTGCAGAGAAGCTTAGAAATGTCGCAGTCTTTTGTTAGCCAAACACAGGATAGTGTTAGAGAAAATATGTCTACTGTGGTTTTATTAGTCCAAAGGACATTGCTGATGGTCTTTTTAGAAGGAAAGTTGCAAATATCAATTAAGCAGCCATTATATTTTTATAGATAACAGGCTTTCTCCGTCAACTCTTACAGAGAAACCAAACTTGCTACGTCTTTTCTAATTTTGGTAATTGAGGGGTGTGAAGCTTTGTAAAGCCCAAAGCGAGAGTAAACATGTCCGTATATGTCAATATTTGCAGAAGTGGAAGTGTCCTAAATATCTCTCTATAGAAAGGTAAACTCCAGACATTTAGGAAATTGCCTCAACTGTTCTGAGACTGATGAGCTTCATTTAAGTTATTAAGTCATTGATGATGTTTGACTCTTGGAGGTCAAATCTTTTTCTGAAATGCAGTATTAGTTTTATGTGAGATGTAGAGGGAACGACAAGTTAGCAAAACATCCATAAAGATGTCTTCTTTTTGGCAAAGGTGAGAGGATCTTTTTGGTCAGTAGAGTTATCAAACTGTGGCCATTTTTGAACAGTTTGTGCCTCGGTGTTAAATCATAAAGACTGACCTTAAGGAAGGTAAAGCCTGCTTATATATTCTGGAATCTTTTGTGACCTAATCATGTCGTTGTTGTGCTCTTGGTGTAATTTTTGTAGGCCTTGGGAAGGTCCACCACCGTTTTTCTATGTGTTTAGCAATTCCTCACGGTGCTTTTCTGGAGTCTGAAAGTCTTAAAAATGTCTTTTGAACCCTTTCTAAACTGATACAACTCATTTCCTATGTGATCTTTAAGCTCATCAGAATGCAGCATGATGTTTTGCTTTTTTAGATCACATAGCCTAATTTGTGTTATTAGATCATATTTATCTACTTTGTTCATTATCTTGATTTTTCACATAGATTGGTTGATACAAGCTGTTTCTACTTAAACTGTGTTTTCCTTTTCTGATAAAATGTGTTTGGTGATCTAAGGAATTGCTCCAAATCCTATGGATGACGCTTCAATGTCACAACACAAAGAAAGGCTGCCACAGATTTTCTCTTCAACCTCAGAGGCACAGTTGGCTAAAACCTTTTGTTGCATACCTTCTGTGGGTATAACTGTCTACAGCCATGAATGAAAACAAATCTATAGGCTCCAGTGTGCAGTGCTGATACTCATCTGCAGGCAGACAGCATGAAGAGAGATAGAAGCAAAAACATGGCGGTCAAAACAAAGTGGAGGAGGGAAATATTTTTCTCCTCAACCCACTAAAACATGCCCGTCCATTTTTAATCACAGCGCAGAATTCAAAAAAGCACAAACACGCCTAATGTCTCCTAGATGTTGTGTTCCTTTAAGAGAAATGAAACAAAACCTGGTGCAAGCCTCAGTCCTAAATCAGCTTCCTTTTTTACTTATTCCCAAGTCAGTAGAGAGAGCTGTGAGCAGCAAAATGAGATTTACTGCTTTGTCACACCCCATCATTGTCAGTTTGACATCTGTAACATGTGAAATTGCGATTTGAAAGCCACAGACGCACTGTAGATGCAACTTTGTTTCCTTCTGGGTCAAAATTTGCGAGGGCACAAACTATAATTCATCCAGATGTCAAGAGGAGGCGCTATATAAAAGGTGCTGCGAAACAGTTACGGCTATGAAGAGGGACATATTTTGCAAAGAGCTGAAGAATAATTTGACGTGGATTGAGATTTTAGCAGAGGAAGGAATGATAAATGGGGAAAAAGAGAAAATAACATCTTCGGACCAAAGACACCAAAGGCAACCCAAGAACAGAAGATATTAGAAAGACGATGAACAGATAAAAGAGGAATAAAAAAATAGCTTTTATAGATTGCAGATAGGAGATGGAGGACATTTTCTAAGACTAAAACAAAGTATATGTGAAAAAAGTCCAGGGCCTCGTAAAAAGATTCATCCCCTTCAAACACTTTTTTTTTCACATAACGATAGACTTATACATTTTACAGAGTGATAAACACACAAAGCAGTGCGTAACTGTCTATATCTGAAGATTTGGGAGTCTTGACTAAAAATGTCAAAAAAACACTCATTACACTTCACAATTTGTGCTAAAACGATTAACTAATTAACTAATTTAGTAATCATTAACTGCAGTATAAATACTCAAAGAAAGGCTATTTATTGAAACAACTATATACTCGTGGCTGAAAGTGTACAAGAATATATACATTTTGCTTGAAGAAATAAGAACAAAACTTTGTATATGTTTTACCCAGAACTCAAGAGGCATAGTTTTAGCTTAGCATGGTTCAAATCCTGTCTATTGAGCATATTTTTCCTATCCAATTATTAATTGGTTAACCCAAAAAATGAAACAAATCAGCTTTACTCTGTCGTGATGTTAAGTCCAGCAGAAAGGTCTGTTGATGCAGATGTATCCTTTGCTACGAATGATCCAAACTTACACTAAAGCAATCCTGCTGTTGCATTTTAGACAATAAAATGTTATAAATTATTCATATTTTTTGCCTTTAAGTATTTCTGATATTGCATAAAAAATGTTTAAATGGTTAAATAAAAAGAAATCTGAACCCAATTTTTAACCCAATTAATCGATTAATCGTCAGAATAATTAATAGAATAATTAAATAAAAGAACTGTTAGTAGCAGCTCTACTCAGAATTATGTAATATATATTGACCTACAACATTGAATCTAAATAAAATACATTGAAGTTGTGTATATCTACGTATTTAAATATCTATAAATACTTTTGCAAGCCACTGTACAGTAATCCATGTGAATGGAAAGACTAAAATATGAGAGGGAAATGAGCGAGCGATCTCATATGTATCACATTCGGCATCACACAGGCACTTTGCTCAACCTCAGCTATGATTCTGCGTGTGTGTCTGTGAAGGTGCAAAGTCTGACTGTGCCGTGTGAAAAATAAAGAGCTGCGTATGCGTCACCTGCAGTCAGAGTCGGTGGAGACAATGCGATTTCAAAGCAGCAGTATTTGATTATGCTTTTATTTCCTCTGAAATGGTAAAGCCAACAAATCATCACACACAATTCCACACAGCAGGGATCTAAAGTCCCCCAAAGAAAAGGAGGGAGTGAAACCATAACACCTGCTGCAGCTGCACAGCAGATTGGCCTTCCTTAGCTTTCTCTGAGTTTCCTCATTCAGCAGTTCGATTTACTACCAGAAGAGTACAAATGCTGAGCAAACAACTCATTTAAAACTTTTCATTTTGTAGCTTAAATAAAGGAAATTTTCTTTTCACTTTCCATTGTGTTGTAAATGTGCTGTTGTGTTTTTCAATGCTCACGTTGCAGATGATTATCAGCCAAATTATTACCGTTTTAGAAGACAAAATTGTTAGCCAAATCTATTAAAACGTGAACTGTTTACTACTTTTATTACATTTACAAATTTTTATGATACTGCAGTCGTCAAGGGAAGCCGAAGAAAAGAAGTGGTTCAAGCTATAATCCAGAAAAAAGGTCAATTAACATTAAATGCAACAGAAGTCACACAAGAAGAAAAAGGGAGCAAAAGCAGAACTAATTCAACACAAGCCTGAGGAAGGCTGAACCCCTTTCAATGTGTTTCTAAGAGCCCCAGGTGAGTCTGATAGAAGGATTACATCCCCTCTGGTGTTTGGTACCTGCTGATATGTTAAACGTGTCAAAAAGTAACATTTGGTAGCTAAAGCGGCAGATCTCTTAATGCCACAAGCAAAACAGTTAGAAAAACCTGACATAAAACTGAATTTTGAGACAAACACTGTTTTAACCTCTGAATTTTTAAAAATGTTTTCACATTGCAACCAAAATCTAACGTATGTCATTGCGATTCTGTTTGACAGACCAACAACTAATAAGTTGTCCTGTTACGAGATTCCTACGCTACTTCTGAAGGCAACCGTTGTCTGTGGACTTTGGTTGCACAATATATGCACAATATAGTTCTTCATTTAGTGCTTTGTCTCCAGCTGAGTTTTTTTTTTCTGTTCTTGAGCATGAGTAAGGCGTGTTGTGGTCACATGGCACAGCTTCCACCTGTTCTAGATTAACCCAGTGTGCTGCGTTGCCAGGTTGGGATTAACCTCTCCACAAACACAGAGTTAGCACACAGAAGTAGCAGGAAGCTCTCTGCCTTCGAAACACACAAACGCACCTTTCCTGTCACACAGTCCCATGATAATTCCCAATGACGGATTACAGAGGCTGACTCTTGGTCGCTATATATTTTTTGCGGGCTCCCCGTTGTGTGCCTCTTTCACTCCAGTCTTTCTCTTAGCAATTTATGCCTTCATAAAAGCAGACTTTCTTGTAATTACTGCTTCTGTAAAGAAAAGTAATCTGTCCTCCTGCTGAGTTTTATTAGACAGCAGAGCCTTGAAGGACTTTATCTCCTCGCTCTTCTCCTGTTAAGTCATTTCAGACACTAAATAGGAGCGCTACATTTGCAGTGTAAAGGGGTAAGAACTCCTCACTCGTTATGGATGAGGAAATATAATGTTTCCAGAGACTTCCACACAAACACATGCACTCTAAAGCCCATAAGGGGTTAGGAGATTATAGCTGCTTGAAATGATGATGGCCGGTACAGACATCAAAAACTACTTACACTAAAAAATGACAGCCATAACTATGTTTAATACAGCACGGCTAAATGACTTGTTTATGTGCGCTCAGTAATGGCATTTTCAGGAATAAATATCAATAAAGCGCTTGGTGTGAAGGCAATACTCTAACAGTCGTCTGTAAAAAGGGAACTCATGCCATATAATGCTAGTGTTTTGTTCAGATACAATATGATAGAGCAACATACATTTGAGCAGTATTCATATTCTTGCTAGTAAAAAATGTATGCTTGTATTTATTCTCCTTTACTCCAGCAACCCTAAATTAGGGGTGGGCGATATGGACTTAAAGTTGTACCACAATATTTTGTGGTGCTGTTGGGAAAATGGTGAAATATCGTCATAGCCGTTCTTAAAAAGTAAAGCCTGGTGGCCCGCCAGGCTTATAATACATCATCCATAATAGAACAACACCATAGATGTGGAGTTTTATTTCATTGAGGTGGTTTTGTGTGTTTTCATAGGGCCAGGCCATAAAATATTAACATTATCTATCATCACGGACAAGTGATCAGTATCAAAAGAAAACACATCTGAGAGAATTTTGATCATCTCTCTGAACTGATCCAGAACTGCACGGCATTCTGGGAGATAAAAGATCACATAAGTTCATCTGTACAAATTGTTGTTCACAGATGTTTTATGTCTTATGTCTTTATGCAATCTGACAGGCGTTTCCATGTCTAGATGTGTACAGCTGGTAGAGACATAACCCATGACAAATACTTCTCTAATTGCAGTTTTTGCTAATATGGCTCTAAACAAATGCATACTGAACTTTTCAGACATTTACTTGTAAAAAAAAAAAAATGTAAAAAATGAAATACCATGTCATGTTTTTCCTCTATTTCACAATTATGCAATACTTTGTCTCAACAAAAGATGAAGCAGGAAGTGGTTCTACACAAAGTTTAGGTCATAAAAATGTCTTCATGTTTACAGGGAGCCAAGAAAGATGTTATGCTAGCCACGAAACAGACAAGCGCCAGGGATCGTCTTACTGGTCCAACTCTCTGCTGGATTGGCAAAGAGCGCTCCCGAAGTGTCCGAGGATCTCGGAGATGTTGGCGCGGCACTACAGCCACGAGCTGCGGCCGCCGTTGCCACAAGTGTCAATTACAGCACAACGTCCCATTAAATTTCCCATCCTTTTTCAAATTTCTCACACCATTAGCTCCGAGGACATTATCATTAAGCAGGCTCGATGAGAGCCACTTTGGAAAGGAGCACAAACACATTGGCGATAAAATGCTCGCTGTCCAACGTGATCGCAACGTGATCGCTTCTTACTTCTGCAGCAAAAGAGAAAAAAAAGAGAACCCTGTTAAAATGCTCATTTAGTGTACATCAGTCACTGCGCTTAGGAATCTCATTTAAGGCTTGTTAACATTTACTCGCATTAGCTAGAATAAGCTGCTGGCCTCGCCCTCAACAAGCTGCTAAACTTCTCGGCAAGCTTAACTGCTTAATTATTATTACTCAAGGATTGCACTTTAACATGAAAAAGTTTGCACAGCTTTGAACTTCACTGAAGGGAAAAACAAAACTGTAGGAGAAGTTATACTTTACCAAACTGCATTAAGAAACGGCAGCGCAAACCCGCCTCCTAGGAAAATAAATGCCTCCTGCTATTTGTTCAGAGAGAAAAACTATTAAGCAGCCACTATGTCTCCAACTGTGTTTACAAGATGGGGAAAGAGGTAAGCGCAATTTGATTTGTGCAGATATTTTGTGACACAATTTATTTAAAAGCACAGCTGTTACATCACATCTAGACAGGCCTGGTGTAGAACGATTTGTCACTTATTCTGATTAAAGAGGGTCTTTCAAGGGGAAGCCAGGAGAGGGGGCTTCTGTTTGTAGAAAAGTCAGATGATGTCTGGTCTATGACCTCTTATTAAGCTGAGGTCATCGTCTCAACATTAAGGCGCATTTGGCTTTTTTTTTTTTTTTTTTTTTATGGAATATGAACCTAGCAAGTTTATTTATAACTCAGCATGATTACAAACTAATTATTGTATGAACAGAAGCATAAGATAAAAATCTACATCAATATTTAATTGCTTTTACTTCAAACATCATCAGTTGTAGTATGCCAAGTTTAATGTAAAGGAGCTTTAAATAACTAAGAGGGATGGGAGGGCTGCTTTTGTTTCTATTAATTCAATATAGTCTTCTATTAACATGCATGCATGGGTCCGTCGCTATTGTTTCTTGGTTTTGCTATTTTCTCTCTTTCTGCAGGGGTAGAAGCAGACTTATAGGGTAATGTGTCATATTCCTTCTTTCTCTTTCCTCTCCTCATATCCTTTTCCCAAAACTTTCCCTCTTTTCAGATTCCATGTCAACTACATTTGAAATAAACCCAAACCGATTTCACACAGACGGACACTCTTCCTGTCAGCAAGAAGAAGACTGATGGGGCACCCCTTTAGTTTCTAAAATACATCTAATATTTGGGCCAGGAAATATTCCCAAATAGTCAAATTCATCTTTTTTGTAAGCAAGGGGGAAGTGAAGAAGCTTTCTTGCAATGAGTTAACAGGCAGGAATAGTTTTGGGAGGGGCCATGCTGCAGTACTGTCTGGGTCCATACAGCAAGAGAAAAACTGATCTGATTAGCACATTCTGCATGGGGTTGGTGTTTTCCTTGAGGATGTGTGAGTTTTCTCAGGGTACTCCGGACAATTTTAAATACTCCCTCTGTTGACTGAATTGTGTGAGCATGGTTACTTGTCTTTAATGTTCCCTAATCGCCTTCAAGGACCAGGTGACTATGAAAAATGTAGGTGAATAGATAAATCCCTTTTTTCTATAAACGTTGGTGTATAGCGAGTATGAAACGTGTAAAAAGGCAGTACTCGTTTTTACTTCAAATCAATGACTTAAAAACACAAAAGCATCTGACTCATTCTGACTCCTGCGCTTCATTTGAATTGAAACCGTGCTCTAAAACTTTCTCCACTCATAGCCCACTTTGAAGCTGTGCTCTGAGGAGATTAACCAGAAGAACAATTTGCTTCCTGATTTGAACTCGTCTTGTCCCTAATTGGCTGAGGGGGATCTGAGGGGATCCTATAAACTTAACACAAAGTAAACTCGTATTCTAATTATTCTAAAAGGAACACAAATTAAGGCAAACCACTGATTTAACAGAGCTTCCAGTCTGCGGCATAATGTGTCTGTATGCTCTATCTCGGATTTAACACAGTAGCATATAGAGGTGAGAAACTCAAAAAAGGATTTAGTTTGGGCACCCATCTGATGTACAGATTTAAATCAATGTACATAAGAAAATTGTTATGATAGTCATATAAAGGATTATTTTGAGTTACCAGTATTTACTTATATTGTAAGTAAGCTGTTAAAATTGATAAGGTCTGGCAGTAAAATAAATAAAATGCTAAATCTGTATCACCAGACACTTTAAAGTAGACTCACAAACTATCTAATTGGGTGATTTAGAGTTGAGAGGTGTGAAATGAGTAATTAAGGGAGTTTTCACACCTGATAGTCTGGTAGACTCGGTTCAACATTTGTTAAGTTTTCCGTTAATGAGGTTTGCTTTAGTTGGTTTTGGTCAAGCCAATCAAACCCTTAAAAACATTTTCTTCCCCTGGCCTGTCGTCACTTCAGACGACACGAGGACAACTTCCTTCTTCACCAAATGTAAACAAAAGGTCAGATTTTTGCAGTTGTAGTTTCTCTCTTTCGTCGTTGGTAAAAGACCAGGAGCCATTCCCCCTGCTAGAGCTAGACTTTTGCGTTTGTTTAGGTTGGATTTACCCACAATTCCCTGTGCTTTAGTCCGCTTCCTGCTTTTTCATACAATCTCTGGTTAGTTTGGTGTGATTTGAATGCAAGTTGTGAATGTTGGGGTTAACTGCAACCAAACCAAAACCTTGGTTTGTAGTTGAACTAGAGTTTGCATTTGCATCCCCAAACACGATTTAGATTAAAGTGGTGGCAGGGCTAGTGTGAATGCACATTCAAGCAGTTGTCAAATGATTATTTAACTCATTAACTTTCTAAAAGTTATGCTGAACCTCAACCAAGAAAATAGCTGGTACAGTTTTGGAATGATTCACCTACTACTTCAAGCCACCAGATGTCCTTGCAATAAAAAGGAACAGGTTACTCTGATGTCTCATGTAAACTACCCAGGCTGCAGTGCATCATGCAACTTTGGACAACTCAATCATTAGCGCTGATTAAGCTGAACATCCTCATTTCCTCCTTACACTCAACATTTT
Source organism: Poeciliopsis retropinna (assembly GCA_010277075.1). Taxonomy (NCBI): domain Eukaryota; kingdom Metazoa; phylum Chordata; class Actinopteri; order Cyprinodontiformes; family Poeciliidae; genus Poeciliopsis; species Poeciliopsis retropinna. The sequence goes on along the minus strand of VMRM01000029.1, from coordinate 7,561,185 downwards.
CTTATGACAAAGATTTAGAAGAAGAAGCAGTCAAGATGATTTGATGAACAATATCATAACTTATCCTAGCTTAACTTCACCACATAGAGAAGAGAATATTTCTGTTGTTAATTCTACCAGCTGCGTTTTTAGTCTTCGCCATAACTCGCATATTGCCTCTTGAAATCATGTACGTATTTCATTTCACCTTTTCCGGCAAATAGCTATGGCATTGATTGAGTCAAAGCACCAGGCTGACATTTTCCCAACTCTCCTAATCACATAATGTTGTTCTGAAGGGGGCCGTTCGAGTAGGCAGCCGCTGAGTGACAGACAGGGTTTCACGCAGTGGCAGGAAAAATATACCCGTGCAATGCCATTTAACTCGGCAAGCAGCACTGCAACGAGGCAGAACTGGATATTAATCTCACATCTTACCTATACTTTTTAAATGCCAATGGCTGATGGCTAATTGCAAACAGACCAACTTCCCTGTAGGGTAGAAAGTCGTGTTAAGAGACTTACAGGGGATCATAGACGAAAAGACTCAAACCACTCCTTCTGTCTTGCTTTGGTACATTTCTTTATTCACAAATAAATCTAACTCACTTTCCAGCAGAGTATCTCTGCCTAGCAAAAGTGGAAAGCCATCACATAAAGTCTCTATAAACTTCTTTCTTCACCTCCTCTCACTCTGCAATGCACTCAGAGAGGATACTTCACGAGTCTTCTCTAGATTCTTCCAAGGATAGACGTCACATGTTCAAATATAATTCATATATTTTTTAATTTGTGCAAACCCACGGCCTTAAGGCACCATGTCACGAGACCCAATGTAACTCCAGTTTGTCTTCTTTTCTGGACGAGAGAGAAAATTACAAACATGTTGGGAATATCTGATAAGTGTTAAATTCAACAATTTAACAACGTTAGCAAGACTAGCCAACCGGCTTGCTCAAGAAAACTTAATCCACTTGAGTTTTGTGTCAAACATAAAATATTTTCTAAACTGCAGCTCATAACAAAACAGCATCCAAAGTCTTTGTGAACTCGGCAAAAAACAAATTTATTTGGGAACATGGTGACAAAAGCAGGATGTGAAGCTCTAATAATTCTTGTTTGAAGTGATCAAAATCACATAGTGGAATGAATATCAGCATGACTGACAATTGCTGCCTCGCAGTTTGTTATTGCTCCACTATTTTGTTTTTGCTTGGTTGAGGTCTACTTAAGTACTCACTTCATGCAATATCACCCAAAACAGATGCAACTATGTATTACATTGTCCAGGGGTTTCGGGTAAGTAAAAATGAACTAAAGCACAAAGGAGGTGTGAAATTTCAGCATTTTTCTCCTTCTGTGATGCAGGATGACCTAAAATGGACATTACATTACAGGCCAACACTGCCGACTATTGTGTTTTAAAGCCTATAGATTTACAAACTATAGATTTGCCAAGACAAATCTATAGTTCTGGGTAACAAAATTAAATGTTTTTCAGGAGATGTTAAGATCTGGGCTGTATTTTTTTCTTTCTGCATCTCTCTCGATCCTCTGTTACTTCTTCTTGCTGCCGCTGCCAGTTCTCATCACCTAAACCGATGACAGCGGCTAATCAATAGCCTGCAAGCATGGTCACACTTGTCAGATCAATTTCCCCACTAATGAATGTAACTCAACTGCAATTGTTGTTGATGAACTATTTGATGTTCTCTAAGGCGCATAAAGTTGCAACGCAGTTGCAGGTTCTCCCAAGAAATAAAAGCTCAAGCTGAAGGTTCTTCAGTTCCCAGGGATGATGATGTTGTTGTTGTTGTTGTTGCCATGGCTATATCCTCCTGCATTTTTTGGACCGAGCACAAAAAGACATCAACTCTCATCGGCACGTCAGCAGCAACACGGCGATGGAGTTTGATAGCACTTCTTCCAAACAATTTTCTGTCTTCTTTTTTTTTACACATTTAAAACATAAGTGGTAAATGTCAGTTTTGCTGTCTGCCTCTGGAAATCAAAGAGCTGGGCCCCTTTCTCGATGAATCACTTTAAGCTTCGGGCATTCGAGAAGAAATCAATCATTTAAGAAGCAGAAAGAGCAATTTCTTCCCTGAAACTAGCCTGGGAGCAGAATTGTGTCCAGCTACAAGGCATGCTGGATTGGAAAACTGAGGCAGAGGATGACACAGGCAGGTGGTTATGTACGTAAAACCTAACCAAATGATTTTATTTAGGCTCACACACTCCCTATCAATATTATTTTTGATACATTTTTTCCAAATTTGTTGGCAGCTATTAGAAGGAAGCTTGCAACAGATACATTGAAGGTCTGATCAGGTTACCTGGAACTCAACAAATATCTAGTACAATGAAAATCTATCAACCCCACTGACAGAGAGACGATGAATGCAAAAAAAAATATGAATTTGGATAAAATACATCAGCTCTACTTTAAGACTCGGTTTGAATCACATAGTTCTGCTCCCTTGGTGCTCCAGGCTTACACTGATGAAGGATATTCTTGAGTAATCAAAGCAAAAATTTGATTAAATCAGTCAGTTTCCATGGTTAAACCAAAGTTTTTTTTATTCAGATTGGCATTTAATTATTACTAACGCACTGCATCTGCAATAATGAATTAGATGGGATTAATGATGAGATATTGGAAGCATGTTAAGTTGGATGGAGTTTGTATGGAATTGGATTTTAAATGGACTTAGTTTTTTCTATATCTTGCCGAAGAGGAATTTTAGCTGTTGACTGTTGAGGCATTTGGCGCCTTGTCATTTCTGTGCCCTACAATTGTTTACATTTTAACATATAAATAGAATGTTTTATTTATTTTACAGAGGAATATAGCAACACATTTTATTGTTCTGCAGTTAAAGGAAATGAACTTTTACGGTTATATACAGGTGAATCTCAAGGAATATGAATATCTTTGAACAATTTCAAATGCAACTTCAGAAATGTAACCGTAATACATACACCTAGAGAGATATTTAAAGAAAATGAAAATATTCCAAAACTCCAACTTATAAATGGCATTTTTTATGTTTAAATATCGTGTCATGAGCATTTTATGGAGATTGCTGACTGGATAGATGTTTTAAAAAATAAAAAGTAACCGAAGGAACCTGGGCTTCCACTAGACCTCAGCTGATAGACGCCACACCGCTCTGCATTAATTCATGCAAATGAAGACACAACCAAGTATTGAGCATGTATAAATATGAAGACACTTTTCAGGAGCCTGACATTTCTGTCTTTTTAAATGTCATGTTTTTTGTTTTTTTTAATCCAATGTCTAACAATTTTAGACACTGAATTTACAGTTTCCATTTTCTGTAAGCAATAATCATCAAAATTACAAGAAAAAAAGGCTTGAAATATTTTTGCTCTGTACATTTTATAAGCTTTACTTACTGAAATCAGTTACAAAAAAACATACAGCTTTTCTTTATTTCAAAACATTAAAATCTTTAAGAGAAATCGCCATACATCCAACATGTAAAATGCTAAGCTGAAATTTATCCAAAGGCTTAGACTGACAGCTAAGCAGAACACTGGAACAGCCCACGTTCGGATGCCTTTCATCCAATTTGGTCAAACGTGTCAAAACAACACAACTTTAATTTGTTCGGTCAGTACAGCAGGTTAAATATCTTGGTTAAACATGCAAAAATAAACTCTTTCAAATGCCTCAGAAAGTGAAATTAAGAATTATAAATCTCATGTAAAATAAATAATGAAGCAGACATGGATCTGACACATTACCACTGATACCTAATCTGATACAATACAGATATCATATTAAAGCAAGTCTGCTACAGACTTAAATCAAGAAAAAGCAGATAGAAAGTGTGACATGAGTCAGTCTGAGGATGCACCTTCTGAAAACACTGAAAACAATGCATCCAGTAACACTGAAACAATGAACTCACAGACGCAGCAGCGGACGCTTTGGGAATTTAAAAGCCGTGATATCCACCAGACTGCAACAAGCGGGTCCAAATATTCAATTCAAACAACAAAATTCACAAGAGGCTGCAGGTTTCACAGTGGCATCTTAAAATGGGCTGCATTTCACTCAACTAATTAGAGAAATTCCCTATTGAGAAAAAAAACAACAATACCCTCCCATGAACACAATACTGAATTAAAAACAAACTGGAGTGAAATGTATAACAAATCTAGAAGCTGTGGCAGTAAAATTTTAGGACTTATATTTTTTCTCTCTTTAACGTAGCTTCAAAAGAAGAAAAATAGGAAGACCTAGTTTTATGTAGAAGAAAATAATGTGTGCAGGATGAGCAAAAGGCTTGATAATAATATATCACAAGTTGAAAGGAAGGAATACCAACACATTTCCCACAGTACAGTAGGAGAAAATGCTGATTAAGCGTGGACACATTCAGTGAACAAACTCATCACTCCCATCCCTTTCCCTGCTTCTCCTCCCACAGTTTCAGCCCAACAAAGACAAACTCTCTCCGCAGGGGTGTTTCCCAACGGCAAACTGAGTATTGAGCGCTCTTTTTTCTTTTTCACAAAAAAACCTAATCAAAGATCCCATCGCACACACTTTGCAGAGCCATCTTCATCAGCTCTCTGATTGAACTCCTTTCCCCCCCCTCGCCTTTTCTTTTTCTGACTCGCACTCATGCGGTGACCTTATAACGATCTCTGGCGCGGAGCTTTCGCAAACAAATGTGTGAGCACAAACTTGGCGACACACGCGGGCCCACGACGGTTCGGTAATGATCTGCCACATATGCCACGCTCTGAATCTGTAACGGCTCTCTCCCGCTCTCCATCCCAATGCGAGACTGTAAAGCCCTCGTTAAGTTTGTGAGCACTATTTCCTTGTGAAGTCACATTTTACAAAATGATCTTCCTGTTTTCTGTCATCTGGGTTTGGATGTAGAGGGACATGGATACAAAAATATTCAGAATCCCCATCAATTAAGAATGTTTTCTTTCTTTCTTTGGTGTGTAATCAAAGATTGAGCCTCAACATGCATGTAAAGTCAGAATTTTGATAACTTTACATCCCCCGTGCCTTTAAAGCAACTTTTAAGCTGATCGATTATAATCACTTGGAGTAGCTCAATCAAATGTGAAGACTATAAACAACCAAAATGGCAGTTCAAGCCAAGATGGCACACTTCCTATTTGTTGTAGGGAGATATTTGAGAAGTATACAAGTATACCAAATTTCATGTATGCATAATGTTACGTCCACCAGGCTCGTTTGGTGGTGTAACATTAAAGGAGACCACACAAGGATTTTCAGATTAAATGAAAACTTAATTTATTAAATTATACTGAAGAAACACAACCTGAAAAAGAATGCCTAAAGTGAGAAACCAGAATAGATTAGTGCAAAACCTATAATCAACCAAAACTAAGCAAAATGCAAAAACAAACCTAACAAAACCCAATCAATAAATACAAACCAAACCAAATGGAGTTCTGAGGAGGGAGAGGAGAAAAGCCTCCCTTTGCTGAATGCATAAGAGCTTTTAAAGCACCAGAGCACTTAATCAGGGCAAAACATAACACCTGCAGAAGGCCTGCCTCCAGACCCTACAAGGAAAAAGGGCAGAGACCCACTGCAGCCGTAACAATAATAAGTACGCTAAATGAGGAGTTGCAGATAATGTTCAGTGCAATCTGATCCAACACTGGTATCATAAACGAAATGGAAATGACTTGTTACGCATTTAAGCAACAACATAATCTATTACACTGTATATGAACAGGCTTTTCAAATATATTTGATCTATTTGGTGTAAAAATACAGATAGAACTCATTGTGGGCATCCGAGTCTGCCTTTGAAAAAAAAACAAAAAAAAACAGCAACGTACATTGTTTGGCCTTTCTACAGAAAGAGTTCCAAACGTTGGCTGAACTTTTTCAACATCAGCCATCTTTTATCGTACATTTATTTTAAGGGCACCCAAATAATCTGTGACAATTCCTCAACCACCTGATGCCATTTTGTGCCTTGTCAAAAGGTCTCTGAGCAGCACTATAAATCATCACCAGGCTGGAGAGAAATCCCTCCAGTGGTGAAGAAAGCCACTTTAGATGACAGTATGACCGGCTGATTAAATTCTCTACCTTATGCGTCGCCTTAGCTAAAACGCCAGGAGTATAATTAGCTGTCACTCCACAGAAATGGCAGAAGAATAGTTTTAGTCAGGCATTGCTCTCAGACCCCATCACACTCAGTCCTGTTCTGGTTTATAAATTGTTTGTCCTCAAGTTCAAGGCTAAACTGAATACTTGAACCTAACCTTAGAATACTAGCTGCTCTAATAAGTCATTAAATTTTGTTGATTATTTTATGTACAATAACAAACCTGAAAAAAAGTAGGCAAGGTATCACTATTTATATATTTTTTAAACTTTCTAAAACTGTTGTTGCTCAGATGATTTTATACTTTTCTGTAATCTCTGCTAATCTCTGTGTATTGGCATTCCTGGTAAAGATCTGCAAAAGGCCTTGGAGAAAATCCATCTGTTATTGCAGTTGAATAATCTCACAATGAACAAAAACAACTTAAGTGACAGTTTTCCTTTAGTGAGAAATCTCTGTGTTGAGATGACAAATAAACCTTTTTCAAAACTATTTACATGTTCTTACAGTTTAACGTTTTTTAAATTATAATTTTTTGAAGATTGATAACGATAGAAGGATGCAACGTATCCGTACATCAGTCAAAGAAGAAAGTGATTGTTTTGGTTGTGATCTGCATCTGGCAAGAATCCACTGTAATCTCTATACATGTGGCTTTTGCAGTAAGGTCAAAAGGTCAATTTCCTAATAAAAACATTCAGGTCTGGCAAAAATCTTAAAATCTAGAGTTAAAATGCATCAGTTTGATGAAACCAAACAAATTTTGCCTGCATGCTCACTTGGAAACATAATAGTGGAAAATTCATGCATAAAATAACAGGGCTTTTTTTTTTTTTTGAAAAATCCAAAACCTTTAGGTGTAGGCAAAGCAGAAAGATGAAGAGAGATCGTAAGGAGTCCAGGAATGCAATCCAAACCAAACAAAAGATTGGCTTTACCCGAAGATGATGAGCCAGACTGAAAAACTAAGTCTGAGTGAGTATATGGGGTGATAGGAAGCCTCTGAACAAGAGAAATCCTCACAATCTGATCTGGAGCAGCTTTGTGTGGCAGAGTAGACAAGTATCACCAAATCAATATGTGGTGTCTCCCACCACAAATGACTGAATGCCAAGATTAAGACTAAACAAGCTCTAAAAAAGTTCAACGTTAATTGTAGAATTTTTTTCCCCCTCTTAACAGATTTATTTTTTCTAGTGGTCATACTAAAGGTGGAAGGAGTTTGGAGAGCTATGGCTTTTAAATCTCAAAAACCTGATTAAACTTTGGATATTTCTGAGAAAATGCCATTAGGTTGATGAAAGATGTGTGGTGTGTGTGCGTGTGGAAGTGTGTGTGTGGGGGTGCGCGTGTGTGTGTGTGCGTGAGGGGGGGGTTCGGCTTTTTACACAAAGGTGTGCCAGCTGGGGAACAATAATGTGGAGGATTGTACATGTTGGCCTTATCTGATGGCTCCCACTGAAACCACACCTCAAACATTTAAACTGGTCTCCATCAGTAGTCTGAATGTAGGGATTTCTGTTCATCAGAAAAGTCAAAAAAAAAAAAAAAAGGTTCTGTGTCATTACTGATACAGAAATAGTATCTTTGTTACCGACAACTTAAACGCAAGAAGTCTTACTTCATTCTTAGTCTTTGTGTGCCGGTCATCAGCACTTTTTTTGCTTTTTTATTGCCATCCACGGTGCAAATGTGTGCCCAGATTTATTAGCTTGCTGATTGGTAATCACAAGTGCAGCAATAAGCACAGATGCAAACAAGCACAGCCACTATTGTAATCACCCTGCATTTTCAGACAGATTATCTCTCAGCAGAGAGGTCTGTTGCAGGAAGGGACCCGGTGCACTAAGGACAGAAAATGGAGATGTTGTTCAGCCCATTAGGGTCCCCAGGAGAGCTGTTGATAAGGCGGTGGGTGTGTGCGGTCCTGTCAATGTCTCTTGGGTATGTCATGTAGTCAAATAAGCAGGAAGTGAGCTTTTGGATAAGATATCCAAGATCACAAGCAGATCCTCCACCCAAGCTTATCTCTTCACTTGATTTCCCTTTTTCTTTTTTCGGAAAACTGTCGGAAATAATAAGGATGTACAGCAAGTAACATTTAGTAGGATGGCGTATTTCATTGAATTTAGTCACACTTCTGGCCATTACTAGAATGTGCACATTTATTTGAATGAGAATTAATCATAGTTGAATTAGTAGTAGAATTAGTCGTAGTTGTTAAAATATTTATAAAAGTTGTGCATTTCTTTTAAAATGCATCTAATTTGATGTGACAAACCATCTCAACACCTGGAAGACACAGATGCGAGTCTTCAAAAAATGTCTAGATTAATGTTTACCCGATAAACAGCTCGCAGTTTGAGAGACTGAAGTGTTGTGTGTCTAACAAGGCGGTCAGTAACACAGGAGTACCACAGGGAACTGTACTCTCACTATTCTCTTTTGCAGCTAGTCTGTTTCTGTAAACCAGTACAAATCAGAATCCTGTCATCTTCAAAAAATGTATACAAGTATGTTGTGGAGAGTGCACTGCATCTTCTTAGTTCTTGGCAGAACCAATAAGATGTTGAAGAGGTTCCTTACGGAGTGAAGAATTACAGCAGCAAAAACAATAACTCAGATGAACCTCTTTGTGCTGATCCACAAGATTTTATGACAGAAAAAATTACAGAGAACCGTTACAGACAAATTCTGAAGAACTTTTCCCATCAAAGTGACAGAGGATTAAAAATGAAACTTTCAGCAAGGCGGCACCCGAACTGAGTTGATAACTAGAAATAAGTAGAAGCTAGTCGTGCTCTTGGATCTTCATAGTGCATTATTGGCTTTTCTGTATATAAATGTAAATCAATGTGGAGACTTGGAGATAATATCTAAGGAGAGGGCCCTGACCCTGCATCTCATATCCACAAAGGAAGAACGTGTCCTGCATACAGCTACCTGTCGCATAACTTTGCTGGGAGTAACTGAATGGGGATGTGGTAAGTAGCAAAAAGGCAAAGGTTAGAGGCAAAGTATCCAGCTGATAAGCAGGAAGATTATTGAGTATAGAAGGAGGTAGAAGAGAGGGCAAATGCAAAATGAGTTTCATCAACATATACAGTACAAGACATTGATTTCTCAATTGAGTTAGGGCCAGAAGGACAGAGGAGGATAAGGCCATCTATTTGCTACTAAGCTGGCTGAGCCTAGCTTCCAATAACAATGGATCCACAGCCAAAAACATAATTACACACATGCCCTAACCCACAAAGCATTCCTGATCTCAAACCAATGGATCTACTCCTCTCTCTTCCCTCCCTCCTGGTTCCCTTCATCTGCTTCGCTCTCTCTGTGGAAAGCTTTCACACCTACACACAAACACACACATCAAACAAAAGCCCAAGCTGACTGAAATGACAATGAACCGCTTTCGCTTTTGTCAATCGACCTGTTGACACAAGATCGAAACACAATCAGTCTGAATTAGGGGGAGCTCTGCGTGAATTTATGGGAATCCCAGTAAGCCAAAGTGACAATCTGGGCAGAACGCATCCACCCTCAGTCCTTCCTTTTATTCACTCTGAAGCTCGTCGTAATGTCTTGAAATCCCTTGAAATACACTGATGGGAGCCAAGTCGGAGCTCCAGGGATGATGAGGAATAAAGATCCAACAGGTAATGTTTTGTGATATTTGAAAAAGAGAAAAGCAGTCAGACAAAGTAGATGTAACGTGCTTTGAGGTTTAACCTCTGCACCAAGTTTCAGGCTCAGTCCAACACACAGTTCATTTCACATTTTTGGCTAATAAACTAATGCTCATTGCATATTTCCACGGTTTTCACAAGAGTACTATAAGCCTGGCGGGTCATCAGGCTTTACTTGCTCCCCTACAATGTTTGGCGTTGCTTATTGTAAATAAGATTTTTCATACACCACTAACAGTGAAAGTAAAGGCAGATTAAGCTCAATTGGGAGTGAGTGAAGTTCTGGTGGATTGCCCTGGCTGCCCTACCACTGGGCCTTAGCAAATTTTCTAGGGAAAACCCTGATTTACAATTTTTGGACGATTTTCTCTATGTACATATGAAAAGAAAAATTATAATAATAAATAAAATAAAATAAAATATTGTCTGGGTTTCTCCATACATCAAATCTGGTGCCAAAAATGAATAAAGCGACTTGAATCAGACTTATTTTCCGTACATACAACATCCCAAAATTGCAGCCATGTGATTGGATGACTCATTGTCTGTGTTAACTAACTGGAAGGTGCATCTGATAAAGTGAACTGACTGTATATCAAGCAATAAATTTAATTTCCTTTACTTTAGCTTCAGTTCCTGCTAACTGCTGGAACAACATGAAGTGCTGCTGAGTAAATATTGATGTCTGTACTTGTGAACAGACAAAATGTTACAAGGATATGAGTACTTTGTGTCAGAGTCTGCATACACCAAGGTAATGATCATCTCATCAGTGCAGTAACAACCTCATTCATCTTAACAACTCAAACGCCTTTATTAGCTGAGGCTACGCTTACACACTTCAGCGTTTCACCATTATAGAGCTCCATAAATCAATGGTTTTCTTTGTCAAGTATGTGTTTGAGTATTAGGTGGAACAAAAAACAAACACAGTTCTAGCTTTCAAGTTCAATTTCAAGACTGTCAACAGAACTGATTTGTTCAGATGTTTCTGGTTAGAAAATGAGCGATTTTGAGAGAATTACACTTTCTATGAAGTTGGTAGTGACACTTTGCAAACTACAATAGTGTAAATGACATAGTAAAATTATTTATTAACATATTAGTGCTGAAACTCAGCTTTTAAATTTACAATGGGAGTCTGTGTTTCGAACTCACCCACATGACGAAGCTACAGTAGGGCGACTTTTTAGTGTCCGTTCCTGCTTTGGACATCTTTCTGGACGTTAAGAAGTTCTGAGTCTCAAACAAAACGTGTCTTAAACAATTAAAGACTGCTCATGAGAGAAAGGTTTAAAAACTGGCATATGCAAGGTTGTCAACGGACCACAAAACAGTGATTGGTGCATTGCTAAGGAACATTAATAGAAGCCAAGAACTGGTCATCCAAGCCCGTCGACTGTTGGTTAAAATATTGCATTCATTTCAAAGTGACTATTTTTTAGCCATTGTGATAGGGGTAAAAATAGCTCTACAGATAAGTCAAGATGATGAGATATTAGATATGGACAAAGATCAATAACTGTACATCTCTAATGCTCAACTGTACATCCATCTATTCCATCAGTTTTAGTCCTCTTCATCTGCTTGTCATCTTCACATTATTTCTGGCTAAATGTCACCATTAGAGTACACTTCACCCCACAGACGTATCCTCTTCCTTTTCAGCTCTCTCTTTTGTCTCTTACTTCAGTTTTTCCTCTCTGTCTGTCCCTCTGGGGGTCCTTCTCTGCAACTTACTGTCTGCGTTGCACACAAACACACTCGCCTCGAGACGTTTAAAAATTCAGTCCACGGTCCAGCACTTTTAAGGCACAAAGAGGCATGGCGAGGACCGAACAGGGATTGGGCTAAAAGCGCCCACTTTGATAGGAAAAGCTATATGAATGGTGCCGAGTGAAGCAGACGAGGCCACTTTTGTACTCCACACATCCTTGAGCGCAGAAATGCTGATGCACACAAAGGCACTGGGAGACAAAAAAAAAGTTCACACACGCATATTAAATTAGAGCTAAAAATCAACCACAAAACCTCTTAAACCTCTAATGGACAACAATAGTGTAGATGGAACATGCAGAAATCTAAAAATGGTGCCTATGGATCGAATAGAGACATAAAATACCTGTTGACCCAATAACAGCTTCAACTTTTAACAGTTTAGTGCTTTAGGCATTTCTTTTCTTTGCAAATCAGTATCTCAGTCAACTATACATACAGTTCTAAATTTGATCCTTTTAGGTAATTTGCTTCTTCTGCTGAAGGTGAAAAAATATCAATCAAGTCCTCCTGAGGAGGCAAAAATATTCATCTAAAGCCTTGATCAATGCAGCTTGAGCCACACTATTGCCTGTAAGTCCGAGGCTGAATTTGTTCAAATCATGTTCTGCAATTCGAGAATTGTGCCACTCGAGGTGGCAGAATGTTGGACTGGTTTTAGAAACATTCCGATGTTTTTTTTTCTTTTTTTTAAATTTAACTTCAGTTTCAGGGTGAAAAATTACAATTTTGGATGTAATCTTGAGATGTTGTGCCGCTGGAGAGATTCGCTTCGATAACCATAGCAACAAGGTGTTTTACAACCGGGAGCAAACGGCATCACAAAAGTTGATATAATACTTCAACTGGAGTCACAAATCCCAGAGGAGTTGAAAAGGAGGCATGGTGGGTGCAGAGCTAAAGAAAAGAGGAGAGAGAGAAGCAGGAAGTTCACTCTATCTCTTACATCAGTCATTGCTGACTAACAAGTTGGACCGACTCCTTGCTGGACCTCCTTGGAGCAAAGAGTCTCCCCAGAAAACAACCAAGTAGGAAATGTGCTGCAAAATATCCTTTCAGAGATTTTCTCTGAAGTCTTCGCTTTGATCAAGGAAATACTGTTTTTTTTAAAAAAATACCCACAAACAGACAGACTTCCTTTCAACTACCCCTCTGTTTCCTGTGTTGGTGCTACCCTCAGAGGGTGGCAAGCTTTTCCTGGTGACTGCCATGTCTGACTATTCAGAAACCAGTTCTAGTAGCCAGAGGGGACTCCATCTGTTGCTGTGTAAATATCTGAATCTCAGCTTCATATTCTGAACTACAACTAATCTGTGTAAACAGGATCAATGTTAGCATGTCTGAGGCATGATTTCCAATATTTCAGCAAAGAAATTATCTTGGCAGCTTGGGGGAAATAGTCCTTATGCAGCTACTTGTTCTATTTCATGTTTCAGTTTTACTGACATCGTTCTAGTCCACAAAGGGCAGTAAAAGCCCCGAAGGCTGTGAAAGTGCAGAGGAAAAAGAAGGGAAATTTCTCAAAGCTAAATTTAAAATGGGAAATTAAATCACCAAGACTGAGAAATCAATTAGATTACAGATGTGTCTCCTACTGAGGTTAATATCTTTACATAACCTTTGCCCAAATGATGGGATAGGAAGTAATTTATGCAACAACTCAATGTGAACAATGGAATCATAGTGGATTTAAAATGTCTTCTAGCAACAACATTATGACTCAAATAATGGATATCTATTAACTCTGTGATTAGAAGGTCATATCTGTATACTTTAGGATATATCCTCCAATATATCTGTATGTGGCATCTCTTGAAACATTAACCTCAGTCAAATCCCATGCCTTGGTAATTTCCCCCAAACATTTGAATAAGATATGCTTCACAAAAATATGCTTATCCCGTTGCATGTGCACTTTTTTAAATTTCATCTAAATTTTTGTTTACAATCTGGCATAAAACACTGCACAGCTGGCTTCATGAGAAAAAGTTTTTTCTTTCAAGTGACCAGTGCTCTTCTAGATTTTGTAGGCCATCGCACGGCGAAGACATTTCCGGGAATAAAATCTTTTTTATTGATTTAATGTAATATTCTAAATTTATGAGAAACCAAATGTTCTATCTTTAAGACATAGTCATTCGAATTAACAAACATAAAATCCTGTAATAGCTATACGAGTTTAACTTTCTGAACTAAGTTTCCATACTATTTTATTATGCATCTGTATAGAGTTAAATTAAGGCTATTCCTAAAAACTAATTCCAAATAGCTGTAGTCTAGAAATTAAACCACAATAAGTGGAAGCTTAGTTTCATACAAACTAAGCTTAGAGGTAGTTTGTATAAAAGAAAATGGCCAAAATCTAACTAAAAAGAAATGCATATTGACTACAGCCCCCAACAATGCTTGTATACATCATTTATATACATTTATGTAACAGCAAAATGTAACTATCACTATACCACCATTAAATATTGGATGTTTTTTAACATTGTTTCACCTTGGATAAACTTTACGTCTTGTTTCTACAGTGAGTCATCTCCATTACTAAGTTTACTCTTCAGTTTACTCCCATTTATCTAACTGACTGATCTTCTCACTGACATGTCTTGTCTCTAATTACTTCAGCACCTGTTCTTCCCGTTGCATCCAGCAGCAGTCATTTAAGTAGCTGGCCTTAGCCATTTGTCTAACCTTCTGCTACTTCTTGCAGTGTTGCCACGACAACTTTAACCTTTGCTTTGGTTCGCCGAGGGTTGTCACACAAGCTCTCCTGGCGTTCCTTCACATTACTTTAGTCAATTTGAGGACTGGATGTGGACTGTCATTGCAACAGCTTGACATTCTGTATTTGAGGTCATTGTCCTGTTTATGGTTCCAATGAAGGTTTGATACGTAGCAAATATTTGTTGGGTGCAAAACTCAAGTATTGTATTAGGTTTTCTTGTGTTTTCCTAGAGCGTACCATTTTGTTTAGTAATGTCCGCCGCCTGGTGCAGTGTTTTGATTTGCTAGTTGTGATTGGATGTTGTTTAACAAAGCGAATGCAGAGCATGCAAGGAAGGCCTATCTGTGATCGGCTGGCGGAGTGGTTCATTAACTTTACCAACTTGCTAACGCAGACAGAGCCAAGCATGTACCAGAACACGTATCGAGCGAGCATGTGTGTGTGTGAGATGTAAACATAGACACCAACACATTACGCTTTCTTCATAAAGATATACATGTCCCTGTGCCCTGAAGCGTCTACAACTTGGCATTACATTTGCTGAAACAAGTAAAGTTTAGTGGCATCAGATAATAAAGAATCAGAAACTCAAATAATAGCAAAAAAATAAATACCTTGTGAATAAGTTGGAACAGTTCAACATTTATTCCCACATCCAAATGTGTGTTGTTGTTTTTTTTTCAAAACACACAGAAAAACTGCTTGCATGTGTGTGCAATGTAACTCAGGTTGGGAGAGGGGTGAGCGATTTATTGAGCATCTCAGCACAGCCATAATAATCGAGCTGTCAATACAATTGGGGCTTCTGCCACCACACACACTTGCACGCGTGTGCGCGCACACACACGTGAGTGCACAGGCAACTCCTAAGCTATTCATGGCTCCATCTCTTTCCAACGCTGTATTCGCCTGGCTAGACAGATGCACGCATGGAGACTTCCATCTATCCACTTGCCAGCGCTCTATTCAACCAGCTGATCAGCCATGCAGCTACATTGTACAAGAGGATAAACCCAGGATATTTTTGCATTTCCTTCCGCTTCCCAATGGCTGCCCTTTTCAGCTCTTTTATACACAAATATCTTCCCCTCACAATGTTGCCTCACTTTCTCTCCTCCTGTCCATCTTTTGTTCTCACAGACACTTCTCTATGAGTACAACCCCAACAGCCACTCACTATATTTATATAGGAACACCTTCCATTAGTTTTGAACCTACAGCTTTTACCCACCAGAAAAAACACCTGGGCATAGAGTATGAAAAGTTAACAAAGCTTTTATGAAACCATGCAGAGTGAATATCAGGTGCTTTATGACGTACAGGACTGGCAGTTCTTAAGCGCTGTTCATGTATTTTTAATGGGTTGAAGTCAAGGCTTACCATTAGCTTGCTTCATCCACTCCTAACCCAGTTTGGATGTACGCTTGGGATCATTGTCTGGTTGGAACAACCAGTCTGTCTACATTTAAACCCCTCAACCTTTCAGTGGTTCCTGGATTGTTGCTTTTATCAGAAGTAAAGTTTTAGAGGAGATGGGTTAAACTGCTCAGTTTTCTTATATTTTTAAAACTTCCTCTTGTTTCACTGATTAAAAAAAGTCGACTTTCCACATCACAGCCAGAGGTTATGTCCAACTCCTCTAGGGATGCATCAGATAATCAGTCAGAGCAGAAGCAATAATCGGTCAAATGTGGGAAAATCATCTTTGTTCCTATAATTTAAATGGGTAAAACTAGGAACTCGCTCAATTTAAATCAAAGCTTAAAACATTTTTTATTCAGATAGGATTTTAATACTTAAATATGTGGTGATACTGATGGTTTTATCTTGTTTGTGTATGGTATTTTGTTGCATCTTTTTTGCTCGTATCCTGCTGTCATGTTCTCTTTGTATTGACTGTTTTAAAGCACTTTGGAAGTACAACCTGGGTTGTATAAAACATTATAGTAAGAAATGACTTGATTTATTCATAGATTAATTGATTTTCTGGTCCATGAACACAGTTTTGTACTTTAATGCACTTTATTTGTACAAAAAATAACGCAACAGATTGAGTCAGAAACATATACTTTCTCATTTACATAGAGATAGTCCTGTTTTTCTTTCATGTTCTGCAATTAGTGTTAATATTTCAGAGTCAAATACCAACGATGTGATACAAGCTAACAGAAAAATACAGAAAATTGATTAGGAAAATAATTTCTGAAATTGGAAATTTGCAGAAACACTTCCTGACATGCATCAAAATTGGTTTTGGAAAGCATGAAGTCTGCCAACGTCAAGCTTCTCTACTATTAAAAATTGATGGACAATGCAGGAGACCAACCAATTTAAATGAGCTCTACCGTTCCTGTCAGGAAGAGCGGACGAGTATCCAGACAAAATAATGCCAGGAGCTTGTTGACAGCTACAGAAATTGTATCTGCAAATCGCTAAGAGGAATTTATCCAAACATCAAAGCCTGTATGTATAATTTAGAACCTCTTTGAATTAGGAGAAATCTGAAACTTCTGCACCCAATCTTTCTCTTAAAAAACTGAAGTTGTGTGTTCTGTAATGATTCTACCAGAAAAAGGAAAGTTCGAGCTCCAAATTAGTCCGACATTAATGCAAACGATACATTGCAGCAGCAGAAAGGACTGCTTGAACTGAAGTAATGTGAACATAGATGCTAAACTATTGCACAAGTTGTGCAAAGCAGGGAATAAGAATTAAATGCCAACAATTCCTTTATGGCACAATGTTTACTTTTATTTATAAGTTTGTGATTGTTACTATTGACTATATCATGGTCAAAAATTTGCAGACCTTGTACACACACTTTTTCAAAATTTAATGTAGAAAACACTTGGAATTCTGAAAGCTTTCGGATAGAGACTTGAAAACGTTATTCCTTTTAGATACCAGCTGTAGCTTAGTAATTATTTTGTTGATGAAGACGAATATCCAAACTCCCATTAAGGTATTTGAGTGCCTCTGCAAACCAGAATTTCATATGGAATTTAAAAATGAGTCCTGTGCACAAAGAAATGCATCGACCTTTTCCACAAAACTTTCTGTGAGTCGCATGAGGAAGGCAGCCTTCCTCAGTAGGAGTCTTCCTCAAGCGGCTCCTGCATGACAAATTACTTCAAATAACTTTAGTTTTCATCACTATGGGCTCGGTGTGTTTGAAGATGCGACCAGCTATAGTCTTGGTGATATTTGAGAGCTACGTATTTTTGGAACAGCTACAGTTTGAGACCAATTAATGTTTCAGGTGCTATAAATAGACGCGGCGCAGCGACAGCTGGAGCCACATTGTTTGAGACCCAGGGGAAATGGTCTGGATAACCATGGAGCACACAGTATTAATGATTATTTGTGAAAACAAAGTAACATAAGGGGTGTTTAAAAACATCCATTAAGTTGCAACCAGAATCCTGAATATACTTTTTACATTGGGGCAAATATATATTGGATACGGTTCTACTCCAGATGGGTCTGGAATGAGGGAGAAAGGGTGAAAGTTGGTCATTTCCCCATGCCAAACATTACACAAGCTAAACATACTGACAACATTCTGCTAAAGCTGATAAAGGATCATATCTGAGATGTTTAAGCAGCATGAAGCCATATCACATGTCTGACAAATAGTCATCTTATTTCTCTGGCTGAGTGATTAAAGTACTTTGCAAAAGTATGAATAGCGCTCAAACTTTTTTCACATTTTGCCTTATTACGACCACAAACCATTCCCACGATGCAACATGGTGGTGGAGGCATCATGACGCGGGGATGTAATATGCGTGGCAATCCTGGAAGAAAACCTACCAGTCAGTATTCATGTGTTAGAGTGGCCTAGTCAAAGTCCAGCCCTAAATCCAAATAGGAATCAATCATAAAACTTGAATTGACGGAGCTTAAGCTAACAGGAAAAAAATAAGTTGACACTGTTTTATGATACAATCATGAATGACTAAGAATTTTTGAATGTTTTATTTTTTTTGCATTCTTACATGATACATTAAAAGAGAAAAAACAAAACAAAAAAAACCCCATTAAATTTGGGTAAAATTGTTCCAGCATATTAAATCTTTATGAAAACTACCAAGCAAATATCAGCCACATGTACTGTTTCCAATAAAAGAGTTAGATTTCTTACTTCACTGAATCAGATTTGGTTAAATTTGGAGGCCTGGTTCAAAAGTTCATATCAGTATTTTAAAATTCTGTTCTTTCTTGAAGCAGATTTCAAAATATTTCCTTAAGCTAGATGTTCAAACTTGTACAATGATTTCATCTTTATTTTCATCGTCATACTGAAGTGGAACGTAGAAAGTCTAGCACCGATGTTAACCGCTTCAAGTCCACTTGACTTCAGAAAGAAACTTTTTTTTTTTTTGATGAAACGCTTCATTTGCTCCAGCAGGATTATTAGATACTGTTTAAGCAGAAGTCTGAAATGTTGCTCAAACTGTTTTCACAAAAAACTATTTCAAATTCACACATGCTATCGCTCATATGTTCTGCAACTACAGGGTTTCTATCTGTTCCTTGGAGAATTAAAATCTCTCATTGTCTCAAGGTTTCCTCCCCCCCTTCCAAAAATGCCACGTTTCAAAGGTTAACACGAGTAACTCATGTCAAAATGTATGTTTCCGAGGTAATTCAAAGCCGCACAGCAAGATTCAAAAGTTACACAGTACGAAAAGAGACGAGAAATGGTGAAACGTCTCACTTCCTTTACAAGCAACAGCTAGGAAAGAGCTCTAAAGACGTCCATGGTGAAGTTATTTCAGATGGAAATCAGAAAATAAAGTGAAGTTAGAAAACATAAAGAATATGAGTTCAGTTTTTTTATGCTGTCTGAAATACTGTTAAATGTGTGTACTACTGAAGGAACAGCGACTGCATTCTGAATGTCAAATGGCTCGCTTTAAACAGAAACCGGATGTAATGAATAGCTGCTACCACATGGTGGTGCTGCAGAAAAGAAAATCTACTTTTTTGAGCTTTTGGAGTGTTTCCTTGATTCTTTCATGCATGTTTGAGAAATCTTTTGATCTCCAGTGGAAACCATCCAGCTATGGAAAATGCCTCAGTAGACCTAGCCCCGCCCTCGGAAACGAAGCTCTTCGTCTGAGCAGCAGCTTCCGAGCTTCCACATTACAGAGCAGTGACTCCCCCAATCAGCTCCTTCAGACTAGCCAGCTACAATTAGCAAACACCTGGTGGAGCTGCTGAATTTATTAAACGAGCGACTTCTCCATTCAATTCTTGTAAAAATATTGTTACAGGGTTAATAGAGGAGCCGCGTTGTGATGACTTCCTGGAGGCGGAGTTTCAGAAAGAGCAGGAGTTTTTAAAGAAACAGAGGACCAATCTCAAAGCAAATTTCTTTTAAGCCATATTTGATACATAAGAAATGAAGATAACAGTTACTTGATTGTGCTATAAAATGGCACCATTTCACACCCTCTGTTGCCACTATAATCCATGTTTTATGTTTTTATGGTCCACCACACTGCCACAAAACTTCATGGCAGACTGAGGAGGTAATTTATCCACTTAAACCAGGCTTGTTGGATGTTGTTCCCCACTCAAATGGAACCATAATTGGTCACCAACCAAGTGATTCCTTGTACCGGTACAAAGTCTGCTTATGCAAATATGCAGAGAGTTGTGTCAGAAAAGGCTCTTTGAATGGTGGAACCATGACAGGTAAAGCTAAAGAGTTGGTGGACATGAAGCTGAAGAGGAAGGAAGAGGAGCAATTACGCTTCCACAGCTGAGAAAGTGTTACCAAGCACAGAATTATGGACAGGTACTCCAACATGTACAGCAATTACAGCAAAAAATGCAGCTTGAGGCGTGAATGCTGCAAACTAAATAGGCACACTGATCTGCTAAAGAAGCTGAACTGAAGGATAAACACTTGATACTTTAAAAGCTGGCAGGAATACCATGAGAAGAGAAATTATGTGCCAAAGAAATGCAGTTAAAGCATTTAGAATAGCAGAAGTGAAACGGAGGCAGAAAACAGCTGAGAAAGGACCATCTGTAGCTACCTATTCTTTTAGTATTTTCTTTTTAGTGGTGAAGAGTCAGCAGACCGTCGAGAGAGGCAACCTTAGGAAAACCAAACATCTAGAACGTTGCGGTAAAAGGAGCTAAAAAAAGCGCAAGACAAAAATGAATCCACCAGATCTGTGATGCAGAGTTTATAATTCAAATGGGTTTCTTGAAATTAAATAAAGTTGATACAAATATATTAATATTAATGGAAGAGGTGTAGCTCCAGTAAAGTAAGACAAAGCTGCACTTAGTGGACAAGAAGAAAAACAAACACCACACATCACCCTTAGCAGACCATCCACTCCATAAAACATGGTAGAGGCAGTTTGTATAGATACACTATAGACTTTCATCTACAACTGATGATAAGGTATTGACTCTCCATGCCACTTTTCCAATTTGAATTTTTTAAATCATATATCCTTTCCTTACTTTCTGCAAAGTGTTACTTTGTGCTGATCCATGATATGAATTCACAATAAAATACATTGAAGTTTGAGGTGCGAAGTGACAAGATTCAGGGGGTGTGAAAACTTTTGTGACATACTGTATTTATTACATAAATATTTGCACATGGAACAGCAATTAAATATAAAGCATTTATAAATGATAAATGGTTACTGGATGAAAAACGACAAAGATTTCTTCTTCCGTGAAGAAAGAAAAACGTCAAACTATTTGCTATGTACATGATCATTTCTAAGAGATTATTAGGAAGCCATAGGTTCATGGATCAATGAGTTTATAATTTCATTGCTTTTTATAATTTTGCTTTCCCATGTCGCAATAAGCAATTAAGCTATTAATCAATTCATCGCATGATAAATTAAAATGAGCTTGATCATTTAAATTCCAATTCATATTTTAAAAAGGGTCATTTTGCTTACAGACACCATAATCCATTTTATTAATTTTTTAGGTCTTATGTGGCATTCACTTACATTTATTTGTCATTTTTAGTTGTGTTTTATTGCCTTCTGTTCCAGTGTCAAGTGTTCTTTACAAAGTTCGAGTTTATTGGTCTCAGAGAGAGTAAACTTGTAGTATTATGTAGCAGTATAATAGTTTATAGCAATAATTACTGGGACAATGTATCGTCCGGTAAAATTGTTACTGTGACAGGCTTAGATGTAATTAAATGTACCAAAACAAACAGCTGCCGTCTGTCAGTCAGCACTTTTCTTTCTGCCAACACTTAAGCTGGTTTTAAGAATTGCTCAGTCAGCTGTGGTACGTCCCTAAGGACAAGACAGGGGCAAATTAGGCACTGAGAGGCAGACAGGATGGGGTGACAGAGCAAGCATCATGCACTCTAGTTTATCGAATGGTTAAGATACTGATGCTGTTCCTCCTTCAACAAGCTGCATTTTATTTGTCTCCCCTCTCCTGCTCCCCGTTACCGAAAGCTAGCGGAGCATGCTAAACCCAGCGTGACGGAAAGGCTCTCTACCCTGCAGCATGCAGCAACAGACTGGTCAGGTCGTTCCACTGACATGGAGACAAAAGGACAGAAAAAAACTGTGCATAACAGTTAGTAGACATTCAAAGATGAGGGGAAAGCGAGGGCAAGAGTCACACGGAGAGGAGTCTGACGGAAACGGAAAGAAAAAAAAAGAGACAAAAGACAGAAAACCGAGGAAGGACAAATATAGAACACGATGCAGGTTATATTAAACGTGAGAAGAAAAACATGATGCAAGAGTGTGCAGAAGGAGGGGGAACAGGGGCGGGAGGGGATTATGTCCGTCCTTGTCCAAAGTAGATAATGAGGTGAGTGGAGCTCAGATGACCCAGTGTGGCTAATCCGACTGTGCACCTGGTGCCTGGGAAGCATCATACAGGAACAAAAAAACCTACCAGCAATCACAATTTACTGTTACTGGACTGGCTAAGCAGCTCGCATTACCAAGATAACAATGAGCAACTAATAAATTCAAAGGTCTGTAGGGCAGCTACTTCATCAGACTGGAAGACTGAGAATTAAATGATATAGTCCAACAGTAGTGCGAAACAGAGAGAGGTGATTAGGCAGCAGCTGAACTTTCTCTTATTATTGAGCACTGAGCAACTTTAAAATGTCTAAATTGGGATGATTACACTGCTGGGTAAGAGCAACTCCACAACCAACCTACAAAGGTGGTCAAAAATGACCAAAACACAACGCACTGGGAAGTAAGAGCAGCACGGGCTTGCTTTGTCCCCCGCTAAATTCAACAATATGTACAATACAGTGCTTCAAAGAGACGTTCTCTTCAAAGAAACTGACATAAAGGACTTTGGTTTGAACAAAATACAAGTTACAAGCATCAGACTTATAAATAGGACTTTAAACACCTCCCGCTCACACACACGTTGTCGGTTTGACTGTACATAGACACGGAAGTGAAAAGACAGTTATCTTCCTCCTCTTTTATCTTGAGACACTTGATCCATCACCCAACATCCTCTTAGATGTTATCACGGGACTGTAAAATGGATCTGCCATTTTTCAGCCGCGGAAAGACGAGCTAAATGCCGTCGAGGCTCACCTAAAATGACCAGGCTCAGCTGGTGTGGCGCTGAACCCTCCGTGGGGTCTGCCTTACATTTACATGGCACGCTCAGGGGAGAGGGACACAAACAGACAGGATGTCTGGGCTCTTTGTTTGCTGGTCACGTTTGGCTCACGGCCTCTGGGGCTACCGGCGGAGCGTCTCGACTGACCCCGCTGCCAGCCAGGCACACGAGTCACGGTGAGTCGATGGATCCATCCAACGCTTCACAGAGGATTTTCTGTGTATGTATCCTTAGCAACACACTTGTATGAGAGGCGGAGTTCAAGTCTGGGTCCTCTTTTTTTTGTTGTTTTTATTTTACAAATACATCTAATAGAAAAAGGGAAAATGTGAAAGGATGACAAACTGGATCAACAATAGCAGGAAAGCTCTGCCTTGATATCTGGCATCCAGACATGAGTAGCTGATTAGCACAAGACATTGTGAGGCTGGATCTTTGAGGATAATCTGATCTGGGGAATTCAGAGGTCACATAAACACGTAAAACTGTCTCGTTGGTTCATGGTCCAGTTTTAGTGCTTACATCACACTTGTGGATTTTCACAATGTATACAACTCAACTGGGGCACCCTGACAGCTCTGCTGCTACTCAGCTTCACGTGGAGAGAAAAAAAAAAAAAAAAAAAGTATTGCACTGTGTTACATTACACATTTCTAGCTACTCTTCAGTTACATAAGCTGCAATGGTTCTCCAAACTTGCCAATTAGAGCAAAACTATAGAAAAAAAATATATAGCTGTGTTGCTATTTTGAAAATGATCAACAGATGATTAATAATAAGATGAGTAAGGCGCAATATCAATTATTATTTACTCAATTTTCCTAGAGACTTTTCTTGTAATACCATTGCATCATGTTTTCACGACTCTCCATTCGCTCCAGCAACTAAAAAACACCTGATGTGGCATGAAGGGAACTTCTAGAAATCCAAAGCACTGATACATGACACATTAAATATTTCATACAAGCAGTCCGTTGTTATCTCACTGATTTTTCTATAGTGGTTGCAAAGTAATGCATGTTGAAACTGAAGATGTTTTCAACCAATGGCTCCCACCAAAATTAGCCTCAGCCAAAAGACTGAAAGTGAAAATTAGTTGGCCCATTAAATGACACTCATCACATTTCGACACTGTTAAACTTCTTGACATCTTTTCAGAGTTGACTTTCCAGTTGCTTAGGCAGAAGTCAATATCTACACTGTCTATTCAAATGACTTAATTTTTATTTTCTGCACTTTCTATAGATCCTGATCACTGCCGATCATCATAGTTAAGGATGGGCATTTATCGTATCGTTTGTCATTTATTGTGATAAATTTCTTATAAGAATTCTGATTTATCGTCATGATAAATTCCAATTAATGATGTTTAAAACCCACCAAAACTGCCCTAATTATCAGTCTCCACTGTTTGTTCAATGAAAGCTTCAATGAATATTCATAGATTAAAAAATACAGTTACGATGTACAGCTTAGAGATGCAAATTACAATTCTTTATGTGAGGGGTGTCCTAAAGAAGTATTATTACAAATGGGAATATTTTTCAAGGGCATTATTTATGTTTGATGGGATATAATTTACATACAGCACATAAAAAACATACACACACATTTTTTTTCCTCGCTGTCTGAAGTTAAATCAGATCAAACTTCTCTTGTTTTAGGTCAGATAGAATTACCAGAAATCATTTTTATTTGCTAAATGATACAATAAGAGAAAAAATGTCAGATTTATTTATTTAGGCTTACATACATTTCCTCAATATTTGGTAGTTTTGCATTTGAGTTGTATTTCTTCGGTCAAACATTGGGCTTTCCTAAAGTGTTTAGAGATAGTTATTGTTCTCTATTTAAATTTCTGATTTTAAAGACATGAATTAATTAAATCTCTTACATTATTGCAGCATTTCGCAAATCTAAATAAATTTGGTTCCTCTAATTGACCTAACACAAGAGAAGTTTGATCTGATTTCATGTCAGACAGAAACGGGAAAAAGATGGATCATTTTATTCGCTGTATGTAAACTTCTGGTTTCAGCGGTAGTTTATAAAACAGAAAAGTAGAAAAGCAAAAATGATTCTTACGTGTCTAAAAATAGTTACATATTTATAACAATGTTAATGTATTTCAAACAAATGTGTCGTAAAAGCTGAATCTGTCACGGAAATGGAGAGGAAAGCAAAGGAAGATTTGTTTTGGGGCTGGCTGGTGCAGCAACAGGTGTGGGGATCCTACGGTCACACTGACAATTTACCTGGCATCTCATTGCAGGACTAAAGCTTGGGAGCAGCAAGATGGAGCATTTGAATAGAAATGAAAGTAGAACTTTTAAAACATTAATGAGACAGGTATTTACACCACGCTTAGACTTTTTGTGTTCTTTCTAACCGAGAAACAATAGTTTTGTATGCAATTGCCTTAGTTTCATGCCAAAGTTTTGCATATTTTAACTCTATGACGCCAACAACTCCATTTAGTATTAAAATTTTGAGTATTGGAAAACCCCTGTTGACAGACGCAATAATATTAATCCAAATTCGAAATATGCTACAAACACATGGTGTCAAATACAAACGGCCAAACTACTGGTATCAATGTGTACAAAAGTTAAAAGATTAAAAAAAACCGTCTACATTTTTCATGCAGCTTAAAGTTCTTTCATTCCACCTGTTGCTAGGTATTTGCCACGCAACTGGCTAAAAAGGGTAACTCATCCACATTTCCCAAATTTTGAGGGTTTTAAAAAGGAGCTAAAGGAGTTCACCTTTACTTTTATTAAGTAACGTTTGAAAATGGCATACAACATGTTGACTGGATGTTAGCTACATGAGCAGATAGTCCTACAAACTAACCAGCTGATGTCAGCTTTTTAAACATGTTGGGTCAATGTAACAGCAGGAGTAAATGGTGAAATCTACTACTAAAATCAGATAGAACTTGTTCAAAATATCCACTCAACTCCATGAAACGCAAGGAAATATGTTACAATAATAAAACTGATGTATCCCACTTTATATTAATTTGCAGGTCAGGATAATTGATTATGGTTTTTATTATACAAATATAACAAGAACTTCTTGATTTAAACATTTCTGGTCCATCCATGTTTTCACTTCGATTTTATCTGCAGATACAGTATCTTATTTTCAATATTGTATAAATACATTTGTTTTTTTTTATGAGAGAGGTAGTTGCCACTTAATTTTAGTCAAAGCTAGAAACAAAAGGTGTGAATCAAAATTACACACTGCACAACTGTGTTTTTTTTGTGTGTGTCCATAATTGATAGTGCAGCATATCTCTAAATAGAATGGAGTTACGAACCAGCAGCCCAAATAGACCAATAAAATGAACCCCAGTCGTATTTGACAGCATTAAGGGAGAAGTTGTAATAGTCAGAAAAACACGCAAGACTCCAGCGCGCGCGCCACACCAAAAATAAATAAGATGCAGATATATGTCAAATGTCGCGTGCCTCCAGTAACATCCACCTGCCTGTCATATTATCACATGACGGAGTTTACGTTATTCCTCAACAACAACGCTAATGAGCAAAAAGTCCGCGCGGCTCCAGTCACCCCCCCTGCCTCGAGCCGGCAGTCGCGAGACGGTCAGCCCAAGTTGTCGGGCGCAAAACGCATTCCACGTCGCGAAATTTGCCTCCACGGCGGTCTCCTACCTGAAACCGCGCCGCTCCATTCTGGTCCTCTCGTGGCTAGTGGCGGCTTTCCGGGCGGAACAGGTAAAAGCTGGAAGTAAATCTCCAAATCCTCTCCCTCTACTCTACGGTATCTACGCAGCTGCTCCTGATAGGGGTGACGGGAGGCGTGCTGCCTTGCCGTGCCGCGCGCCTTTCCTCTCCGACGGTGTCAGGGTTTGAGATTCTCCCGGTGCCAGTGACAGAGCGGTGGGCAGCCCTCCTCACAGTCTGCCGTAGTCCCGTATGGAGCAGACGAGGTCTCTCCCTGTGTAGCCTCCTGTCTCACTACTATCTCTCTTCTGCTTTTTTTAGGGGGAGGCGGGAAGAGCCAGACTGAGAAACTTACACTTCATTAGTGGGTGAAGGCTGACACAAAGTAACAGAAAAGATGCATTCCAGAATTGATTTCCTCCTCGCCCACTAGAGCTCGTTTATCATTAAAATGCCACTGTTAAAAAAAAAGAAAAAAGGTGTGTAAACAATAGCCTGCGAGATCCATCTTCCAACCACTTAAGATGAGAGTCTGCACGCGCCTCGTAAAAAGTCACGTGAAGATTAGATTTCAGTATTTTATTACTCTCAGTCAATTAGAATGCCATGTCTCCACTTGTGGATATTTGCAATCTCTCTTTTTTTGTAAATCTTCAGCAAATATATCAGATTTTTTTTTGGTTCTTTAGGTCACGTCCAGTTTCTCATTCAGAACTTTGACTAGGACAATCTGAAACTTTCATTTTCTTCCAATGAAACCCCTTTTTTTTCAATTAGGCCTGTCACCACAACAAATTTTGCCGGACATTACATTTTTCCAGAAGTTATTGTGATAAACTTTAACATTGTAATTTTGAAACCCTTTTCAAATAATGCATTATATTAAATAGTAGTTAACATTTAACACTGGAACTGGAAGACATTTTAAACATCCAATAAACACAACAAGACAAACAACAAATAAATTGGCCTTCAGAAAACGGATGCTTTGGTCTCCGCTTGAGACCAAAGCTGCAAACTGAAGATCAATTTTGATACAGAGAGAAAAAAGAGAAACGATAAATGATGCAAATGGAAATTATTGAGGTTATTTACATTTATAAAGCAATTAATTAATTTATAGTTTATTTAGACTATTTTCAACTGTTCTGATGAACTCCTACACATACCATGATACAACTAAATATATTTTAAAACTTACCGTTTAGTAACGCCACTGTTTTTCCTTCTCAACCAATTTGAAAATGGAAAACATCTTCTTTTTCATTGTCTGTTCAAAGGTTAGCAGACCCAAAGGTGATTTGGACAAAGGTCAAGAGGTCAGGTACAAGAACTGACCTACAAGTCTGCAAGGCTGATATGTGAAACCTCAACAAACAAGTTTTTGGCTTGAATCAGTAAACGTTATGAGCGTCTTTTGATCAAACTGGATTTTGATCAAACAATTACTTCAGGATGAAAACGACACAAAGCCAAACTGCTTGATTTATGATGGATAAGCTTGAAGCAAATCTAATCGCTCCCACTCTCTTCCTTTCTGTCTCACCCAGCCAAATTTCTTCCTAAGCTGATGGGTGGCTTGGAGTTGTGATGGATGGTGTTAATTTCTACGCGATTCCAAATTACAGATGACTACATTAGCCAAAGCCTAAATAATCACCTTCAGACAGCTACTGGCTTTCATAATCAGCCATAGTTTGCTGATGGATCTTTTTCCACAAGAATCCTGTGATGATGTTCTGAGAAGACGTGTCTCATTCCAGGATTCATCCGTTCACTTGTTCTCATTTGCCTGACTGTAGGAGGTAAATAATCTTTCTTGCACCCTGGTACTCCAAACATTCAAATTCCTAATTTATGAGCTTTCAGTTGTCTGTTGAATCCCACAAGGCTGCCTCCGTGAACAGCCCCCGAAGCTTTTGCCACCCAGAAAGATTAATCAAAACCCAATGTTTAAGAGGGTGAATTTGCACGGCATGGTGTTTGAGTGTGGCATTTTTGAACGAGACAAAACTTAAATGAAGGACAATTATCTAGCAGGAGGCTTTGGATTGAGATGATTTGATCTCTGCTCAGCTCTGCGAAGAGTGTTTTTCTTCCCATGAATAGCACATCAGCTCGTTACCTGGGTCATCTGCTGCTCATGTTGTTTGCTGAAGGGTTGAAGGCAGACCAAATACAAGTGACCTCTATATCTAGCGGGAAAACGTACAAAAATAGTGAGGGGGAAACCGTCATCTGGAACAAATTGTACCTAAAGTGACCTGGAAGTGACTTTAGGTCATTTTAGGTTTCTGACTCTGTGGGAAAATGTAGAGAGTATTCCTTCATTTGTGGGTTTTAGTTTGGTATTCTATTGTCAGGACAAAAATACATAAGATTTTTTTTTTTTTTAAACTGACAGAGATTTAAGTTACTATTTACCTGCAGATATTTGTTTGGGTTTTTTTTTTAATGTCTTTTAATGTGTAGCTTTGTACTGTCTAAGAGGAATTTGTATAATTTTGTACTAGGTTTTGACTGGATAATCTTTGAATTATTGTGTAATACTGGGGCGATTGGTATAGCTTATATTAAAGGTAAAAGCCAAAAAAATAAACACCTCCACATATACATTCTGTTTTGAAGTCATGGTTTGCTACAGTTAAAATAATAATCAAACAAAAGTGTTGTGCCAACATTTTTTGGAATGAATATTTCAAATTATTTAACTACGTCATGTGCATGAAATTATCCAGCACAAATTCCACATGCATTACAATAACTAAAGCCAAAATGTTTGGAAAAAACAAGAACACTACCACATACTCCTAGCATTTACAGGGAGTGGTGATATGGAGCAACACTGGTAGGTCTTTCTTCCTTGAGACATGCAGTAAAAATGATTTGCTTCACACTTAGGAGTAAACTGCCTGGTATAAAGCTTATTTTAAAACAGCCTGATTAATTTAAACAACCTCTTAGTGTTCCAATATTAACCACTTTGGATTAAAAGAAAACAAAGAAAAGTTGCTTGAAACCAAATTTGCAGTTTATACAAAACCAAAATATAATTGTTACTTGGCAGGGTATGTAGTCACTCGAGCCAAAGAGACATTTTGAACGCTTGCTCCAGAATATATGGGACACACCACAGTGAGAACAGAGACCAGTTTGGATTTCTAAATTATCAATCAAACTCCGATGTCTTGGAAAACTAGGAAATATTCACTTTTCTTGCCTGACTTTTCCATTCAACTGACCAGCTTTCCAAGCATGACTCAGGGCTTTCTCAGAGTACATGTTAGCGTTCCGAACGCAAACTGTTGGAAAACTCAACTTTCCTGAAACCTCAGGAAACTAGTCAAAGTTTAAAAAGAAAGAAATATAGTCCAAACAACATACTACACAGACTTATTGGGGATGTGGCTGTTGAGGCTCCAACCTTGAAAGACAGTGAAGAAAACCTCTTAATCCCACACAGTGCTCTGCAGCTCCATTGCCCTGCCACTAGCTGAGCGACGAGCTGAGCAGCTGCAAAAGCCCCTCAGACCACGCCGACCCAAGCCAGAAGGCTGCTGGAGCTGATAGAAGAGGCTAACAAATCCTGCAAAGACTCCTTTTGTCTCCCCAATTCCTTTGGCAGACACTACTCAAGGATGCTTTAAGTTAGACTTGTGTCTGGGCAGAGATAAATAAATTAGGATAAAACAACTGAAATGTTGCTTTTATTGTATATTTAATTGGTTTTTTGTGTGTTTTTTTTTTTTTTTACATTGTTGATGATTAAAACTGCTCCAAACAAAGCAGGCCTAACAGAAAGCTGGAGTTGAAGACATGTGTTGTATGTAAAGCTGTTTGCTCTATTGTCTGTGTATTCTAGGTGGTGTAAATACCATGAGATTTATCATCAACTTGCGCATCATTGTGTACTCTAAAATGAACTGGACGTCTGCATATACACGACAGTCATTTGGTATGTGTTTATTGATAAAGCTATACTGGACTACAACTCCTTATCTAATGTCTCTTAACAAGAAAACATGTCTACTTAGTTGTAGATCAATGGATGTTCTGCAATTTGTTGTCTCCAATGTATGAACCAAAGTGGGCAAAAAAAAACTTTAGGCTTTCAGCACCTCAAACCTGGAACAATTTACAATCTAAGCTTCAATTTTAAACCCTTGTTGCTTTGAAGGACTTTAAAAAATATGGTGATATTGTTGCACTGCATGTTGTTTGTGTGTAATTTTGATGTATGTCACTTTTTTTCATTGTTGCTGTTGATGACTTGATTTTCTACAAGAGATCTCTGATCCCAGTTTGACTAACGTAAATGTGTGTTGTTTTGGGAACTGACGGTCTGACAGGACACCCTCCCCCCAAAAAACATTCTCTTCTGGCAGCGACTAAAGATATCATATCCCCTAGTGAATATTGATAAATTCCTATTTTAAATGTAATTTCTAATTTCCAAAGCTCTTCATTTGCTTAACTGTGACTGTTTAACTGCATCTGTTTACTGGAAATCAAAATACCCTCATCAAAGGGTTTGGGGCGAAAATTTAATCTATGCAAAGATTCATTTTTCCTTTCAGCGTACTTGTGTACTTGACCCCTATCTAGCACAGTAATAATTCTTACTAGATCACTGGAGGCATTTCACCAACTAGAGGATTCCTCTCGTCGGCAAAACCAACATCTAGGTAAATAAGCTTCCTCGCCACATTAAAGTGATGGCTAGATGGAAGCAAGGTGTTCAGACATTATTACCAGCCAAGGATGACGGCCAAGAGAATGAAGCCATTTGTCTGCGATGGGAGTGAAGCGATCAGTCATAAAATAAAAAAATAAAAAAAGGTCTGTCAAGTGTAGCTTTATCTGCCCTGCTGACAGGATAATTCACAACTGGTTCGAAAGCAGCAGACTGTGTGTGATAGCGGACATCCCCAGGGAGTCAAAAGGTCATCAGAAACACTGGAGCCAAAGTGAGCAGGACACCATATAGTTGATAAGAACATATTGTTGTTTACAGCGGGGACAAGGAGAGAAAAGGTTACATTCACAGAGTCGCACATCCCCAGAATAACTGGAGCTCCGTTCCTGTAAGGTTTTTGGTCTAATTTATTTTCTATTCTTTCTGCTATGAACCAAGGTTTTTCTGCAACTTTCAAAGCATAAAAGTCCAGGAGAGCCTTTTTGATATGAAACACAACAGAAACATGTTTGAATGTCAGAGAAATATCAAGCAATTCATAACTGAATAACTCCCCTGTTTGAAATTTTACACAACATAATTTGATCTAAGCCAGAGCACCGAAAAAAAATAGTGTGTAATTGCAAAGTAGAAAGAAAACGACAGAGTTGTTACAAGTATAGCATGCATAAACATGTTAGAATGTATTTATATGTCAAATAGTGACCTCAGAAGGGTTCTTTTCTACACATCCAGGCTAGATTTGACATGTTGTGATCACCCCGCCCCACGTATTTAATTTAGGAGCCTTTGGTTTCTTTGGTTTGCTCGTTATGCCTAACTAGTAATCCTGGCTTGCAAGGGGGAGACTCGGTTACACCCAGCGTGAGTACAAAACGGAACAAATCGGCTTCTCCCTCTAGCTGTCTTTAATTAACAAGCGCTTTCACAGCTGGCCTTCACTTTTCTGAAACACATTTACCAAGAGCTATTTTATAGTGGCCTCAGATTCCTCAAGCTTTTTCAGCGCATCAGTTATTAAACTGCAGCAGCTATTCTGATGTTTTTCAGCGTTCTGATTTAAGGTTAAGATGTTTTTAAGATATTTTAGAGAATGTCTCCTCCACTACGCATTACCAAGATGATACTATTTAATGACTGTCCCACTTTGATAATGACTGGAGCCAAGATCCGTAATATTTTTTACATCTTGGCGAATATAACCAGCACAGTATTTCATTGGGATTTTAAGTGATAGGCAACATAAAATAGTGAATAATTGTGACATAGAAGAATCGTTTTTAAAAAAATAAGTTTTTTATTTTTTATCAATAACAACAGTGTCATGTTTTTCAGTGACTTATCGCATGAACAAAGTTATTCATGTGTGATTTTAATTGCATTTCTTATTTAATGAAAACACCAAAATATCCAAATTGTGTTTTCTTTTTTTATGTAGGCAGAATATTAAAGTTTGCACACATTTGTAATGGAAGCGCAGCTTTATTTTGTATATTTATATATATATATATTATATATATATATATATATATATATATATATATATGAATAGCTAAGTATCTGGGAATGAAATCTGAATGCATCGACAAGTGGCCAGATTCATGCAGTTAGTTTCACTTTCATTTTCAAGTATCCAGCATGCTGAGGTAAGTGAAGCCCGAGGCAACAAGATGTTATTTCGGGGTCATCACTGAAATATTTTAGTTGCAATTGTGCCGATTCTGAGGCAGGGCTGCTATGCAAGGAGTGTGAGAGATGAGGTGTTCAAATTTTTCAACATGTCCAAAGACCTGCACTTTAGCTAAGATTTTGTGCCACAATGTTGGTTTTTTTCCCTCTTTTTTTTCTGGAGTCATTAGACAGGAAGGTGGATGACATTTAGAAAGTTTCATACAATGACAAGCAGCCTTTTTAGTTTTAAAGTGTTTCATCATGTCATTTTGAGACTTTTGAGATCTACCACATCTGCTGAGAAGAGGGAAAACAAGTCATGGTTTAGAGGTGGT
Source organism: Poeciliopsis retropinna (assembly GCA_010277075.1). Classification (NCBI taxonomy): domain Eukaryota; kingdom Metazoa; phylum Chordata; class Actinopteri; order Cyprinodontiformes; family Poeciliidae; genus Poeciliopsis; species Poeciliopsis retropinna. The sequence goes on along the minus strand of VMRM01000029.1, from coordinate 7,527,866 downwards.
GACACACACAAGGAGGCTAAAATGGAAATGCATTTTGCCTCATTTAATCTGAACTGCTGACTGCAGGAATTTAAAACCTATGGGATGGTGACCTCAGAAACTCAGACATATGTCCCTCTGGCTGCAGGTTTTCCTTAAACATATCTCAACATTTTCTCAAGAGAATCCATAATGTCACAATTCTACACTGAGCGCTCTTGCTTTTATTAACTTTACACCTGCTCAACCTTTTGGATCAAAGCAAACCTTTTACAGTACAGTTCATCGCCAGCAGCTGGAGAAGCCAGCCTAGATGGCGCACAAAGCAGTGAACTGGCACATCCGCAGCTTGCAAACATATGCCTTTATTTACAGTGATCACGAACCGTTACTCACAGCCATTAGTCAACCAGGGAAGGAAGTGGCACCAATCCCGCCTCCTTATTGGATGGAGAATCTCGTTAGGGAGTTACGATTGCTGTGACGATGAGTTTCCTTTGTGTAAAAGCTAGTACAAGTCTGCAAGGATTTGTGTGTGTGCATATGTGTGAATGAAAGACACACAAAAAAAAAGAGACAGAGCCAGACCAGCTGGCTGAAAATCACCACAATCTGCTGCCCAATTTTGTTGGCACATGTCTCATACACTCACACACACTCACACACACTCACACACACACACCCACGCACACACACACACACATACATTAGCCAAATACTTAATTACCTTCAATTGTTTGCTACGTATCAAACAGAGGGTACAGCAATTAGGTGTCTAAAGAAAAACAAACACCATGCATCAGATAGTCAAGTTGTCAGAAAAGTGAAAAAGTCGGATAAAAGCTTTAAAAAATGATTAGGCTTAAGGCAAAAATATGTGGCTGTGTATGCCCTTATTAACAGAAAAATTGGACGTTCTTTAACAGTCAAAACACACATTTCTACATTCGCTGTTCAAAGTGTTGTAGCTCGTCTCTTCTCCTCCCCCCGCCCCTTTCTCCACAGAGAGGCGAAGCCATTTTCAGGTCATTAAAACAATTTATTGCAATTCTCAATATTCTCTTAATGAAAATTCACTTATCGCCAGTTTGAGACTTGAGAACAGGGCCATTACAGAGACTGTTCTGTCAAGGGTATGTCTAGAAATGTGCGTGCTCACGTAGGCTCTTGTCTGTTGAGGGGCGTGCGGAGGAAATAATTCAAGATTACGAGAATGCAAAGCCTGCAATCTTAATCGCAAATTTTACTAAACCATAAAGTGGAAGGAATGCATTAGTCAAATATTAAATCTTTCAGAGGACAGGGATATTTTCTTTCTTTTTTTTCTTTGGCTTCAGGGAAGCTGGAAGGCCCCGATCCTGCTGGTGGGCACGGCGTGTTAGAGGAGGTAGAAATCCTTTCAAGCGCAGGTACCTTGTGGGATCCCTGAGGTACCAGGAAAAGCAGGTGGCCAAGTGGAGAGAAGTTTTAGCAGCCGTGAGAGCACAAACTAAAGTCTGGGATGAATTACAGCTGCCCCAGGAGAGACAAGGAAAGGTAGAGGAAGATACTGAGGTGGTAAAAAATATATTCCCCAAAGCTGTTTGTTAGAGAAGTACAAACAAAAGTGCCACTTTAAGATCACAAAGTCTACAGAGCAACAATTCAATGCTTTTTATATGTATAAGCAAACCAGTGTTTGTGGTTTGTTGCCAAGAAAAAGCCTTTTCTATCCAACCGTCACAGTGGAGTTTTCTACTCTTGTCATTTGACTTTTATCTGAAACTGTGTGCTTTGGTCGGATGAGACAAACTTTGAGCTTTTCAGGAGCAAACACTCTAGATGTGCTTGAAGTGAAACCAAGAATAAGTATTTTAAAAAGCACTAAGCATTCATTAAAATGGACACACAGCGTTTGTGAAACATTAAATACTTAAAAGTATATACAGCTCTGGAAGAAAATGAAGAGTCCACTGCGCTGAACCCCATTGAGAACCTCATGGTTTACACCAAATATTAATTCCTGAACTTTTCTTGGGGTTAAACATTAGTATTGTTTCTAAATGAATATGAACTTGTTTTCCTTGCATTATTTGAGGTCTGAGAGCACTGCAATCTTTTTCGTGATTTTGACCATTTCTCATTTTCTGCAAATAAATACAAAAATTTTTGCTGATATAAAAGAACAAGGTTCACTTCACTCAAACATATACCTATAGAAAGCAAAATCAGAGAAACTGATCATCTTACGTGCTCTTTGTTCTTTTCCTCAGCAAGTACGTTAAACTTGTTATATACGGTGGAAGATCTGTGATGCCTTGTCAAGAGTTCATGTCTTCATTTAACAATAAATGCTGATTTCTTCTGATGTTTCCACATATTTAGAGCATTTTATCTGTGTTTTAGCCAATTGCAAAGACTTTACACCCCTCCCACACTGCTAGCGTCATTAGCAATAATCAATTGAAATGGATGAATTCAAATGAGAAACACCTCAAAATATCTTAAGTACAGTGAAATGGCAGATCAGTGCTGACTTTTATCCTTTTTGTTGTCTCCTTTGATGCCATTTGCCCAGCTTTTTGGCTAAACCCCCAATTCTCTGTGTAACAAAAAGAAAATAAAAGGCTGCAAGAGGAAAGATGCCGCAGGCAAACACTCAGGTACACTTTCAATCATAAAAAGGCCTAATCTAGCTTGGTTAGATACAATAACTCAACACAGGAAGCAGATGTGGGTAGCTGTGATCTGACGTTTCCACTCCCTCCTATTCGTCTTTGAACGCCGCAGTCACATTTTGGCTCCAGTCGCCTCCAGGCTTGCGTGGAGGTTTTGCGGGAGGCCCCCGGGTTGCCAACGACCTCAGAGCCTATACTGTATTGTGTTCCGGTTACCGCTGCTGAAGCATCTGTGGCGTTCAGCTGCCGGCGGCGATAAATGAATGTACGTTTTCTGAGGAGAGCGACCCCGCTGAGGGTAAAGTCATTAGCTTAACGAGTGCTGCTGAAATCACACACCCCCAGACACAAAGGCATGCATATTGACAGAGACGTATATATATATATATATATATATATATATATATATATATATGGTTTTAAGTTTACACAGAAAGGCAAAGCTAACATGAAAATACATATTTTATTCTTCCAGCTCAATTAATGCACAAATGCTAAATAACATCCAGTTGACTAAAAATGTATTCACCTTTTTCTTTTTGGCAAACGTTTTTTTTTTAAACCCCAAAAACAGAAATAAAATGGTTCTTTTAAAAAGGGCAGTAAATGTCCTACATTTGATTCATTGTGTTTTTTCTAAAGTTCATGCAACTTTTGTGTCTCTAAACAAGTTTTATTTACCCAGGCTTGGCTGTTCCCTAATTCCCTTTACCAAAGAGCTGAATTTATACTAACATTAGATTTCACACAAGTGGACTGTGTTTACTTGGTAGCTTCAAAAAGCAGATTTATTTCAGGAGATCAGGTTAAGAGTGGGTAAATAAGATCCTAATCCTGTGAAAAGGGGATTTTAGGAGCTCTAAAACTGTATAAAATGTATGTAGTGCTGCTTTATTTACTTCTTTAGGTTATTTTTTATTAAAAAATGTCAGTTTCTGGGTCAGCAAGTAATTAACTTGTCTAATATTCACCTGACAGCCTGCGGTTAGGTAAAAAAAAAAAAGAAAAAGAAAAGAAAATCCAGTGTAATAATTTTCACTCTGTTAAATGACTGGGAAATAATTAGTTCTCTCAATCAACATGATAAACTGAATTATTATTATAGGATGGCCACCAGCCATCGCTCTGAAGGGGATTAAATCATTTTAATTAGTGTGCTCAGACTAGCCACCGAATTGTCTTTACATAAACTCACACATAAGTTGCGAGCATGTATGAAACACAGACCTTGGTTTTCTACTTTTATATCCTGCTTAAGTTTTATTTGGTCAACAGTACTGAATAGTCTGCCAAAGGGACTATAACCTGTTCATAAATATTTAGGAATTATTGACTTAAAACAAGCCTTTATAGTTTGCTAAAAAGTTACATATAGATATAAACAGAGTTGGGCGATATGGACTTAGAATTTTATCACAATATTTTGGTATAACAATAAAAACAGCAAGAAATAAAATATGAATTCTTTATAGTTTTTTTTTTTTTTTTAGATATTTATTGATGCTCTCATAGAAACAAAGTGGAGAAAATAACATTTCACATAAAATATTTTTTAATCATTAACTGGAATTTATTGAAACAATAAGTAAAACATTTTATCATTGTCAGAAATATTTCACAATAAATGGTAAACAATGCAATAAATGCTCATTCCTATCACTCCTAATAAGGTACCTTTTAAATATTGTATAGAGTGCAATAAACAGAAATTACATTTTTGTATCTTGTCACTGAAGACGGTTTTCAGGAATAAATCATGATGGCTCAACATTTATCCCCACTTAGAATTACAAAAAAATTCAAACTGGTGAGAGTGAACACATTTGATCTAACTGAGAAGATTTGAGGTGACCTGAAATGTGTCAATAAACATTGAACTTCACAGACAGAATGAGGATTGGGCTAAACTTTCCTCACATGGAGGTCAGAGGCTGACAGGAGGCTGAACAAGAGGCGTCGCACTGAAGTTATTCAGCAAAACAAGTCTGAGCCAAATTCAATACCAGATGAATGCATCTCAAAAATTCTCTATTGTTTCAATTATGTGCCTCTAATCCTTTCCTAACAGCCTGTTTTTCTTTCAAGCAAGGATAATCTTCAGCTGAAAACAAATTCGACTCAAAACAAAACCAAAATAACTCTCCTTGTATGTCTTTTTTTTTTTTATGCTGATCACAGACAAACCGCCCAAAGAGGTTTTGCTTTACACCACAGAAGCAGACAATGGATCCAAACAACCAGAGGGCTGATTAAATTGTTTATCTTGTCGAGTACTTTAGAAATAGTTTCTCCTCTAAAATGTGCCTTGCACCCAGAATGATTAAGCGGAGGGGTAGGGGAGATTTTTGGGTAAGCTTTTAATCAGACACAAAAGCGTGGCAATGTTCGTCATAGTGGAGGGAACAAAAGCTGAAACATTCTGCCACAAAACATTAACAATTTATAATAGTGATGTGAAATGCTTATTGTGTCTATCGAATTATTTAGAATATTTCTGTTTATGTGAAAAGGTGACTGCTTGCAGCAACATTTTTCATTACAGACAAACTGTAATGAAGCCAGAACCTAATTTAATGCCTCTGAAAAGCACAACACGTTTAATTCTTTTGCATTTTATCACATCAGAAAATGCAAACTTTAATGTATTTTACTTCATAAACCAACCCAAAGTCACGCATGATTGCTAGATGACAAAAAAACCATAACTATCCAAGTTTTCTCCATTAATTATCTAAAAAGTGTGGCGTGCATTTTTATTTAGTCCCCCTGCTGCTACATCTGGAAGGATTTTAGCCGTTTGAGCTTTATTCGGATTTTAGTTTTTAATTACATTTTTGTTAAAACTGATGTCAAATGCATACATTTGACATCAGGTGTCATTCACCCAGTGGGAACATTCAGTGAAGGGGCTGACTTCCTGTCTCCCCTCACAGGCTGGTGGAGGTTAAATGGGCGTCCTTATGCGAGCTGAAGGTGAAGAAGGAGCAGCGGCGGTTCTTCGGCATCATCATTCCTAATGAGGAACCGCTGCTAAAAGTACGAGCAGCGTACTTCAGGGTTGCTTCAGGGTTGTAACTGGGAGCTGGAAAACATTTGCACACACACACATGAGCCTCAGAGTGATTAGACCCGCCCTGGATGTGAAGAGCAATTAAGTGCAATCACAACCCTGTCCCTCTCCTCCCACAGACCCTTTCCTCCTTCATCTGCATGTCAGCCCTTTTGCAACTTTATGCCTTGATTGTTTTCCTTCAATGCATCCCTTGGTGCTACACGTTGGCTTTTCTTACCGGACATGCAGACAGTGTATAATGTGCATATTAAAGTGTATATATTTACCAAATAATGCAAAGTTGGCACTTTCAATGGACTTTTAATGAAACTTTTAAAGCAACGTTGCATTAAAAGCGTCATAATTTAACGACTGACATTTCATGACAACAGTCATAGACATTCATAAAGACGCTCATGACAGGTGTTATGTCATGTTTATTACCGTGTCATATCACTCTGATGGTGGTGGCTGTATCATGGTGTGGTGACGGGTGGAGCAGCTCACAGGGCATTATTGGAAGAAAAGGCTGGGGTAGATGTTTGCCGTCTAGACAACAACTTGAACCATACGGCCTGAATCGTGAAGGAATAGATCAAAGCATATGAGTTATATAAATAAATATTTATCAAAGATGGGCTGTGCTGTTTAACCTCTGTACTAAATATAACCGCTTCCTCCACCTCGTCCCTCTCTCCTCTCAGTCTGTCCTCATTTACCATCTCACATAAATCACTGTTGTTGTTTTTTCTCTCACCACCTTCATTTTTCTACCAATTCCATCATCTACATTCATTAGGCCATCTCTCATATTCAATCTCTGCTTTTTATTATGAGCTTATAAAACTACCTCAGTGAAGGAAAATGAAAAGAACATTGCTGACAGTGACTTTTGACTTGTAGAGAGAGAGTTAGCAACGGAAAAGGAGAGTGCTGGGGAGACGGAGGGGAGGGGGGGATTCAGGATGCTTTTGTGTGTCTTCCTGGGTGTCAGACAATGGCAAATTGTGTAAGCCAAGGTCTTCGAGACAAAGAATTACAAAATGAGAAGAAAAAGATGAGGTAGTAAAAAAAAAAACGTCAGAAAAGACAGAATGCAGGAAATAAACATATTCTAAACCACACAACGAGGTGATAGAATTACTTTGTGCATTCATATAGTCCAATGCTTACATAGAAGTTATTCTAAAACTCATTCGTCCACCTAACACAACATGTTTATGTGTCATTTTGTTTATGTAACATGTTTCACAGAGTTGTTTTGTATTGATTTGGTTTTTGGAAACATATCTGTAGATATTGAACCCAGGAAAGCAAACCAAAAGGAAAAAGTGCTTTTGGAAGATTTCCTATCCATGATACTTTATCAAGAACTTGCACAATTTTTGTGAGATCAAGAGCGACCTTTTGTGACATCTGAAGGTCATTTTTTTGAGGTCTTGAGTTAATTCTGAGAGATCTAAGGACCCTGAGGTATTTCTGCAAAAGTGTAGCAAAACAGTTATAAGATCCATCCTTTTAGAGTGACGGCGTAACACTTTAAGACAGTTTCGTTACTTTTGAGCGATTGTGAAAACTATTGGAAGATCCCAGTAGTTTTGAGACCTCAAAACACTTTTTCAAGATCCCAAAGTTGATTTGCACAATCCAAAACTACTTGTGAACTGTACAGTAAATTTTAGTTAATTTTGCACGTCACTTTTCACTTCTGTGAAATCCATAGTAACTTTTGAGAAATCCTACGAAACATTCTGCAATGTTCTGACCTAGAGAAAGTTTCAAGATCTTGAGCCACTTTGCAAGATCCTGCAAAAGTTGTGCAAGACTGGGAGTCATTTTAACGGTATGATAACGTTCTAAAACTGCTGAAATACAACTAAATGTGCTACTATTCTACATTATCTAAGCATCTTGTAGAGTGTTGATTACTAGTTTTTGTCTCTGTGATGATTTTGTCTTTTTCACATAGGTTTGGCCATTAGCGTAATGATCTGGATTAGCTAACGGTTTTACGACCACGACTTCTCGGTTTAGTAAATGTGCCCCCGTAGTGTGTGATAAGAGCAACACTAATGAACTCATGTTTGTTTTAGTTTCCTGATTATTGGAAATTAAGCATCATTGCGGTTTCCGTGCTGATAATGCAACGTAATCTGGTCTCTTCAAAACTGGAACGAACATTTCCTTTCTCAGCCTTACTCTTACAGACAAAACTGAAATTAGCTGCGTTGGAAGAACCTTGAGGAAAGGCTTGTTCTGCACAGAGAGCGATTTTCCCTCCAGACAGACAAAAGTCACTGCCAGATGGAGGAGATGTGGTTTTTCAATGTTAATCTCTGCAGATAGAAACATGCAGTCTCTTTAGAAAACTCAATTCACTGACGAAGAAAGGAAAGCTTTCTTTGAGTCCGCCGCTTCAGATTTCCATTCCAGAGAGGAGATATCACTGGTTTAAATGTTTGCAGGAGGTACTTAAGGCAGAAAGATTCAGCTTGAATGCATATGGAAGGTAATATCAATCATCTAAATTAAACATGTCCCCCTTTTATGCCTATTTGCTGCCTCTCTCCATAAACCCCTGAGACAGAGGAGTACCACATTCAGACTTCCTATCGCTCTCTTTCGCAGGACAGTAATGAGTCTGGGCCGACTCAGTCACCAGTACACAGTAGCTCAGCTGAAGGCTTGCAGATTGACAAATTTCCTTTTTATTACGGATGGTTTAAGAAGGAAGTTGCCCTGTTAAAAACTACAGTAAGAAGTGAGTAAGAAACACAGAGCTCTCTTCTTTATACCTCAGCACAGAGGGCTTCAGGAGGATTTGGGTCTTGGAGATATCAGATTTTGTGTCTAGTGAACCATTTTTTAGCAAAGATACATTTGTAACATTCCTGAAAAAGTATAATAGTAGAACCAATAGCTGCTTTATGAATTAGTCCACAAATATTTTTTCCAGACTCCTAGAAGTGCTCTGTCATTATGCCAATCCCTAAATCCGGTAATCCCAGCAGTAATAAGTAATTATATGGCTATTAGCTCAATTTCTACAGTTTCTAAGGTAATAAAAAAGTGAATAGTCCATAAACCAGGACAGTTCCTGGTATTTAAATCCAATTTGGCTTTAAGAAATATTACTGCTGTTCGCTGGTGTTTTTTTTATTGATCTAGGAAAAGCTTTTGACACACTAACATTTTTAGACACTAGGGATTGCCTTATCCGTTAAATAAAGCCAAATTGTTCAAACCCAAAGGATGGACGAGTCTTTAACCAACACAAACAATTTGATTACAAGTTTTGTTGATTTGTTTATGTCTCATATCAAAAAACCACACACTTGTGGACATTTTTCCTATTTCTGAGGAATTTTGCTCAAGTGTAATTCATGTTTCAAAGTTCGACCTCAAATTTTGATCCACACTTTGCCAAGCTTTAAACCCACACCACTGCTGAATCGGTGAGGATTCAGAAGCTAAGCCCAGTGTCAACTATTTGCAGTCTGATTTAATGAATTAATGATTACTTCTTCGTACTCAGCAGATTCCCAACACCTGAACAGCCCAGAGTGATGTCCTCAAAGGCTGCCATGCTGACTACATGAGACTAGGAGTGAGCATGAAGGTTTCCTGCGATCTGTGGAGTCGTTTTTGCTGACTTGTTCCCAGCGTGACTCTTGCTCTCTCCTGACTAATCGTTGAAGACCTTGCAGGGAGCTGTCAGCCAGCCTTCATTAGAAAGGTGGGTGATGCAAACTGACTTGAGGAGAATCCCAAGCATTATCCAAAACCATTTTTCCTTTTTGTATGCACAGGCTTGTGTGAGTCTAATGATTAGGGAAGGAGATCCCCTGAGATCTTCAACTGTCAGACTCATTACCAGTCCCTCCCAAACAGCCTCCTGCTCTTCCTTTTCTGGTCTATAATGACCCAGAAACTCCATGTGGGTCAGATCATACAGTGAACCCTCCGTTCCAGCCTTCATATCCACCGCTACCCACTCATTTATTTTACCACCGGCCTTCTTCTCCCCAAAGAAATCAACAGCTGTTTTTTTTTTTTTTTTCTCCTCCACCTCCTTTATCATTTAGAGCTTGTTTTTCTCTCCTGTCCTCTCTCTTGTTCTCTGTCTGGATCAATCCAACCTGTCTTTCTTTCATTTAGAGCCAAACTCAACTCTCCTAAGAACAGAATCTGTTCCCACGCACTCATCTCGATTGCCAGCAACTCGCATGCCTCTGAGGAAGCTTTCCCCAGCCAGTAGGAGCCTCTGCTGCCATCTCCTGGCTATAATGTTTATTACTTATTAGTATTCATTCTGAATTTAAAAAAATTCCAGATCTCCACATTTCTGATTGGGTGTAATTTTGCTTTCCTTAAATTCTGCTTCAAATTCCAATCTGAGTATTTTACTAATAAATAAAGCCAACTTTATTTAAATTTTTTTCAACCTGTAATCATAAAATGAACTGTTAGAAATTAACCAATAATATTGTTCAAACAACTGGCAAGGGTCATTATAATCAAGTTTTTTTATCAAAAATTATGCAAGTTTTCTTTCTTTCTGACACTTATCACAATTTGTTAAATTCCAACAATTTTAAGGTGATTTCTTTTTAAATCATTTATTGAATTACTCAAATAATTTAGTTCGCTTCCCACTGCTGTCGTTTTGCAGACAAGAGGCAATTTTAGCAAACTGAAAAGCTGTTTAACCAATCAAAAGATGACTTTTGGACATCATGGGACCTATGTTATAATATACAACCAATGTGTTAAAGGGAGTATCTACAAACAGACCACACACACCCACACACACGTTTAAATCATCATGTGTTCATAAATGTTACAATAACACCCTTTAAGATTTTTTTTCCCCAGAAAAATTATTATTATTCTGAGAAAGTTTGATTTAGCTTATTTTGGCCGAATTAAAGATTCATTTTGTTTAAAACATGAAATCTAGCTGGTAGGTTGAAGTGGGGCAGAAGAACAAAGATGAAAATTTACAGCTTAGTTCCAACCACGCAATATTTCTTGATTTATTTTTCATTAATCAAAGCGCAGTTTGAAACAGCTGCATAATCAATTCATAAACAGGATGACATTGCATACCAATGATGTCCCTGAACTTCTTTATCCAAGTATCATCTTCCTTAACGCTAATTTAAATGTAACAAGGTTGAAGTGGTTTGTCCCTCATTTTAAAAAACCCCAAAAGAGATGATCTTGACTTGTACAAAATGTCCCATAAATAGTCACTTATTATTAAATTTTCATCTGACAAGCCGTCATCTCAACTTTTGTGTTTTTAAATGTTTAGGTAGATTTTCTATTAAATAAAAGTATCATCAGGATTTCGCCATTATTGCAAGTAACATTTATGAGCTAAAATGTATTTCATTAATGTTTGCTATCTAAACCACTCTTTATGATAAAGCTCAATCGAACCATAGGAACATTTAGAGTTTGACAATGAAAGAAACATAATTTAAAAATTTGCAGCCTATTTTTTTTTCATAGCTCAGAAAGTTATTATATCCATTTGTTTGCAAACCAGGGTAAATTTATGCACAATTCATAACCTGCTCACCAGTCCCTGAATACAAATTACCCCACCAGTATTAGATTAAGGCCTATATGGCTTCAGAATTAGATCTAAATCATAATAAACCTCATCAATTCTAATTTGGGGTCAATGAATTGGGATTCCCCGGGCTTCGAAAGGTAATTTTATTAAAGGTAGAGGCAACGCAGGACATGTCCTTTGGGTTCAGTCCCATGGAACAACAGCAGCAAATGTTGAGTTGATATGTTAAACAGGAGACAAAAGCGAAACAATAAGGTAGGAGGTATATCAGTGGGTGGGTTGAAAGTCTCCCAGTATACTGTCTACTCATAGTTTATCAACTGCAATATTAAAAACAGAATTATAAGACCTTAAAACAGAGATGGGTGTTGCTCCAAGCCGTAACTGTCCCTGTTTTTTGTTTTTGTCTGTTTTTTTACTCAGAATCCAATCAAAGTGCAAACATTAAAAACCTTATTTGATGGTCCAAAGACACAGTAAATGATCCTGTTCCTACTCATTTTACTGCAGCTAACTTAGCAGAATTCTAATATACCTAAAATGGCTGACCATTAATTATTTCCTTGGCAGAAAAACTGTTTTACCTGTAAGCCCAGATTCATTTTAGATGCAAAGCTCGGTGTGTTCTGTTCCCAATTAATCCCAGCACTGCCTTTTGGTTACAGTTTCATTCCTGTAAGCCCGGTTCCTGCATCTTGCAGCCTGCCAACCTCAAAATTGGATTTCCCGAAGGGTGTTCCTCAGTCAGGCTTGAAAAATTACTTATAGCTTTGTTTCATTTGAAGCTTTACCCTCCGTTCTGTTCACACCACAGGAAGGTTCACTGTACATCTGTTACTCTGTCGGCTTATAGCTCAACATGATGAATGGTTGTTTACTTTTTCAGTTGGCTAAATATCCTATTACTTGGCCTTCAATTTAATCATTTTATTTATTCATGTTTCACATATTTCTCCTTGTCTTCTCTGTCCAGACACAAGCTAGTGTTAGTTGAACTTAAAAAGCTGTGAAACTTTGAGGGGCTGGTTTCTTCTGAAGCCTCTAAAGTTGCTTCAAAATGACACAATTTACAGCGGGAAAAGAATTTAATCTCTTTTAAAACCATGCTAACCTGTGAAAACTAAGTCCATGCTACTGCTTCACTAGCTGCGCTCTCAGAACAAATGTGGACAAAAATCTGTTGCTATTCTGCTAATGTAAAAAAGAAGAAGAAAAAAAAGAACAGCTGCAATGTTTCTATTAAATAAGAATAGAAAAACATCATCATCCTATTAAATCCTGTCATCGTCGTTGTTTTTCCCGCCAGTAGTAACATCCGGTTGTGGATCAGATGACTTGTTTAATTGATCAATTTGTTTTCTTTGTAACACCTGCTCAATATGAACCTAAACAACTATCCATTGTGGTTCTTATGGTATTTTAAAAAGCACCCAACCAGATTTAACCTTATCACCTTTAGCTTCCAACAATTGAGACTAGCAGCAGATCAATACTTCTTCCGTCTTCCTGAACATCTTTTATAGTTTTCTTGGCCACCTGCATCCCTTTGTTCATTTCTAATCTAGTTTTGTGGAAACTTTCTTCAGCCTTAGCATGGAGTTCAGTTAGAAGAAATAGACAAATGAATGACAAAAGAAGAAGAGGCAGGCCTTGAAAGCCATATTTGCCAAATAATAACTACAGCTATTTTCAGCTCCATGCATCATTGTTTTGATTATATATAAATGTGGTTTCTTAACGTTTCTCTGTTGAATGATTTAAATCGAAGGGTGCAGGGTAGTTCCTGACAATTTCACAAGACAAACTAATACATACCTACTTTGTGCACGCATGCACACACACGCGGGTTTATATTTCTATCCATATTAAAACTTAGTATTGACTTTCTTTCATTTTATTAGCCGCAAAGAAGGTTTTACACATCTTCAAGATCAAAGTGAGGGAATATATCAGAGAAATACTGAACATTCCCAGCTTGAAACCTCTTGATACGCTGATAGAGGACAGTATTCCAGACAGTATGTTAAGTATCTCCAGTGAGGCCCGCGGCACAAAGATAGAAGGCTGGATTTAGCTCCCGACAGAAAGTCCAGCCACACAGCGACAACAACACGGGTGGTAAGATGTGTCACACTGAGATAAAGGAGCAGGACAAGAAGGAAACACAGGAGGGGACGAAAAATAAAGAGAATCAACAAGAATCGTCTGACGGGGATACAAAGACATAAACTTAGGGGAGAATAGAAAACTGGGAGAAAATCAGAAGATAAAGACAGAGTCCTAGCTTCCAAACTGGGCGATCTGACACCACTCTGCCTCGCCAGCTGAATGCTATTTCCAACTGGAGATGATCCACCAGCTGCATCAGAGGGTATAGTGGGCAAGACAGACACAAGAGAGAATGTGTACAAGTCACGGGGACATGGGAAGAGGCTTATTTAGTCAATCAGGCTTTATTTAAGCAGACAGAAGCTAAAGACGTTGTTTACGCAGACAGGGAGACGGGATTAATTTACCCAACACAATTCCTGACCTTACCAACGTCGTGCGAATTCTCTAAAAGTTGGCAATATTGGAGAATAAGACTACCCCCATAAATCTACATCTACATTTTGCCATCAAGCACTTTCAAAAACTGGCAATGTCTGTTTCACATCACTACGGAGGAATTTCTCTCCAATCTATTTGACAGGCTTACCTGTCAAATAGATTGGAGTGGCGTGAACCTAAACCTAACTGTTTAGGTTCACGCCACTCCACCAATTTCAATCCAGGGTTTGACTAGTTCGCACCACAACTTTTGATTTTTCGGAGTCATTCTATGATGAACCTGCAGGTGTGCTTTGGCTCATTGTCCTGCTGCACAACCCAAGTTGTCATGAACTCATGGTCAAACGTTCTGCTTCTGTGATTTATACTGGAAGAAGAATGACCAACTCCACCAGTAACAGCGAGACATCGAGCAAACCAGTCCCAAACCAGTCACACTACCACCAAATGCTATGTGAGATGGAAAGTGACACCCACCTTCCAAAAAGTCCCCATTTTGTCTCATTTGTCATGGAGACTTTCTTACAGTAAATGTAAAACAGCCTTTTTGTTCTTTTTGTTCTGCAGTAATTTTGGTCTTGAAAGTTTCCCATGTCAGTCATTTTCACCCAGGCTCTGTTTCTTATAGTTGAATCATTAATTCTGACCTTACAAGACAAGGTGAGGCCTGCAATACTTCACCTGTTGTTCTGGGTTCTTTGGTGACCTCTTGATGCACTCTGAAGAGTAATTTGATTGACCTTCCACTCCATCAAGGTTCCCCACGGTTCCATCTTTTTCTAAGTTTCTGGATGATGCATCTCCCTGTTGTTCATTGGTGTACGACAGCTTTCAAATCCTTTTGTAACTTTCCCCGAATGTGTAGATATTAACAACTTTGTTTTTCCTCTCCCGTTTTCAAATTTTGAGAACGTTAAATTGTCACATGGGTTGTGTTTAAGCTAACTCTTGGAAGTCATAGGATACCACATGCATGACAGTGGTACTGACATGTTTTTAGCTTTAAGCTAACACCAGTAAAATTAAGCTATTTGTTTAGGTATAAAGTAATTTACAAGTAAACGTTATAGTTGATTTATATTTGAGCCATACAGAAATCTATTTTGTAGGAAAATAAAGCTTGAAATCAACTATATAGACTCCATTTTTGCATCAGTTGGTTTATTGGTGATGCAATACTTAAAAAGTTTTGGTGTCACTAGCTTGGAGCACGATCAGCATCAGTGCACTGCAGCCTTTGATATCTCAGTCAGCAGCATATGGGTCAGTACGCTCCTGGACCCACACACACACACACCCACACACACACAGGAGGCTTTGATGTCTTACCAGACCGACACTTGATGATCTCTCCGAACTCATCTTCCACCGGTTCGTCGCAGTAATCCTCGGGACGCACGCCCTCCGCCATCACCAGGCCGCCAGCTGTGAAAAGTTAGTTACCACTGAGCCAAACTGTCAAGTTAAATCCTTAAGGAAGGAGGTAAGGGACAGATCCAGATCGAGTCAAAGGTGGGGTATAAGGAGTGGACACAGAGGGTAAGACAGAGGGGACTAAAGCAGGAAGAGAAGGAGGACTGCTTGGTCTGTCACTGAAGGGCAGATGAACAGGAGCAGGTGGCTGGATGAGAGGGGTGGGGGGGACTCGGAGCATTCCCACCTTTAAATAGTAAGCTGTTATGATGTGGCTCAAACCGCTTGGCAGACACCAAGCGTAAAACTCAATCTCCCTGTCCATGACATTTATTTCCTCCCTGGAACGAGGATGCAGCCTAGTTACAGGATAGCAAGGTGAGCTTGAAACAGACCAAGCTGTGGCCTTCAGGGGCAGACAGCAGTCATAAGTCATGGGTAAAAAAAAAAGACCACACTCACCAGTCAACTCAAGAACTTTAACGTTTTAAAGTGAACTTCAAAGTGCACAGAAACATAACTCAACGATTCCATAGTGGTATAATTTATGAAACAAAACAGAAGCCAAAAACAATGTGATAGTTTGTTTCATATAGGTAGTTTTGTGAGGTCGTCCTGAATTTCAGTACACTTACCGGGGTGAACAATAATTACTTGAACACCACCGGCCATAAACAGCACATCATTGTATTTTTGGCACAATGCAAACCAAAGATTTAAAAAGGTAAAACCTCAGTAGCATTGTTTGCTTATGACTTTTTTTGACTGCCATGAACATCCATCCTGCCCACAGCATCACGATAGCAACTTGTTACGACGAGATTTAATTTCCCTTTGGGATAAATAAAGTTTTTTTTTTTTTTTTTTTGAATACATCTTTTTTTAAAAAGAAACCAGTTAATTCACCCCCAAACATCCCAACCAGATCGTAGAAAGCATAAGGTGGACTGGACATGTAAGTATTTTACACAAAACAGAGTGTAACATGAATTTAAGACAGGCGGTTACCATAGAGACCGAGTTCTGACTGACTTGATGAACATCAGTGCTGACAATGGAGATGGGGTTAGGTGACTCCTCCTTCTGGATGGATGGCAGTAGATGTGACACTTGGCACCTGAAGGAAGACACTTCATTGATAATCCAATTTTTTTTGATAAACCTCAAATGACAGTAAAGATGGGAGATGGTGCGTTCATATTTTAATCATATTTTAAATGCACAATCAAATTTTTTTTAATACATAGTCAGTGATTTTTGTAACCACAGAGAAAAAAAACCCATGTATTTGTCTGCTCTATGTGTGGTGGTGTCATAATATGCTATTCTGGAACCAGTTTGTTTGTATTGAATGACAGTTCACTGAATATTGTCGAGGAAATGCTAGCTAGCGCAACGGTGTGGCAAAAACTGTAAACCTGTTGCCGGTTCAGTGAACATTTTCTTGGGAAAAACTTTCTCCTCTTCTCTTTATTCATACAACATTAAAGGCAAATGTTTTACCTTCATTTTTTGACTCCTTCCGTCGTTTTTCTTCCTTTTTAGTTTTTCTAGCTAGCTAGCGCTTCTCTGTGACGTAACAGCCACTCGCCCATTCACGTCCAGCGGGAATTATCGAGTTGTGCTGGAGTCCGGATATTGTAACTTAGCTGTGCTTCAAAAACATTAGCAGCATATCATCATTAGGCATTTTTATATACAACATTTGTTTCTAAGCATATACACCTTTCTCCTGGCCCCTTTGAAGCTTTGCGTGAGTTATGGACGCGACTTCCGCCGCAAACAGGTTGTACAAAAAAATCTGTGACCCATCATTTTTCTGCGACCGCAGGGGGGTGATAGCGAGCAAATACTGGGTCGTGCAGCTGGGATTGTAAGAGTCATGGCTCCTTTATTACCATCGCATTGATGGAGAAAATATAGTGTATTATTCTGTATTTGAGGCTGAACTCTGACCATCCCATTGAATCCCTATGTGCTGTGGTGAAAGTATGCAAACAAACCGTGGCCGTTTAATAAATGGATCACACTGGTCACAGATTATTCACAGATTATCAGTTTAAAATCAGTATTTTTTTTCAGAGTTCTGCCACCTCACCACTACAATCTGGGTGTATTTATAATAATATTTAACCGTCAAATTGCTAAAATCACACTGGGCAGATTATTCTAGCCAGAATAATTGGGCTTTGCGGTCACAGAAAGTGATGGGTCACAGATTTTTCTGTAACACTTCTTTATTGACTCAGTTACATTTTGTATGCAGATCCTGGTTTTGTCTGTTGGCTTTTAGTCCACAAAATGAGAAAATGTGTTTTCACAGAGGAAAAAACCAGGACATCTTAACCAATTAGCTGGTTTTACCCTGTTTTTTCCATTAGAATTAAAGATTCTGAGCTTTTCTTACTTTTTTTAAGCACATCTTTTTCTACGGTGTTTTAAAAGATAATGACAAAAAAAAGATTAAAGACTAACAGAAGCCCCTGATGAAAAGATGAAGTTATACATGTTTTTATAGCACTGTTCCTTTAATTGCTCACCTCTGATGGGAAAGCTCTCACTGCTTCACGATTGAATGGCAGTGCCGTTTACACACTTGCTATGATTAGATCTACTGTGAAACTGATATAGCCACTTTGTATTTGCAGAGTGTTTAAAAGAAGGACTAGGTTTACCGTCACGAGTCATTACACACAACATTACGAGCATTCATGAGTCGGAGAGAGGCTCTATTCTCAGATATGGTGACGTGATGGGCGCAGTGGGCCAAAACATCTTGACGCTCCCCATGAAGTCTATTGAGTCAGGGTAGGAAGGGTACTGACCAGACTGGGGTCTTCTAAAAAAAATGAAGAAAAGTTAATGCAAAACAGTGTATTAGTACATCTGTAGCCCTTTACAGTAAATAGATGGGATTAGCTATAGAGATTGTGGGGGGTCCTGCCAGTAAGTCATTCAAGCCCAGTAGCAACTGGATAACATCTAATGGAATTGTTCTGCTGGTGTTAGTGTGGTGTATCAAATGCAAAGTCCAATAGGACATGGACATTTTACACCCTATTAGGTGCTAATAACTCAGGATTAGCAACACAGGGAATCATCGAGATGAGTTAGAGGCAAGTTCAGAAAGCACATTCTTTGACATGGGAGATGTCAATGTGCTTCCGTGTCTTCCAACGTTATTGTTGGAAGACAATGCATAGTTTTGGTGACGCTTAGCAAATAGAACTGACCACGACATTATTTTTGGTGAACCAGCTTGTACAGAGGGTTTAAATCATTGACGACTGAGTATTGGGCCTATCGCTAACGTTTGGCTGCGACGAATATACTGGGCTAGCTCAAACGTAAAGGAAGCTTTGCTATACAGCTTGTCAGAAATCTTGTGTGCTGAGAACCATCCCTCACCACGAAGAGAGAAGTGTGGAGTTGAATGGCATCTTTGCTAGCAATGTGCTAGTGTGTCCAACACCGACTGAATGGCTTTGTTCACCTCCTCTGCTGCCATTTCCAAACGACAACAGGCAGCAGATGACAGCAAAGAAAGTCATTGTTCACAACTCCTACTTCTGTTTGCTGATTGGGCCAGTTGAAATTCTAATAAAAAGAAAATAATCTAACTCAATGGGAGAAATCCCCGACAGAGCAGTAAAGGGCGATAAGAATCTAGCGAAACTGCATAGGAAGGCAATGACCAGGCTTGTTTACCAAGGTTTTGGTGTGTTCCAAACACTGCTGCAGCTTGTGTGTCTCTGAGGGCATCTCAGTTTGCCTGACGATAGTTCAGCTTCTTGACAAAACACATTGGGGTACCGCCAAAACAAATAAACTCTATAGTCAAAGTGTTGCAGCCTGGCACAGTAAGGCAAAGTTTGCAAAAAGTAGTGACTTAAGTTATTTTCATGATGCAGGTATTTTTTTTCCCCAGGAGGGGTAATTACTAAAACCTTTTCTGTATCTCATAAGTAAGTGATGGAACACTTGGAATGGCTCTGGAACAAAATCACCTCTTGTTGCTAATACACTAAGTGGACAGCAGAGGGTAGCAGAGCCCCAGATAAGGAGTTACATCAGTGTCTTTACTATAATGTGGCTTTCTGAGTCTTAGAAAGATGTGGTTTTTGTAGTGATTTCCTCAAAGTTTAGTAAACAACAGAAACATTGGACTGAGTTATTTGTTACGTCACTCTGAGATCTCTCTATGATGTGCTTCACGGTGAATGTGTAAAGGAGATAAATGCTGATTAGTGCAAATCCAGGCTCACAAAAGCTCCATTTGCTTCACAGATGTACAATTTAAAACCTCCTGAAGAAATTCAGCATTAATGAACATACAAAGAACTCTTTCACAGCTGGAACCATTGGATACATTCCTCTCACTCTACTGATAATTGTGCCCGTATGATGGATTTGGACATGATTTATTCATAAATAATTAAATTCTTAGATCTTTAATTTGGGTAAACACAGCCTCGGATAAACTTCATTATGCAAGTGCATTTCAGTAAACTAGGATGCAACTGGAAAGTTTATTCAGAAAGTATTTCTCATATATTATGTATTCATCACACACAGTGAGTTATCGCAAGTTTTTGCTATTAATCTTGATGGTTTTCAGCTGATGAAAAGCTGGGCTCTCTCAGAAAAGTGGAACACTGCACAAGTTAATTAAATGAAAAAAAAAGTTACGAATGTTATTGCTAATGACTGAAAGTTGAGTGGAAGGAAAAACTGAACGTTTTCTAATGTTTTGCATCTTAAAATTTAAGTTGAGCCATAACAGATTCTCGGTGGATAATTCAAACTAAGATACTTTTTTTGTTTCCTTTTGTTTTTGCTTTTATTAAATCTTTTTCTAATGTACAGCGTTTATAGCATAGGCAGCAGATGGAAAAAGAGAGAAGAAGTTCTGCATTCTTACAATCTAGGCTGATTAGTTCTCTGCAGAATACATGGAGCAGCTTTAATGAATTTTAGATAAAAATGATTTGCATAGATTTGATTTCCCTAAAAAAGGGAAACGAGCTCGACGGCTTCAGAACCAGGGAGGGGAAGAAAAAAACATAAGATGAAAGCAGAAAAAACAATATGACAAAGTGACACAAGAGACTCTCAGTTCAGTGCTTTAATGTGTACAAAGAGATAAATGCTGATTAGTGACATCTCTACGACGGCATCTAAAACATGCCAATACACATGCACAAATAAGACTCTGTTTTTCCTTCTTCTTCGGCCTGCCACGCATACTTGTACATTTCTGCAATCATCTGCACTAAATCACTATGCACATCATTAGACAGTGTTCCTTCTCCTAGTCTACTGGGAGAGGAGGCATAAAAAAAGGATCTGTTTCTGCTTACAAGCCTCTACTTTTCATTAAGTTTGTTGCTAAGCAAACAAATGCTAAAAGTCACAGCTAAGTCGGACCTCGGCTAAAACGTACAAAAGGGATGAGAAACAGAAGAAGCATCGTACGGGTGCAGGAAGGATCTTGTAAATATCGTTTCTGTTCTTTAAAAAGAAAAAAAAACAAAACAATTTAATTGCACTCAAACTGACCCAGTCTGATCTGATTCATTAAAGAAACGCTGAATTTCTTTAAATGTGATGTTTATGTGTGGACTGGTTATCTTGAGATTATTAAAATATGCAAAGTGAGGAACACTCTGGCTTTCTTTGTCAGAAAGTACAGCAACAGTTTTTTTCTGATTGGATATAGGCACCTGTAGCCTGGAACTGCTTTAGCCATGCTTAGGATCTGCAGGCAAAACTAGATGAAAAATCTGCTTTAAAAAAAACAAAATCCAGAAAGGTGTTGCTTCGGCATAAAAAAAAATAAAAAAAATTGCTGCTTTGTGAAGAGTTTCAGTTTTGGAAAATGTGGCGAAAGTGGTCAAAGCAGTGCCAAAATGACAAAAGAAGAAAAGTACAGAACAGTAATAAGAGGACCATAAGTTTTTTGTATAATACACAAACCTTCAATGCTCTGCTCGTCGACGTGAAATGAACTGACTTCTGTCATTTTCCTGAAGCGCATGGCCGCTGTCCAAGTCCTTCGTTTGTTTCTGGTGGCTGGGGAGTCGGCCTGGATCCTATTTCGGGATGACGGTTGCATGACAGCGCGCCGCGGTAAATATGTGACAATGAAAGGACGGCAAATGAAAGACGCTGCTTGAATCTCCAAATATCCACAGGAGAACTGCTTTGCATTCAAATCCCTTCACACCTGGAGTGTGGGGTGGAAAAATGAGTTCCCAAGGAGAGGAAAGTAATCTAGGAAACAGAATATAGGGTAAAAAAAATCTTTGAAAATAGCAGGTGATAAATTAAAAAATACTGAATTAGGAACTGTAGTGGAACCATTAAAGTGATTAATATCAATAAATTTAAAAAACTGATGTTTTGAAGAAACTCTTGGCATCTTTGGAAAACTAAACAGCAACACAAATTTTAATATTGCAGAGGAATAATTTAAAAAAATCAAAATATGACACAATCTGGATAAAAATGTCAGCCCAAGATTATGTAGCAGGGAGAACAGAAATAAAATCATCATTGTTAGCTCCCAATAAAACATTCTGGGGAGCGCTGTCCGGTCGTTGAATGTACGCAAACAACATTCGCTTAACGTTTGATGATGTTCTTGTACATTTTCCACAAATGTCCACAAAATGCTTGCAGATAACATCAAAATGAGATTAAGGACTAACAAGGCTAAAGGAATGGTAAGTAAAAAAAATATATATAACTGCCGTCAGTGAATGTCGTCTGAACATTTGCTTGCTAGATGGGAAAGACTTTCTGTCGAACTGACTGAGAATAATCTCAAGCGCTAACAGACTGATGGATAAAATAGGAGCGATTTGTGAGATCTGAAAATACTGTGATTGGCTAACCTGCAGCGGCTAACTATGCTAAAGTTATCATCTGCTTCAGGGTTTTCTACTGATGCTAAGCTACTGACAAACAAATTTTAAGTGAGGCAGGAGTACATTTGATCTTCTCAAGTTTAAAATGAAACTGTTTGAGATGTGTGCAATGATTATTCAGAGAGATGGGCAAACAAAGTTATTTGGCTAAGACTAAGAAATGTATCCACTACAAACAGGCTATTAATCAACATCCACATAAAACTCCACTTTGAAATTTCTCAAGTTACCCCTCATTTGTAAATTTTTAACAAAATGCTGGGATTTGTTTACGCTGAATTCCCTCTGTGTTCTCGAGATGCTGGCTGGTAAGAGTAAATGTGAATCTAGAACAATTGATCAGCTGGAAGCTGTAAAAGGTGTCGCAAGTAAAAGACACAGCATGACGTGTGAGCAAGGTATTATTCGTTGCTTGTTTTGCAAAATTGCTCTAAACATTTCCACATTATAACACATTGCAAACACAAGCTCCAATGTATTTGACAAAGGCACAGGATACTGACGAAAATTAAGTTTCCTATCAAAGCCAATATCTTCTACCTGTAGCGTAGCTATTTCAGAGTGAAGAATATAGATTTTTTTTTCTTCTGATCACCCAACTTACAAGCTCAAATGGATTATAGCAAAAAAGTACAAGGGTAGGTTTTGCCACTCCTGCTTTTCCTGATCACATCTTCTCAGTACAGCCTATTGTGTTGATGTCTTGGAGAAAAGCACAAATGGAGTACTGTTGAGTAAATTCTTGAATACTATGTGGAACCATGATAAAACTATCACTTAGAACAAGAAAGGTTGAATGATCTCCAATTAACTGTCCTCTCTAAGGAGTAAAGATTGAACGTTCACCCTTTATCTGCACCCGTTTGAATTAATTTAAAGGTACGTATGTGATTTTTGTGTGAGATATTGTTTTTACATCAGACTGAGCCAAACCATCCTTTTCACCCCCAACTGGGCCGAGCAATTTCACAAAATGCAGCCAGGAAATGAGACAAGACATGAACGCCCCAAGGAATCTCAATCAGAAGAGTGCATAATTACAAGATACCATTCAGAACAATCCTCCTTTATCTCATGGCCGTTGTGCATGTAAGCCTGACTACTGACGGGCTGACAACACTCCTTTTGCACAGAGAGAATTACCAGAGGGCGAAACCGTACACCAAATGACAGGTGACTGGAGAAACTCCGTTCAATTGGCAATCGAAGATGCTTTCAGGCCTCGGAGGGCCGTACTGTCTTACAATCCCCGACCGTGGGTAATCAATCATGACAGCTGCATGTGCACTCCCCGTGGGTTGCCGTGGTAACAGACAAGTGGGTCGATAACAGAATATTGAGTGGGTGTCTTACGTTTTTTTTATTCCTGCCCTCACCTTCCTTCAGGAAGAGTCTGTCTGTTGAAAAGTTATGAGGATGTGATCTGCTTCCATACCCTTGCGGAACCTTAGGGACTCCAAAGGACTCTGAAAAACAAAACGGCTTCTACGTCTAACTAAGCCGTAGGTTTTGACAACGGAGCTGGAAACCGAGGTGAGGAAATTCGAAGGGATCCAGCCAAAGAACATGCAACAATTTTTTAATTAACAGAGTCAAAAACTTGGGTTTGTGGAGCCAAGAACAGACGGAAAGTTGAGACTTCGGTCAACAGGTCTTCTGACACAAGTCTTAGCAATTGCTGCCAAGACGATGAGTCCGCATCAAAAATTATTTTGACAGAGGCAAAAAAGGATAATATCTTGACTATTCGCTTTCATTCCAGCGGTCAAAGCGTTGGGGCGCTCAAACCTCATGTTCATTACTTCCAGTACATCCAGGGAAATCAGGTGTTAAAAAAACATCCCTCCCATCCCCCATAACCATCTTTACTTCTTTGCCACAATGTAGCTGTGAAGTCCCCAGCTGTTATTGGAGTTAGTAGTAATCCTCATAGCTCTTTGGGTTGAGGCAGTAGAGAACTCCCCCACCGAAGGAAAAGATGGTCCCTCCCCAAGCCAGCCCGTAGCCCCAGTTGAATTCATGATAGATCCTCAGGTTGATACTCTCGATGAACTTGATGGGGAAGAGGACCAAGCTGCAGGCCTGGAGGACAACTGGAGAAGATAAGGCAAGGTTAAATACAAGATGTAATTTGACTTATCACCATCAACTCAATTTTGACATTGAAGACTTCAAATACACATTTGTTTATGTCTATGCATCTGAAATTGTGTGCATCCACATACTAAACTCTTTATTATTAGGTACACCTAGTATATTTGGTGTACCTAGCAATAGATACACCTATTGGGTTGGATTTGATGACCCAGTATTGGACATAAGCAAAAAACCCAATACTATGTTGGACAACCTCTGCTTCCTAGGATAGACTTTACCTTTCTCAGCTTCACATCCAATATGTGTATCTACATCGCAAAAGTGCTCTACTGAATTGGGATCTGGGGATTATGGAGGGCAGAGTTCAAGGTCATGTTCACAAAAAGACATTGAGATCACCTGAATCTTGCTTCATCTGACACAGATGATTATTATTTCTATATTTTCTAGAAATAACCATTAGAAGATAGGTTGTCTGTTTGCCTTAAAAGATGGATATTGTCAGCAACAATGCACAGCTCCTTGCAGTTGGATCTTTTGCAAATCCTGACTGTTCTTTTTTTGCGGTTATCTTCAGAGTAGCTATCTGAATTATATTAAAGAAGAGTCAGCCTTATTCCCATTTGACCTCTAACATCAAAAAATTTTTGCTTGCTGTCCTCATTGGATATTTTCTCTTTTTGGAACAATTTTATGTAAACCCAGAAGATGTACGGCTGTGACAAATCCCATTAGTTCAGTAGTTTCTGAAATACTAGCATCGGCCCGTCTGGTACCAGCTGCCATGCCACATTCAAAGTCACTTAGACCCTCGTCTTCATTCTGATGCACGGTTCAAACTTCAGCAACTTGTCTTCGTCACGTCTAGGTGCCGCAATGTATTGAGTTTCTGCCATGTGAATGACTGATTTGGTATTTGAGTCAACAAGCCATTGATAGGTGCATCTCATAAATAGTCTAGTGAATGAATGAACTTTCATCACTCGCTTGTAGATGCAGCAAAGTATTATTCCTAATGCTTTTTGCAAGCCCTCTGTAGTGAGCAAACCACGAGACAGATAAGATAGCAAACCACTCTTATTCAATACGTCCCAATTTGTCACTCCCAAAGGTCTTCTGTGTTGATTTACAAATTTGTTCAATCGAGCTACATTGGCTAAATTCATAAGTTTGAGTTTGTGAATTGAATCTGAATGAGATTTAAGCGCAGATTTTGAGTAGCCAACTCCAAAATCTTTTCTGAGCCACTAAGAGCCATGAATATTGGCTGTTGTTATGGTCAGTTTCTCATCTGTTCTTGAATTTTTTTAATTTGAGATCTTGTAGCAAAGTATTAGCTGAGTGACTTCTTGACTTGACAGTCAGGCAGTAATTAGGCCTGGGGGTTAGTAAAACAAAGCCTCCAAAATGCAGTTAATCAGATTTAATAAATGGGCGTAGATTCTTTTTATAATATTAAATATGTGGATACATGAGACAGGTTATAATTTTCTGACATTAAAATCTGATTGATGATCTGAAAGATTTAAGAATGACAAAAAAAGCAAAAAGAGAAGAAATCTGTAGGCAAGGGAAGTGTTTTTCCACAACTCTTTATCTCTATAGATATGGCACCATCGCCGTAGGCTGAGGCAGAAGGTTTTGTTTTTGCACTCTCAACCCCTCATATGATCAATCAATCAATCAATCAATCAATCAATCAATCAAGTTTTATTTGTATAGCACATTTCAGCAGCAAGGCATTTCAAAGTGCTTTACATCATAACAGACATAAAAACACAGTCATGTAACATAGAAAAACAATCAAAACATTAATTTAGATGGCCGTCAAGTTTATAACTTGTCATCCATTTATCTAAGTGTTTTGCTTTGTGCGGATCCTGATCTTTGACATACTTCCAGTCGTTTGATTTTAGACTGTTTATTGGCTAATTTTTACTTATCAACAAAGAATTTTCTATCAATGTGAGGATTCTCCCTTATGGGGTTTCCTCATTAAAAGAGTGGCTCTAGAAACACGTCTCTTGTAGAATTTAGTTGAAACAACTGGGCCTCTAACCCTCTGGGACTTTAGTCGCTGTTTGACAAGGACTCCAACCTGGACTTTAGCTGAGAAATATCAGCTGGGCCTCTAACTCTTTAAAAGCGCTTAAAGTCTAGAATATACAGGGTTTCCAGTACGCGCAATGACCCTCAGTCACTCATCACTTTTTAAAGTAGACATTAAGTCAAGTTCCATCATTAAATTTTTAATTGATTAAAAATTAAATCAATTAAATGATTTAATTTTTAAATTAAAAAATTTAAAAAAAATTAAATTTTTAAATTAAAAAATTTAATTTAAAAATTAAATTAGATAAATCCAATAAATCCAACTCTAAACAGGTGGGTTTTTAGTTGTGATTTAAAGGAACTCAGTGTTTCAGCTGTTTTACAGTTTTCTGGAAGTTTGTTCCAAATTTTTGGTGCATAGATGGTGAACGCTGCTTCTCCTCGTTTGGTTCTGGTTCTGGGGATGCAGAGCAGACCAGAACCAGAACCTGAGGGGTCTGGAAGGTTGATACAGCAACAGCAGGTCTTTAATGTATTGTGGTGCTAAACCGTTCAGTGATTTGTAAACTAACAACAGTATTTTAAAGTCTATTCTCTGAGCTACAGGGAGCCAGTGGAGGGACTTTAAAACTGGTGTTATGTGCTCTATCTTCCTGGTTTTTATGAGAACGCGAGCAGCAGCATTCTGGATCAGCTGCAGCTGTTTGATTGATTTGTTAGACAGGCCTGTGAAGACGCTGTTGCAGTAATCAATGCGACTGAAGATAAACACATGGATGAGTTTCTCTAGATCTGGCTGAGACATTAATCCTCTAATCCTGGAGATGTTCTTCAGGTGATAGAAGGCCGACTTTGTAACTGTCTTTATGTGGCTCTGAAGGTTAAGGTCAGAGTCCATCACTACTCCCAGATTTCGGGCCTGATCGCTAGTTTTTAGTTATAATAACTGAAGCTGTGCATTGACTCTAGATCGTTCCTCTGTAGGTCCAAAAATAATAACTTCTGTTTTGTTTCTGTTCAGCTGGAGAAAGTTTTGACACATCCACACATTTATCTGTTCTAAGCATCTATTCAGTGATTGGATGGGTTCAGAGTCACCTGGTGACATCGTAATGTAGAGCTGAGTATCATCTGCATAGTTATGGTAGCTAATATTATTTCCTGTTATAACCTGAGTTAGTGGGAGCAAATAAATATTGAATAAGAGGGGTCCTAGGATTGAACCTTGGGGTACCCCACATGTGACCTTTGACCTTTTTGATGAGAAGTTTCCAATTGAAACAAAGAAATCCCTATTCTAAATGTAAGATTCAAACCAGTTGAGGACTCAACCAGAGAGTCCGACCCGACTCTCCAGCCGATTCAGTAATATGTCGTGGTCAACAGTGTCAAAAGCTGCACTGAGGTCAGCAGAACCAGCACTGTGGTTCTCCCACAGTCCGTATTTATATGGATGTCATTGAATACTTTTACGAGGGCAGTCTCCGTGCTGTGGTGAGCACGAAAACCAGATTGGAAGGAGTCAGAACAGTTGGTTATTGTTAGGAAGCTATTTAGTTGCTTACACACAGTTTTTTCAATAACTTTGCTGATGAATGGGAGGTTGGAGATCGGCCTGTAATTCTGCATTAGTGGTTTGTCCAGATTGTTCTTTTTTATCAGTGGTTTGATAACTGCTGTTTTCAAAGCCTGGGGGGAAACCCCTGATGTGAGTGATGAGTTTACTATTTGGATCAGATCATTAGCAATAACAGGCAGGACTTTCTTAAAGAAATGTGTGGGTAGGACATCCAGACAGCAGGAGCTGGAGCTTAATTGGCGTATAATTTCTTCTAGGATTTTATAATTAAGTAGTTGAAATTGGGTCATTTTTCCTGTATTTGTTTTGTTTGGATACAGCATTGGTCCTGATTTTAGAGTTGATGTGCCGATTAATCCTCTGATTTTTTGAATTTTCTCTGAAAAGAAGCTGGAAAACTTGTTACAAGCGGCGTAAGATTGGAATTCAGGTGGTAACGTCATCGGACATCGTTTGTCTGATGAGGCAGACAAACTCATACTGAAGTTGTCTCTAAGAAAGGCTTCTTCCTTTGTCAAGGGAGTGTGTTTTTCCTATTTTGGGTCAAGTTATTCCTTGCCAATTCTAAACAATTGCTTCTTAGTTTAGTTTCCTTTTCTAAGCAGGAAAATATTCACAAATACAGTTTTTTTTTCTTTAATGAGGTAGCAGTGTGAAGTTCACTTTTGGGGCACCAGAGAGGAAAACGAGCTCTGGCATCAAACTGCTGCTCTTCTGAATATACAAAATAATAAACAAAAAGTGGATGCATGACAGAAAGTACTACGCAAATAACAGGTGGTGTTACAAACAAATCTCAAAGTGGATGTTGCTGTGAAAAAAAAAAGCATTCATTCATCAAGGGTTCATGCAGTTTTCATGGTCAGTATTTAAAATGTTATGTAAAAACGGTTGTTTCGTCCGGATCAAAGAAAAAAAAAGTACATGTTGAGTGTTGATTGTGTTTCTTTCTTTTACTTTTGCATTCTGAATGGGAGGACGCAGTGTTCAACAAGGACAAAAAATCATTTTAAATAACATTTTGTAACACCACCAGATGTGTAATGTGTAATGTTCCTTTTGCCACGCACTCATAAAGCACCGAAAAGTCCAACAAAATAAAGGTAGGTTTGCGGTTGTCGTCACAAAATGGTTGCTCAATGGTTTTTAAATTCTTTTGGAAGCTTTTATAAATACATAAGCCTCCTTATTCTCCAAACTTCCTGATTTGTAAACAAATCCTGTCAGCATCCTAATGTCCAGAACCGAAACGATCCGACAATGACAGGTTGCTAGCAAATACCACAGCAGAGCTTTAGAGGAGTCGCTTAAAAGCTCAAGGCTGTGGTGTCAACAATTTTAAGAACGCTGAAAGTCACACGCTGCCGCATCGGTAAAACTCTTGATTTTTCTTTCCTGCTACTGCTGATCCTGTGCTTTCTGGTTAACCCTAAACTCCAGAAGACCTTTAAAACAGCATGCAATTCTATTTTGCTTTCAGAATGATCTTGGTAACTAAGGCAACACATTGTTCGCAAATTGCAAAAGCGAACCGCTTTATACTGCTGAAGCATTATGTCTCGCAGCGGCGGCCGAGAGCTTTTATCACAAGATACCCTGCCGTGTTTAACATAAAGAGAATCTTAAAGCAATCTGAGGGAAATCATAGAATTATAGCTATTAGAGGAACATATGCTGAGGCTCCATTATTGTTTCAGTAACACTAAAGAAAGTTACATAGAAGCACAACTCAACGGCAGAGCTGCAAAATAACTGCTGAAATAGAGAAATGAAGATGTTTAATTCAAAGTGCTTTAAGCACATTTGCGTCATCCTTTAAAGTCGGGACGGTTTCCACTCATGCTAAAGTTTGTTCGCTACGGCTAAGAAACATAAATCACATCGCAGATATAAGAAAAAATAAATAAATAAATAAAAGTCTCTCCTTATTTTACGCTGTGAGAAGCTGGGTTGATGTTGGACTGGAAGTGAGGGATGAGGGGAGAGTTAAAGAGGCGGGCGTGACACCACATTTCATAGTCGACCATAAAAATAGGATTTCCTCTGAAGAGTAAGAGAGCGGAAAACTGTGTGAGTGTGAGAGACTTCAGGTGTGTGTCTTGGGTTCAATGAGAAAATAAGGATTATCCAGAGTTTCATGTGAAAACCTTATGAAAGTTGGGTAATTAAATAGGAGGACCTTTAACATTAAAATCACAGAC
Organism: Poeciliopsis retropinna; assembly: GCA_010277075.1. Classification (NCBI taxonomy): domain Eukaryota; kingdom Metazoa; phylum Chordata; class Actinopteri; order Cyprinodontiformes; family Poeciliidae; genus Poeciliopsis; species Poeciliopsis retropinna. The sequence continues at coordinate 7,497,773 of VMRM01000029.1, read as the reverse complement.
TTTGCTTAGACTGTCAAGTCAGAAAAGGATTTTGTTTCACAAACACTTCAGAGTTATTCCCTACTTTGTGTTCATCTATTGCATGAAATTCTAATGAAATTTCTGGTTTTGACAACATGACAGAAAAAAAGTCCAAGTATTTTTAGTGTGCGCTGACCTGCGGCGAAGAGCATGAAGGCAACGAGAGCGTAGAATCGCCGTCTTGTACCGATGCACACGGCAACCAAAGCGACCAGGAATGACATCAGCACCAAGGTTCCGCCCCCTAGCAACAAGGCTAGTGTGGCAACCTGCCAGTCTGGAAGGGGAGGATGGGGGAAAGAGAAGAAAACAGTAAAATATTTAATAAACATACACATACAAAAATTTGATGCAAATTAGTGATTGGCATTATGGGGTCAGTCTTTATAGAAAGTGGTGTGGATTTCTGTACCCTTCTCCTGACTGATACTTTTGTACAATGAGCTAATTTGGTTTTTAAAAAAAGAAAATAAAAAAGATGACAAGTCTTTAAATGCTGTAATTGTATCAAAAGGTAGATCTCAGTTTTAAACAAAACCTGGAATTTTAACAGGAACGTTTAGACTTTAGGCTCATTGTACTATCAGTGTTTATGTTAGCATTTCTCCTTTATAGAAAAACAACCAACTGTAGCACTTCAAAAAAGGAGTTCAAGCAAGACATTAGCAACATTATGCTTTTTTTTTTTTGCATTTTGGGAAATGAATGAATGCAAACAAAAAAAGGCCTTAAATAGGCCTCTTGGGAGAACATAAACAAGACAAATTACTCTCATTTTGCGCTACTCTATTATTTACAAGCATCAGGTATAATGCATTTATCTGTAGGGGATGGGAGGGGGGCGTGCGGTGGAAAGCGGCGCAAGAGCAAACAAGGCGTGGAAGGGAGACGCAACACTGAGCAAGGAGTGTTTGGAAAAGCAGAACTGCAATTGCTAGTTGCGGGAGAGAAGAAACTGAACAAAGTCGAAATGGATGAGCAAAGCAAGGTAACAGGAAGGGGGAGCGGGGTTGGTGGGTTCAGGACACTGAGATAGAGAGTAACGGTAAAGAAGTGAGAGCAGCAAAAGCACCTGAGCCTTCAAAAAGCCTGGGCTAAAAAGCTTCACTGGCTTCTTGTCAAAAATCTATCTATGTGGGGCGCAAGAACACACAAACCTACCAAACTCACTGAAATGTACAATAAGCTGAAGTGTATTAGAAAACAGAATGAAGCATGTTTGATTGTAAGTAACATTCAAGTGAATAATCCTACCTTAAATCCTTATTTTATGTTACATCTTTTTTATTTAGTTGTCATTATTATTGTCAAAATCAGTTTTCACTTCTAGGATAGAGGGATTTTTCTTTTTTTGGAATTGTTTATGTCAAAAAAAAGAAGAAATTTGTTGATCATGACTGATTTGTACAATCAATGAAAGGGTAAAAAAATTCTCTCTCAAAAAAACAGACAAAAAAACTCATCTCTCATTCTCAAACTGGCATCAAAATGAGGTTTTCTCAAACTTAACACGTTTTACATAAAAATCTTTGGTCGTGTTTTAATCTTGCTCCTCCTGCAGAAAAGAAAAGTTACAAACAGATAAACTTTCCAGCGCACCAGCACATTGCTAGCTGAAGCAAGATACTGAGGATTCAGAGGAGAAAACATTAGCACGTGAGACTTAAAATCAGGAATCGGGCCTTTAAATTCAAAGCGTGTGCTCTCAGTTTGTAGAAGTAAAATTCATCCCCCGAGTTTTCATTGGTGTGAAAGTGGACTGGCTCGTTAAAACAATGAGTTTTTCCTTTTACTTAAAGCAGGATGCCTGCTGTAAAATAGCCTAATATGGTGTTTCTGTTAGCCAGCCGTTTTCTTCTAGCTGCACACAAACATGCATGTTTGGAGCAGAACATTTAAATTGGAGCCAGCAAATGTGTAGATTTCTAACACAACACATGACCTCATGTTGTTCTGTGCTTCTGCTTACTGCAAAAATACCTTTTGCTGTAATGTGACTTGTTACCATGTGACAGGATTAGCATGGCACGCTGTCACATTTCTTTCCTTCTCCTGTGGAGAGAGGCAGAGCCGTCGAGCAGATCCGCTGCTTTTCTACTCTGCATTTAAAAGAGAGCATCGCTATAGAAACAAATGTACACCGAGACAAATTAGGAGTGCTTACCATGTTAGCAAAGATTAAGCTAACGAAGTTAGCATTAGCCACGTCTCAACCTGACGTACTTTTCCCACCATCACGTTCAAGAATCAAAGTCAAATTAGAGATTATTTAGGGGGTGTATTGTGGATCCTCACTTCATTTTTTTATTATTATTATAATATGTTAAAAGTAAATAAAGATCAAGAACTCTTAAGGTTATTCATTATGTTGCAAAGATGCAAAAACTACAATGGCCAAGTGAAAAGTCCATCAAATATAATTATAGAGGTCATTCTGAAGCAAGTTTGACTATCAGAGTGGTGAAGTAAAAGTCCATCCAATCTAAATAGTTCACTATTTAGTAGACTGGAAGAGGCAACTAACAATTAACTATTTAGTGACAAATATTTGTGCTGTTCTGTTTGCGGCAATTATTTGAATTTGCCATTCCAAAGCAAATTTATACCCCAGAGTCATGTCCCAAATGACTAGCAACTTCAAATGCACGTGAAAGACGGTTTAAAAATCTTTCACATGCACTCCACACTGTTCAGATGGCTATTCGCAAAGAAGGTTGAAATGTGGAATTCTCCTCCCAGTTCAGATGAAAATCCTCAGTTCTTATACTTCGACGCTGAGCTGCATCCTGCCCCTCTGATGCAATAGTTGACAACGGCCAGAGAAAATAAATAAATGATAAGGTAAACGCCTAATGGATTGCATTTATATAGCTCTCCTCATGTCGTATCAACCACCTTGAAGAACTTTACAATACAAGTCACAATGACCGAGGTTTTTTTCAAGGTAAAAAACACTTCTATGGCGACACATCACGATTCAAACAGAAATTTGGTGTATTTATTCTGACTCAAACCAAATTGCTGGAGCAAAAAAAATAAACAAAAACAAAACACAGAGTTAACAAAAACTGAGTCTATATTGGACTTTTCTTATTAGAACTTTTCAAAAAATATATATATTTACATGAACTCAGATTAAAACAACAAAACAAAAGTTGTAAAATCAAGTTCCCTCAACATGAATAAGCTCATGGATGTTCTTTTTCTTAAGTGCTGTTAGTTTTACACCATCTGGAACACGATGCATATCTGTTTTTTTCAGATGGCTTGCAAGATTGTAAATAATTCAAACACGAATCGGCAGATCAAACAACCTTTTACTACAAAATAAGCGTGCCGCCACATAAGAACGCTGGTGACTATTGTACCTATCTGCCATAAAGCTGGATACTACATGATTTCCTATTCTTTCTCCAGCTGCTACAAATAGAACGAGGATCTCTGGAGGGAGCGCTGAGAGGGGAGTCGCAGTCGGGAAGGGAGGAAAAAAACAAAAAGAGGGGGATGAAACGTGACTGTGGAGAAATGGCAAAGGGAGACGGTGAGGAGGAGCGTGGCTAAATAACAATGAGGAAATAATTAATGCATAAACAAAGGAGTCATTAAGGACAGCAGAGTATGTAGAAATTGGGGGAATAAGAAACAATGAAAAATGGGAAGATGTATGGAACAAAGCAAAAATGAAAAAAAAAATCTTGCTGAATTGTACGGACCAGTGGAAAAAAAGCCCAGAGTGGATCAATACCAGTGAAAGAGAAAGATGATAGAAGGGGAAAATGGGGAGACCAAATTTGGGGAGGGCGGGTGTTCTGTCTTCACCGATGACTGATCTCACAATGCCTTAGGAGACAAAAGCGAGAAAAACGAAGCCTCGCTTTGAGCTTAAATGTCTCAGAGGGTGCCTATCTGACTGACAGGCAGAAGCTTCTGGTACCTGCCTGTAAGGACAAAGGCCCACTGGAGTGTTTCACCATCTGAGGTTCCCCTCAAAGAAACAGCAGATCCTCAGTTTCTGCAAGGACCTGATTGAGTTCTGGATGCATTTACTGCACAAAACACATGCCTGCAGCATGTTTTGAATCTACTTCCAAACAGCTGAAAAATGACACGACGTGAGAAATGCTCTAATTATTCCATGTTTCAGGGTCATTAAAATAATTCATATCTCCATATCATCAATACGAGAAGAACAAATTATTCAAAGGTGCTCACAAGTGTTCAAATCTACACAAACATTCATATTTGCCCCAATTGTTGCAATTCATCTGACAGCAGGTAATTGCGCTAACGCTGCAAGCTAGCACTATGACAATGAGCAACTTAAAAAGATCAGAAAACCTTCAGTATCAGCAACTGTAACATAGTTATTCTCTCAGTAAAATTAAGCTACCGCTGTCTGTTTTACAACGCTAACACCGTCAGTTTAAATAAGCTTGTTCTGTCTGTTTAAATCAGCTAAAGTTATCTGTTAGCAAAGCTAACGCTGTCGGTTTCAATAAGCTAATGTTGCCTGTTTAATTAAGCTAATGCCATCAATTTAAAAATTAGCTTGATGTACATGGATAACCCAGGGACAGCATTCTGTTGGCCCATTTATTGGTTGGGAGTGAATCAACCAGGCTATGTAATGCGTAATGTCGTCAGATATTGACTCTTGTAATAAACAAGTTATAGAGATAGCAAGCTAGCACGGACCACACACAGTTTGCTACATTAGAAGTTATTCTGCAAATGTATTTCCATGTCCCCTTTTGAGCTTTTCTTTTTTGGAAAATCCAAAAAAAAAAAACACCTCAAGTGAGCGTAGAAACATTTTTAGAAATTGAGGAGGTTACTTTGAATTTTGCCGTTTCCACCAATCTCTTTTCTACTGTGATAATTCAAAATGCATTAAGAAAAACTGCTGATGCAAACACGGCTAATGATGCATTGGTGGCACGTTGATGAGTCTTGATGTGAGCTGCCACATTCAAATGGTTGGGTCAGAACTTAATGTGAACATCATGAAGGCTTGAATCCATGGTGTAATTACATGAAGGGTGTTTTCTCGACGCACTTTGGTCCAACGTCTTCCAGAGTTTTTGCCTATGCAGCATTTTACAACACCTTTCAGCTAAGCTTGATATCTTAGAAAAAAAAAAACAGAACCATTAGTGAATGAAAAAATGACCCAATTAAAGAAACCCAAGACAGTTGGGACAAGCAAGACAGAACTTAGTTTTAAGATCAATGCGGGTGCAATGGTAAGACACACACACACACACACCCACACACACACACACACACACACACGCCAGCTGACACCTACACACTCACCGTGCAGACACCTAATTAGGGAGTCTGGGTCTGGAGTATGGATGTGAGTAGGTATGTGTGTAAAGCAAAGAAAGAATGTGTGTGTGTTTGCCGTCTATGAGGGAAAGAGAGAGAGAGAGAGAAAGAGAGGGGAACGGAGACGCAACAACAGAGAAATCAGAGTGTGACATGAAATATTTACAAGGGCTTCAGAGAAGAATGTCCAGAAATAGGTCAGCTCAAGATGGTAGCCTCTTACTAGCACACACACACACCTACGCACACACACTCTTCACACATGCAGACACCGACACTCCCGACTCAGTCCAGCACCACAACAAACTGGTATGCAAACAAGTCATCAGTCATTTCCCAGGGAGTCGGGGCTTAAACACAACCTCGCTATCACTTAGTAAAATACGGCTGGATATGACAACAAACAGCAAACCAGAACTGAGACTGAGAAATGAGAAATGAGACAGCTTCTTTTTTTTTTTCCCCTCCACACCTTCCTGTCCTTTGGAGTCGTGGACGTGGATTAATTGGCTTCAAGTTAGTGGCAACACCCCAGAGAGACGATGCTCCTCATTTGTGTTTGAGACATAAATAATCGGCTGAAGGAAACTGATGCAAGGTAATTAGTCTTGATGGGCACTCCACAAGCCATGGAGCACAGATACACTGGTTAGAAAATCAGCCCTGCGAATCACAGTCCCCACTTTGAAACGTGGTGGTGGCGGTGTCATGCTGTGGGAGGAGGTACAGGAAGAGAGAAATACCAGACAATTCTAAAAGAAAACCTAATGAAGGCTGTAGAAGATGAGAGACTGCAAAGGCTGACCTTCAAAGAAGACAACCAGGGTTACAGTGGAATGTACATTGTTTTTTATCTCATTTTGTCAAGTTACAATCAAAGAACGAAAGAAAGAAAGAAATGCACAAGCTACACTGAGAAACTGCAGTAACAAAACTCTTAGCAAGTTACATCCAACTTTTCTCAAAGTTTTTCAGCCTGAGCAGCAGTGAATCTTTAAGGGATTCTAATAGAAAATAAAACAAATCCTAAAACGGTACTTTTATGTTCTATTGTCCATTATATAGAACATTAATTTAGATGTCAGTGATGTGCCAAGCTATAGCCTAAAAATGACTTGAGAAAGGTTACTCAAGAAACTCATTGGGGGTTGAATCAAAAAGCATGTCACACTTTTCAGATTTATTGAGAAATCCTTGAAAGCATCACAATGCTTTCATCCACAGGGTGGACACTTTTGCCATGTTCTCATTTTATACAGTTAACCTTCACTGTTCACTGTCACTAACATGAAAGGTGTGAGGTTTGAAAGAGAGCTGTGGTGGAAACTGTGTCAGAAATAAAATAAAAACAAATAAGACTTTGGGAAATGATGATGCATTTTTACAAAGAGGAAGAGATAAACATACTGTGTCAGAGAAGCTCTCTCCTGATGAAATCCACAGTAATTACTGTTTCAGTTACATTCTATTTGTCTATATTAGAGGTGACTTATTGTGTTCATAATAGCAGAAGTAGAGTACCTTTGTCCAGCGTGCTGTTGCACTCCCACTTCTCAAAGCTCCCCGGCTTCCAGCAGGACTCCCACAGAGACAGGTAGTACTGGTCGTCGGCAGTCACCCACGCCGGACTCATCACGGCTCCCACGTCCAAGCAGAGCGCCAAGAACACGCACACCAGCCCGACCAGCTTCAGCGGGGTCAGCGGGGAGCCGCGCGCCGACTCCTCCGTCTCCGTGACGGCCGAGGACATGGCAGGGGGGTCGGAGAGGCGCGGAGGGCTCACGGCCAGAGCGGAGGGTACATGCGTGGGACTGGGGGAACGGTGTCGAGGGAAAGTGTGGGAGTGCGGCAAACCGCCTGCGATGCGCGCTGGACGGACGCTGCGCCTGTTGAGGCGCCGCTGCCGCCGCGCGGCGGGGACCTGTGCCGTTTCCAGCTGACGTCAACGGCTCCACAAAATCCTGCAGGTGCAACCGGGTCCTAAAGAGACAACCAGATGAAGACATGCACGAGACCTTCTGAGTGTTGCAGCTTTTAATGAAGTGTGAGTTTCTTCTATGTGAATAATAATAATAATAATAAAATTACATCTGTTATCAAACAAATGAAGTCTGGCGTGGATTTTTAGCCAACAACTTACTGTAATAGCAACAAATAAACCACAGCGCAGATAACTGCCTTCAAAATCTCCAAAGTAATGAAAAATAATCTATATATTTTCGGCTTTCCGTCATTCAGTGGCGCATTGGGCGCCGCTCCAGAGGGGGCGCCAAACAATGGTGAAAATTTATTTGTAGATTTGTAGTAGGCATTTTCTGTATTTAACACAAGTGAATGAATGAAAGAAAATGCATTTCTGGATTATGAGTGTCGTAAAATACAAATCTGCTATTTTTAAAATGTATATATACATAAACATATTGCTCTATTCCTTATTATTTTAGACTCAAGACATTTGGAAAATGCAGTGGAGTGGCACTTATGCTTTGTGTTTATTTAGAATCTCAATAAAATAGTTTACGTTTTTATATTTAATGTAAACAAAAACCTATTAAAAAAAGTTTCAAAAAGTTGCCAGATATTGACCTTCTTTGTTTTTAGTGACACTACCTTGTTTCCACTCGATCTCTTTTCTTCCTGTCAGCTGCCTTCTTATTCTCCTCCTTGTTCTGCTCCCCTGCCTCCCTTCATCATCCTTTAATATTCCAGTGATGGGAAGTAAACAAGGCCATCTTTCCCCATCCATCAGTCTCTCCTTTTCTTTCTTTCTTTCCGGTCAGATAAACATGTGGATAGCTCCGTCTCCTTGAACCTGAGCAGTACGGCTTTCTTGATCATTGGCTGTGTCATGACTACGCAGAGGAAACAATCATATTTCTCGACATGTGCCTCCCACTTCCCTCTATTCTCAGCACTCTTATTTGAAAGGCCCTTTCCAACAGTAAGTTTCTGTAGTGCTGTCTCTAAAAAAGAAAACTGGATTTTTTTTGCTAGAAATGTTAGGTCATATTCATCGCTTCTTTGTTCTTCAAGTACGTCTTGCAGGGATTGAGGTTTGCTTGCTTTCCGTATCCAGCTCCAGTGTGATGCCTTCGACGAATCAAGACGAATTCACAAATTCAGCGCCACCGCGCTTCATTCAACCAACAAAAACACAACTGAAACATGGGCGCGAGACATGGGACATTCTCTCACCTGTTCCTCTCCTTGCAGAGAGAAGCATGCATCCCTGGGTTGTCCTGTATGGAATCTGTGAAACATGAGACGGAGCTGCATAATGGCTGCAGGAAAATGGACTTAGTCTTTGATGAGCGAGACCAGTTAAAAGATTAGGTATCTCCTTGCTTTTTTTTTTAATAGAGTCCAGTAAATGTCAAGCTTTCTTTTGGTCAGACCATTTTAATTATTCAAAACAACAGATTACCTGAAACCCTCTTACACAGGACCACCACACCACATCTTCTGGCAAATTCTGTGGGCGTTTGCACACAAATACAGGTTACTGAGGTTGGGATCGCGGCTGAAAAGGAAGAAGAATCCAAATTGCACCTGACCTCGACCTGACCCAAGGAAGCTATGAGATCTTCACATTGGACTGTTGTCGATAACAGGTTCTCTGAGGACTAATGAATAACAATGTGTACAAATTTCTTCACGGGATCATAAAAAAAAATAAAAAAAAAACTTTTAGCAGACGTCAAACCCGAAGTACCTACAAGAGTCGGCAGTAGAAACGTGACTGAGTAAAAGTGTTGAGGTTTATGTTGGACCTCATTTAGCTTCTGCAAGGACGCCTGCAGAAGCTAATGAAATGAGGCAGAAAATGAGGCAGTCAGGAAGCCTGGCTCACAAAATAAGAAGTCTGGACTCATGTGTTTTTTAGCCTTGCATGAAAGGTGAGCTTTCTTTTGAATAAAGTTAAACTATTCACTTTCACCATTCTCCACTTCTAGAAGTTATAAAAGAGATTCAGCCATTGAAACCCTACATATCTCATATTTTAGAAGGACACGACTGTACATTAGTTCCACTTCTTTGTGTGTTCTGAAGGATTTCTTAAATTCTAAGTTGTTTTTATTCCACAAAAATATTTCAAATGAGCTCTGCAGCGTTCCTTGCAGTAAAAAAAAAAGAAAAAAGAAATTAAATCCATCTTACAGTACTTCTCAAGGTTTCTCTTTAAAACATATATTCAAATAAATGTTTTTCCTTTTATAATTTATTCTTTTTACCGAGTACAGATATTTTTCTTTGGTCCATTCTTTTTCATTACTGGTAAATTTTTTCTCTCTCATTAAACTGATGAAATTTGAAAGTTACAGCTTGAATATCAGCTTGCCTTACTTCATTAGCTTGGTACGCGCATCAGTTTACAATTCCAAAAACTTTTTGATCTAATTTTCAACGTCATTAACTCATCGCTCTATTTCTAATGCTATCATTCAACATTACTTAGTACAATGAGTTGAAATAACTGGATACATGAATTCATAAAAGTAGAATATTTTACAGATAGGAATAAAAACATTTACTGTGATGGATGGTGACTTTTCCAGGGTGGAGATCAAGTGAATGAAACCCCGGACAAGACCCCACTTGCAGTACAACAAGATACATAATTTTGGTCAGTTTAACAGACTTAAAACAGGAAAAGGTTAGTCTGGTTTAATGTCAGAAAAAAGAAAAATTAAGTCAGTGCATTTTTATAAAGTGAATGAAAACATCTGTATCGAACATTAATTCATACCAACATTTAGAATTTATACTTTTAGATTTGCTAGGAAAAAGGGATTGAGGACTTTCACAATTTGAGTTGCTAATAACAATATTTTGACACAAAAAATATGTAGATTGTAGGAATGATAGTTTAGAATGTAGTACTTTGTTAGAAGTTTGTAACGCGACAGTTTGAAGTTTACACACTTTTGGACAGTACTGCCACTTCTAACACCTAAAAAGAGCAAAGCATTCCAATTTACTGTGCAGGAGAAATTAGTTTTGTAGTATAATTTCAAAACTTCTAGGTCTGCTGTCCTGAAAAGACTGCATGCTACAGAAAGCTGACACCAAGTGAAGTGAGTGAAACCAGAGTTTGTCTTCCTGGGGATGTTTACTTTCTGGTGAAACTGTAGAATTCCACACGGTTCCTGTTTTCCTCAAATTCTGAAAACACAGAAGGGTCAATTGGGGGGAAAAAAATTTAAAAAGTCAGATTTACAGACTGGTGTGACTCTTCAATCAATCAGGTTTGGCAGAAAGTGCTAATTCTTGTCATAAGAAAATGACTTCAGCTCTGTATACATGACTTGAAGCCAATGATTAATATTCCATTACTGGTGTAAGATTAATTAAGAGGTATATGTGTGTGAAAATCTGCAGTGAACTGATCAATGAGGTGCGCCAGGATGCTCAAGAGCAACTGAGTCAAAGTCTCAGCAGTGACATAAGCAAATACACAAATTTATGTTACAATTTTTTTCATAGTTTTTTTTTTATGATGATAACCAGACTTACCGAACTAAGACACCAATTTATTTTGCTTTGGTTTTGGCACATTTTATCCTGTAAATTCGTACGGTTTAAACCTACTATTCTCACCACATGGCAGTTTACATTTTCCACATTTGTCCCCCTGAAAACTTGAAAACAAAACAATCTTCTTTCTAAATTTGGACTCTTTGTTGGTTTACCTTTCAAGCAGACGAAATAGAGGTGATCTCCACACGGAAAATTTCTCCAGTAGAACGAGTCGTCGGCGTCCACGCCACCGCAGGGACTTGTGACCTGCCAGATGTGTTGTTCTTTCCAGTAATTGTAGCTCATCGAAGCACCAGACATCCAAAACCACAAGTTCGCCATCAGATGCCTACAGTGAAAACAATCCAGACACTAAAAATGTCACTTTTACAGTTCTCGTACCCTCAAACGGGCTTAGCGTTCTGGAGGATACCTGCGCAATCCCAGCCACACATGTCCGGAAGAAACGGAGGGGTCGTTTGTCAGGAAGGTTGTGTTTCTCAACACCTCCTCCAAACCTCTCTGCTCCTGCTCACTGCGAATGCTGAGGAGGTCCCAGTAGTGTTCCCTGCAGTACAACAAGGCGTCCGACCAGCACAGCTTCTTCTGGACAACGGCTACTCTCCGTCCCATCACCATTGCGCTGACGGATGGCGAGGGACCAGCCGGTTCTGGGAAAATATGGCTGCCATAAATACACATTGGGCCAATGTTCACGGGAAATAGTTCCCTGCATTTGCAGATTTTATTTTATTTTTTTTACAGTGGATTCTAAATATAAAACAGCTTTCACTGACCTCCATATATTTCTAACTCACACATTGTCAGAATGCCGTATGAGGTGCTGATCTTCACGGTCAACATCCGACCCATCATTCCTGTGCAGTTAAAGGTTTTGGTGCCCCCACTGGGGATGGAGGAAATGACAGCACATCTGAGAAGGAGACATACAGATTTACATTTTTAATGCAGATCACTGAAAAACATGGAGTCTGCACTGTGATCTGAGGCAACAGCAGATGTATGAAGATCCTTGAACCTTTTTGAAATTCATAATAGTACAGCAACAAAATTTAAAGGGGCAGTATTATGTGTAAATATGACTCATTAAAAGAAATTTTACATCATAATCTAATGCATTGAAATTGGGCCTCTATCTTTTTAAGAAACTCCGGCTCTTTCTGAAGTTCCGCCTTCAGGAAGTCATCACAACATGGCTTCTCTATAAACCCTTTAACAACAATTTACCAGCGTTGCGCCGAGAAGTATAATGAGCTCAGCTGATGCACAGTTTCACAAGGCGTTTGCTAATCAACTAAAACCTCAGAGGAGGAGCTGTGCCTCAAAGGCGGAGCTAGGTACACCCAGGCATTTTGCACAGCTGAATGGTTGCCATGGGAGAGAAAAGAATTTCTCCAGCATCTTATCAAAACACTCCAGATATGTTTTTGATGAGAGGATTATGTAAAGGTTAAAAAAGATGACTGCCCCTTTAAGATGTTTTGATATGCGCACATTTAAAATCTTTGTAATCCTGCTGATTAAAACAGCATCTAAAATCGGGATTTTAACTATAACAGGAGAAGAAAGGTAAAACTCTTCCTCCTCCGTGTTACCTGGGATTGTTCTTGCCGTTGTTCTCTAAGGAATTCCCGATGAGGATCTCAGCGTTATTTATCCTCTGGCCCTGTTCGTTCCTGTTAGTGATGCTAACGGTCGTGACCCGGTACACAACTGGCAACAAAAGACTCCACCACGGGTTCGGTTCCGCCGTTGTATGAGTACAGGATTCGTGACTGTACTCTGGGTCTCTGTTTCCATCGACTGCCCTTGAGGGAACACCGAGGTAGACGGTGGATGACTGAGATGCTATACCCTCTGGTGCCACGTTCTCCAGGGATTCAGCTGGGTAGATAACAGGAGTACAAGCCTTAAAATTAGCTAGACGGCTAAAGAAAATCCATTTGTAGCTTTAGTCTCTCTATGTTGTAGTATTTGACAGGCAAAATATGAGATGTTTTGACCATAGGAGTGTGCAGTGCAACAAATGTTGGTGTTTATCTGATACCAAATATATACAAGGTCAGTATTACCGATACTGATACTTTTTATAATTTAAGTGTGATATATCAAAATTCTGACATTTAGAAGTATTTGCTGGTTTTTCCTTCAAATTCTGTTGCTAAAACCTTAGAAAGTATTTGAACAAAGTCTATAGATGTCTGTAAAATACTTTAGCGTATCAACGAGATAAGCAGAAACAATAGGACACGAGTAATTTGTGTGTATTTTTTCCTAAATAAACACACTGCAAAAAATGATCATTATGAAAGAAAATCAAAACAAAACATTTTTTAAGGTAGAGTTGAACAATTAAATTTTTTAATTGTAATTGTAAAATCAAGAGGAAATCTGAAACTAAAGCATCCATCCCACAATCACTGTGACCTGGTCTTGATATTATTGATATTTTGTATCGATCTGCCCAGCTCTTTGGTAATATTTAAGTCCTACTCTTACAGGCAATGCTTGACCAAAAGCTATAGCTTAGTTGGTAAATGGCCAGTTATGTAACAAAACTACTTATCTCATCTGTTTATTTGGCTCCCTGACTAACACAACTTTCAATTTGTCCACTCCTCTTGTAGATCTTGTTGAATTGTGACAACAACCTAATTTGCCTGGTTCTGTAGCTGCCAGTAACAACATGGTTTTACATTGATGCATCAAGTCTTGACAGCAATGCCTGCACAAAAGAAACAGAACAGTGAGTGCGTCGATTGGATCTTACCTGTAAAAGCAGCCAGGATCCACATGAGGAAGAAAACGCCTTGGAAAAAAAAGATTTTAACATGAAATTAAAGCTTTGTTGTTGTTTTTTTTAAAACATTTTTATCAAGTTTCACTTGATAAAGCTTCAGAAATAGAAACATTTCAGTTATATTTAAAATTGGGCAGCTTTTAATGTCATTAGCATGTTTTAAATGCAATCCATGTCAAAGAATTAGTTTTCCTTTATATACAAATCTGACAAATGAGCCGCAAGGACCTGGATGGATGAACAAATGGCTAATCTGAAATTATACAAGTACTAAACTAGAGTGATTAACAGTCCAGTGAAGTCTTTGCAACTATTTACTCATTCTCACTTTAGTCACTGCAATTACATAAATGAGCCAGGCTTGTTTAAAATAGGCTGACATTGCCATGCCTTTTGACAACCGAGACAATTAATAAACAGTTTTCAAATCAAACTTGAGGAAATAAAGTCAATAAAATATAACTTCAAATAGCTGATTATTTATAAATCCTACTCACAGCAAGCAGCTTTGCAGGCAGCTGCCATCGTGCCTCCAGGTCTCGGACCTCTGGGATGGCCTCACCTCAACTCCTGATGTTTTATCGCCACACTGTGTTTGTTATTAGTCTTGTAAATCACTTGTAAATCGCTCCCTACGTAACCACGTCTGCTGCGGACTGCTTTCCAAATCAAATTGTTCTCTGCACCAGGAGCAACATGTTTCAGCAAAAAAGGCATCGGATCCCAAGAAACGTGGAACGTGACTCCATCGTGGTGTCGGAAAAGTCAGACGGAGATAATTCGCACTTGAGACACGTCTAAGCGTTTGACTCCGTCGAAGCAGACCCATGAGCTGATACAGTCTTCTTTTTGAATGAGACAGCTCTTTGAATCCCACCATGAAGAGTCCACCATCACTTCAATAGTCAGGAGCACACTTACTAAAATGTCTGGAGTTTAAACAAGGCAATCCTCCTGATTTATGCTGAGTAATAATGCTCTAATCACATTCACCTGATTTAATAGGCCTAGTTGTAAGTTTAACCGTTTTATGCGCTATATGTCTTTACAAAAAAGTGCTGTTTTTATTACAAAGTACAGATGTATAGGAGTAGAAATCTGTTTAAAAACATAAGTTCCAAAAAATAAAAAAAATGCAGGTTGTTGTACAGCGTACAACAACCTGCATTTGTTGTTCAGTTCTTGGACTGAACAAACTGAGGTTTGTTCAGTCCAAGAACAAACCTCAGTTCCTATAAAATGTCGTAGAAGGTAAAAGTGCTTGTTGGTCCTGAAACCTTCGTCACTTGAACCTGAATGTTCTCCACGAGTCAGGAAAGATGTTCTTTTAGGTCTTCTTGGCAGGAGTTTTCTTTCGTGTGAAGACTCTATGATCTAAAAAGTGATAAGGACTGAAATTATTAAAATCAATTCCTCAGCTGGGAAGCTAAATATGGGCTTTCTAAATGGACAACGACCCCAAATATAGCAACAAATCAGCTAAAAAGAAGCTAAAAGACAACAAAGTCACAAAACCTTGATCAGAGTCCTGTAAAAAAATGTCATTAAGTATCTGTTAGCAAGTTGCAACTCATCTTCTCTTTTGTAGCAATTGACAAGCTTCTTGCACATTTCTCAAGCAACAATGATCCCCAATGTAAATCATTGGAGGTCGATTCTATTCTCTAAAAGCCCAAACATCAACCCAGCAGAAAATGTGCAGACCATAGTGCCAAGAAACCACTTGATTTAAATTCCCTCTATCAATCCTACCCGCCTGATCACTCTGCACAATTTGCAATCTAAACACAATGCAAATTGCAGCACCTAGTGTTTCCAGCATTTTCAAATAACGATTGTTCAGAAGAAAAAAGAAATAAATACCTATTGAGATAAAACACGTTGTATTTGTCGCTGCAGGCCCAGATTAATAAATAGGAACATTTTGTATTTGCATATTTCCCTGCAGTGCGATGCATATTGAGGCTTTTTTTTCTTTTTTGGTAGGCTGCCTTGTTTGTGGAAATGCATTGCCTAAACGTGTTATTAAAGCCACCCAGACACTGTGGGAGTAACCCATAAATCAGAGGCTCTGTTTTCATTATGACTGATGTCTAAACACGTTTTGGACTATCTTGATGGGAGCTCAGTTTCTTCCAGCCAAAATGCTGCCCTTCAGCAAGGATGCTTGTCTCACATCAAGGTCGGAAATGCACAACCCTCTACTCCCGGCCCTCCCTCTTACAAAGTTTTCCATTTTCTTTCCTCCTGCATGTGTAATGATGGCTTTTTATTACACCGGTTCATTAGCATATTTCATATCCTGCTGCTGAGCTTTTCCAGCTCTCTATCTGTCTTCGTCGATGAGACGCAGGTGCTGGCTGAGGATGGCTTTATGAGAAATGAGAACAAAACGCGCAGCGAGGTAAACAGGCCAGCACCACCTGATAATCAATCAACGGGAAGCATGCGTTTAAGGAAACTTTTGCCTCTGGACAGGCCCGTGAAGGAGCTTTAAAGACGAATACTAGCTGCTGGTCCGTTAACAAAAACGCCTAAATCTTTGTCGGTATTTCGCCGATGTTGAAAAACAGAGAACATTTCTGAGGTATGGATTCAACACGTTGATTGTTGATCATGTGACTGGTGTGACAAAATAAAACAAAAAACTAAATAAATAAAAATGTTTTTTTTGCAAAATACATCAATTTCGATATGGCCACAAAGACCGCCTCATTGTAACGCAAAAGCTTTTTATCGAAAAACATGAAACAGCATGTTTCTGTTGAGCAAGTTTTATTATTTCAGTTTATGTAATGGTATGGTTAATGGAAATGCAGCTACAGTCACCAACACAAAGTACGGTATGAGATCCAAAGCTCTGGTGGGCTCGGGTTCTTTGAAAGGTCAAGTCGCTCATAAAAAAGTGACAAGAAAGTCCAAAGAAGTGTCCTTCAAAGTCTTGTGTTGACAACTAATAAAGGGCAATGCTGCAATTGACCAATTGTTCGGTTTACAAGTAGGTTCAATATTAAATTTAACTGAGTTTTGTAGGTTAAATATTAAAATGTTTTATTTGCATTGTTATGGCACTTGACTTAATGTAGTTTTTGATTGTTGATTCTATGTTGCATAACTTTGGGTTTTTGTGTTTATTATGTAAAGCACTTTGAAATGCCTTGCTGCTGAAATGTGCTATACAAACAAAATTTGATTTGATTTTATTGATCCATTGTTAAAATGTTTGAACGAACTGCAAGCTTTTCAGATGAGTCATTTTTCTTCCATTTCCATAACTCTGTACTACCTTACGTTTGTCTATCACCTAAAATCCCAACAAAATACATTAAAGTTTCTTACTGCTGCATGACAAAATGAGGGTGCGGAAACGCTCACGGGGCTTTCCATAACAATTTCAAACGGATGCTACAACTAAAATAGTCAGAGTGCAAAATGACGCTGCAGAGATTTCAACAAAACCTGCCGAAAGCCCACCACTTCCAGCCCTTTCCAAAAAAACTTTCTGCTTTAAATGCTCCCGATGAACGCAGAGCGCCAACTCCTGCAGTCGGAGGCGGCACCGAACGCCCCGCGCACAAAGATTCATCATGTGTCACGGCTGAGGTTTTAGGCAGCAAATGGAGGTAAGGAGATGAAAGCGGCTTCTTCTTCCTCCCCCTTCACTTCTGTCATGTTCACCAGAGGGAGATTTGATAGGTGCAAGCTCACACACACACATAAACACACGCACACACATACGCAGTCACGCCCAGAGACAGAACAGACACACATAAAATGTTCACAGAGAAGTGCAGCAGTAATAATTAGATTTCACTTCAAAGAAGATGACTGTGGATTTGCTGGGACATCAGGACTGACGTGTGATTGGCTGCTGATGCTAACAGGTGAGGGACGGACAGCCGCAGGACATCTGGGGATTTATCTGGTGTTGGGATACCGCAGGGCTTATTGTGCATCACTTTGCATCTCTGCATACGCTTGAGTGTGCGGATAAGAGCATTTGACTGAGTTCAATGAAAAATGTTCCTCTGATTTGGTGTTTTTCTTTGACGGCAAGAACCAATTAGGTGTGAAGAAGTATTTGCCCCACGCAGATTTACTCGGTTTTTGCTTCTTTTTCAGGTTTTGTAACTTTAACCCTTTGGAGTCTATGGACGCGTATACGCCTCTTTTTTATATGTCTGATTTGCGGCGACATAGCAACAAGACTCCGCCTCCCGCAGCCTCACTTTCAACTTGTGCTTAAAGTGCACATTTTAAACTACACACCAGTTTTTAAATTGTGTTACAGGCCAAGTAAAACCAGAGTTATGCTAAAATAAGTAAATATATT
Organism: Poeciliopsis retropinna; assembly: GCA_010277075.1. Lineage (NCBI taxonomy): Eukaryota > Metazoa > Chordata > Actinopteri > Cyprinodontiformes > Poeciliidae > Poeciliopsis > Poeciliopsis retropinna. Next base: position 7,479,750 of record VMRM01000029.1, on the reverse strand, counting down.
TTTCCGAATGTCAGAGAAATGTTAAAAACAGGCTTTTCTGGGAATGTGACAGGAAATGAGCTTCCAAACGTAAAAAAATTAAACGCAACATTTTATGAGATCCTGGCAGTCTGAGAGGCAGCTAGTCAGAGGCAGCTAGTCAGAGCAGGGGAATGGTGATGCTGCGATCACTGTGAGGTGATGCAGAGCCACTCTCCCAGCAGCTAGTAGCAAATGAATGAATGATCCACTGATTGGATCATTCATTCATTTGCATTGATTCTCCTTACAATCATTAGTTCTTTAAATGTTGATAGTTTCGGTGTTAATTTTAAATTAATCTTAATCCCGAGTAGCATACAGAGTTAATGACTTTAACGTCTTGATTATTATTATTATTTTTTATAATTGTGTTACTGGATGATTTATAAACCCTTAAATTATTTAACACAGCTCAATAACAATGCAAGGATGTGCACTACATGTTGTTTGGTATAATTACATACATTAATAGGTGAAAATGATTAACACATGGATGCCTCTTATTTGTTCTGACAAGGAGTCAAACAAATGGCTGTGTGTTTTCCGCGAGAAAGAAAAAGAAGCCCCCCCCAACCCTTCTTTAATTACAACCACGCTAATTGAATCCCCGTGTGAGTGATGTATGGGGACAGGACTCCCTGTGACAAAATGAAAATGAAATAGTATTAAGCAGCCAAGTAGATAATCCATTTAGAAACGTCTGAGAAGCGAGAAGGATTACTTGAAACGGCCTTGTACGGTTTTTACTGTCAGAGGACATCGGAGTCGTTTGAAATGAATCTGAAATCTCTCACAAAGTAATAAAACCTGTGCTTGGAAGACAGACTTTTAGAGTTATGTTGTATTTATTTTATGTCATGTTCAGGAGGTTTACTGGATGTAATTTTCAGAACTGGTATGAAGCAGAATTTCGCCACATGGGATAGGGGACCATTTAAAACATTTGAGTCCCTACAGGCCACAGGATAGTCTCAAAGACAGACTATCTTCTAGATAGTCTCAAGGTCACTTCGTAGCTAAATTTTATGCCAAGCTACAGCAGTTGAATACAGACAGACTAATATTTCTAAAGAAAAAGTCATGGGAGACTCAGCTGAAACCAAAAAGCAATGAAGTATGGGAAGACATTTTACTCTCTCATTCGATTCAGAGAAATTAAATATGATACCTAACAAAATGTCTCTCCAAATTCAATATTATGCTTATTGGTACCTGTTTTTTGCTTATGTTAGACTGGAAAATGTGTCATAATCAAATGAGTGAGAGATGAGCCTCCTTCAAAAAATTCCTGATATCAAACTATTGTCTGTGGGAAATCTAAAATTCAATATTAACCATCATTAAGACCTTTCTACAGGAATGTATGGCAGAGTATCTAATAACCTTAGAGGGCAACTGCTTCAAGTATCAGACCAAATAAGGACAATGCTGTGGGTGTATTCTATGATGTATTGTAGATAGGAAAAGAAAAACAAATGTATTCTTAACAAAAAAATAAAAAATAAAAAGTCAGAACTTTTGAGATTAATCTCAGACCATTTCTACGAAAGACTTGCAAATATCTGAGTGAGAAAAGTAAAAAAAAAAAAAAAAAAGAAGAAATTGCTAGAAAATCTCAGAAATCTTTCAGATTAATCTCAGAAATTTTCTAGAAAAAAACTTGAAAACGTATGAGGCTGAAAAGTCAAAAATAAGCTTGACTAAAAAGAATAATAAAAATAAATTTTGCGATCAATCTCAGAAATGTTCTGTTTTTTGTTTTTCTTATTTTTTTGGGCAATTTGTTCATCCCCTGCACTGGATTGCTATAATTTTGAAAATGCAAAAAAAAAAAAAAAAAAAAAAGTAAACCTGCCAGATAACATCAACATCATAGGTTATGAAGATGTAGTACCTTGTAGTCGGGGCTGGATTGTCCCTTTGGAATGTCTATTCTATCAGTCCAGGACTAATGGTGTCCCCATATAGGGGAGTCCCTGCTCGGCAGCTTGTCATGATTATGAACTGGACTTCCAACATGACCTCCTGTTGCAGCAGGGAACACGGCAGACCCCAATTACATCCGGCTTGACTCGTCTGTTGCTGAGGCAACGCAGCGGCAGAGGGCGGCGAACGGGGGAGCCCGTTTCAGCAGGTCATCTGGAGATGAAAATCAACAAGGGCTCAAAACTGCAGTGATGCACTGACACAAGCAGATGCTCTGATTCCTATAGCTACACACACACACACACACACACACACACACACACACGGAGCAAACCCCCTGATTCCTCACACAGATGGTATGCAAAATACATGCACAGTGAGTCCTGCTTTCAACATCCATCCAATCCACTGCTTTTAGTGCTCATTTTATCTGCTGCCCTCATCCATTCTCCCTCGCCGTCACCTGTTACTCAACCATATCCCCGCTCTCTCTTTCCCCGTCTCTCCATCAGCTGTTGTGCACCTCTCTGCCTTCCCTTCATTCTCAATCCAGCCGACTGCAGATGGCGCTTAATGGATGCATAGCTGAGTGTAACTGCCTTGTGAATAATTTCAAAGGCACAAGGTGAATCACAGGACAGCTCAGCAAGCGGACACACAAAGAGGGACCTTTACACGTGTTTGTGGAGCTAACTGGATTTAAAAAGAAAAAATCTAACTCAAACTTGATTTTCTTTTATTTGAAAGCTGAATTCCATTGTCATCCACTGAAAATTTTCAACATGGCACATGATTTCATTTGTAGGAGCCATCAGGCATGCATTGAGTAAAACTACTGGGCATTTATGTTTTGAAAGACAACATTATGCCTGTGGACTAGAGGAACCATCATATGTCGTACCTCACCCAATTCCTTCTTCTCGGAAAGCATCATTTTATTTGTAAACTACACCTAATTTGATAAAAGGGACTAAACTATTCTCACTCCTTGAACATCTTCACTTTTTGTTACGTCAAAGCACTAATTTCAATGTGTTTTCCTAGTATTTTATATGATATCTGGAGACAAGATTAGTGTGTGAAGGTGTCACAGCAGTGGAAAATTAAAAAAAAAAAAACACTTTTTAAGAATGACAAAAACGTGTCATTCCTGTTCCAGGATTTATAATGATGGAGCTCTTTTCCTTGCACTAGTTGAAAGAAAGGCAGAAATAAAATAAAAAAAGATTGGGGCAGCATTACTTTGGACGGATTGAGCTTTAATTTCCTTCCCACAAGGTAGACTAAATACATTTTGCCATCAGGAGAGAAATAGCTAATTAGAACTGCTGATGGGAACCATCACGCAGTTAATGAGCCGAGAGAAGATGAGGAAACTTTCTTTGTGGTTTAAGAGACGATGTGACTAATGTGCATGTGTGATAATACATACCGTAACATTCAGCCAGTTTCTGAAAAACACTCAAACAAAATCTGTATTTAAAATAAAGGAAGGCTGGGCTTTTTATTATTATTATTATTTTTATAATTATTTTTTGACTTTGACAGGGGACGAGTTAGCTAGAAAGGGAATGCGAAGGTTCTGGACCACAAAGTTACGCTGGCGTTCTCTGGGGGGAAGAGGAGCCGGGAGGCTGTCCTTGGCGGATGATTTACGGAGGAGCTGGTGGTCCTGAGAGGTTTTCCCTTTCACATCATAGATCCACTGCATGTCTGCTGCCTGCAATGAAAGAGAAGTGAACAGTTAAGATTGCAGGAGAACTACACAACAGCAGTCGAGGACGGGTGTAAACGATCAGCGGCATGAAGAGATGTTTTGTTCGGGGGAAGCGAGGGGAAGAAATGCTTTATTTCTGCGATCAAAAGATTCTGAGAACAAAGATCTGTTTATTTTACATTTTATCCAGCATGACTTTTAATCTGTCATGCTTCTGTGAGACAGAGTTCATGATTCAGAGTTCCTACGGTTTACATATCAAACACGCCATATTTCCACTCGGATTTTCTGAGTTCTCAGTCTGTTTTATCGCATTTGTACAGTACAAACAGAAATGTTCAGAGTGGCTGGCTTTATGAAAAATACGCCTACATTGGTAAACCTGAAACAAGAAGGAAATCCTTATTAAAAAATCAATTATTTATTGGATGGAGACTGAACAGAAATATATATTTTTTTCTTTTTTGCAAACTTATCCATACCTAAAACAAATAACTTCTACATGTTTTCTTGTGAACTTCATAATCAGACTGTAGAAAGATCTCTGTCTGTGGTTCCATGTTAGCCAAAACATTTAAAAGTGCATTAGTTTATTTTAAGTCAACCACAGCGTTGCTAAAAGTAAACTGTGAATGCCTCATCAGCATTCACAGTGCTGAATGCTGATGAATACCTGGATGGCCAGCCTCGCTCTGTGTCTCTTGCAGCTTGCAGTGGGGGTGAAGAACACGGAGATGAGCGCTCCGGCGGTGCCAGCAGGAGGCAACATCCCAGAGGCCGGAGCCACGGTGAACTCGGAGCTGCTGCCTGGCAGGAATTTTGCTTTGAACGACGTTGACCTCCTGCAACCGATGCTGAATTCGTTACCTCCACAACAAAACATTGCACATGCGAGAAAGGCTGTGCACATAAACAGAAACTGCTGAAATACACATACGGGTTTGCTTGAATGCAAATGCAGTTAAATCTTGGCTTTGAGATAATTACCACATTTATCTTCAATCGGTTTGTCAAATGTTACATAAAAACTAGACTTCGCTTGATGCGAGGAACTATGATGGTTTCAACATGATACCAAGCACAATAGAAAATGAATATAATTTCAATAAAACTAGAGAAATATCTAGAAAATCTAAAAAAGAAAAAAATCATCAAAACGGAAATTTAAAAAAATAATTTACATGTCAAAATTGTTCTGTCTTTATATACAGATTAAATAAAAATGTTCTGGGTCACTTTTTGTTCAGAAAACAAAAAGAGGTTTAAGATTCAGAACCAAAGGATTACACAGAAAAATAGGAACCTTTATCATATGGCAAAATAAAAATGAAATAAACTGAATAAAATATTATAAGGACACAAACAATACATAAACATAAACAAAACAAATAACATCTTTAAAAAAACAAAAGAAAAAAAATTAACAAAAATCTAAATAAAAAAAAACCATGTGCAAAAATATGTTAAAATATATAAATAAATATATATATGAAATTACAAAAATGTAAAAAAAATAATAATGAAAAAAACATATTATAATAAAGCATTTAAAATAGAAGTAGCAGATGTTTTAGCCAAACTTTGCAGTATGAATAGAACTTTTATGAAATCACGTCTACACACCTGGTGGTGCTGGTCAGGCGGAAACCCACGGCAGAAGTCCTCCCTATCTCTGTCGTTTCTACACGAACAACGTCATCCACCTGAGGCTTCGTAGCAATGAGAACCAAGGGAAACTCCCAGACCTTGCCAGACGAAGACTGAACTGCTAGGACGCTTGAGAACCTTTAAATGAGAAGAGTATCGACACAGCTTGCTTCACTCAGGTGTAAAAAGAAAGCAACACTTCACTTTTAATAAAAGTTTACACTTTTATTGTTCTACTGTCTATTGAAGGTTGAAGCCTGGAAGCAGAAAACTGAACCATGATTGTGATAAGAAAGATATTGGTTTGCTGCAAAAACGGAATCTAAATCTTTAAGGTTTTCTGACACAGAAATGAGCATGACTTGATTTTTATGCCGTTTTTTTTTTTTTTTTTTCTCTCGCTGTAATTGATCTTCTAGGATTTCTATCTTATCGGACAAACACAATCCCCTAAGCTGGTCGTTACTATTCCGGGTCCGAGCGTCTGATACCTCCCTTATCTCCATTTACGACCCAGATTTAACATGTAGATAGAAACTGGAAGAGCCTATTAGCGGCGCCACCCCCCCCAGTCATTTCCTGATGGCGAAGTCATTAGCTCTCGGAGGTATTGATTCTACCGGCGCACGCCTCATTAATGGACTCTGCAGATCCTCTACAGAAGAATAAAGCTGATAAATGAATCCTTTATTTACTCAGTAGGATGTCTCGCGCTACGAAAAGCAAAGGCTGAGAACGAGTTCCTACATTTCTCGGCGTCGCAATCCTCCCGGATACCTTTTTTTTTTAATCCTCTATCATTCGTAACATTCTGACCACCAACAGGTGAGATAATAATAAAAAACACTGATTGGTTTGTCAGAATATTAAACTCATGTCACATTTTTAAAAATATGTCGGATGTCTTTTCTCATTAACCGACATAATTTATAAATGTCAGTAAATGCTAGATTCTTGCCCCTCCATAATACAGTGGGGATGTAGCCTAAAGGGATGAGTGTTGTTTAACCACAGGTAGCCATTTTAATGAGTCGGCCTTCCCCTTTAGTTCAAAGTGAGCACAGCAAAGTTTCCTGCGACAAACTTTAAGACTCAGCATATAAAGACAGTAAAAAATGAACATGGTAACCACACCCAGATGAGAGAGGAAGAGACCGAACGGTGGAAGAACAGGCACTGAGGGAGGAAAAGCCAAGATTAATGAATGCAGGTTTTGCCTAGAGTGCTGGAGATAACCGTTAGTTGTACACCACTGGAGGGAAGGAGAGAGGGAAAGGTGGTTCAGATTTCTCTGATTTATCTCAATAGCCCTATTGTTGCTTCATCACAGAGAGGGGTGAGTAGTCTTCTCACCATAGAGGCTATATTTGAGGTTTTTGATTGGTTTTGTTCTTATCCTCATGTCCATCTAACTGTAGGTTTGTCACGAGAGCAAAATTTCAAAAAAAATACTCCAAACTGTGGTCCGAGGGCAATCCGCAATTTGAGACCGATATAAATTTGATTGGTCCAACACAAATGTAAACTTTTATTTTTAATTAGAGTAAAATTATTACCAACTTTATTTGCCTTAAAAATGTTAGGGCAAAACAACATGTAGGAGAGAATTCAACCCCGGCACGTTTCTCTTTGTTTGATTCACGTGTTTAGCATTCGGCTACCTGCGTATCTTGCGTGGAGTGTAGATCAGACGGAGGGTGAGCATGATCACGCCACTCTCAGGATCTCTCCTTGCCGCCTGGATGGAAATGGAGAGACAGTTGGCGAGCCTCGAGCGCGCCGTTTCAGAGTCCGAATGCACCTTGCACAGCAGGTCCTCCATCAGACCTGTCCGGTGAGCAGGATGAGCGGAGAACAGAAGGCAGAGTATTTAATTCTCAAAGAATTATGGGGTTCGAGCCAAAAATGCAACCATGTCAATTCAGTTAAATTAAGTCATGGATGGATGGATCTCTGAGACAATGTCACAGGGAAAAGACCCAGAAAATGAACTTTATGTTCAGCTTTCATCCTCGTTCTGATCAGGAAAGCTTTTAAAAAAAACTTGAAATGGTAAAACTGAACTAATTAGGTTGTAAAATATATGCAATCCGGTCACATACAAGTCAATGTACAATTCACTTCATTTGATAGAAATACAATATCATACTCCATTACTGTTGAAAACTACGCCATTCCAGCTTTCATATTAAGCATTCATTTCAATGCTGCACACCGTGAAGACATCTGCAACATATGAAAAAGTCATCATTATGTTCTTCAAAAACTAATTATGTGAACTCACCCTGTTGCCCCCTGAGCTCCCGGTTCCCTGGCACATACCCGGTGAGCTGCACATCCACTGTGCTTTCAAGCTGGCCCCCCACTTCACACTGGAGAATGGCATGAGGGGAGCTTTCGAACGGAGCCTCCACCGGGATGCCGCGCAGAGGGTAAATCCAAGATATGTGCAAGAGCTCTTCACTTGACCTGGGAGATTTATTAACAGGTTTTAATGCTGCTGTATTCAGGATTGCAAATGCATCCAAAAAGTGGCAAGTAAATAGTTTATGTGCAGAAAGCTAACACTATGCATCACAGAATCCCCAATCCTTCCACTTCACCATAAATCATGACTTTGTGTTGTCCCAGAGATATGAACACATTCTATAACTATTAGTGTGTTGGATAATCAGACTAAGTTACTCAAACTGAGCAGAAACAAACCCTGTGGAGTCCTGGCCGCTGATGGGCTTCATGGTGACGCAAAGCCAGGCCTTCTGCAACTCCATGGTCTTAGGCATAAAGACAACTGGCACACCAACAGTTGATCTTTCGCTGATCTGCAAAACTACAACCAAGAAGAAGATAATCAAGGCAACGGGCGTAGGATTAGGTACAAATCTGCTTTGGTTTTCAGCTGAAACAGGAGTAAAAGTAGGTCTTGAACTATAGCTCTGACAGTGGTGAACAATTTGTTTGAAGTACCTTCAGCATCATCCAGAGAGCAAGAGAAGGTCTTCTCGTCATTGACTGGTTTGCAGTTGGATGCATGGTTTGGGTCTTCGGCTGAAGCATAAAAACATAAAGGAAGTCTTGAGATGTCTTAGTAATTCTCTGACTGCAGCAAAAATGGGACAAAGTCACAACTTGGGGAGAGCAAGAACCACCAGAGACCTTGAAGAGTTATGTTGAGTGTGGCTTGGTGATCGGTAGGGTTTAAAATTGGAACCGAAATGGAGGTACTGGAACCAATCAAGCAGGACATACACAAAGGCTCCTCAATCTCTGGCCTGAGGCCACACCCACTCAACAAAACACAGCAATCCTGCAACTAAAGGACAACAGAGTCACAATAAACCCAAGCATAGCAAAATGGAGAGAAATTAAGTGTGATTACTTTTCCAGATTGTCATTTGTACAAAATGTTGAAATGTTTTGCCGTACTTTGAGTTGATTTAACATGAATCAAAAGAGGATAAGCACTTTTACAAGGCACTGCAGATGTGTTGGATGTATCCACCTGAGAACATGTAAAGGAGATCTTTCCGTGGTGGTTCTCCTCTCCAATGGATGAAGGACTAAAGCGAACGCCATAATCGTGCATGACTTTGGCGCCAGCATGATCTGAAATGCACAAAAAAAATAAGAAGGACATGAAGGAAAATCTTGTTGGCCACAATGAGAAAGAGACAACTTCAATACCTTTATTACTATCTACTAATTCAATAGTAAACAGAAAAAAGCAAGTGTTGCATGATAAATTAGGCAAACTAAACACAATATAAGATCAACCCATTCCTTCAGAAGAAGGAGGAGACTACAAACAAAAACAATGTGTTTGTACAATGTGTTGTACAGAAAAAAATAACAATAATGGCACCAACGGTTTCTGCTGAATCCATCTCCAGTGAGTAGTGTCTGAGATTGGAGTTAGTGACAATCAGCTTGAGCGTTTCAGCTGTTGGGTTGACCAGAGGAATATTTATTCTGACCCATCTGAAACACACATCAACAAAGCGCATTAAGGAACTGCTAATAGTGCTAAAAGAAATTGGGATTAACCAAACATCAAAGCATTTTAGACATAAAAGCAACCCCAACTAGAAACTGGGACACTTCTGATAACTTTTACTGCATAACTTGAGTTGTGATATCTTCTTTCAACTTAGAACTTGAGGCCGTTGAACACAAGGTAGGCAAATGTTACTGTGGCGATTTTACAAGTTCATCAAAGGTGCTCGCTTGCAGCATTTTTGAAAACAGCTTTTACACACTCAAGCTATTTTAGTAGAAAGGGAAACTAAAGGAACGTCTTTGTCCTGGTTCTTGTGCATAAATCTTCATGGATGAGCTGCCTCTGTTGGCTAAATTTTGTTTTATATTCCAACAATATGACATGTGTACCCACTCATACAGAGCACTTGTGTATTCTGATGGATCCCATTTGAGCCGTCAGAATTTAATGAGCCTAAAAGCTTCACTGTGTGTGTGTGGGTGGGTTTGTGTGTGTGTGTGTTTGTACGGAAAGATGCACTGACAATGAGCTCTCATATTTGTTTATCTACATCTGTCTGGAGCAGAAAGCTGTGATCCAATCACAAAGCATTAGCCAGGATGAATATGGGGCACGTTTTAATAGCAGGTGGAAACATTTTGTGATTAGATCACCCGGTTTGCACGACTATAGCAAAGTGAAAGGGCTTTCTATTTTTAAGAGGATTGCTGACCTTTCACCTACCTTCACCCCCCGAAAAAAAATAAAAATAAAACATTGATACAACAGCAGCTTAATATTTTAGGTGTTTTTAACACACTTTTCAGAAGCTTCATGTCTTTATGTAATAATATAATTTTCTGAGACTCCAAATTTTGGACTTCTAGCCACAATCATCAAAATTACAAGAAATAAATGTTTGATATAGTCACTCACTCTATCTATAATGAAGTTCCCTTTCGAAAATTAGAGGGGGAAAAAATGGAGAATTTGATAGTAATTGTCACTGCAAAGACCTAAATTTGATGAGTGTTTGAAACAGTTTATATAACTTCCTTTCTATGTATCATAACCTCACATGGCATTTACAGTGAACTGTGAATACAGATTTCACAAATATACTGGGGTATGGAAAACCTTAGGGATGAAATGGTTTCCCACCCCAGACTATGTATCTTAATGCAGTACTGTGTGTGTGGGTGTTTGTGCACCTACTTGCCCAGATGACAATTAGCTTGTGGGAGCGTGACGACTGATGGAGGAAGAGCATAGAGCTCCAGTTGGTACCAGAACTCCCCCATTAGGTCTGACTGGAACACCACACTGGAGAAAAACACAAACTGAAAACATTACCAATGAAAATTCTTAAACACAACTCAGCTAGTCTGGAGTACATCCTCATGTCTTTATAATTTGCTTACAGCTAAACTGACTTCAATGTGATCTTTGAGAAGTATCTCCAGAGACTTACTTGAGACTTTTATTTTATTTGTGGAATAAAGTTTGGCTCTATGACACATAAATGTGTTAATTCTGAAACATTTTACGTTTCAGCGTTAGTGCGGTGAGCCTCACCTGCCGGTGCCCTTCCCTACGCTAACAGGAGAGTAGGTAACTTTGTAGCTCAGAGACTCCCGAGGGGGAAGTGAAATCCGGTTGGCCCCCGTCAGATCGCCTCCTTCCAGGCACACATCCAGTGTCAGCGGCTCTTCTCCTGGGTTACTGACAGGTATCTCTATGGCAACTGAACTCTAGGAGGAAAACATTTCAAAGAGTACACCTGTTCTTTCTTCCTCTTGTAAGCATCTTTTGATCAATGTGTTGAGGGAAGGCTAAATTTTCCTATGTTGGAGGGAGGCGTCAGAATCGTAAACCTGAACTAAATATAACCTTTTCAATACCTTCCTGTAACGAAAGCAACACCACACGGACCACAGCTCCTCTGTTCAGGCTAATGGTAATTTACAACACTAGACATATATTTATATATATTTTATTAATCTCAAAATTACATATTATTAGCTATTTAGCTATCTCATATTCACTATTCTATTATGAATTATCTGCTGATTATCAGTTAGTTATTAGTTCTTACCTTAGCAACACATTGTACATCAATGACCTTCATTGGTGCTTCTGGTTTACAATTTACCACAAGTGAAAAAATAACTATGTAGTTTCCAATTGAATTTCCTGAAAACAAAAAAATGAACTTGTTTAAGTTCACATTTACTGCTCACATAAAGGTCTACATTGATCTAAAGAAAGTACTTTTGAACCTGTAATAACATAATTAATTCTGACATTACCTTTGTTGTTCTCTCTCTCATCCATATCACCATGTTCAATAAATGATACTGAGCCTGTAAGAGACATCAAGAATTATGTTGTCATCTTTTTTTCTTTATTTCTTTTCTTATTTTAAGATTAAATTATTTTAATTTCAGTTCAACTTGAAGGATGCAAAATGTGAGGCCAAAACATTTCAACGCAATGGCCAAAATCACATAAATGTCTAATAACAAATGTGGAAACAGACAAGGTTCGATTGAAAACTGGTTAAGATCCAGAGGTAAAAGGATAAGATAGGTGAGCAGAACCTAAATAAACGACACGCATTGAAAAGGCGATTGTAAATCTGCACACCTTTTTAAGCTAACATCTTGTGGAAGCACCTTTTGGTTTAGTTTTGGCATTTAGTCTTCTTTGGTAGAAGTTAATCTGAGAAGTTCTGGGGGAAACATACTTACATTTAAAGGTTTTCTTTTATAACTTAAATGCAAAATATTTTTTGCAAAGTTTTGTGTTAATTAGTACTCTTTCAGCAAATTGCCTTTTTCTTTAAGTTTGTGTACTCCAGTTAACAATTAATTGATTAGTTGAGAGTTATTTCAGTAGTCGATTAATCACGATTAATACAAATAATTGTTTCAGCTCTGGTCTGGACATGACAATTCAGTCCACTGGGTGGAGTTGTTTGTCCAGTTTGATAGTGACAGACTGAACTGACAGGCTCCCAATTCTTAGGAATTAGTTTATTATTTGTTAGAAATATAAAAGTTACAGATAGCTATGTTGCCTTATTATCACTGTTAATGTTCATAATAACAAATGTGTAAAAAGCCGAATTTGCAGCCAACCTATTAGAGGAAAAAAATATATAACCTGTGTATTCTCCTCGTTTCCAAGGGGACACAGCCAGGGTGTATGGAGAGCCTTGTCCAGGGTTAATCTCTAGGGAAGGGCTACCACTCAGAATCGGCAGGTCTGTCACTGCCTACATATAAAGACCATTAAATGATTAAAAAAAAAAAAATTCTCACATAAAACAACAATATGATATATTGCAGCTTGTTGTCATAACGTGACAAAAAGTTGAACTTTAGCCAGGGTGTGTAGAACAACAGCAGTATGTGCAGAGGCAGTCTGTACCCTGAGAGTGAGGGTTTTCTGGGTGTAGTTGGGGATGTCAAGCTCAGCGTATGTGGTCTTCCCCACTGGGCAGGATAACACGATATGATCCAGCGGCAGGGGGGGCTCTCCCACTCTTCTGAGGGTAAACACATGTTCTGTGCCGTCAAAGTCATTGTGTAAGCACAGCCTGCCCTGTGGGGGGAGGGGTGAAAGAAAACGGCATGAGCAACAGGAAGCAGGCTCAACAACAATCACACAAGAATATGACAGATCGTGACATATTTTAGGATTGTGGAATAAAATTTAAGAATAGGTGGTTGTGGGCACTTTATTAGAGACCATTGTCGTGAGATAAATATGAAACATGAACCATGTGCGCCTGCTGTCTGTGTGGCTTTTCAGTTCCTCCTCTACAACATGAGAGTGTGAGCATTGGTGGTTCAGTGGTAGAATTCTCGCCTGCCACGCGGGAGGCCCGGGTTCGATTCCCGGCCAATGCAACCTTTTCTGTTTTTTTCACTCACACTATGTTAGGAGGGAAAGTAATGTTTATCGATAAGCTCCTACAGGCAGGAACACATAAAAAATGGCCACATGTGAAGGTTTTGCGTATTATCTGCAGAGGAAAGGAATTTTCAGAGCAGCGCTCACTTAATTACAGCTATTTCTATTATGAAAGAAATCATTTTACGCCCCTCCTATTAGTATTGTGGCCCTTGTGTTGTGAATGTGATGACGTAAGGCATTAATTACAAGTAAATCAACAAGAAAAGCCATGAAAGGGTTACCGTAGCAATGCATTGGGAGGTAGGAAGAACAGTGAGGGGGTAGGTCTGTTTTGTTCCTGCGGGCACATCTACGACGTCTGGGCCTGAGAATCCTTCGCCGCACACTTCCGCTTGCACACTCCAGTTCTGAAGAGTCTCATTGAGCTGCAGCAAAGACATGAATTTGGTTTGTCGTTTGTTCCTTGGGAACTTTGACTTTACTTTCAATTTTATCTTAAAAAAGACAGAGCAAAAAAAAATGCAGGTGACTTTCTTCCTGCTTCTCACCAAAGGTATGTGCTGTGTGACTGACTGCAGAGCTGGTGAACTGAAGTCCAAATGAGTTGCATTTTCCTATGAAATAATATCACAAATCAGATTAGGGTTGAATCAGATGAAAGGACACGAGTTCCTTAAATCGGCCTATGAATACCCGCTGAGTGACGAATGCCTTGAGCTGGTACACTCTGGTATCGAAACAGGATGTTAGCACCACGTTGCAGGTAAGCTCCCCCACTGAGTGTGCCTGGAAACGCAGCGGAATGTCCACACAGCCACACACTGTTGACATTTCATGAAGAAAAATAAAAGAATGAAAAAATAAATCAGCATAAAGTCCCATCAATCTTACCTAAATTTAAAAAAAAGGGGGCTAAAAGAATTACCCTGAGATTTGTACTTGTTTATGTAACGGCAACTACTGAGATATTCTGTCTGTACAGAGAAGGGACAAGAGGAAGAAGGTCACCTTCAGGTCAAACTAATCAGAAAACGCTGGTAGCGTCTTAAAGCAGCCATCAATGAATAGACAGGAAATCTAAAGCTTAAGGGAAGAACACACAGCAGAAGGTCTGGGCTGGAGCTAAAACCAATTATAAGAACGATGTCTACGGAGCTAAGTACGATATTAAGTGATTAAAAAGAAAAGGTATCAAGAAAAACATCCCCTGTTGATTGTTTCATTGTAAGAGCTGCCACTCATTCCTTCTATTCATTCACATTCAATCGACACTTTGAAACTGCTTCAAGATGGCTCCCATGTTTAAATAAAGTGTAATAGGAATAAAATGTAACATAATAAAGAAGAGGAATTTCACTTTTTCGCTTATTGATTGACTGTAAAATTCAAACAGGAACTATAAAAATAAATTCCCTTAATGGAAACAAGACACTTTCGAAAAAACATTTCAGATGAGATGGCTTTTAGGATAAACTATGATTAAAAACAATAATTTTTAATAGCTTTGGTAAGCTATCTTTTGGCACGCTAACTATAGCATCGCACTTTCAGCTCAAGTCACGGCAAATAAACGGTTATTTACAGGCAGTCCACTAGGGAGCGCCGATGGACCACCAGTAGTTCAGGGACCACAGTTTAAGAATGGCTGGTTAAGGGTAATATGTTATTCTGGTGTCTTCTGGTGGTGTGTTTTGATACCCAAGTGGACCCAAGTGTGTGTGTGCATGCAAGTGTGTGTACCTGTTAAAGCATCCCATGGTACATTTATGTCTTCTTTTATAGGTATGGTAACAGACTTGGGAAGATCAAAAAAATGCGGCAAAGAAACTTCCACTTTGTACTGTAGCTCTTCATTGTAGTAAATACTTTCTATGAGCTGATTCAAAGAGAATAAGAGCAAAAGTGAAACATGGATGACATCAATAACCCACCACAGAAGCCTCTACTTTTTAAGTGTGTGTGTTTGTGTACCGAACATCTGAGGAGCTTCTGCATGGCTGTGGCTACTCTCATTGTACTGCTGTGCAAAGAGCGCGTCAGAATCCGCCTCCCACGTTCGTTAGCGCTCATGCATTGCTGAGCCCAGACAGCTAGAGCGTCCTCCAACGACTTGTTAACCAGAGGCACCTGCAGCATCTCCTCAAAAACCTCTCCAACCCTACACTGAAAGCTTAGGAAAGATCCACCTGCATCTGTTACAGGCGCAACAAAAAACACGTAAGGCAGACGAAAAATAAGAATGTTACGACTTGCGATGTAAGGAATCCTGAGGACTTACCAGACTTCCCTGGAATTAAAGTCGACCTCGCAGGAAGAGGGGAAGGAAGCGGGATTTCTGATGCGGCCTTCACCACGTACACCATATCTCCCACCTTAAGAGGACGTCGAGGTGTTTCAGAAAGACAAAAACGGCGGCATACAAACTGTGCAAAGTCTAAAAATGTTTTTGTAACTTTCTCCGATGATATGTAGAAACAACAGAGTTTCAGGACAAAAGTTTTTAAAAAGTAAATGATTTCAGACCTCAGGGGAGAGCAGCAGCACAGAGCAGTATTTGGTTCCTATGAAGAAGGGCATAAAGAGGATCCTCAGATTGCCTGGGTGCCCTGGCTTCAGATAAACACATCTCTCTGTACTCAGAAACTCGTTGGCTTCACCGTCTGTGCAGGCCAGCAGAGTACAAGGAAGAAGTACTGGATCAATATATAGCCTGCGTTAGTGAGGGAGGTACAAGTCGTATTCGTGTGGTAATCAGGAAACAGTCGAACAAACAGCACATCATTTCGAGAACGGTTATTTACCGTGAGTTGCAAAAATGTTTCAAAATCTAATATGAAAGTCCAAATCTGAAATATGTTTCCATGAAGCATATGATGTGGGTTTGTTTTGCAGTCATAATATCATTTGTGTGTTTGGTGTAGTTATGATTAAATATGTCATAGTACAGTGTGATATGTTACATCCCGCTATGGTAGGCACAGAGTTCACACTCTTTAAATTGTATGGCTTTTATACATATCTATGATTTTTGGTGTTAAACCTTTCACAAATGTTTCCATTTTATTTGATTGTCATCCATTGTGCATAAAGCAACAGTTTACTGGATCGTATTTATGTTGAGGATTATTTGTTTCTCGCGTACCTTCAAACTGATCTCCACCAACTGTATCGGACGTCGCATCCTCTTTGTCACTGAACAAGGAATGAAAGAAAGAAAACAAGCTAATCAACAAAGATTAACTATGCATCCTTCATATTAACAGCTGAAGATTGTTATTCTTGAACTTTAAATTGGTGTGTGTTTTGCACTAGTCTTGATATGAGGCTTTCAGGTGCTTGCGTTTAGCTTGAGTGTGTTCTCTGGAAAGTGTTACCAGTGCTCCTCACCTGTCATCAGGTGACTTTACTATAGAAAGCTTGTTTTTTTTCTTTTCAGGCCCAAGTGGGTTGAGGGAAGACTGGACTAGGACCACCCTAAACAAACAAAACCAGCGTAATTTTATTCCAGAAAACTTTGCTTTGCAGTCTTTTGATTCCATTACTTTGTGGGCTATATTTCAATGAACATGCATGCAAATTGCCACTGTTATATTTGGGTGGTTGCCTGTTGTTCAGTTCGTCTTCAGTTCCTTACCTGAAAGAAGCTTTTTTGTTGAAATTGTTGGTCAGTGGCATGTTTATCACTTTGAGTTGGTAACATGGGGAAGTGAACTGGATTGAATTCTGGAAAGTAGAAATTCAGTTAGGTGGAAAGAAAAAAAAAAAAAAAAACTAGCAGCAAGAAGTTAAGGTAACGACTGCCACGCAACTAATCGGGTGCAGACTGAAAATCTTTCCCTCTATCTACGACGAATCCTACTCACTGTCAGTTTGATTTGAGTGACGCGCGTCTTAAGGTTGAACGCAAGCGTGGCGCAGCGGAGGCCGAAAGCAGAGCGGGTGATGAGCAGCAGAACCGCCTCCACGGGGCGCAGGAAGCAGCATCTGAACTGGACGGTCAGCTCAGCGTCGGACCTGCAAAAACACCAACATCTGATGTTATTTAATTTCTACAGGTTAAAAGGAAAAGAATGAGAGGGGAAAAAACATGTTTTTATAGCTCTCTAGTGTTATTCAAGCTCCCCTTTTCTGGAACTCTTTTTTGAAGAGTCAGCAGAATCAGAGTGGCTTTGCTCTTTGACACGGTTCTCTTCCCAGAAATGCTGGAGCTTTACAAGTGGGGCAAGAGGCTATTTTTATAGCAAGCTCTCAAGAGTGAAACTGCCTGAAACATAATGAGCTGCATTACAGTTCCTGGACTCTGTGCGGAGTAAAGAGAGGTGCAGCATAATTCAGCAGGATCAGAAACAAGTTATTTTTGGAAATACAGCTTTGGGTTTTAACAAATTTCTTTGCCAGAAGTGGTCCATGCTGATTTAATTAGCATGCAGAGCACTCCTAATTATGACGGAGTGCTTTAGTTTGAAGGAATTGTGGCTAAAATAATGTGCTTGTCATCATCTTTTGTGTAGTGTTTGCAAAAACACAAGAAAATGAGAAAAGAAAAACATTCTTTTCTTTTTTTAACTACTACTTCTCACTTTAAACGTTGCTTTTTGGAACATGCGAAAATAAATAGGAAAATGTGTTTGGAACTTGTTTTAGACACAAGGATTACAAAGTAAAGTGAGTTTTACATTGTAAGCTGAAGTGAGAAGTATTTCCAAATATTGCGGGTAGTTTTTCACTTTTTACAGCTGTTTTGTGCAGCACGGGTGTCGTACTGTAGACATACTCTGCGGGAACGGTGACCTCAGAGCTACCGGGGACGGAGAACAGATGGGCATCTTCTCCTAAAAGGAGGACCTTGTATCTGAGCGGCCTGGAGGAAGGGTTCTTCAGGCGCACCTGCGGTTCCCAGAGAGCGGTTTAGAAAAACAAGACTCGTAGTTGAGGGAAAAACTGCTGCTGTCAAAAACAAAAGTACAATACTAAAATCTGTGTTTTGAGGCATTGAGGTGTTTAGACTAGACATTACTGAGTTGTTGTTTTTCAAAATCCATGAAGTGTTTTCAACTTTTGCTGTGCAGTTTTCATTCATTACATTCTGCGTCCATTTTCCTTGAGCTTCTAAAAGGTCTTAAAATGACAGCAAATCCACATTTGTCTGTCTGTAATCATGTTTCTATTTCTACAGTCCAGTCACAGTGTGTGTGTGTGTGTGTGGGGGGGGGTGCATGTGCGTGTTTGTGTATTAACTATTATCTATTATAAAGTATTAACTCAGCCATTTTCTGAGTTAATACTTTAACTCATTTTCTGAGTTAATACTTTAACTCAGAAAATGAGTTAAAGTTTTTGCGCTCACATTAGTTTAACTTACAAGCATTTTGTTGTATCATAGAAACAAGTGTGTGCGTGTGTTACAGAGTTGTAACAGTGTGTGTGTGTCCTACCTGCTTGCTGAATGTGCTGTGCAGACATCCTGACAGAGTAATTGTCTCTGATGGCATGTAGTGAGGAAGTGTCTCATACAGGTGAACACACAAAAATAACGTCTGCACTGGGTTAATCTCACACAGCTCTGTGGACTAAACACAAAGCTGTGTTTAGTTCAGACAAAAACATAAAAGGATTAATAGCATTTTTGTGTTAAAAATCATAAAACAATATCTCAGTTTTCCTCAAAATGTGGGCTTGATGTAATGATTTCATTTAATTTCACTTCCGTTCCTTCACCATGTTTAAATATTTCTGTGTTGCAATAGCTGTGAAGCGAGAAGTGTGGGAGGAGTATATTCTCTCGACAGCTTGATAACAAAATCCATTTCCACATTTAAACAACAGCCATTTTCTTGTTTAATTTGATTGTATTAATCAAATACAATCAAATTTTTATTTTTATATATTTTTAATATCAATAAAGTCCGATGGAGTCGTTTTGTTTTTGTGACTTTATGAAAGTGCAGTGTAATTTTTATTGCTTTTCTATTTTTGAAAATGTCCGACAATACATATATTTTTTTTCTTTTTTGACAATAGATAAGAAGCGGGGAATTGAAACCAACACTGCATGTTTTATTTTTTATACCAAAAAAAAAAAATCCTTACAAAAAATTTACTTTAATTGACCACCTAATTAGGTGACCGTCCAAAAGTTGCGATTCTATTTCATATGAAACCGTTAGTTTTTGTTCTTTACCTTTAAGTTTAAGCTGAGACCAAGTAAAATTAAAGCTTGAGTCACAATTATGCAATTGTGAAACATCTGCGCCGCGGTGGAAGGTGCGGTGTACATCCTCCGGAAGTGGCTTTGTATCTGTAGTAATTAGAAACTCAACAAGTAAGTCTAATCAAAATAAACTCAACAACAGGGCAAACTCACAGTTTTATGCACATTCCACACAGCAGATACAGAAATGTACATTGATCACATACCAGATAAGGGCAGTGGGCGGCAATCAGCGCACCAAGCACCAGCCCATCCGTGAAGTCCAAATCAAAATTAACGATCCAGCGCGATGATGGGACACTATCTGAGAAGTCATAGTAATTCAAGAAATATTTATTTTTGACGCACAGACAATCCAAAAAGAGACACAAACAGGTAGAGATTTATTTTGTCATGAGAGTTTCAGCAACATCTTTAGCCTTCCCGAGGTCTTAGGGCTGTCCCATCAGACCGTCAATTCCCAAAACTACACACACACACACACACACACACAAAAAAAACAAAACCCTGAAACAAAACAAAAAACATGTGAAAGCACACATGGTGTCAATGCGACTGCACATAGAGGAAAAAACTTCTGGGGTCTAAATGACAGCATCTCTTAAGACCACAGGAGGGTTAAGTATAAGAAAATGTTTCTGAAAGTAAAGTAAAAAACTGTTCCAAGGCCTAATTGTCCATATTTGTACAGTTTTACATGGTACAGAGACGAAGTAGGTTTACCTATACCTGCGTAAAATATAATATTCAATGGCAGCTTAAGGCATAAACCCTACCTGCTTCCCATATGATCTTCCTCATCTTCTGGTAGTTCATGTTAAGCCATGACAGCAAGTGAAGCTCCCGTAGTGAGTAGATGGTACTGGTCAGAGCATGGGAGCCATCAAGAAGGGCGTCCTCTGTGTCTCTGGGGTACAAAGGTTCATGGAGGGTGTCCTCTGGCACATGACTCAACACCAGAACCTGACATATGGGCAGTGATGTTCAATAAAGGTATTTAGCAACTGATGTGCATTGAATGTTGGAACGACATATAACCTTGTAGATCTGCAGGAGCACATCAGTCCATGAGCGTTTGCTCAGAGACCAAAAGTCATAAAAGTGACTATCCAAGTGTTTCTCTGAGTCTTTTTCCTAAGAAACACAAACATAGACTTACATTAAGATCACAGTTCAACAATCAGGATAGAGAAATGTACTGCGGTAAAGGTCTGTTTATGTGCAAGTATGTCGATACCTGCAAAGAGCACCAGTGCTTAAACTCTGCGACATCCAGCAGATACTCAGGTCTGATGTGACAAAGACAGGCTCCCTGCACCCTGAAGACATGATTTTGGTTGGCAAAAATTTTTAAAAAGTGACATTTCTGTTTTTTGTTAATGCGGGAAAAGGATTTTCAACAGCTCTGCGATGTATTATGTGCATGCGTTAGCTTTGCGTCATAAGCAATATCTTTGAATGCACCTTCAGTGGTGTAACAAAATTTTGAAACTATTTCCATGACAGGAAACCTTTAAATGAGATATATGATGAACAGGAACAGGTTTATTTGTGCATTTGTTGAGCCTACCTGAGAAATTCCAGCATAGCTTCATTCTGTTGTAGCAGCTGAGTAGTGCGCTGGTGTATATCTTTTGAAAATGTTTGGCACATAGGGATACCAGGTATCATTCTGCCAGTCAAATGCTCAAGCATATCCACTACAGACCTATAGTTGAAAAATTGTATAGTTTTTTTTGAGGCTTCAGAAGCAAGCACAGCCAAACAATTGGAATAATACTTTAAATCACTGAGTGTCATCCCTACCCACCTTGTATCTTTATTTTGGGTGACACTAAACGTTCTCTTGTTGGAGTTGCTTGTTTGAACTGGGTACACAACTCTGAATGGGGACAATGAGGAAACACTACAGCAGATGGCTTTCAAAACAATCAGCTTTGTGGCATAATGTGTTCAAATATTACCTTCTGAAACTGTGAGGTATACACATAGGGTTTGTTCCACTGGGCCATCCATAGAAGGTAAACCACCTCTCTACAGTCTGTAGTACTTTATTGTAAAATTTCACTTCTTCTGACTTGGGACCAGGGAATTTTGGGATAGAAAGAATGGCTGGGGTGTCACTTTTAGTAGAGGTAATCACGTCTTTACTGGCTTGTTCATCCAGACTGTTAGACAAGGAATCTGAAAAGGGAAGATGACACTTTAGTGTGAAATAAAACTGGTTATTCAGGGTCTTTAATTTGAAATGTTATATTCTGGATTGTAAAACCTCCGGCACACTCAGAGACAAATTCCAATGTGCCTACATCCAGTGGACCCCAGGAAGAGCAGCCATTGTCACAGCTATATCCTTAACTGTTTTTGATTTCACAACCACAAACTTCAATGCTTTCTGCTTGATTTATATGTGACAGAACAGACCAACACTAAGCAGCACACTGAAGTGAAGCAAAGATGCTAGAAAAAAAAAAACATATAAAAATTCAGAAATTGTGTTGTGCCATTGTATTTAGCTCCCCTGAGTCAATACTATGTTGAAATAGTTTGTTAGCACAAGTGCACAAAGCGGATATGCATTACGCATAATGCATACGGGCGCCATGCTAAAGCGGGTGCCATAATTACACTGGAAAAGTTCCATAAACTGCATTTTCTGCATTCACTAGTAATACCTGCTTCTGCATGTGCAAATGATGTGAGAAACTACAGAGTTGCAGCCCTTTTTCTACCAGCTCTAGAGAACTACAGCCTGGAATCTTATTGTGAAACAGCTCAATTTGAATCAAATAAGCTGGAGAGCATCTGTGAATATAGTGCTGTTAGACAATTTTGGTTGGCTTTATGTCTAAACTTTGGGCAACTATTTACACATTAACTTTAAATTAATCTATTCCATTGTCGCTCTTGCTATTTCTTTAGGGTTATTAATCCTGCAAAAAGATGAGCCTTCACCCCAGTCTCAAGAGGTTTACAGTCTCTAACACCTGGGGAAAGTTAACAAGGCATGGACATTATATCAAGACACTGCTCTTAAATACGACAGCAAGAGTTTTTCAAATTGCGTATTGTGGTCTTAGAAGTTAAGAGAATAAACTTGCTTCTTAACTATGCAAAAGTTTGTGTTTGTAAAATTATATAGGATATCTGTACTTTTAAATATTATTATGCTTTTTGTGGATCAAGAGAAACAGTTTTTAGTACTATTTATTCTAATTTATTGTTATTTGATGTGATCTCTTCGGGGCACGGCGAGTCTATGTCTAATACTTTGACTTTTTACCGCAGCTGTATCCCTCACAAAGTCACACAGAAGTCATTTCAGACCTGAGGTGCAGCATCCTGAGCTCTTGAGCCCAAACGATGACGACGAGGATGACGATGTGATCGGGCCAGATGCGGGACTTGGTGTGTTGTAGTTCAGAAGAACAGCCTCCACAGATGTGGCTCCTTCATAAAATATTTCAAATCAGAAGCAAAATAATATCAGAACAGATTCTAGTTTATTTCAGCCTGCCTTTGAATAACTTAGGCAGCACATGAACTAATTTTTTTCCCGTGTTTACATAGCTGTCTCAGTTTAGTACCTGTTTGCAGAACCACATGTTGATCGGTGTGGTGTATCGCCACGTAGGGCCAGTTCGTGAGCAGACAGTTCTCAGCAACTGCACACACCTTAATCTTGAATCTGAAGAAGTGAAACGCAAAGAAAAAAAAAAAGCAGAAGAAAAACTTGAAGGAAGAGATTAAAGATTTCTAAAACCAAACTAAGCTACAGACAAACAAAGTTACTTGTTTTTCATGTGGTCACTGAAGGTGATGGTTGTGCACAACGACACCGGGACAGCGGAGCAGAACGACACTTCACACTGGAGAGGGATCATTTTGGTTCCCTGCAGGTTGGAAGACATCAGATTAAAACAAATTTAGTCAAAGCATTTCCAAATCTGTATCTCAGTGCAATTTCTAACGAAACTGAACTGCAAATAACACCAAAATTGTGTTTTTGGTTTTTTTTGGTTTTGATGTGGCCTGCTGTTTCGAGTAGGGACTTTTACCTCGCTGATGTTCTGGGCATAGACACGGTTTCCATGAGGAAAGTGGACAGAAATAGGCTGGATCTTAGTTCCATCCTTCATTTCCACCTCTTTGCATTCCGCTGATATGGTTGTTCCGCTACAAAAGAAAAACAGCCGACAACTCGCCACCAAATCTGACTAAACATCCTAAAAAAATGTGGATCTGGAGTCTTCCTCCTTAACGTTTTCACATTCTGACAATTTAGAACCACAAACTTCAATATAATTCAGTTTCCTGAGATTGAAATATAGTGGTGGCAGAATCATATGTGTTCAAGGGTTAGGTGTTTATTATTTATTTTTAATCCTCCGCCATAAACAAAATCAGCATGTCAATTAGGTTGCTGCTTTCCGACATAAGGAAACCCACCATGACAGTCATTGAATCCAGGTCTGATTGATTTCAATAAAGCAAATACTCTGAGATGAATAAATGACTGTGGCTTTGTTTCCTCTGTTATAATTTAGCACAGAAGGCCGAGCACAGATGGCTTATTGCCACCAATTAGAAAATGCAATAAAAATCCATCTTCATTATTGCTCTGCTTACAAACAAACATGGCAGCTTTAGGTGTATCTCTGTGAACTAACCATGGATAGCCATCGGTATGCAAGGTTAGCATGGTTTCCATGTTCTTTGACAGCGGCACAGGGGTTAAGAGGATCTGACGGGGGTAGAAGACGATACTTGGACGACTGAGGAGAATGACGACTGACAGCTTTCTATAAGGGTGCTGTTCTTCGTTTCTTTGTCTTCCTTCCTCTCCCACCCCTCCCAAATACATTGGAATGGACACTTTGGTTATTCTTTCTCCTGGGGGTAAAAAGAAAAAAAAATTAGAACAGAAATCAATGATTGGAATGTTGCAGCTTTAAATACAATTCCTGGCATTCGCTTTCTGCTTTCTAACAGACGCTGGGTGCCGTATCATCCATCCACCTGGGAGTGAGAACAGTTCAGAGGTGCTATTTAAAGCTTCAAATGAATTTAGGTGGAGAAACACTCATTCTAGAGGTGCGACTGCTAATGACACTGCACCGTTTCTCGTGGCCTCAGGGTTGATGGTGACTGCCAAGCACACAGTCTGGCCAGGCTTGAGAAGGCCAAATGCTGGAGCCACCGCGAACAGCTCTTCCGCGGCGCCGAGGTCAAACCGCCAACGGACGCCTTCCCCTGCGAAAGCTTTCCAGCAGACGTTCTCTTCACCCTTGGCTTTCAGCTCGACGATCTGCCGAGGCAAGGAGGGTGGGGAGGAGAGCAGAACAGTAAATTATCCGAGGCATGAAAGCGTTGCTGTATTTGTCATGAGGTGGCGACACGTGTTAAACAGGGTGCTTTGAAATGCAAAAAGAGAAGAGGGAAAATAATGGGAGCATGGGTAAGGTCCAATACCTGAGGGAACATAGGAGAATGTGACACAACAACAAACTGCAGGCGAGTGGAGGACATTTCCACTGGGGCAAACAGAGCTATATCAAAAGGGAAAGGGAAATTGAAAGGATTATATATACATATATATACTTTCATTTCTGAAAGTCCTGTCATTAACAAAGTTATAAACTATCACAAAACAACAGAAAGATTGCTAAAGTTTGTTGAAATTGGATGCTCCAACAATGAGCTCTTTCAATCTGGTTTTGGAATGGAAAACGCAGGCTGACGTCAGCTTCGGTGAGCCCACCTGTTGCATCTACCGCCAACGACTGTTGTTCGTCTGTGAATAAACTGGTAGACGTCGTCACAGTCTTCCTGCTGTCAGGTGTCAGTAGTAGAGTAGTAGAAGAAGACGAGGTGTAAAAAGAGGGCAACGAAGTGGGCCATTTGACTCCGTTGACCGTTATTGGCAGTTCGAAGTTGTAGGAGGTCACCTAAAGAAAACATACATTGTCTTTACCCTCCTTCTACTGCCTATATAGTTGTTGTTAGTAGTTATTTTTCATGGTGAATTTTAACAGAGATCCACACAAGACATTTACTTATAATAATAGTGTCTTGCACGTTTGTCACTTTTGTGATGGGCGAACAAAAAGTAGAGCAGAATTATTCCAAAGTGGAGAAAAATAGAGTAAACAATCCCTTTCCATATCATCAAATCATAATTTGGCTAAAAAAGACCTTTAAACTCCATGCATACAGGCTATGGAAAATAGTTGCATTGAAACAAACAGGAACACACTTTTATAGGTAGCATAGATGCTAAGTAGCCACTTGAAATCCGCCTACAACATCTTTTTGATGCGTCATGAATCTCAAACATTCAGAAAGGTGTTTAAGCAAATCTTACCTGGGTGGGAGTAAAGACAAGAAAACACTCCTCTGTCTGACCACCACCAACCTCCACTAAAGTTACTCCCAGCTCCTTTTCTGTTCACCGAAAAAAGACACAGAAGCAACCAGACAAAAAGAAAACAAAACAGTGGCTTAGCTCTTCCGATGGGTACAACATCACTAGAATAGTAGGATTTATCAACAGAGATACTTTAAAGTGCAGACATACTTGTCGAGGGTAGATGGCTTTTGACTGAGAAGTCTTTGTATTTTGACATATCAAAAGTGACTTGGGAAAGAGCTGCAGAGTGGTTTGTTACAGAGAAAGGAATCCTCTGTTGAGATCCTATGTGGACTCCACAGAACTGGAAATAAAACTGAAACAAAAAAAGAAACAAAAAAAACCTCACTATTTAGCGAGTTTGTTGGAGTTTGTTTGTTTGTTTGACACCAAATGTTGGTGCTGGAAGCCAATCTTACAGTTACAAGTCAGTAAATTGGAATATCAACAAAAAATTATCTTATTTCATTCCATAATACTCGCCTTGCTGAAAGTTACATTCGGAGGCTCTACTGATCCTCCAACTCTTAGCTTGATGGACTTCATGTTCTTTATCGCTATCTGAAAAATACACACACACACACACACACACAAAAGGTGTTTTAAAAATGTCGAAATGGACATTAAAAAAAAAAAAAAAAAAAGGGCACAATTTGTTCCTCTCACCTCAATCTTGGTATCAAATTTAAAGACACAGTCTGGGTTGAACTGAATGCGAATCAGAGTCTGACCTCTGCTTGGTACAGCACCTAAACTTGGACTCACTACCATGCCAGGCAGAGGGCAAATGTTTACAACCTGCCTCAAACAAGGACACGAACATGGAATTTTCTGTTAGTGGGCAGCCATTGCAAAGAGACGTCACAGGGTCGGAGCAGAGTTGAATGCAGGTCAATGAACAGAGCACGCGTCTTCTAGCATAAATATGGATGCTAGAAGAAACTGTGAGAAACTGGCTCAAAAGTTCTGCACACAGTGCAGGATAAGACACCTCAAAATAGGCGTGGCTCTGTCCATAGTTGTGCAGGACAGTGGATCTGACGGAAGTTGTGTTGAGAGGTACGGAGGTGAAAAGGATTCTCTTTTCTGCCAGCTCGACGGTAGTGGATCCAACCTGAGAGGAAGAGGAAGATTGACATTTTAACAGTTTGCTAATAAGTCTTAATACATTCCGGCTCCACATTTATTGCATTGATATGTGGCCCAAAATGAAAATGAGTTTGACACCCTTGCGTGACGTCTAAGCACCTTGTTGCGTTTGATATTTCTTCAATGCTGTGACTCAGCATTGAAGAAAAAAAAAAAAAGAAAAGTCATTCATGTTAGTGAGACAAACCTTGGCAATACAGTGCAGGCGCTGGGGGGATCCCTCTTGGACAAAAAGGTCAAAGTCTCCCTCGGTAGGTGAATTAAAACCGGGATACCAATTTATCTCGCAGTCTACTTCCATGTGTGCCTCCACCACACCTGGACAAACGGAGAGTAGATCATATGAAACAACATATCACAAACCCCCTTCCCAAAAAGGATAACAAAAAAAAAAAGTGGGCTGCACCTATAGATGGTCGAATAGAGTATAACAGCAGGCCGCTCTCAGGGACAACTGGCTTCCAGATGAATTCTGCTACGCAGTTGGACAGGTTTCGAAGGGTCACCATGCCTCTGTACTCTGATCCTAAGAGCAGCATTGGGTTGGGGGTGAGCACCACCAGGTTGCTGGACAGCTCCAGAACCAAGGGGACCACCTCAGCTTGGATTAGGATCTGACCAGGGTGCTGCTGGTTGATAGTGTAGTTCAAGGACCTG
The DNA here is from genome assembly GCA_010277075.1 of Poeciliopsis retropinna. Taxonomy (NCBI): domain Eukaryota; kingdom Metazoa; phylum Chordata; class Actinopteri; order Cyprinodontiformes; family Poeciliidae; genus Poeciliopsis; species Poeciliopsis retropinna. The sequence goes on along the minus strand of VMRM01000029.1, from coordinate 7,452,116 downwards.
GAGAAATGAAAATACACTCACTGTGATTTGCAGAAGTACCCTCACACACCTCAAACCCCTACACGTTTTTGGAATTTCTCCAGCTACAAACCTCAAGGGATTTTTACTGAGATTTGAAATCGATTTTATTGATCAAATTTTAGTTTTGAAGATTTAATTTGTGCATCTCACCAATGCACTCCTTGGGTTTCCACGGTTCGTGGTGATGGTGGCACGCCCCAGGCGGCCATCTTGTTTGACAAGCATGTTTTACAGCTTCTGTTTATTTGGACTGTGAATTTAGGTCAATCTTACGATGGAGGCCAGGCAGAGATCTTAACATTTTTAATTTCAAGAATAAAATCAAGAGTTTTACAAGAGTACAGTCGTTTGACAGTAGAGTCAAAATAAAGCATTAATATTAGAATTAAGTCATAAAAATAAGAGAATGACGGAATAATTTTATGAGAACGCAAACGTGAAAAATGAAAAATAAAATGAGGAATGCTGAGCCTCTTGTGAAGTTATTATTTTGGGATCAATTTTACAGACAAGCTAACACTTAGAATTAAGTCAAATTATTATCAATGGCAGGACTTTGAAACGATTGAGTCTGTTTGGAAGAAAGAATCACATGCACTGAGCCGGTAACGTTAAGACTGTGATAAGCCTCGAAGCTGTTTTCAATCCACTGTCTGAAAAGAAAAAGAACTCGCCTTATGAAGCGGCCAAGCAGCGTGCTCTGAAACGTCAGGGGAAAGATGCTGTTGAAGAAGGGAGGCAAGACTTGGGACAGCATTGAGGAGCCCTGCAGCTCATCGCAGTCCACCTCCAGCTCAAACCAGACGTGCACCGGCAGGCGATTGATGAGATGCACATTCGTAGCGCAAACTGAATGCAGAGCCACTGTGCCAAAGTTCACACATGTGGGAGCTGTTTGGAAAGAGGAACGTTTTATTAATATTGTTTAGACACATTTTGTATTTTTGCTCTGTTGATGGTTTGCAAAAACAAAGTCCTACTTATGTCGACTTGGTAGAGCTCCAAAGGAGTGAGAGTCCGTTTACATTCTGCCACCTGCTGGCTGGTGGATGGAACTGTATTCAATGTGTCAAAAATCTGCAAAGAATTTATGAGAAAATGTAAACAAAACACACACAAAAAAAGATGTAACTGAACTAGATATCACTGAGTCACTTTTGATCTAACCTGACTGTCCCCGCTGTTTGTAATTTCACTCGAGAGTTTTGAACTGCAACTCGAGCTCATATCTGAGCTCTTGGTGCTGTTCAGGTCTCTGATGTTTAACTCAGGAGGAACAAGTCCATTATATGTATCAATTTCAAGAACGCCATAATTCTCAGACTGTGGCTGCCTAAAATCAAATCACAAAATCAAGATGAATTGTGTGGCTCTACAGTGGAAACTGAGAAAAAACAAGTTTTCTGTAAATTTAAACATTATATGTTTTCCTCTAAGGAAAACTAAAATGTAAAATATAGAGTTTGCAAAGCAAACCTCTCCCCGGTCTTCTCATGCCATCTTTGTTTGATAAAGTTCATGTAAGTCTGCTGGTTGCGCCGTCTCAACTTGTCCTCATCCTTAGTGAAAGCATAGGCGGGGTCCACAAAGTGGTAGCGTCGCACTCCGGTAAAAATGGTCCTAAACAATGTCAAAACAAAAAGAAACATCAGAAAACTTCAGTAAAACACAGAAAAAACACACACCAAGACATCTAAAATGTACTTTTCTCCCTTGCTGTAAAAGTTCCTTTTAAAAAGGTACTATATTTCCAAACTCAAAGGTCCAGAAATCACAGTTTATAAAACGTTTGATGTAGTTTCCAGAAGTGTGGCACATTAATGTCTACCTATATTGTGTGTGTGGTGATGCTGGTCTGACGCTCGCGGCCCGATCGTTGGGGAAAGCCAGGAACTCGTCAATATCTGTGATTGGGCTCATCTCCCTGCGATGCTTGTGTAGCTTTGTGGTGGCAATACGGGCCAACGTGCTGCAGGGATCCAGATCTCTCAACCGGACGCAAGGCCGTAACCCGATGGGACACTTCAGAGCTGCAGCAAAACAAGAGATAATTTCTGTTTCTGGAACACGATCGTCATTAGTGTGTAATACTCACCAGAATGTAGTTTTGGTTGTGGGGGTTTCCTCACACTGACACATATTGCAGATAGGTGTAGCAATATTGTGTGGAAGCAGCTAACTTTATTGGAGCTGCCTTTTTCCTGAGGCGCAACCCAACCTAGGATGTCTACCTTCTGACGCACCTGGAAGGTTCCCTGCTGCCGTGCATTAAAAGTCAAAACTACATCCTGGAGAATAAGGGGGGGAAAAGCTCCTGTGTTAAAACTGTGGAGGTTTATACAGCACCACCCAACGCTGCCAACGGTCTCACCTGGCACTGCCCAGGGGCAATAGTTCCCGTTGGTGGTTGGGCAGTAAAGTGTGCCAACTTGCGAAAGCGGAATCTGATGGGAAGTTGAGGGCAGAGGTTCTGGAGCACGCACAGAAGATCTGTATGTTGGCCCATTGCACAGTGGGAGAAATCAAACGTGTCAGAGGGAGAGGGCACCAGGGCCACGGGGATTCCGGAACCGGTTACTGCCACCTCCACGCTGCTGTCAACTAAATTAGAACAATAAGCTTCATGAAGGCAATCAGTCCCCGTTTGTTCTGTGAAAGTCTGCTTAGATCCTCTATACTTATTAGAATATACGAAGAATGTATTTTAACATTCAGTCTGTAGAGGGAGCCGTGCTCCTTTCAGACGTTAAGAGAGTATATTGATACCTCTAACAGATTTGACACAACTTGGCAGTATCAACATGCTAGTGAAAGCCATTAACATTTTGTAATTCATGCAGCATAATAGTCCATTTTAGGCCAGTCCTAAATCAAATAACAATTTCAGCACCGTGTACCTGTAGGTTGAGTGAAGCCATGTTTACAGCCCACAATATCAAACAGGAGAAACAGACAGTAGTCCTGTCGCCCAGCTGAAATGCTACGCCACCTCCTGTCAAGCAGAGCACAGGGGAACCGTGAAATACAGACATGAATTACTCACTGCTACAAGCTCCTCGTTAGTATAGTGGTGAGTATCCCCGCCTGTCACGCGGGAGACCGGGGTTCGATTCCCCGACGGGGAGTAACACTTTTTTCAATTTTCCGTTGTTATTCTTTTTTACACCTTTGATATTTTCAAGGTAGGTCAATACTGATCAACATACATGCATTGCCTTGAATTAATATTATCAATCTACTTGTACTATAAACTAAAACGAATACTACATGAGTTAACACAAAAATAATTTCCTTTACATGAATTTCCAACAAGTTTTTGTAGTGTGTTAGGACAAATATACCTCCTGGATTTGGGGCTGAATCGTACTACCACTGTGGTTGTGTGAAATGGACCCAGTCGACCTTCTGCAGGCACACACTCCAAGACCTGGAGAGCAGAACATATGGCTGAGCTGCAGTTCTTCATCCTCTCCAGCAGGGTGGTGCTTGTGCTCTTCTGAAGGTCTGTTCCCTGCAAACACAGTAGGAACACTGAATAAGACAATGCTTTTTTTTTTTTTTTTTTGGTTTCCTTCTGCACTCTCTCACCCCCTTGCAAACTTAAGATGTTGTTTTCAAACTCACTGCCTCAATACCAGGAGCTTTATTCAGCAGCAGGCAGACCCAGTCACAAGAAATGGGAGCGTTATTTCTTAGCACCACTTTCTGCTCGCTGGAGGCCCCAAAGTAGACAGGTCCAAACCACAAACAGGAAAGGGGGGAGCCCTACAACGTGTTCAAGCAATTAAAACAGAAATGTAAATAGTAATAATAATAATAACAGTCATAATTTTAAGATTTACAGTGCCTTAGAAACTACATAAATTTTTCCCTATGGTCGCATTTTGATGTAAAAAATCACCACACCACATCTGGCACTTTGTATTTAACATGTAACAACATAATTCTATCTGAATTTGAATCAATGTACCTCCATGTCAGAAACCTCAAGATGCTGCTCCACCACTTCAGCCTTTATACAAAGAACAGCTGGGCAACCCTGGAGCTTCACCCTCAGGAAGAAATATGCCAAGATCACAGATGTCATTATCCAGTTTGAGTAGAGACCCAAATACCTGTTCAACAGACATAAATGTCTAATAGATAGTTAATTATAGGACCTACATCACTTGTTTTTATTTTATTTTATAAATGACCTTCTAAATAGTTTCTGATTCCTGTAATACATGATAGATATTCATAGTATTGACAGTTAGTGGTTTTAAAAACATACAGAGCTTCTTCACCAATACGCCCAGGTATGTCTGCATGTAGTTCTACTGTCAGCCACACGGTGGTGCCAGCATCTACGATTCCTTGTGAAGGGATGAAATTGAGGGAGAACCAGTCACTCCTCTCATACCTCACTTCGAATCGACCTTCAGCAATAACACACACACACACACATACACAAAGGTGTTTAGCCTGGATGACTATCATAGTGTCATATATGACCACCTGTCAAATAACAAACACATCACATACCAGGTGCTGATCCGTTGTTGATAATTGGATGAAATTTCCTGACCACTTGACTGCTGGCGAGAAGGCATCCAAAGTCTACCAATGAGCCCATGGTTAAAGAGGGATAACAGGGAAGTCTGCAGCCAGAGATGCAGCATTAGAGGCACCACAGGCACAACTGACAAGTGTGGCTGAAAACAGCTTTTGATATTTCAGACTAAGGAACTCCGTACCCTGTTATTGGAACTTCGAGGATCTCCTCATTGTCTATAAATACATGAAGGGAGTCTTTGACCTCCTTCTCCTCAGTAACAGGAGTGAACTCCAGCGTGCCTCTAGTACAAAACCCCGGTGGCAAAAAGCAAGGTGGACCCAATCTGATTAATTTAAACATCTTCAGGGAAAGAGAAGTCAAAAGGACAAAGATATCATTAGGTCCAGATGAGTTGAAAGTGGTGCCACACCAACAGACCTAAACACTGTATATAGCGTTGTATACAATGCCATATACACTGCATACAATTGCATACAATGTATACATTGTGGCATTGTATGTGGCACCCTGCCATATACTGTATATATGGCACACAATGTATGTTGTATACAATGCCATACACAGGTTAATGCGGCATGCTGTGTATGGTATGCAAAGCGTGCCATAACTAAAACTAAATTTTAGTTATGGCATGCTAAAATGTAGTAATTAATAAAAGTACTTTTTGAAAGCTGTCATTATTCAGTGGTAGCGAAACCAAGATTGAACTGGACTGTTTCTGTTTTGCGTTTGTTTTAGTAAATAATAATAATAATAATAATAATAATAATAATAATAATAATAAAATAATAATAATAATAAAAACGTTTTTTAATAATGTCCAAAAGGAAAACTATTCATTTTTTAAATTATTTATTTTAACAGCAAATTGCATAAATGTGCAAAAATATATAAATATAACCCACTCAATAAAATACAATTATTTGAAAGAAAAATGCGGTTAGTCACATTTAATTCAATATTTAATAATAAAATGACTTATTCACATGGCACTGGGTTGGACAACTTTTTCAAATGCATACTTTAAAACTACTTTTTGTATTTACTTAACTCGTGTTTGATACATGAAGCCAATAACTGTAATAATTACAATTTGTGACAAAGAAATGTCTGAAGCGTCGAGAAACTTCTAAGCTAGCGAACTCCGCCATTTTGCTGTAATTGGCTGGTTAACTAGTCACAAAATGCACATTTGGTATATGCTCAATATTTATAAACTCATAACTACGTTTCATTCCCAAATACCTGTAAATACGTTACCTTCTGCACTGGCTGTTCAACAGTTATCTTCCTGGACACTTTCCCAATATTTGTTATTGAGACCGCCTTCTTGTAAACTTCCCCAACTTTCATATCCTTGAATTCTAGAAACGGGGGTTCCACTCGAATACCCTTTTCCGCCATGACGAATGTGTCTACAATTTTAATGCAGCTAAAGTCGCAGAAGAAAGTGTTTGCTTTTATGGCAATCTAGAACAATGGTGTACTTAATTCAGCTTGTTGACCCCACGCGCCGTTAGTCAACTTCACCGTTGCTACCCAGACATGAATAATGAGAGCTCAGGTGGTTACTAGGATACTACGCACGTTTGTTTTATCCTCCTTCGCCAGCATAGGCGGGCGGTGCAGCTTCTGCCACTGCACTACTCCCAATGGCCTCTTAACTTGTTGAGTCGAGTTTTACTTACCAACCACATATCAAGCATACAGGAATTATAAACCAAATGTTGCCACATTGTATTGCAAAGTGTTTCACCAAACACTGCTTATGTCTTTCAAGGAAGACTGTGCCATCAGCTTCCAATTATTATAGTCTTTATTGTCATATTACTAAAGATTATAATTATTCTGTCTCCGTTGTGAAATTCTCAAAGAAAAATTAAGTTTTCTCCATAACACACAGGGTCAAAGCTGTGTGCCATTCATACACATTAAATACAGATGTATTTCTACCCTTTGATGTTTTTGTTGGGTTTTTTTTTTTTTTACACCAAAGGGTAATCCTGACTAAGGTAGGCCAATAATACAAAAAATGATTGCATCACTATCATGCTGAGAGGAATTGTTTTTACTTAATATTTGGATTCAGATTAGTCGGTGAAGTATTTGGGGTTCATTTCAGATTACTGCAGATTCTATGTAATTACCTTAAGTAATGGGAGTTTGGTGAAAGTCTTTCAGTTTGAAATGTACGTTTGTAAGAAAGATGTCCAAAACTGTCATCCTCGGTAGAAAGGTAATCATTTAGGGTGTTCAGTGACAACCAAACACCCAATCATCAAATTTTAAACCTACCATGAATGTGAAACCACTGGAGAGTTTCTTCTATAAAGTGTTTTCCCTGGAGAATCATAATAGACTTTGTATACCCTGTATACCTTATGAAAATGTACAGTTTAACACAATTTTGTAAGTAGACATATTTATTCTACAACAAAATTAATAGGTCCACCTACAATGAAAAGCAACAAAATGATTCTCTTTGCAAGAAAAATAATTAAATACTTCAACCTAATGTCTTAATAAAAATTATTTCAAAGAACAGCCATCCATTTCCCATATTTCATCATCATAAACATGAGATTTAGATGTGATATTATTTGTGCTGGTCGGATCTTGACCGTTGTGCACCGTGGCAGTCTTTTCTTCAATACTTTGGACAGACTTTCTACAACTTTCATCAGTTCTTTCAGCAGATTCACTGCCTAAACCTTCAATATCTCTGCTGTCCGGGACAATTGTAGTTTCAAAACGCCTCTCGTCGTAAACACTGCAGTCTGATCGAGACGCAGGCCTTTCTTCGAGCTCACTGGTTGCAGTAACTGTCAGGTTTTCCTGTTTTATCTCCTCCCAGTCCTGAGATCTGTTTTCCAGCCCGAAAAAGTGGTTGCGGACAACATATCGTACACACTGCAGCAGAACATTCCTCTCGTGGCGAATGTCTGGGGCCAGCAACTACACAGAGGGGGGGAAAAACACAGTAATAAGTGATAATGAACATTTGGACGGATGGACAATGCAGTGAATTAAACTGAAAATGACATTTGTTTGAGACGTACCAATCATTTTCGTTCAGATTTACGACTTTGTAAAGCTATGATTCCAATTTCGCTCCAAGAACTACAATTATAAGTGTTTTTACTAAAAATTACTCTATTTTACTTACCCTTACCCTTAGTAAGGGCTAATGTGCCTTACTACAGGGGTGATAGCCCTACAAGGGCAAATAGCGATTAGCCCTTTTAGTAAGGGCTTTAAACTTATGCTCGTTTTATCTCATATGAAAATACCATTTCCAGTAAAGTCGCGCGGCGTGATTGAGGCACATCTCTGCGTCTTTGTCCCCTTCCTCCTCTCTTCCCTCCTCCTCTTCCTCTTCTCTCATTCCACGTGCCGGGGCCAGAGGTTGGTTGAGAAACTGTCCGAGTCTCGGCAGGCTTTTCCACATGTTTAGAGCGCCGACTGTCCTCGGAAGTTGGTGTCATTTTGTTTAGCAGGGTCTCGTTATCCCTGACAACTTCTTTGGCTCTCAGAATGGGGACATCTACGAAAGCAAAGATCTGGTTAAACACAGAAAAGACACCGTCTGGTGTTTGTCTGGAAGAAACCTAGAAGCGCACCTTCTGGTTCCTCGTCGCTTTCGCTCATAGAACCGTAGTTGGCCAGTAATGACCCAAGGGCTGAGCTCATCTGTTTTGGGGCCACAACCAGGCCAACCATACCGGGCTCCTCTTTATCTGAATCTGGGAGGAGTCCAGAAACAAAGCTAACATCTTTAATTCTAAAAATTCACCATCAAACCTTGAGCGTACTAATTTACGAACCTTGGTCAGTACTGGCCAGCACTCCCAGTGGATCTCCCACCTTGGACAGATGGTTGAGTGGTTTGGGGGTCTCTGCAGCAGTGCCGTTTAAAGGGGCGGGCCCTCTGTTACCCCAACCGCGTCCTCTGCCTCTGCCTCTCCCTCTGCCTCTCATGCGCCTGAGGACAAATAGTCAAGTATATATGTGCATTTTTACAGATCTAAAGCGTCTTAGTTAAAATAATAAGAAAAAGAACTGGACTATTACTTGGTGATTGCCAAAGAAAATAATCCAAGTTATTGAGATCCTTAATTAAGTTTCCAAGTTAGAGTTTTGATCATCTTTAAAAAATATCTATTGTAACCGAGCCAAAGGTGAAAGTCATCCTTTTTTTTTTACTACTTGGCGCAAAAGTACCTCAAGAAAGTTTTGAATTAGTCTCAAATTTTCCAAGAAAAGACAATTTGCAGTTCCCATCAGATAATAACATTGGCAACATCCGGCACCTGTGCGATCAGGTACAGGTCGCTCGTAAAAGCACTAGCGCGGTCGAGAGCAGCTGTGACGATAATAACAGAAACGATGCTCATATTCACCCAAACTGAGTCGTTTCAAGGACGCCTCCGATCTGCTCCCGCACCTCCATGACCCTTTTCTTCCTCTCGATATTCTGAACCGTCGGGTAGTTTCTGCATGTAAAATTAGTTGGTCAGAGAACAGAAATTAAAGGCGGCAAAACATCTAAAATCGAGAGCAAACTGACTTGCGTCTCTCCTCTCTCCATTTAGCAATCTCTTCTGGAGTATCCAGCTTGATTCTTTTGGCTCCTGGTGCATGGCTCTATTTTCAGGACATAGTACACATTAGAAAGAAGAAAACTTTAAGTAATACTCAAGGATGTAGCCTACGTACGTTCTTCCAGTGAATGGCGACCAGCTTTTCATGAGCCATGAAGTTGCAGTCAGGTACAGAACACTGTTGGTGATATTTCATACATCGATGGGTTATGATTCAGATATTATCAAGAAAGAGACCAATGGCAGATAAATACCTTGACATGCTGGAAAACGTGCTCGTCGTATTTCTGCTGGTTCTTAAAGCCCCGGTCACAGGTGTCGCAGAAATGGGAATACTCCGGCTCCTTCCTGTTTCTTTGCTGCGGATTCAATCCAAGATTCAAATCAAGAGAAAAGACACTCTCACGCTCGCAAACGTACTTTGGACGTTTTTCAGGGTTTTTTTGACGTCACAACCTCAAACTTTTTATTTTATGTGATGGAACAACAGATTTGTGAATATTTGTAAAGTGGAAGGATAAACACTTCATGAAATTTGAATCAGAAAAATATTTTCTTTGGTGCGTAGGGCACCAAATCCAGCGCAGGGGCCCAAATCCTTGTAAATCCGGCTCTGGATAACAGAGTAAGAAGGTCTGAAAACATTTGGAATACCTTGTATCCTATTATTTACATTTAAGTATGACATAAAATCAATGTTTGGGTTTGAATAAGACCAAATGTGAAAAAAAAGTTCAAAGAGTGATAAATATATATTTTTTAAAGTCACAAAGTCTTTTTGAAAGTAAACAAATCACCTTTTTGCCCTGTTGATAGGGAGGTCTGTAGTTCTGTCTGCCACCGGGATGTCCAGCTTGATACCACTCACCCCCAAAATGCTGATCTGAGGAGAAATCCACGATTAGACAACTTTGAAGCGAATCCATCCTAAAATGTTTACAAGTCAAAGAGGCAAACATGTGCTATTATTAATAGGCCTACCAGATCACAGCTGAAATGCAAGCTGTATAATACACTTACTGAATTGTGGTGTAGGTCCATAGTGAGCAGGCCCATCTCCTTGGCCGTGGTAGTAGCCGCCTTGCCCCCAGCTGGGCTGAGAGGGCGTTTGACCCCAGCTCCACATGCTGGGGTGGAAGTTGCTGGAGCGAGTCTGCTGCGGCATGAAGCTCAGTGGAGGACAGCTGAAGTCCGGGGGCGGGTAGCGCTGAGATTCACCCATTTCTCTCGGTCGGTCGCTTTTTGTTTAACCGCTGTTGGTAATGTTTAGCAAAACTCGACTGAAATTTCTCCGTCCGCGTTTCCCCAGGAGCGCACATGTTGTTCTGGAGTTCGTCACTTCCGTGTCAACAGCAAAGACCTGTGCTACGTTCAAAGATGTCGGAAATCGAAACTCTGTTGAAGCTTCTGGCGGAGCAATTAATGGACACACACAAAAATAGTTTAATTTAATGAAGATTTCGAGTATGTTAGAACTTAAATTATAGTGTTTTTCGTAAGGCAGTTATATATATTACATTATATATTATATATTTTTTATTACATATAAAAATATATGTAATATGTAATATCTGTAGTAATTTTTTTATTATTATTATTATACTATTATACCCTACGTATATACCCTATATATGTATATATATATATAATATATATATATATATATACGTATATATATATATATACCCTATATATATATATATATATATATATATATATATATATATATATATATATATATATATATATATAGGGTATATACGTAGGGTATAATAGTATAATAATAATAATAAAAAATTACTTAATTAATTATAAATTAATAAAAATAAATATATTTATTTATATAAATACAAAATGATTGATAATATCCACAAAGGAGCGCTTCTAAAATAGATCTGAAAGTGATGTGCTAAATCGGGTATTTTCAGCCCATGTGAGTGGATCTGGCAACCCATGCGTTTCCTTTTGTCGACCTCTCTCTGCACCGCGTGCGGAGGAAGTCGTCTGCGGAGAAGCTAAATTTCAACGCTCTCCTTACCAGGGGAGCCTCTTAACAGACATACAGGACTATTTTGTTTTTTTTTAAAATGTTAGTGCTATTCGAGACCGCTGCTGGCTACGCCATCTTTAAAGTAAGTGTAGAACTCTTTTTTCACGATTATTTAAAAGCCAAATTCAGATTTGGGCACTTTTTGCACGCGAAGTTAGCTCCGATTAGCATCGTAACTCGGACACTGTAACTGATTGGGGTTTACAGTTTGCAGTAACACGTCACAAATGCAGTTAAACATTTTCTGGTCGTGTTAGGGGATGCTGCATTGTATTTTTACGTTACGTGATAATGTTTGTATAAGTAGCATGTTAATACAGAGCTAGCATTGCTCCGGGCCTGTAACCACGTGTGGACATGGAGCCTCGTCTGCCCGTTTACTTCAATGGGTCAACATGAGGGGACGATTTTAAAGATTTATCCACCAGAACAAAGCAAATTGCTTTTTGTTGTGATAGTATTACAGTGTCAAGAAGTGTTTGTCGCTCTTTTGAGCATTTATTTATATATGAGTAACAAGCTGTTAAGCTCTTATTATAGGTTTCCTGTAATTTTTTAAAGCTGCATTAAAAATGGCCCAAACACAGTTCAAATAAATATTCTTCACTCCAAATAAAAATCATAATAATAACATATACACTTTCTAATTCAAATATTATTTGTAGTAGGGGTTTGCTGATGCAACTTTTTCCACTTTCTATACAATGACTATATTGCCACGTTGAGTATTGGCCAATATCAATATTGACCCTGTGAATCATACATATTTTTCTAACTTATTTTGTAGTGTGGAATGTTAAAACAGTCTTAATCAAATGATCTTACACTAGGTACCTGACCCATTTATTATTAACCATTGTGCAGGATATGAAAGTTAGTAGATCTGATGTGTCTGGATACCATGTGTCTTTCAGGTCCTCGATGAATCCAAGCTGCAGGAGGTGGACAACCTGTACAAGGACTTTGAAACTCCTGAGAAAGCCAACAAAATGTAAAGTTCAGACATTCCTGTAATCCCATTTAAACCAGTCAGTGGGTTGCCAATTCAACAAAACCTGACATCAGCTGTTTGATTTTTTGTTTGTCTTTTTCTTCCTCCAGACTGAAACTGAAGCACTTTGAGAAGTTCCAGGACACAACAGAGGCCTTAGCAGGTACTGCCGTGTTCTCGTTATGCTTTTTAACATGCAGTCTGGTCTGTGATGTATGTCTGTGGCTGACGGAAACATGAGGTATCCCACAAAATCGTCACTACCACTGAGACCATAACATCCACAGTAGCTCAGATTTTCTGATGGAACAACATAAAATTTTACTTTTCAGAATTTTTACCTTATTAAAGTTAGGAGTGACTGCTTTTTTGTGTAACATAAAAATGTAGGCCTATACCGATATCCGATATTATTACAGTTGTTTCCTATAAAGTTTTATTTTTGCTTCTTTTGCCCGGGTGTGTAGTAACTGTTCTTCTCACCTTTGCTGCTAAGCTGCCACCGCCCTTGTTGAGGGAAAACTCGGCAAGAGTCTGAAGAAGATTCTGAAGAAAGTCGTTGCCAAAGAAGCTCATGAACAGCTCGCCATTAGCGATGCGAAACTGGGCGGAGTCATTAAAGTGAGTACGCAGCAATTTGTACCGGAAGCGGTTTCACCGGGAGGCAGAATAGGTCGTGTCTGACGGGCGCTTGTTCCTCAGGAAAAGCTAGACCTGAGCTGCGTCCACAGCCCCGCTGTGGCCGAGCTCATGAGGTGCATCCGCAGCCAGATGGAGGCCCTCATCTCCGGACTTCCTCCCAGGGAGATGAGCGCCATGTCGCTGGGCCTGGCTCACAGGTCAGTAGCGAGCAGGAGGGAGTTGAGGGAGTCGGGGAAGCGGCTGCTGCCAGTGATTACATTTTGCTGTCTGAAAATATCCGTGTGGATTTTCCCCAGCATTCGTCACTACCACTGAGGCTCTTTGGTCTTTTTTAAAAATCTCGATTAACAGAAAACAGTGGATGTGAATTAACTAGATTTTATTGTGTTTTTTCTCCCCCCATCTGTTTTCAGTTTGTCCCGTTACAAGCTCAAGTTCAGCCCAGACAAAGTGGACACAATGATTGTGCAGGCCATCTGTAAGTGTGTGTTTATTTATATATATGAAACATTTAATATTTTACTAATTTATTGAGATTTTGTAATCAACCAAGTAGTGCATAATAGTAAAATGGAAGAATATAAATAAGCCTGTCGTAATAAGCGATTAATTGCAGAACAAATTACAATGACCTCAATTATTTCCATTCTGATGAGTAATAGTTTTTGAAGGATACTTTTTTTTTTTTCTTAACTGATTGTCTCCCGGTTGCAGTGTGGAGTGTAAGTCAACCCTCTGTTGCCAACTCGGCAACTTTCTTGCTACATTTAGCAACATTTCAGAAAAATAACAAAATAGTATTGGCCCACATCAGAGTCAGGCTTTTTAAAGATTAGTAATCGGGCAAAAGAAAAGTGCAAACGGTGTCTTTTGCGGTATCACCGTCTTGAAAATGGTCTCAAAACGATGGTATTATCATTTATCGCAATCATTTCTTATACAATTTATTGCCCAGTGACAAGCCAACATGTAACTGATGAAGCGAGTTTGGAGGTCAAAGTGCAGACATGAATCCAGTTAAGAATCTGCAATGCCACAATATTGGTGCGTCATTTCTTCCAAGAATTGTTTGGGTGGTAATAACCATTAGCTAATTGACCTATTCTGTATGTGCAAAGTTTGTTAACATGGATCCCAGAACTACATGTTGCTGTAGCTGTTTTACCCCTCATCAAGAACTGGTTGTGTGTGTGTGTGTAAGTGACGTGAGTTGCTTTTATTTATTTATTTTTTCTTTGTCGCCAGCTCTTCTGGATGACCTGGACAAGGAGCTGAACAACTACAACATGCGCTGCAGGGAGTGGTACGGCTGGCACTTCCCTGAGCTGGGGAAGGTCGTCACGGACAACCTGGCCTACTGCAAAACCGTCCGCAAAGTCGGTAAGCTTCATTCGGACAGGGAAAAAAATAGAAAAAAGATTGGTTTTCTTTTAGGAAATGTTGATTTCTTTTTTTTTTCTTTCTTCTCTTTGTCTTGCAGGTGACCGCACCAATGTAGCCACCACTGATCTGTCGGAGATCCTTCCGGAGGAGATCGAAGCCGAGGTCAAGCTCGCCGCGGAGATCTCCATGGGAACAGAAGTGTCAGAGCAGGACATCGGCAACATCCGACACCTATGCGATCAGGTACAGGTCGCTCGTAAAAGCGCTAGTGCGGTCAAGAGCGGCTGTGTTGATGACACTGACAGTCGTCTTCATCCTGAAACGTTCGGTGTGGGTCAGTCACTACCTCCTCTGAACAGTCGCAGGTCAACGCGAAGGCCTCCGGCCGGGCCGTGTACATGTGTTTCTGTAACACGGATCTGTTGTTTCCCCTCAGGTCATCGAGATCTCAGAGTACCGCGCTCAGCTCTACGACTACCTGAAGAACAGAATGATGGCTATCGCCCCGAATCTGACAGTTATGGTGGGCGAGCTGGTTGGCGCACGCCTCATCTCCCACGCTGGTAAGTGTAAAAGAAAAAATAAGTACAATCAATTCACTTTCCAAAACAAGTGTGTGCAAAACTTTAGATATTTTGCCCGTGTAAAAAAGAAAAGGAAAAAAACCCCAAACATTTCTGCAATTCTAGTTTTTCATTAATTAATAAAAAAAACATGGACTACCATTCTCCTCCTACCACTTCCTTTTTTCTTCATCTTTTCCACTAGTAGTAACATCCACTTACCCATCACATGATTTGTCTGATACAAACTTTTTTTTTTTTTTGTAATTTCAATTTGTGCAATTATGTGTTCAGTGGAAACGCAGTTATCCTCTAAATAATTATCGTTTTGTTTTCTGTTACCATTTCTCCATTTGTCTTAAGATTTTTTTGTCATGAATTTATGAGTTCATAATAAATTTCTTCAGTAAAAACGGAGCAGAAAATACTGGTCTGGGGAAACGTAACATGAGCAACGCAACCGTGCATTTAAAGCGACAGCAGTGATGATGATGACAGCATGTCGTTTTGCTGAATGTATGTGATGCTTTTAAGTCACTACCTCATCTGAGCTGTCAGGAGTCCCTGCAAACAGATTCTGACTATAAACATGTTCTTTGTCCTCTAATCTTTATTTATTTCTGTTTTTCTTTGCGTTAAGGTTCCCTTCTGAACCTGGCTAAGCACCCGGCCTCCACAGTGCAGATCCTCGGAGCCGAGAAGGCTCTGTTCAGAGCGCTGAAGACCCGCAAAGACACTCCCAAGTACGGACTCATCTATCACGCCTCTTTGGTGGGTCAGACTACAGCTAAGAACAAAGGAAAGGTGAGTTCAGAAAACCCATGTCAATAAATAAAAAATCATAAATGATTATCAAAATTAGCGTGATAATTTGCGCTAATTGTTGAAAAGCCGCCATTTTGAAAAGCACTGCAAACAATTGACACCCAGTACAAAGTAGATAGTTTGCACTACCTTCCCCTTGTGCCTGTTCTCCCTATCGAAGCTGAATGATTATTATTTTTTCAAATGCAATTTTGGTTAGAGATTTTATCATCCCTTTTAATTACTGTTCATTTTGTATAATTCAATTCAAATTTCAAAAATACTTTAACAATCCTAAAGGGAATTTAAAAAAACAGAGAAATGTTTTGAAAACGACAATATTATTGCTAAAAAAAAACGCTCTCCTGTCACGTTATGTCCAGATTTCCCGAATGCTGGCGGCTAAAACGGCGCTGGCTATCCGATACGACGCCCTTGGCGAGGACACGAACGCAGAAATGGGAGTAGAGAACCGGGCCAAGCTGGAGGCCAGACTACGGCAGCTGGAGGACAGAGGAGTAAGAGTCCGAAGATCCATTCTGTTTTGTTTTTGTTTTTTTTGTCCTCCTTTGTTTGCCTTTAACTCCTGATTTCTTTCCCGCCACAGATCCGAAGAATCAGCGGAACAGGCAAAGCAATGGCGAAGGCAGACAAATACCAGCACAAGAGGTGAGGAGCAACACGTTCCTGTTTTTAGGAGTCTTTTTCCTAAGCGGGATTTTTAAACGTGTTTTCATTTCTTCCAACTCAGCGAGGTGAAAATCTACGATCCATCCGGCGACTCGACGATTCCGTCCACCTCAAAAAAGAGGAAGTTCGAGGAGGTCGAGGGGGAGACGAGTGAACAGGACGCTGCGACGCCGGTGGCCAAGTCCAAAAAGCCCAAAAAGGAACTGGTAGCAGAAGGTGTGTGAATTTCAAAGGAAAAAAGCTCTTCCAGATATGTTCAGGAATCCTCGATGCTCAAAAACGTTCCCGTCTTTGTTTTCTAGAGCAAGAGGCCGAAACGGTAGAAGAGTCTCCTAAGAAAAAGAAGAAGAAGAAGGAAAAGCAGGCAGAGGAGGAACTTGAGGAGCCAAAGGAAGAAGAGGAGGAAATGGCAGTCAGTGAGGTAAACTTCACATATTCTATCAAAATGTTTATAGTTTTAATTAATTTCTTTCTTTTAACCGCTCTCATCTTTGCTTTTCAGCCAACAGAAAAGAAGAAAAAGAAGAAAAAAAAGAAGGTGAAGGAGGAAGAGGATGAGTGAAGAGTTGTCATAGTGTATATACTTTATTTTAGCTTTTCTTTCTTTATAAATTTGTGTCATACATTTTTATCTTCAAAACGGCACAGCAGTATTATGCTGCCTATTCCCTGGCATAAAAATTCAGCAGATGTCATTTTATGGATGGGAGAGAGCGTCTCTCCAGTTATGAATGAAATCCCACATAGTTTCTATTGTTTTTGTTTTTTTATCAGTTTAATTTGGATGTTTTCATGTTAACGTCTGTATCAATGTGAATGACGAGAAAAATAAATGCAGATTTCTCATTTGAGTCGTGACCGTTTTCTGTTTAACAAAAATCTAAACGTCCCCTAATTAAACTTGTGTAGTTTTCTTTTTGCACACTTTGCATTGAAATATGTATTTATTTCCATTTGGGGGGGGGGGGGTGAAAAAATCTACTTTTACAATGCTATAATGTTAATTATACATTATATAATGTATAATCGCTAGTCTTTCTTGAGTAAAATTTCCAGTTTCTACCTGCTTAATGAAAAACAAACATGTTTTTGTTCAGTCTGATGATGTCATTTTTAACTATTAAATGACTGATTTTTAAATTAGTTGCTCAGTACTTTATCTTTTTGCCAAATACTTTTTTCCTCTAACTTGAGTAATTTCTTGGATGGCTTCTTTTTACTTTTACTTGAGTAAAACTATGTTGAAATAGTTCTACTTTTATTAGAGTACAATTTTCGAATGAAATTTGGTCAGCTGGTTTTATTTTGCTGCAGAGTGGCTGCTGGAAAAGACAAAAAGTGTTTTGTTGTTGACTTACCAACCAGAAACCACTTGCTGTATTCTTGTTGGTTGTGCAGGAGGCTCCACTTCTGCTTTTCAAAGCTCTACTGTTGTATAATTGCGCATCTGTTTGCAGCCATTTTCACTTTTGAGTTTCAATGATGAGTTGGGGGGCGTGGCCAGCAGCAGCTTATTTGGATTTAAAGTGACAGAGGCACTAAAGTAGCTGAAAACAGCAGAACGACAATCTCATTATTTAAGAATGATTTTGTGCAAAACATATAATGACCATGTTTTGTTAAATGAACAGGTGATGAACCAACCTATGTAAAGAAGGTAATGCAATCATATAAATCAGTTGCGTTGCAGTCCAGACTCATCAAAAACATGCAGGACAGTGGTTGCTGAGGACCAGGGTTGCGGACCACTGCATTAAAAAATATTCACTGAACTCTGATCCAGAACCACACAGCATTCTGGGAAATGTGAGCTGAGAACAGGCTTAAACTGCTCAACCCACAGACATGATAAAAGAATAAACAGCATTGACTGCTTGGATGCAGGAAATAAGGCGGCCATCTTGGACCGGTGGTCAAACCTACTTGGCTAAGCCAAAAAAGCAGAAGATGCCTCAGCACTGCTTGATATTTTTGTTCAAATTGACAGACTATTGACGTGAGGGCTTGGGACATAACTTGTCACATATAAGATGAACAAATTATTTGTTTATATTTTGTATTAGATTTAGTGCTTGGTGTAATACTGGGGTTCAGCTCTGATTTATTCAGGAAACCTTCAAAACAAAAACAGGAGATCTGGGAGGTATCTTACTTGACACTCTTGACACTGACCACCCTGGCCCAGAGCCTCTGAATCGAAGCCCTTATTTATATATTATATAATATATAATGTATATAATATTATATATATATATATATAGATATATAGATATATATATATCTATATATAGATACATATATATCTATATATAGATACATATATCTATATATAGATATATATATATATATATTGTTCATATATATATATATATATATATATATATACGTATATGGATAGATGGATCCATCCATCCATCCATTTATTTTTAATTTTTTGATTATGTAAATTTATGATGTTTATCATGAATGGACCCAATCTCACCAGGTGAGAGACATAGTTAAGTTAACAATATTTCATGAAAAAATTAATTATCAAACTTGCAAAAATGAAGAAATCCAGGTAACAAAAAAAAAAAAGCAAAACAAAGACACACTGGAGACAAAGTTAGATAACAAGAAAACCAGGAGAAACCAGACGAACCGCCAACTAGTGTATAAAAATGAGGTGATTAAATACTGGAGAGGTTGTGAGCTGGACAAAAGACCCGGGATGATCCATCAATCCATTTTCGTACACCCTGGACAGCAATACAGAAACAGACAGGCAAAAAACAATCATGCAGGCGCACGTCCATACCTAAGGATGGGTTTAGAGAAATCAGTTAACCTAAGAGTCATGCTTTTGGACTTTGGGAGGAAGCCGGAGTACCCGGAGAGAACCCACACATGCATGGGGAGAACATGTAAACTCCATGCAAAGACCCAGAGCTGGGGATAGAGAAAGTGGCACAGGACAAGGGGGAAGATTACACCTAAAGAAACTTCATTAGAACAAAGAAAAATAACTAGAAACAAGAAATAAACATAGTCCTTGGAGGACGCAGCCGACTGAGCAGAAACCTTGGAGGACGGTGGCAGCAGAGTGGGAAACTTGGCAACATTGGGCTTGCTACGAATCCCTGGAGGTCTCCTCGGAGACCAACGGGATTCACCACAAAGCCCTGAGGTCAATCAGAAGACCAACGGGACTCGCGACGAAGCCCTGGAGGTCAGTCAGGAGACCAACAGGACTTGCTACGAATCCCTGGAGGTCTCCTCGGAGACCAACGGGATTCACCACAAAGCCCTGAGGTCAATCAGAAGACCAACGGGACTCGCCACGAAGCCCTGGAGGTCAGTCAGGAGACCAACAGGACTTGCTACGAATCCCTGGAGGTCTCCTCGGAGACCAACGGGACTCGCCACAAAGCCCTGAGGTCAATCACAAGACCAACGGGACTCGCCACGACGGGACTCGCCACAAAGCCCTGGAGGTCAGTCAGGAGACCAACAGGACTTGCTACGAATCCCTGGACGTCTCCTCGGAGACCAACGGGATTCGCCACAAAGCCCTGGAGGTCAATCAGAAGACAAACGGGACTCGCCACGAAGCCCTGGAGGTCAGTCAGGAGACCAACAGGACTTGCTACGAATCCCTGGAGGTCTCCTCGGAGACCAACGGGATTCGCCACAAAGCCCTGAGGTCAATCACAAGACCAACAGGACTCGCCACGACAGGACTCGCCACGAAGCCCTGGAGGTCAGTCAGGAGACCAACAGGACTTGCTACGAATCCCTGGAGGTCTCCTCGGAGACCAACGGGATTCGCCACAAAGCCCTGGAGGTCATTGGTCTCAAGTTCCCATGGCACCGCAGTCCTGCGGGGCTCAAGCTCTGCTGCCATCATCTTTCAAGCGTTAAGCTCTTCCGCCATCAACCCCGGAGAGTCAAGCTCCCCTGACACTGCTGCCTGTTGTCCTCAAGCTTTTCTTCCATCGATAATCAAGTATGAAGGTTGGAGCCCTCATGACACTTCTTTATTTTGAAGTACCATATTTCAACCCAGTACCTGAGAGTACCAGGTTGGTACATTTTCAGAAGTGTATTGGAGACGCCTCCGATCACACGTCTGAATACAGGTGGCTGCTTCTGTGGCTGGTGTGAAACCGACTAGCTTTCTTCATGGGGCTTCCTCTTCAGATGGCTGATGGTTCTGCTGTTCCACTCTGTCCCTCAGCCTTTTGTTCAGCTTTTTCACTACAAGCTGCAAGATGGTGTTTATTTGGTCCAAGACATACAAAAGCCCTGGAGAGCCTTCCTCGCTTTACTCCTGCTCCAGGACTGTGTTTCTCTGCCCAAAGCAGTTTTTTTTCTGCTCCAGAGTGGTGTTTTCCTGATTCAGGTCAGTTTTATTTCTTCTTGAGGCAGTGGTTTTCTGACCCGGGCAGTGTTTTCCTGCTCTAGGGAGGTACTTACTTGCACCAGAGCGGTCTTTTCCTTTAAAGTTTTGTTTACGTTGAACAGTTTTTTAAATTTCTCGTCTTTCTCCTGATGCAACTCGTCTATTTCAAGTGTAGCTTTTTTTATGTCTACAACTTGCATCTCCACCTCCTCTTTTGCTTTAGTCAGAGACTTTTGCTCAGTGGACATCATGCTGACTTCTTTCAAGATGTCATTGAGCTTCTGTGTCTCTCTTGCTAAGGTCCATTGTATTTTCTCACTCTCTGTATCAGAAGGCGACACCTTACTGCTCTGAGTCTTTGTTGGTCCATTTTGTTGCTCCATGGCGGTACATTTCTGCTCCAGAGCGGTGCTTTTCAGCTTCAGGACGATGTTTTCCTGCTCCAAGGAGGTATTTGTTTGCACCAGAGTGGTCTTTTTCTTTTCCAGGGTGGTGTTCTTTTGCTCCATGGTGAGACATTTCTGCTCCAGAGCGGTGCTTTTCATCTTCAGGATGGTGTTTTCCTGCTTCAAGGAGGTATTTATTTGCAAGAGAGTGGTTTTTTCCTTTTCCAGGGTGGTGTTCTTTTTCTCCATGGTGATACATTTCTGCTCCAGAGCAGTGCTTTTCACCTTCAGGACGATGTTTTCCTGCTTCAAGGAGGTATTTATTTGCACCAGAGCGGTCTTTTCCTTTTCCAGGGTGGTGTTCTTTCGCCCCATGGTGATACATTTCTGCTCCAGAGAGGTACTTTTCACCTTCAGGACGGTGTTTTCCTGCTTTAAGGAGGTATTTATTTGCACCAGAGCGGTCTTTTCCTTTTCCAGGGTGATGTTCTTTTGCCCCATTGTGATATATTTCTGCTCCAGAGCGGTGCTTTTAAGCTTCAGGATGGTGATTTCCTGCCTCAAGGAGGTATTTATTTGCACCAGAGCGGTCTTTTCCTTTTCCAGGGTGATGTACTTTTGCTCCATGGCGGTACATTTCTCCTCCAGGGCAGTGCTTTTCTGCCCTAGAGCAGACATTTTTTCCAGCAAGTCAATTTTTCCTGCTCCAGAATCGTGTTTCTCTGCTCCAGCGCGTCTTTTTCCTCCTCCAAGGTGGTGTTCTTTTGACCCAGGGCCGTGTTTTTCTGACCCAGGGTGGTGTTTTCCTGTGTGAGGGTGGTATTTATTTGCTCTAAGGCAGTGTTTCTCTGCTCCAAGAAAGTACTTTTTTGCACCAGAGTGATCTTGTCCTTTTCCAGGGCGGTTTTCGTTTGCTCCAGAAAGGTGCTTTTTAGCTTCAGAGCGGTGTTTTCCTCTTCCAATTTGGTGTTTACGTGGTCAATGTTCGCGTTTACCTTCTCTGGGGCAGTGTTTTTTCTGGCCTTGGGTGGTACGTTTTTGCATCAGAGCGATGTGGGCAATGTTTTTTAGCTCCAAGGCGATACTTTTTTTCACCAGATCAGCCTTTCTTTCTCCAGGGCGATGTTCTTTCCCTCCAAGGCGATACTTTTGTGCATCAGAGCGGTATTTTCCTTCTCCAGGGTGGTGTTTCTCTGCTCCAGCGTGATGTTATCCTTCTTTAAATTTCTGTTTGCGTCAAACAGTTTTTTAAATTCCTTGCTTTTCTCCCGAAGCAGCCTGTCTACTTCAATTGTAGCTTTTCTTATAGTTTTAACTTTCATCTTCAGCCCCTCATTGGCTAAAATCAGACACTTTCGCTCAGTGGACATCGTGCTGACTTCTTTCAAGATGTCATGGAGCTTCTGTGTCTGTCGAGCTAAGAGCCATTGCAATTTTTCATTCTCTGAATCACAAGACGACGCCTTACTGCTCTGATTCATTTTTAATCCTTTTCGTCCGTACAAATCCATAAACTGTTCAATGTTTTCCGTTATCTACCTCCGTTAGGATTTACCTTTTTGTCTCAAAAAGCTTTTGTCAATCTCTTGTTCGTAGACAACCCTTTCACTTGCTCTCCAGTTTCTGCAATGACTGTAGAATTTCAGAAGAGCAGCTCTGTAATGCACTGTTGCTTCACAATGGGTGCATCACTCTTTGTGACATCAATAAGTGTGATGTCACAAATTGATGTCAGAACAACTACAACTGTGGCGAGTTTACCCAGAGAGCAGGAGTCAACGCAGACCTTTTGTTTGGTCAAAAGCAGCACAACAAAATTTAATACGCAATTAATTAGGGAAAAAGCGAAGTGTCGCTATTTGAAAAGAAAGGACAGTAAAGCAAGTCTGAGCAGTACCAGCCGAACCGGGAACTTGGAATACTTCCAAGTTTGGGTTCATGTGTAATGGGTGAAACAGCACCCCCTCCTGGTAGTTGGCAGTAATAGTGAACACAGACATCTCGTTGCCAGTTCGTGAGTGACGGCGAGGTAGGTTCACTGAGTTTAACGTTTAATGTTATGTTAGCTTGATGCTAACATAAAATGTTGTTCCTCCTCGTAAGGTGCTCTATCCGCTGTGATGATCCTGTTCCTGGTCAGTGTATAAGTTTTTGAAGATGATAAATATGCTCGGACCTAAATATAATGAATTGTTTTTTTTTAATACAAATTTTATTTGTCTTTTTTTTTATTATTTAATGTGAAAAAGCAGAGACCTCACAGTCACTTAGCTCCATTAAAACATTCGGAGCGAAAGTGTTATGGGCGAACGTTTGAAAATGCCACTCATAAAATGGCGCTGAAGTTGGCGTAGAACTGATTCGCGCGTGCGCTCATGGGGCAGCGCTCAGCAGCCAGTCGTGATCAGGCGATCGACGAGTCGCTGAATCGATCGGTTTTCGACTTAAAGGTCTTCCCACACGACACATGGCGACACTGCATGCGAATTGGACATGTTATGAAGTGGAGCGGAATAGTTTTATGGCCGTTTGCTAATTTCTGGAAGATATATATACAGATTTTGTTTTACAGAAGTCAAAATGTCGCAATTACAGGCGAGGTTCTTTACGGAAGACTCGTGATGGTGAGATGAAGCCTCATCAGGCATTGAACCACTTGAGCCAACTAGTTCGAGAAAGGGTTCATTTCTTGAAGCTTCATGTGCACACGAAACCACCTACTGGCCAGGTGTATAATCACAACCAGCTGTATCTTAACACGTGTGATGCATTGAATTTTTGTCTATTATGGCTCTTGGGATTGACTTCACAAAAGGTGTAGGACAAAATTATTTGTCTACATAAATTATGTATACACATATGTGTATAATAAAATATTGTTTGAATGTATTCTCTGTGTGTAATTTTTCCCAAAATAGTAGTGTCATGTGATATGGCATGTTGTGTAATAATGTTTTTCTGTGACTCTAGAAAAATGGCATGGGCTTAATCAGGCAGAGGACAGTGAAAGTGCTTGTGGAACTAGGGAGGGGGTAGTGAATAGGCTAATGCTTCTGTAACTTGGATGATTTCATGCATTTTTATTAAGAAACAACAATTTCTCCACAGTTTTTGGTTTCAAACGATTTCTCTTTTTTGACACTACTTCTCCAGCCTTTGAAAAGACACGTTCACATGGCACAGATGATGCCGGGGTGCATAAATAAATAAGTGCAAGTTTGTACAGATTGGGGTACAGTGAACAATGATTGGCCTAGTACTCCAGGGGGTTCTCCAGCCTGCTTATATTTGCCTCTGACAGGTAGCGCTGGACCTCTACGATGGCATCTGCTGACACATTTTGAGTCCTCTTTGCCTCCATGACACTAGTGTCCAATCTTTGCCTAAGTCTGCTACCTAAATGGAAACCACAGGTCAAGTTAGTAAGTGTTGTAATAGGAATAAGTAATCTCAAAATGTAATATAAAAGATTACCTCCAGTGACTTTTTGAGAGGTGGAAGCCTGGGGAATTTCGTGAGTGTTCTCTTCTGTGTTCCGTCGGATGACGGTGGCACACTCTGAAGTCAAGCGCTTCACTGCTTCAGAAGCTTTTGTGTTGCTGAAAAATGCTATAAGTTTAAATCGTGGGTCCAGGAGTGTAGCCAGTGACACGATGCTCATTGACTGGAGCATGTGCAGCTTCTCCCTGAGCTGCCTGATGAGCTGCTCTCCTATTTCCACTGCTACTGCAGGTGCCGACTTGGTGTCTTCCTACTGAAGGGCTTTCTCTATCATCTTCAGGAGGGGGATAACTTTTGATGCCGACACGTGTTCTTCTGCAGAGAGCTCCGTGGTGGCGTCATAGAAAGGAGAGAGTAAAGAAAGGCACGCTACAACAATGTCAAACTCACTGGCAGTGAAAAAGGGAATGTCAGTTTGTAATCCAGCCAATGCCGCTCCCACTGGCTCCCTCAACTCCACCAGACGTTGCAGCATCAAGTAGGTGCTGTTCCATCTTGTTTCCACCTCCTGCATCAGCTTGGTTGCTTGCATGCCCAGCTGAAGCTGCACTTGTGTAAGCTTCTCCTTTAAAGATACAGAAGGGTAGGCCATTAAATCACTGCAGTAGGAGTACAGACAAACTATTAACACTATATATTGGAATAAAAGAAAAGAGCATACCTTAGCAGTGGTGCTGCTTCTAAAGTAGCCAACCAGCTTCCTTGCTTTGGCCCGGAGGCCAGAGAGCACAGGGTGCTGGTCAAGCACCTTCTTCACAACAAGATTGAGGGTGTGAGCAACACAAATGTGGTGGCGAAGCTTCAGCTCTCTCACGCATGCCACCATATTAGGAGCACCATCGGTGACCATGCATGTCACCTTGTCTGAGATTCCCCATTCCTCCATCAGGGAGGCTTTCACACGAGCAATATTTTCAGCAGTGTGAGACTGGGGGAATGCCTGCACTCCCAACAACACCGAGCTGAGCTTTTCGTTCTCCTCCACAAAGTGGCATGTCACTGCCAGGTAGGCATCCATGGTGATGGATGTCCACATATCTGATGTAAGGCTAACAGCAGCCACCTTCTCTACTTTAGCCTTAGCGTGCTCCTTAGCAGACTCGTATTTGGCCTCCACCATGGCCTTCAGAGCCTAAAGGAAGAAATATATATATTGCTGAATTGTGACACATACAATAATGTAGTGATTCGTTTCATGTATGGGCCCACACATACCTGCCTTGTAGGGAGAACATAATTGGGATCCAGCTTAGACACAAATGTCCTGAATCCAACGTCATCCACAATAGTGAAAGGCTGGGTATCCTTCACTATCATGGAGACTAGAGCTTCATCCAGCTCTTGTTTTCTGGTGGCTGGTTAAAAGGGAATAAATACAGTGTCTGTTACCTATCTTTATTTGCACAACAAGCAAACGTCAGCATGCAAAAATTGTGATAGTGTGTTTGTAATATTGTAATGAATTACCTTGG
Source organism: Poeciliopsis retropinna (assembly GCA_010277075.1). Taxonomy (NCBI): domain Eukaryota; kingdom Metazoa; phylum Chordata; class Actinopteri; order Cyprinodontiformes; family Poeciliidae; genus Poeciliopsis; species Poeciliopsis retropinna. Next base: position 7,426,073 of record VMRM01000029.1, on the reverse strand, counting down.
CTGGGTGAAGCTCCAGTTTCCTCCCTATTCTCATGCAAGGCACGGTAGTGCCTTAGCATGGATGAGGTGTTATTATTGTACCCCAACTCCTTGGAGCACAATAAACACCTCACCTTTAAATAAAATAAGAAACAGTGAAAAATACAGTTCCTCATAAGCAAACCTAATGCATCTGCAAATGTTCAGTTCACCTTACCTTGTTAGGGCTTATCAAATCGAAATGTTCCCACATAGGGGAAATCCTCCTCTGTCTCGCCGGCTCCATCCTACTCCTATCCTGTCCTCACGCTCCTAAATCTCCTATCTATCTATCTCTCTCCTAAACTCTCCAAACACCAAACTAACTGTCTCAAACTAAATAACCACTATCCAAACTCTGCTATCCAAACTATCAAAACTCTATCCACTCTCTCAACTGACCGCAACTCGCCTACAACAACCCACATTTTGAATGGAGCCTGTGGGGTTTATAAAGCTGTCAAACCCCGCGCCAAAATCTGAGCCACTTCCCGAAGCAGTCACGTGGTACAGCCGGGCAGCGAGACTTCGGACGTCATCGTTTTCGGCTCCTCCCCTAAATGAAGCAAGCTTCGATACGCGCTTTATGGAAACGCCCCTCCATTACTCGACACACGCCTCGAAGCCTCGGCACATCACGAAACATCACTACCAGATAGCAAAATATGTTGATTTAATGTTGAAAAATGGTCAAAATGGTTGATTTTTGGTTAAGGTTGATGATTAACCAAATATCAATCAAATAATTATCTGATTCTAGCCAATCAACCAATGTTGAAGACATGACATTGAATCAATGTTGATTTTAGGTTTAATTCTAATGATTGAAATGCCAATGTCTAATCAATGTTCAATCAATGTATGCTATTTGTCCATCCTTAATCCCCCTCCTCCTCGTCTCTTCCTGGATGCACTCCGGGTGAAACATTTTATCATTTGGCGGGGAATTATCACATTTTAAATTAAGCACCTTATGGTGAGGAGGACAATAGGCTGTGATCTTCTCTTTCCATATTTATCTGTAAATATTTTTTACATACTGTTTGTGCATAATGTGGTGTCAGAACACGTCTAATTACAATGAGTGGAACATTCCACCTTCCCCTATTTACATGGGTCGTATGTCCCACACTGACAACCACTTATGAATTTCATTCCTGGTCTTCTGCCGCACATTTAAAGTAAGTATGCTTATGATCTTAATTCTATTTATTGAAATTAGCTAAATTGTTTTGTCCTTATGTTCTTGATTGTAAGGTAAATATGTGACATATGTCAATTAACATTATAACTTACATGAATACGGACACTCAAATGAATATTCATGAATACTCGCTGGGATGTAATTTGATTCTGAGTGTACAAGTGGAACTGTACAGTTATTATTTCACTCATCTTTTTCAGCTGCTGTTCAACCCGAAGCTGACTGAAAGGGACAACAGTGAAAAAGTTTGGTCTCTTTAAATAAAATACGGTGTTAATGCCATGCTGTCATTTTTAAGTTTGCTTTCACTCATTTTATATACCCGTAGATAATCATTTAGATTATAGTTGAATTAATATTGATATAATATCAGTTATGGTTGAAAACCTAAAGTTGATTCAACATCTAAGTCACTGACCACTTTTTGTATAATTTCAGGCTTCAACACTGATTCAATATTTCTTCCTAACCATATTTCAAGGTTGATTCACTTATATTTTGCCATCTCGGTTGGGCACACACCCAACTCCTTTTTTGCTCCTTTTTAAAAAAAAAAAAATTAAGACTACCACTTGTAATGAACTTGACAACAAAGAAAGAAAAAAGCTAAATATAAATAAAATAGCTATAATAATAAATATAATATATATATTATATTAATATATATATATATATATATATTATATATTATATATATATATATATATATATATATATTTTAATATAAATAAATATAAATATATAAATATATAATATATATATATATATATAAATAAATATATATAAATTATATAAATATAAATATATATATATATATAATATATATATATATATATATATATATATTATATATATATATATATATACGTATATGGATAGATGGATCCATCCATCCATCCATTTATTTTTAATTTTTTGATTATGTAAATTTATGATGTTTATCATGAATGGACCCAATCTCACCAGGTGAGAGACATAGTTAAGTTAACAATATTTCATGAAAAAATTAATTATCAAACTTGCAAAAATGAAGAAATCCAGGTAACAAAAAAAAAAAAAGCAAAACAAAGACACACTGGAGACAAAGTTAGATAATGAGAAAACCAGGAGAAACCAGACGAACCGCCAACTAGTGTATAAAAATGAGGTGATTAAATACTGGAGAGGTTGTGAGCTGGACAAAAGACCCGGGATGATCCATCAATCCATTTTCGTACACCCTGGACAGCAATACAGAAACAGACAGGCAAAAAACAATCATGCAGGCGCACGTCCATACCTAAGGATGGGTTTAGAGAAATCAGTTAACCTAAGAGTCATGCTTTTGGACTTTGGGAGGAAGCCGGAGTACCCGGAGAGAACCCACACATGCATGGGGAGAACATGTAAACTCCATGCAAAGACCCAGAACTGGGGATAGAGAAAGTGGCACAGGACAAGGGGGAAGATTACACCTAAAGAAACTTCATTAGAACAAAGAAAAATAACTAGAAACAAGAAATAAACATAGTCCTTGGAGGACGCAGCCGACTGAGCAGAAACCTTGGAGGACGGTGGCAGCAGAGTGGGAAACTTGGCAACATTGGGCTTGCTACGAATCCCTGGACGTCTCCTCGGAGACCAACGGGACTCGCCACAAAGCCCTGAGGTCAATCACAAGACCAACGGGACTCGCCACGACGGGACTCGCCACAAAGCCCTGGAGGTCAGTCAGGAGACCAACAGGACTTGCTACGAATCCCTGGACGTCTCCTCGGAGACCAACGGGATTCACCACAAAGCCCTGGAGGTCAATCAGAAGACCAACGGGACTCGCCACGAAGCCCTGGAGGTCAGTCAGGAGACCAACAGGACTTGCTACGAATCCCTGGACGTCTCCTCGGAGACCAACGGGTTTCGCCACAAAGCCCTGAGGTCAATCACAAGACCAACAGGACTCGCCACGACAGGACTCGCCACGAAGCCCTGGAGGTCAGTCAGGAGACCAACAGGACTTGCTACGAATCCCTGGAGGTCTCCTCGGAGACCAACGGGATTCGCCACAAAGCCCTGGAGGTCATTGGTCTCAAGTTCCCATGGCACCGCAGTCCTGCGAGGCTCAAGCTCTGCTGCCATCATCTTTCAAGCGTTAAGCTCTTCCGCCATCAACCCCGGAGAGTCAAGCTCCCCTGACACTGCTGCCTGTTGTCCTCAAGCTTTTCTTCCATCGATAATCAAGTATGAAGGTTGGAGCCCTCATGACACTTCTTTATTTTGAAGTACCATATTTCAACCCAGTACCTGAGAGTACCAGGTTGGTACATTTTCAGAAGTGTATTGGAGACGCCTCCGATCACACGTCTGAATACAGGTGGCTGCTTCTGTGGCTGGTGTGAAACCGACTAGCTTTCTTCATGGGGCTTCCTCTTCAGATGGCTGATGGTTCTGCTGTTCCACTCTGTCCCTCAGCCTTTTGTTCAGCTTTTTCACTACAAGCTGCAAGATGGTGTTTATTTGGTCCAAGACATACAAAAGCCCTGGAGAGCAGCTTCCTCGCTTTACTCCTGCTCCAGGACTGTGTTTCTCTGCCCAAAGCAGTGTTTTTCTGCTCCAGAGTGGTGTTTTCCTGATTCAGGTCAGTTTTATTTCTTCTTGAGGCAGTGGTTTTCTGACCCGGGGCAGTGTTTTCCTGCTCTAGGGAGGTACTTACTTGCACCAGAGCGGTCTTTTCCTTTAAAGTTTTGTTTACGTTGAACAGTTTTTTAAATTTCTCGTCTTTCTCCTGATGCAACTCGTCTATTTCAAGTGTAGCTTTTTTTATGTCTACAACTTGCATCTCCACCTCCTCTTTTGCTTTAGTCAGAGACTTTTGCTCAGTGGACATCATGCTGACTTCTTTCAAGATGTCATTGAGCTTCTGTGTCTCTCTTGCTATGGTCCATTGTATTTTCTCACTCTCTGTATCAGAAGGCGACACCTTACTGCTCTGAGTCTTTGTTGGTCCATTTTGTTGCTCCATGGCGGTACATTTCTGCTCCAGAGCGGTGCTTTTCAGCTTCAGGACGATGTTTTCCTGCTCCAAGGAGGTATTTGTTTGCACCAGAGTGGTCTTTTTCTTTTCCAGGGTGGTGTTCTTTTGCTCCATGGTGAGACATTTCTGCTCCAGAGCGGTGCTTTTCATCTTCAGGATGGTGTTTTCCTGCTTCAAGGAGGTATTTATTTGCAAGAGAGTGGTTTTTTCCTTTTCCAGGGTGGTGTTCTTTTTCTCCATGGTGATACATTTCTGCTCCAGAGCAGTGCTTTTCACCTTCAGGACGATGTTTTCCTGCTTCAAGGAGGTATTTATTTGCACCAGAGCGGTCTTTTCCTTTTCCAGGGTGGTGTTCTTTCGCTCCATGGTGATACATTTCTGCTCCAGATAGGTACTTTTCACCTTCAGGACGGTGTTTTCCTGCTTTAAGGAGGTATTTATTTGCACCAGAGCGGTCTTTTCCTTTTCCAGGGTGATGTTCTTTTGCCCCATTGTGATATATTTCTGCTCCAGAGCGGTGCTTTTAAGCTTCAGGATGGTGATTTCCTGCCTCAAGGAGGTATTTATTTGCACCAGAGCGGTCTTTTCCTTTTCCAGGGTGATGTACTTTTGCTCCATGGCGGTACATTTCTCCTCCAGGGCAGTGCTTTTCTGCCCTAGAGCAGACATTTTTTCCAGCAAGTCAATTTTTTCCTGCTCCAGAATCGTGTTTCTCTGCTCCAGCGCGTCTTTTTCCTCCTCCAAGGTGGTGTTCTTTTGACCCAGGGCCGTGTTTTTCTGACCCAGGGTGGTGTTTTCCTGTGTGAGGGTGGTATTTATTTGCTCTAAGGCAGTGTTTCTCTGCTCCAAGAAAGTACTTTTTTGCACCAGAGTGATCTTGTCCTTTTCCAGGGCGGTTTTCGTTTGCTCCAGAAAGGTGCTTTTTAGCTTCAGAGCGGTGTTTTCCTCTTCCAATTTGGTGTTTACGTGGTCAATGTTCGCGTTTACCTTCTCTGGGGCAGTGTTTTTCTGGCCTTGGGTGGTACGTTTTTGCATCAGAGCGATGTGGGCAATGTTTTTTAGCTCCAAGGCGATACTTTTTTTCACCAGATCAGCCTTTTCTTTCTCCAGGGCGATGTTCTTTCCCTCCAAGGCGATACTTTTGTGCATCAGAGCGGTATTTTCCTTCTCCAGGGTGGTGTTTCTCTGCTCCAGCGTGATGTTATCCTTCTTTAAATTTCTGTTTGCGTCAAACAGTTTTTTAAATTCCTTGCTTTTCTCCTGAAGCAGCCTGTCTACTTCAATTGTAGCTTTTCTTATAGTTTTAACTTTCATCTTCAGCCCCTCATTGGCTAAAATCAGACACTTTCGCTCAGTGGACATCGTGCTGACTTCTTTCAAGATGTCATGGAGCTTCTGTGTCTGTCGAGCTAAGAGCCATTGCAATTTTTCATTCTCTGAATCACAAGACGACGCCTTACTGCTCTGATTCTTTTTAATCCTTTTCGTCCGTACAAATCCATAAACTGTTCAATGTTTTCCGTTATCTACCTCCGTTAGGATTTACCTTTTTGTCTCAAAAAGCTTTTGTCAATCTCTTGTTCGTAGACAACCCTTTCACTTGCTCTCCAGTTTCTGCAATGACTGTAGAATTTCAGAAGAGCAGCTCTGTAATGCACTGTTGCTTCACAATAGCTGCATCACTCTTTGTGACATCAATAAGTGTGATGTCACAAATTGATGTCAGAACAACTACAACTGTGGCGAGTTTACCCAGAGAGCAGGAGTCAACGCAGACCTTTTGTTTGGTCAAAAGCAGCACAACAAAATTTAATACGCAATTAATTAGGGAAAAAGCGAAGTGTCGCTATTTGAAAAGAAAGGACAGTAAAGCAAGTCTGAGCAGTACCAGCCGAACCGGGAACTTGGAATACTTCCAAGTTTGGGTTCATGTGTAATGGGTGAAACAGCACCCCCTCCTGGTAGTTGGCAGTAATAGTGAACACAGACATCTCGTTGCCAGTTCGTGAGTGACGGCGAGGTAGGTTCACTGAGTTTAACGTTTAATGTTATGTTAGCTTGATGCTAACATAAAATGTTGTTCCTCCTCATAAGGTGCTCTATCCGCTGTGATGATCCTGATTCCTGGTCAGTGTATAAGTTTTTGAAGATGATAAATATGCTCGGACCTAAATATAATGAATTGTTATTTTTTTAATACAAATTTTATTTGTCTTCTTTTTTTATTATTTAATGTGAAAAAGCAGAGACCTCACAGTCCCTTAGCTCCATTAAAACATTCGGAGCGAAAGTGTTATGGGCGAACGTTTGAAAATGCCACTCATAAAATGGCGCTGAAGTTGGCGTAGAACTGATTCGCGCGTGCGCTCATGGGGCAGCGCTCAGCAGCCAGTCGTGATCAGGCGATCGACGAGTCGCTGAATCGATCGGTTTTCGACTTAAAGGTCTTCCCACACGGCACATGGCGACACTGCATGCTAATTGGACATGTTTTGAAGTGGAGCGGAATTGTTTTATGACCGTTTGCTAATTTCTGTAAGATATATATACAGATTTTGTTTTACAGAAGTCAAAATGTCGCAATTACAGGCGAGGTTCTTCACGGAAGACAAAAGGTGAGACTGTAAACAGAGAGACGCAGTAGCAGCGCTTTAAGCTAACTGAGCAGCTAGCTCGTGAAGCTAAACTAGTGGAGTCAAATTTATTTAATCTCTGCGGTTGAGTTCTGTTGTTAACTTACTTCTAAAGTGCACTTGGTCCGTCATTTTAGCTTTTTAGGAAGCTATTTATAATATATGTAAAGTTAGGACTAGCTGCTGTCATTATTTACCTTTTAATTTGATAGCACTGGAACAGGCTGATAACTTTCTCTCTGTGTCTGTCTCTCTCTGTGTAGGTATGTTGTAGATGACGTCCCATTCTCCATCCCAGCTGCCTCTGAAGTCCAGGATCTTAGCAACATCATCAACAAGCTCCTGGAAGCAAAGCATGGTAAAGTGACAGACAACACAAACAATTCAAATTATGCCACCATGAGCATAGACGATTTTACACAACAAAACAATAAAACAAAACCCACTAAAGCTAGCTGTAAATTCAGTTCATTTGTTGCAGTATTTTGTGTTTTGTGCTTGCTCCGACAGCATCTCACAGTAGGGTGGAGTTTGACTTCCTGGTTAAGGATCAGTTCCTGCGAACCCACCTGTCCACTCACATGGAGACAGAGGGAATATCAACAGTAAGACCTGCCTGAACTTTCTTTCACTTTTAAACTGCAATTGTTCTAAAACCTAGTCAAGCTGAGTGTTCCCGTCTGTGTTTCAGGAAGACGTAGTGGAGATAGAGTACGTGCAGCGGATCACGGCGCCGGAGCCAGAGGAATGCATCATGCACGATGACTGGATCAGCTCCGTGGAGGCGGACAGCGAGTGGTAAACACGTCCTGCTTCGGTTTGGAAAACGTCACTTATTTGTCTTAATAAAGCGGCAGTTTTATTAAAACTTCCCCTCTCCCCCTCACCGTTTTTCCAGGATCCTAACAGGATCGTATGACAAGACAGCCAGGATATGGTCTTTAGAAGGGAAGGCGGTGACGACAGTGGCTGGACACTCTGACGTTGTGAAGGATGTTGCCTGGGTCAAAAGAGGTCAGCTTGCTTAGAACTTTACATCCCAGTTTGTAGGTGTTTTTTTTTTTCTTTATTTTTTTTAAGCTTAAAGTTGTGTTTTGCTGCATAGACGGCCTGACGTCCCTCCTCCTGACTGCGTCTCTGGACCAGACCGTCCTGCTGTGGGAGTGGAACTCTGAGAGGAACCAGGCGAAAGCCAGACACTGTTGCCGGGGCCACACGGGAAGCGTCGACGCCATTTCCACAGACCCCACAGGCTCTAAGGTCGACATTTAAAGCGTTAGTGTTTTCCTTTTGACTCGATCAGCTCCGATTAACAGTGTTTTCTCTGTTTCCTTCAGTTCTGCAGCGGCTCCTGGGACAAAATGCTGAAGATCTGGTCGGCGGTGCCCACGGAGGAGGCAGACGAGGTGGAGGAGCCCGCTGACCGACCCAGGAAGAAACAGAAGACCCAGCAGCTCGGCCTGACCAGGGTAACCCTAACCCTAACCCGACCTAGAACAGCTCGAAACCACCCCACCAGCTCCTAACTCGTGTTTTCCTTCTCCGACACAGACGCCCTTGATGACGTTGTCCGGACACAACGAGGCGGTGTCCTCCGTCTTGTGGTGCGACAGCGAGGAAGTGTGCAGTGCATCCTGGGACCACACCATCCGACTGTGGGACGTGGAAGCCGGAGTCATGAAGACCACGCTGGTAAGAAGAGCAGCAGCTCAATGTTAAAGTTATAGCCTTATATTCCTTAGTTTAGAATATATGTATGCAAAAAGTTATTCCTAATCTCTTTTTTGACACTTGCTGGTTACCATGACGCCCCTTTGTGTTGCAGCTGCAAAATTTTGTGCATTTTATTGGGAGTTCAACACGAACACGTGCATCATTTTTTGAGTTATTTGCGAATAAAGATCCAAAATGTGTGGCATACAATTATTTTCCACTATTTCAACACAATTAGCCAGCTACAGCTGCAATTTTTCTTGAAATTTTAACATGTTAAATTTTAAAATGATAAGAAATTTCAGAATTTTATTTCTAGCAACTTTTTGACAGAAAATTTAGTTGTGAGATTAAATTTTGAGGGGAAAAAACATAGGGGCTTTTCTAAGCTTGAAAAATCAAAAATTTGCAAGAAGAAAACTCAGAAATTTTGAGATTAAGGTTAGAGATTGTCCAGAAAAATTAAGGGAATTTCTTAGTTTGAAAAAGAGTTTCTCAAAAATTTCTGAGGTCAGTCTCCACATTTTTTTCTATCAAATTTTCGACACAATTCAAACTCAGATTAAGTTAAATTTGAGAAAAAAAACTGAATTTGACAAGTTGAAGAATTTGCTCGAAAACAATACGTTTTGAGATTAAATTCTAGCAAATTTTTGACTTTTGAATCTCACAAATTTCCTTTTCTGTCCTAGACGGCGTCCACTTTTTGGTGAAAAATTACACCTCCTCTTTTCCATCTGCAATGCCTCTAATTGTACATTTTCCTTTTTGTTGAGTAAAGTTTTGAATTGAATTAAATTGAAAAATCATTCAACCTCTGATTGGTAGATTCTAAATTAGATTTATAAGTGGACCAAATCCTTAAATGTTTTGTTTTTCTCCACAGCTTGTAGAAAAATAGACTTCCTGCTAATCTGGTGCTTTGAGTTGCTCCATAGCATAATATCCCAATGACAAGAAGCACTTTTATGCTACATTTTTATGTGTGGGAATGTTTTTGAAGATGCATCTGTTTAGTAGTAAATCTGTTTCTGTCATGTTTCCCACAATGCATTCTGTTTTGTTCCCCCACCAGTCGGGCAGTAAAGTGTTCAACTGCATCTCCTACTCCCCTCTGTGTCGACGGCTGGCCTCAGCCAGCACCGACAGACACATCAGACTATGGGACCCTCGTACCAAAGGTGGCAACTGGGCTTAAGTTATCAGAAAAGAAAAAAAAGTTTTAAAAACACCCCTCCTCTTTTCTGCTTTCTAATGTCATTTCTGCGACTTCCGCCTATCAGATGGGACGCTGGTGCTGTTGTCTCTGACGTCCCACACCGGCTGGGTCACCGCAGTCAAGTGGGCGCCTTCCCATGAGCATCAGCTCATGTCCGGTTCCCTAGACAACCTGGTCAAACTCTGGGACACTAGGAGGTATGTAGATACGAAGTAGGCATTTTGTTGAAATTCTGAAAAATTAGATGTTTGAAACTCGGTTGTTCATAATCAAATTGCTCCACCTTTGTCTCTTGGGCACAAAAATTATATTTAAAAGAGTGGGAAATAAATGTTTTGTTTAAAAAATTTTTTTTTTTAATCATAAATGTCAATTTCTGCGATTAAAATCTTTCCTTCCCATTTATGCAAATGTGAAATAGAGACCAGATCTTTTATTTATTTATTTTTTGAAGTGGTCAACAAATTGGTAGACTTAAAGAATGTGAATATATATCATCATCTTGTAGAAAACACAACTTTTAGGGGTCATTTATCCACTTTTTCCTCTGCATCGCCTCATTCTGCGATCGATTTCGTTTCAGCTGCAAGGCTCCGTTGTACGATCTGGCTGCTCACGAGGACAAAGTGTTTTGTGTGGACTGGACAGACAGTGGGGTGAGGAAAACCATCAGCATTTCCCATCAGCTCTCCTTTTAACTAGTCGCAAAACGTCATTTTCGGTGCCTGAATCGTTGTTGTGCTTTTCTGTTTTTCAGCTGATGTTGAGCGGTGGCGCAGATAACAGGCTCTACACCTACAGATACTCAGCCGCTCGGACGGATGCAGGGGCGTAGGCAGACGCCAGCCATCTTGGTTTTGGACCCTGGTTGTTTTATGCGGATTTTTCTTCGATTTAAAAGTCTCCTTGTGACCCAAGCAGAGCATAAATTAATTTTCCTTCCTAAAATGTGTTGACTTTAATTCAAGTTTACAAAAACAAATAAAACTAAAGTTATGTATAAGTGTTGTATTCATGTAAAAAAGGTATTTGTTATTAAAAACTCTTTTTTTTTTTTTTTTTAAATTTTACCGATGAAGCCTTGTGACCTTAGTGGATGTAATGTCAAATGCTATGAAAATGTTACAATTCTCTTAAATAAACTGCATTTTGGTGGTTGTAACATCAAAATGGAAAGCATTCAAGGTTTTGCCAGGCACTGTAATTTTATTACATACACAGAAAAAAATATTTAAAAAATAATTTTAATCTCTAGGTCGATTAAGAAGGTTTATGTAAGTTTTAATTTCCTTTTAGGAAATGTCTCACCTCGTGAACTTCCTCGTGTTTGTTCTCTTGTGGAAAAGCCTTTCCTGCTCAGACTGGTTTGACAACCACTCTTCACCTTCCTATAACACTCATGAGCTATTTTCTCTGCATTTCGACGTTTCCCTATTCACAACGCTTAATTTAGAAATTTTAATGCATCTTCGCAGACAAAAGGTGGATTTGTTACCTCGTTCGCGGCTTTTTAATCGCAATAGACGATCTTCGACGGAATCTGACGAACAGTGCCCTCTCGTGGTGATTCGCCGCCACAGCAGCGCGTGTGCATATCCTGTTTCTCTGACTCAGAGGATGATGGCTATCGGGAGAGGTTAGATGCTTGCGCGGCTGGACAACACTACGAGGAAGGTAGTAGTTTATCCTTTCATTTCACATTCATACAGAACAAGAGAGAGAAAGAGAGGACGAAAACAACCCGACTTGTTTGGGTCAGTCGCTGCTTTGAACGTTCATCTCGCTGAGACGTTCTCCAACTGACATTTGCTGCTAGCTAAATTGCTGCTAGCAGAGAAACCCCAGCGACGCTTATTTTTGTCGACTTTCGCAAACCACTTGTCCACTTTATCGCGATATTTCTCGCATATACGAGCGACGCTTCGGAGTTTTCTGCTCTTGTCGACAAACGGGGGGCGTTTCGTGAAACCGAGCACCTGCTTCAACATCAGCTGCTGCCAGGTGGTAGGTGTCTGCTCCCAGCTCCGGGAACCGTTTTCAATTAGCCCATTCAGCCTGTGGCATCCACCAGCTCTGTCCAGCCACAGATAAGCCTCAGTAACAGGTTGTAACTTGATTACAACTCTCTGGCTTAAAGCTGCCGTCCAGTCTTATGTGGAAAATCAACAAAATTCAGTTCAGTCGTAGTTTGTTGCCTAAAGAACAACTTGTCATGGTCGGTTTTGGATTTGTTTTGTTATATGTTGTTATTTAATCAGAGTACATTGGACCAACACGGGAGCCGCCAGGGATACGTCTGATGACGTCACATAAGGCACAGGGCAGCATATCAGTTCCTTTAAGTATGTGTATTTGGCTTTTTATTTATTTATATGTGAAATTTCTAGTGGTTCTCAAAGCATAGGCATAACAAAATTTAACGCTTGTCAAAAGTGCAAATCATTTTCTTCATCCCCTATTTCTATGAAGTTAATTAAATGCCAAAGAAAGGTATACATTGCTTGGTTAGTTTCTCTAAAACTCTTAACTTTTGGGTTCTTTCAGAACACAAAAGAGCAGATATCCAAAGATGGAGGGGTATGTAACACCTAAGCGCACCCGATTTTGGTTTTAACCTGCGACAGCGTAGATCCGACCGAGCCTTTTGTCCCTTAAACTTCCAGGTTTGCTGCGGACATGCTGAGTGGCGGCCGGGCTCTGCTGGGTGAGGACAGCTCAGTGATGGCGCGCATGCAGAAGAAGTTCTGGAAGACCAAGCAGGTCCTCATCAAAGCCACAGGCAAGAAGGAGGACGAGTATGTGGTGGCGTCAGACGCTGACCTGGACGCCAAGCTTGAGGTGGGTTTGCTTATTTGTAACATGTTGGGGTGGGGGAAGGTTCTGCAGGAAGAGTTCTCGATGCCAGCAAGCTAATAAATGTTTTATATGACTGCATAGCTATAAAAATAACTGAGTAAATTTCTGCCATAAAACTCAAAAAGTTTTGTAGAAAAAAAGGAAATTCTGAATTGAATATTTGCTAGAAAAACTCTTCCTTTTTTGTGCCGAGATTAATATCAAATTGCAAGTTTTTTCTTGCAAATTTTAAACTTTTCAAACTCGGACACTTCCTTGTTTTTTCTATAAAATTTCCAAGTTGTTTGTCAAAAATTTACTCCCAGTCTTTTTGGTGCAGTTATGCTACTCTTTTTTTATTTATTTATCTACTTATTTACTTTTTTCTATCAGCATTGGACCCTAATACATTGTTGCAAACAGATGTATTGAAATTATGTAAAAGTGTAAAAAATGTAATTTGTTTTGCTGCTTTTTGCTCATTTCTAAACATTTTTCAAGACGGAATATCTAGTACAAATATAAAGGTTCTGAAACGTTCCCGTTGCATCGTCCCTACTCGCTTCCCATCATTTGGAACTTAAAAACAAGCATCAACACATCGTGAGGGACATGGTACTGTGTGTGTGTGTGTGAATATTGAGGGATAAACTGTGAGCTTTTTGTTCAGTCTGGAACAAGATCCGGCAGCCTGTTTGCCCCCAGATCCCTCCCCGTTGTCATGGTGATACAGGGAAAAGAAAATTGAAACACAATATTTTAACGTTTTTTTCTTCCCATTTGCCTCAGAAATTGTCCGCAGGGCACTAAACGAGCAGATCAGATTTTCAAGTACTTTAAACTCTTGGATGTTTTGTGTTCTGCAATACATGTTTTGTATATATTGTCTCTAAAACAAAGCAGGGTTAATCAGAAACACATGGAGTCAGTGAACCAGTCCATATTGCGCTCAACACAACAACTTGTGCAGTATGATCGTTCTGTACGTTGACAGATGTTTGACCACTGCTGAAGGAAGTCTATGTTTATTCTCCAGTTAATAAGTAACTCTGAACATGTGCAGCTGCATCGTCCATTTTTCTGTCATATGCCGTTAAAGAGGAGTCTCCTTATGTTGCTTTGTGTGAAGTTTAAGGCTTGTTGTTGTGTGTTTTCACTCTAAATTCGGCCCTTTCAGCTGTTTCACGAAAGGTCATGGAGACTTCTGTTTTATTTCCTCTTCAGTAAAGCCTCAGAGATTCTGTTGCTATGATACATGCTGTGTACCGCCGTAGCAAACTATTCACGAGGCTGAGGGATACGAGTTACTGGAAAGGGTCAATCCCAAAAATATCCACTGTTACACTAAAGTAAATTAAATGTAGATTCTAATTAACTTAACACATCTCAAATGTGTTAAGTTATCTTGTGTTTTTCCTAAATCTTACTGTTTTGTTTAGGAATTTCTGCCTTTTGGTTCCGTGTTTTGATCAGTCAGTATTGATCGGTTCTTTTTCACCCGCGTTTAATTTACATACGCTTTAAGTTGTGAACGCAGTACTTTGCGTGTGAGAGATTGGTAAAATTTTGCACAATTTTGGCCCTCTTGGTGTTCAGTACGCGAAAATTGTGCAACCACACTGACAGTCGAGCGCAGAGCAGGTGAAGCACGAGTTTTTGTTAGTGTGTGTGTGAGATTTAAACTCTCAACTCCAGAAATAATCGTTTGTCCACATAGATGTGTGCGCTTACGTCAGTCTCACTGCAACGACAGAAGTATAGCAACTGTGTATGTTTAATCATCTCAATGGAAAAATTCTTCACTTCCTTAAAATATCTTAGATTTTTCTCACGTTATAATCTCAAACCTGAATGTATTTTGATAATTACTGGTTTATTTTGATTTTCTAAATTATACATTTTTCATTTTTTCTTGCCATGTGTGTCGTTCTCTGCAGTTCTTCCGCTCCGTTCAGCTAACGTGCACAGAGCTGCTGAAGGTGATCGAAAAGTACCAGCACAGAATCACACGTGAGTCAGAACCACAGATATCGGCCAATTTCTTTTTTTTTTTTTTAATTTACAGACCGATTCTTGATTACGCCCCCTTTTCTTTTCCCCCAATTTTTATTCCCAGGGTTGTCCCAGGAGGAGAACGAGCTCGGCCTGTTCTTGCGTTTCCAGGCTGAACGTGACCGAACTAAGGCTGGGAACATGATGGAGGCCACCAGCAAGGCCCTGTGCTCCTCCGCCAAGCAGAGGTCAGCAGCTGAAGCTGACCATCAGTTAACTAATGTTTGGGGAAAACGAAGCTTTTTAAGTCTGAACGCTTGCACTTCTTTTCTCTCGTGTCTTTAGGATGGCGCTTTGCCCGCCGTTGCAGCGCATGTATCAGGAAGTGGAGACGTTCAGGCGGCGCGCCATCGCCGACACGCTGCTGACGGTCAGCCGGATGGAGAAGGCCCGCACGGAGTATAGGGGAGCGCTGCTTTGGATGAAAGACGTCTCTCAGGAACTGGACCCGGACACCTACAAACAGCTGGAGAAGTTCCGCAAGGCAGGGAGCGTTTGGATCGCCGTCGCCCGTCGGTTCCGCCCGTCCGCGTCGCTTCATCGTTCCCGTGTGCTTCTGCTCTCAGGTCCAGTCGCAGGTCAGAGGGACGAAGAGCCAGTTTGAGAAGCTGAAGAATGATGTGTGTCAGAAGGTGGACATGCTGGGAGCGAGCCGCTGTAACATGCTGTCTCACTCCCTCTGCACCTACCAGGTCCGCTGCAGCTCACACACCGTCATGTGTCTGTCAGCCTCAGACGTCAGTAACTAAAGGTTTCTCTCCTCCCGGTTCTGTCAGACCACTTTGCTGCAGTTCTGGGAGAAAACGGCCAACGCCATGTCGGGAATCCACGAGGCCTTCCAAGGGCACACACCATACCAGTTCACCACAATCAAGGTGCTGCAGGCTGCGATTTGAATCTGGGCCAAATTCTGTCTTTTGACCTAGTAATCCAGTTCTTTTTTTTTTTTTAATCTTTCCAGCATCTACGGGATCCGCTGGAGGATATCTCAGATTCCCAAAAAGAAGAGAAGGACGAAAAGGCCCAACAGAACAACACAGACAGGTGAATTTTCATGTCAGTCAATTAAATGTCTTAAAACTCTGATCTGAATCAGACATGCAAATCCTTTTCATTCTATATTTCCTTTTCCACATTTTCTCAGTATGTATTGGTTTGATTTATTGAAATAGATCAACAAAAAGTAGCACATTCTAAGGTAGAAAATATTCGTAAATAAATATTTAGAAGAACCGTCTGTCCCTGAAGTTACTACTTCAAATAGTGTCGCGTTCAAGTCTATTTGCTGTTAGTTTTCTATTGTCAATATGTGAAAAAAAAAAGATATTATAGAGTTTAGATGCTATGCTAATACTGCCTCCTCGCTCTCAGCTTGCTCTGTTTTATTATTCTTTCCTTAAATTCTCCAAATGTCTTTTGTCCTTCCTCTCAGCCTGGTGTCCTTGGATGATGACAAGCCAGCAGAAAGTGCAACTAATTCAGGTTGGTGCTGCCCCCTGTTGGCTGAAACACAAAATAGCTCAGCCACGTTGAGAAACAGTAGCTTGTAATAATCCCTTAAAGACGTTCAGACGGGCTGCGGTAAACTTTTTACTTTTTATTGTTTGGTTTTGATTAAAATAAAAAAGTTATATTTTTGTTTACCAATGCAGACCTTAAGCTCAGCAGTGATGGGCAGAACAAGGCTGGTGAGAATGGTAGGTGATTTTTCTTTCTTTTTTATGTGTGTTTTCATTTTCTGTAAATTGTCCACATGGGGCTGCTGCTCGTTAGTGAGAGCGGGAAACGTTTCGAATGAGTCTGATCTCAGCGCACCAAAAACATTCCAGCCATGCACGACCTCAGAGGGCTTTCTGGAGACGCCGGCGACGACCTTATGCTCATGGCCTGCGGCATGCCGCCCCCATCAGACGTCCCCCTAGTCCCGCCTCCTCCTCAGGACGGCGACCAGAGTGAGAGCTGGAGCTTCGGACGCTTCGAGTCCAGCCTCCCACAGCTGCCCGCCTCGGGTAAACTGGCTGGTTGTTTTCTCCACCTTTTCACTTTGACCTTTGACTTCAACTTGCTTACGCTTCTCTTCTTGGCTGCGGTGGAAAGTCTTACCTTCTTCATTTCCACAATCAAACATAACAAGCACAAACTGCTCCTGTTAAGCTGCGTTTTCTGACGTTCAGAGTCTTCTTCTTCCTGTCGTTCTGTTTGTTTAGGTGACAGTTTGCTTTCAGGCGGTCTGCCGATCCCATCAGAACCAGGGCTAACGCAGGAGGAGGAAGATGGTGAGCGGAGCGACATAGCTTTCCTGAAGGACCTCCTCAGCCCGGGCCCAGGGGGCAGCGATGAGTTCAGCAGAGAGTGGCAGGATGCCTTCGGGGCGTTCGACCCCCCCAGTGTTCCTGCAGCCGGCACCGGACCCACCCGTCCCCCTTCCAACCCACCCAGCCCCACAGGCTTCCTGCCGTCACAGCTGCTGGATCACAGTTTGAGCTCCTCAGGTGCGCCACACAGCACAGACAGAAATAAAAAGTCTGAACTTTGTTCATCTAAAATCAAGGCCTTAAAATGTCTTAAATTGATTTTAAAAAGTAAGTTGACCAGGCAAGCCTGTTAGTTAATGGATGGATGGAGAAAGCTGTTCTTAATTATGTTAATCACAGGTCTTAAATTTTGTCTTGACACGAGTATTTAATATCATATTCATATTTAATTCTTGCCAGGCAAAAGTTTGAGTTGCACTTTCAAGATGGTTGAGGCTACCGTTGTTATGTGGAGTTAGCAAGGGCCATAGCATGCCCTTGCTAACCTAGAAAGGGTATATTGAGTCTATGGTTATAGGCTTGCTTGCTAGGAAGGGTATATTAATGGCTAACTAGTTTTGTTCCACTTCATGATTATGATTAAAGTTTGTGGTTGTAATGTTAAAGATGGACCAACATTTTCACATTGACTCTCATCTGTCTTGTGTCCCCTGCACACTTTAGGTTGGGTGACTCCACCCATGTTCCAAGCTCCACCCCTGCAGCTGCCCCCTGGCCAGAGCCAGGCAGCTCCCCGCTCTCAGCCAGCTGCAGCTAACGGTACGACGCTCGGCGTTAGAAAACCTCTCAGCAGAGCTGCTTCTTCCCATCCTGACCCTTCTGTCTGGCGTTTCCTACAGCAGCTTCAGGAGGATCCAAAGACATGTCTGCGTGGTTCAACCTGTTTGCTGACCTCGACCCGCTTTCCAACCCCGACGCCATCGGACGCTCTGCTGACGAGCTGCTCAACGCCTGAACCTCTCGGAGCTGCTTCAATGTACCTTCACTCTCTCTTTGAAAAAAAATCTGTATTACAGCAACTTGTCATTCCATCATAATTGAGCACATACACACACTAATCTCCTTAGAAGCTAAAAACACCGAGCTGATAAACTCTCAGCTGCTGTAAACGACTTTAATACCAAGTCAAACACCGAAGCTGCGGTAGTTCATGTTACCTGATCATGGCTGCAGCGCCTGGGCGTTAGGGAGGATGTCTGGGCCCCGCCTTTGTTTTGGATGTTGCCGTGCGCTTTCTGTGTTTGGTTTGTTTGGGCGTGTGTCCGTTTGCTGAGTGTACATATCCAGAGATCCAGAGTGGATTTAAAAAATAAAAAAAAGCCACAGAAACACCGCTTTCTGTGGCGTTTCAGTTTTGCTGAAAACAGTTTGTGTGAAGTACCACATGATTGTCACAAATGAGTCATAGGTTGGGATGTGATAGGTCTGTTTGTCCTAAATCCTGACCCCAAAAACGACACACTAATCCATCATTTACAGGCAAAGTGAAACCACTACACTTTCATTGCGTTTAAACAAAAATTTAAAGCCAAGATATGTATCTAGTACTTTTTCATTGTACACTTTCAGCTCTTTATGGAGTAAAACCAATATAACAAGCTGATGTTTGCTGGGTAGTTTCCAGAAAGCCAAATTTATCTTTATATAGAATCGGAGAAAACTCCCATCGCGTTCTGTGGCGTCTCATTTATGGAACCTTAAATGACAGAAACAAACATTTTAGCGATTTGGCAACTAGTTTTAAATCAGCCCCTACTTACTAGTACGACTGTATCATTTAAGCAGTTTGTTCTTCCTGCTTTGTGCATGAGCTACTGCCACGTTTATCTGTTTGAGGTAGAACTTGTCTGCACACCTTGTGCCCAAAGAAAATAACAAACTATACGACAGAACGCCCGGGCAGGTACAGAAAAATGCAATCTAACAGCTGAAGTTAAAATTCTTTTTCTCAAGTCATAACTAAGTTTTTTG
Organism: Poeciliopsis retropinna; assembly: GCA_010277075.1. Lineage (NCBI taxonomy): Eukaryota > Metazoa > Chordata > Actinopteri > Cyprinodontiformes > Poeciliidae > Poeciliopsis > Poeciliopsis retropinna. Next base: position 7,407,103 of record VMRM01000029.1, on the reverse strand, counting down.
GTAATAAAATTTGGTTAAGTGATTGATAAATAATGAGCATAACTAGGAAGTTATTGGGTTTCCTCTGGGGACATAAAATGTCAAATTTCATCAGAGTGAAATTTGCACTTAAGCTTCAACTTAAGTGCAAATAAGTTGAAACTTAAATTTTACAGTAAATTTTATGTGATATTTGTCTAGAACTGAAGCATAGTGGATCGTTCATGTGTATGAAATGGAAGTTGGAACAAAGAAAATGGTCAGAAGGTGGTTACGATGCGGCAAAGAGGTGAATTGACCCAGTATCCTTAACTTTCATTTTGGTTTAGAAACGTTCAAGATGTCAAATTTGGGATTTAGAAAGCTGACCGCTGAGCCAGATAAATATTTCCAACTGCAGATGAAAAGATCAAATCAGAAAGTCAACATATCTCCTGAAAGCCAGCACGAGCTTGCTAACATGACTATGAATCACAGTTGTAACAGGAACTATCTAGTTCACCGTAATTGTTAACTTCTGCTGATTAGAAATGGAACTGCATATTTTGGGGTTCTTACACACTTGTAGGTCAATTTTCCAGAGATCTGTTCTTTTTAGCTCCTATTAGCGCCATAGGAAATATTTCTACTCTGGTCAGGCTCAGAAAATGAAACCTGGCAGAAAAAGACGGATGGATGAGTCAGAAATGGATGTGACAGATGACTTCTAGATATACATATATTTTTCCATACTTCATTTGTTTTTGTTTTTTTTAACATTTACCCAGAACTTCAAATTAACTTTGCAGGAGGACTATTATTTGGTCATAAGGTATTAGTCTGGCATGTCATTTTTTTCCACATCCTCTCACAGCTAAACTGGTAAAAGCAGAGCTAACTGAGCCATTTAATGGGTTCTTCATGATGCAGCGGATACCAAATACCTCGACGTTTGGTTGAGATTTCGTCAAATGGTCTGGAGCAAACTTTAAACTGAATTCTCAGACTGAAATTCAAGGTGTGCAAACTCTAGTGCGACGTGGTTGAAATTGGCTGAATCCAGTCTAAGGCCAAGGAGATCTATTTTGCTTGCAAATAAATGGTGCATCATAATCATAGTAATCAGCTCTCCGGGCATTGTGAGATACAAAACCATAATAACTATGAAATAAAACTCAAATATTGACTATTTTAGCTCCGTGTGCCGTTAAACACATAGCATCCGAAGGAACTGCTTAACAACAAGGGATTCCTCTCCGTATGTGGATTTCTTACAACTGAATGCTTCAGTGCGATTTAGTGCAAATTTGTTTCCAAAAGGGATTTTTAAAATGGAAAATAAAAAATGCACCAAATCCTCAGTTGGGATCTTTGTTTGCTGACATTTTTAACAAGCTGCACATTAATATCTCAGCTCACCTACAAGAGTTATGTTTCACTTCATTTACCTAAAAATGCAACTTAAAAAAAAATTACAACTAGAATATTACTATTTCTGTCACATCAAGTGTAAATATTACTTTTCACACTGAAAATAAAAGAATGTATTTCTCAAGTCAATAAGAGACGAGTCGTTTATTTTAGCTATGCCTTTTATTTCACTCAAAGGGGTTTAAAAGATGAAAACTTGGCAGTTTGGTTCCCAATCAACTGGACACGCAAACAAAGAAACGAAGCCTCATTCCAAAATGCTTTTCTTTCCACACTGAAACAAGCATCCGTGTTTCAGGCATTTAATCTTTTTTTTTTTCTTTTTTGGTGACATTTCCACGGACAAGTCGGAACGTGCCGCCGTCGTTGTGATTGTGTTTCAGCAAGTGGATTTTGGAACGGGCCAATTTTTTTTTTTTCTCCGTATTTTTTTTGTCGTAACTAGCTGTTGCTCCAAGTCGGGTCGCTGAACAAATAACATCCACACTTTTCTACATCTACTTTGCTACAAATTAAAGTCAGTCGGGATTTCCACTGTGTGAGGCTACATAGAAAGCAGTTGTTGTTTTACTCTGTTTGTGTCAGCATATATCTTTGTATCCTACTCTCTACGACCTGAGATGTCGGTTCTTGTTTCGAAATCTCCGAAGACCCAATTCCTCTCCTGTCTGATAAATAAATACATCATCATTCACAATAATGAGTCAAGTTGTAATTCATAGTACTCAGCTGAGAAGTCGTACGTTCTTGTTGCCTCGTCCAGTTACATATCTGTCAGCCAGTAATACAAACACAGTGCCTCTGTATTTACAAGTCCAGTACATTCCCGTCCCACTGTAGCAGGCACAGTTAATTAATTGTGACATCTACAAAAATAAAGGAGGGTGGGTTCTGACACGGAGAGGCTGTCACTGTGTTAACTACAGTCATCTAACCAGATTCGGTTTATCTCAGTGAAACTTTTGCTCTATCTTCGTTAAAGAGTGAAGTCTTCATTTTTGTTAATCTGTTATTCTGGATTATTTAGTCTCTAAAATGTAGAATTTGTGAATTTCATATGGCTGGTGACACTCAACCAGCTGCTGTTTATCGTGATCATGACTAAAGCGGTGGTAGGCTAAATTCTTTCCCAAAGCAACTGCAGCAGTTTCCAAAAACAAATGTTCACTTTGGAAATAGTCCTCCAAAAATATGGCAAGACGACAAGAGATTTCAGTTTTGCACAATTTCTGAACACGCCGTCGCTTAATGACTTGAAAGGTAAGCTTTTTGTGTGTTTGTTCTTTAGAAAAACTGTAACAATGCAGCTGTCAGACAAATTAGGCAATCAGTATAGACTTAATATTTTCTTACCACCCAATCTTTGGTTTTGTAAGATTTTGATTTGCTGATATTGACAGTTCTGTTTCCCTTAAAATTGATCAATAACGGTCGTTAGCTATTTAGGATCACAAGTTTGAGACAGCAGCTGCAGTAAAATATTACTTATAAAATTTTGAAGCAGAAAATTCCGATGTAGTTGAGATGTTTAAGAATCTTATGTTATCAGTTAGCATGGTTAGCATTCCCGAAACAGCTCAATCTGTGAAATTCCTAAATAATGTAATTCTTTACCTTAACTCCTAGATGAAAAAAATACCAACATTTCCAATTGTAGCCAGTTCAACACCGGACAGAGGGTAAAGGTCGTCCTTTCAAATATCTTACACGGTTTGTTACTTCTAACACATAATTCTACAGACCATATGAGTATTGAAAGTAGACAGCTTTCAACTACCACACAGTTTAGGTTTGATGTTGCTCAACCCAATCGATCAACCTTGTAGCAAATTAGTTTTTACATCTCCAGCATAGCAATGGATTCTATATGTTTATATGGGCCACACCAGTTCTAGGTGAAGTCAATCTGAAATTAGCATAATAAAGAGACTAAATATAAAGAACCCTAACCTTACTAACAGTAGTTTATTTTAACCATTAACAGGATACAATTTCTTTCGATTCTTTGCTGGCTATACAAATAGTTTAAAACTGTCTATTTTCTGCAACCCAGATTGCCCCGATGGTCTGGAGATGCGTGGAACCTTGAGTTGACCAGCCTCTCCGTGAGAAAAACCCTGCAAGTAGATGCATTCAAAAGCAATACAAGTCGACCAAGACGGGAGGACCTCATCGAAGAGGAGGAGCTCGCAAAACGGAGAAAAGATGGGCGAGGGTGAGCAAAGGTTGGCGCTGAAGGGAGGTCGGGCGTGGGGAGGGGGCAAGCAAACACAGGTTGAACATGCGTCGGACATCATAGCCCTGGCCTGTGTTTCCCATAGATACCCAGCAAACGGCTGATAAAAAAAGTAGCAAACAGGTCCCAGGATTTGGTCTACAAGTATTTTAAGGATATGCTGTTTGTACTTTTTCCTCTTTTCTGCTTGTATCTACGGCCTTCATAGTGCGATGATCGTAATTATGCTCACAGCATTATGACGGTTCAGGGAAACTGCGGTCTAAAACGTCAGGCACATTTTTGAACTTCTCACATCCCTTCAAGGTATGCTACGATTCATCTGGCAGCACCAAAGTTAACCTCTGCGGTCGATCTGGCGGTCTCCAAGAAAACCAGCGGCCTTTTTTTTTTTCATAATGGAAGGCATAATTTATATCAAGACAAACAACTGTAGATAGAAAAACAGATATGTCTGTGGAAAGGCGTCATGGTATAATACGATGAAATCAAAAGAAATATCTGTCTTTTTTTCCCCTGTTTTCTCTGAGAAGAACAGGAACGGAACCAGTGCTGAAGGTAGAAGAAAGCGGTGAAATGTGAGCTACAAACGCCTGCTCTGGAAGGCAGGAGTCTCACGTCAGAGGAGGAGGCAGTGGAAAGAGCTTTTTAACAAAAGAAGGACATCAGAGAGAGCTTAGCTGGCATGCTAAAGGCTTTTTTTTGTTGTTTTGGGAGCAAAACGGTTGATTCCATAGTGTTTTCTGATTCAGCTGATAGGAAGGGGAAAGAGGGTTGTTGACTTTGAGGCCAACGGGGGCAGTCAAAAGCTCTCAGGCTCCTCCAGGAGACAGGGCTGGGTGGACAGAGGCACCAGGGACGGGGACAGGCTCCGGAGGCCCACCCCTGGGCGAAAGTTGAGGTCCGGGGCAGGAAGCAGGGGCTTGAGGATGCTGACGAGGCAGAAGGCAGAACCGCTGTTGGGGATGAAGTTGACCTTGTTGCGGTCGGGACACAGGAAGGGAGGGATCTCCTCCAGAGGTTTGGGCCTTAAAACAAAGTGACACATAGTTGTTCACATCAGTCTTCCTTTGGCATGAGTTACGGATGTATCATAAAACTTGAAAACTACTCACATGCTCTCTTCAGAGACTCTGACCTTCTCACAACCCTCTGGCGGTTCTCTCTTGAACATGTAACTGTTGTTGGGTCTGGGAGAGGCGGCGTACTTGGGCAGTGGGGAGCACGGACTTAGCTCTGGTTAAAAGGAGTTTTTATTGCCCATTTTTAAAGTGTAAACTCTAAAATTCAGAATGCACTGTAAGAAAATCTTGAGTAAAATCGGGTTTTTCTCACCTTTCTCATCGTAGGGGCTGCCCCCATCCGTGTCGTTGAGGACGCTGAGGTAGGAGGGGGAGATGGAGTCCGGACGGCTGCTGCAGTTGCCGCTAAGGCCACCCCCCGATGGAGTCTGTGTGTCGATGCTGCGGGTGCTGCTGCTGCGCTGAGGGGGAACCGGTGGCGGTGCGCGGTGGCCATCAGGGACATCCTGCGGCTAGGTGAATAAGTCACAAAAACAGCGTTGCAGCAGTGTAACACGCTGTCCTTCATGGAATGCATCAACATGTTCTCGGGGACTCACTACGATGGTCTCGTCTTTCTCTGGGGTGTCTCGGATGATGATCCGCTCGATTTCCTGGTTCAGGCCCTCCACGCTGTTGCGGAAGCGAGGAGCCGAGGATTTGGATATAGGAATGGGTATGAGGATGGTCTTGGGCATAGGCGACTGCACAAACACAAGGAAGTGTCTTTAGAAAGCAGCACACCCATCTGAAACACCGTTACAGCAGATAAACTACAGAAAGCAACAAATAACAGGGTGATTACTGTATCATGCAACAAGGATGGCGACGCCTTTTGGCCCAGAAGACATGTCCAGACTGAAAATACAACTTTTTAAAGGAAATTGCATCATACGAGTTCCAACTAAATTTAACTTACTATTACTAAGTAGTTTTAAGTTGAAATGTACGTCAAAGTGAGGAGCCTCAACTTAACTTAGGACTGTTGTTTCACAGAATGGTTTGAATTATAGGATTTTTGCTAGTGGCCAATGAACACTAGGGGGCACAGTTGAGACATTAAAAGCAATGATTTGGGCCCCATGTGTAATCCTGAAGTTAATTATGGAAAATAACAGATTTGCCTCAACTCAACTTTTACTTTGACATAATTCATGACTTGAATTGACATTTCAGGTAATCAGAACTAAGTCTGTTTAAAATGACAGGTTGTTTTACCAGAACAATTTTAACGTCAGTGAGATTTTTAGGTAAGGATCTGCTTTGTATGCATCAAAAGTTCATTCAGCAATTCTGATCTTTTACAGTTTTGTTGCTTTGGAACATGGAACTGATTTTATCCATCGATCTTATCTACCTCCATAAATGTCTGAAAACCAACTACTGCCCCACTGATCAGTTGACTGACACGTCTCCACATGTGGGGTTAACTATACTCACCCCATTGTTGCCAACTTTATCGCTATATTTAGGAATTTTTCAGACAAAAAGAATCGGTATTGGCCAAAATCGTAATTGGCTGGTTGGGCTTTTTAAATATCGATAATCGGCCAGAAGAAGCCGCTGATCAAGATGTTTTAGTTTGACCACGAAATGCAATTGCATTAAATTACAGGTTCCATTGCTCTGGTTGCATTGATAAGTAGCGGATCAGGCCATAATCACCTGTGACTGAATGATGGCATGGCTGCCGTTGAACGGGGATTTGCGGTCCTTGTCCCTCCGATGGCGGCTGCTGCGCTTGCTGCGCTGAAGCTGCTGACGCAATTTGGCAATCTGGAGGAGAAAATATTAACATTAATGTTGCTGGAATGTCCCCATAGATCTGGTAGCAGTGTAAATGTGCAAAGGCAAGACCAAGAGAAAGTGGGACGCAGACCTCCTTGAGTTGGTCGGTGCTCCCACAGGAGGCCGAGCGTTTGTGAGAGCCCCTCCTCCTCTCATCTGCCCAGGCCCTGGGGGTCTGAGGCGAATGCAAACACCGTGTTTTTTATCATCTCAACATACTTCATTATTATTTTTAACGTTTAGAATTCAAAAGAAAGAAAAGCATGTTGCTATTCGTCCTTTGCGGTGTATTGATGTGATGTAGCAGAAAGATCTCTTTGATCAGGAGTCTTTGTTCGAAGTCTGTCACCGGCTAACGAGCAACGCAGCCCGATGGTGCAACCACCTGCAACCTCCCTGAACCTTGTTGTGTTAATTGATACACTGACAGTCACATTTTGCCTTGAAGCAGAAAAAAAGAAAGAAAAAGGCACAAACACAAACTTGAGCTGCTTCATCTGACAGACACAATCTCATCTGTGCCGAATCAAAATAATATTTTGAATAGAAATTATATGAATCAGTCCCAATGTTGAAAACAATTCTAGATCAGGTATTGGTGACAATGATCCATAAGGGCAGATCTATTTCGTCTAATTCTAAGCGTTATCCTTTCAATGGGGCAATTTATTATTTATTTTACATTATATTTAGAATTTTTATTGCACCTGTCACAGTTTATTTTTTACATGTTTGACCAAGGAAGTCAACTTATTGTTTTTCTCAGTTTCAGTATCTGTATTATTTATTTTACACCGGCTGTTATTCTCCTAATTGCACTGACTGAACAAACTACAGTTGTTGTTTTTTACATGTTTTACTTGTGAAGCTATTGGTGTATTGGTGCAGCGTTATCTCCACCAGCATATTTGTAATTCAGTATATTTATGTCTGCATTTAAGAAAAGAAACGTTTTAAGTCAATTCGGCACCTCTTTTCTGTATCAGATCGGTATTGGCCGAGACCTCTGATATCTGTATCGGTATCGGAAGCGATACCGAGTTTTGAAAGCACCTAAATGAAGAAACTATTACAATGTTAGATTTTTTATTTTTTGGGGGAAAATCATCACAATTGTACATCACAATTATACACTACTTTGTGACTATCTATACCTAAAACCCAATAAAACACACTGAAGTTTGTGGTTGTGAAGTCAAATATGCATTTATAATGTTTTGAAATAGCTGAGGAAGAAAAAAAAAAAGAACCTTACATTGCAATGAGCACAAACATGCAACAAACACTCACCTGCGTCGCTTTGTCCCTCATGTAGGGAACGTGTTGTTGCTGGCTGTCGTCCTGAGGCCAGGGACCTGTCAGGTGAGAGCCAGCGAGCGCGCCCTGTGAGGGCCACAGCTGGACGCGATGGCGGGGGACGGCGAGGAGAATGGAGGCGGGGGAACGGACGAGCTCAGAGGGCGCGGAGGCCAACACCGGCGGAGAACCACGGGGAGGCGCAGGTGGTTAAGGCCACGATCTGAGGGGTAAAAGGAGAAAGATGAGTCGGGAGGCCGGGAGAATGCAAACAACGTCCGCAAACGGTAAACAAATCAACAGACACACAGCTGTCCTGATGGATAAGCCTGTGAACGTTCCACGTTGGTATGTCTAGGTTTAATCCAAACCATGCCGGGCAGAGCGGATATACCCCCCCAGGGTAATGGCATTAAAACAGCTTTAGACACAGGCGGGTGGGGTAGGGGCATTGGAGGACATGCAGGTTTTGGCTAACTGACCCAGATGGGAGCTACTGTGGGTTGTTTTGTTGCATTGATACATTATTGACCTATGTAAAAAAGTTCATTATGCACACCAGACAATTTAGAAAGAAAAAAGCAATAGCAATATTATGTTCTTCTGCTGCTTTTCCCATTTTGAAGACTTTTAATAACAACATATGCACCATTTATTCACATGTCCAAACAGCTTTGCTGGACAGTGCAGGTCCCAGAGCTAAATTTGGAAGGAGCCTTGACCAGCAACACATCGCTGTTGCTAGGGAACCTGGCAGGGTGGAGGGGGCTTTGGTGATCTTTATGAACACACAGCAGCAGAAGTGTCTGTGTGTGTGTTTTGTAGCTGAATAGGGAGTTCAGGCATCAGCTCATCAACACTTCAGCCTTGTCTTGTTTCTTCAGTGGCACTGCTGCTGGTAGTTGAAGTCATCAGTAAAGAGTGTCATTCTGCTGCTGCAGCACTGCCCTTTGTGCCGATCTATACATCAATTTTGACCTTGTTTCAAGAGGGAAATGCTACAAAGTCTCCAGCAAATCGAAAAGAAAAACTGATCCACAGAATATAAAAGTGAAACAGCTGAAAATAACAACATGTTTGTTTATATTATTCAGAGTAAAGTATCAACAAAACATACAATAAGAATAATAGAAATTCATAGCTTAAATTGGAGGATTTTCAACCATATGCTCCAAAATTGCAGAGCTTTTGTCAAACAGTGAATGTACCATATCAAGGTGCTATTAAGCAACACTCTTCATTGTGGAAAGAACTTACTGAGGGAAGGAAACTCAAAGGTTTGCAATTTTTTAGTATCTGTGATATGTTCGAATTAAGTTAGAGGATGACAGGACATCCCTGTAGCTTATTTACCGTGAGAGAGAGCAAAGCCATGAGTACATAATAGGAAGGCTAAACTTTTATTATTTTTAATTTTTTACTTTTAGCCCCCTTCTGTTATTGAACACGCTGGATTTGGTAAAGCCTTTTAGGTAAAAATTTTAGAAATCTCAACATTACGATTAAGACCTACATTCTCTGGAGGACAATTAATAAGACTGTTTACAGTAAATAATGCTAGCTGTATTAACTGAGGTTAAGGAACTAAAAATAGCAACTCTGTAATCATTCTGTCTACTTGCAAATACTAAATACAGTATTTAACATGCCCCTTTGTGACCAGTATGACATCGTCACACTGCCTATAAGTTGGCTTTCATTTGTGTCACTTTTATATTTTATATTATTTTAACAGCGGTCGGAATACTCTTTGCTTTTAACTTTTAAATAAAACGAATCATATTAATTATTTGTTTGCACATGTATTTTTTTAATATAGTAAAACACATTTTCACCCAAGTTGTTTATGTCATTCATAAATCATCCATTTTATTCCACCTCTTTCTTTTGCCTGGAATACATTCAGCACAACCGACATGATCCTAAATAAATTAAAATGAATAAATTGTGCAAGATGTGGCTGCAGAGTGCAACGCAGGCCGCTTTTGTTTACATGGAGAGAAGCATGCACCACATTCCCCCACGCATCAACACTGAAACAGCGTGCACGCTCTGCAAATGTTGCCTCTCCTAGTCAATATTACAGCAACGCAAGCTGCACGCAGACAATAATAATGATCATTTGAAATAAATTCTGACCTGCAGAAAACAAATGCAGCAGAGCATGGAGCAGCCCAGCCCCTTGTTTGCCGCCTCCTGAAGATGCTAAAGAGGCGGAGGAAAAAGGCTGAGCAAGCTGCGGGATCCTTCCACACAGAAACAGGCAGACATGGAAAAGGTCAAAGCGCGGGCTGCGTGGGTAAAATCGCAACCAGAAAGGTGTCGGTACGGATGGGGTTGGTGTGACACTGCCTCCCAGTCGTCGTGGATGTTTTTTTCCCCTCCCCTCTCCTGGTCGGATTGATGCGACACCACAGCACAGTCGACTACCGGCGGACCATCTGGTCGATGGGAAAAATAAATAAAAAAATTGTAATTACCGGAAGGAGAAGAGGCTGCGCACCGAGTTCGGGTGGTGCTGATAAAAAAAAAAAACAAATAGGGAGGAAAACAATAATAGAGGAAGAGAAAAGACAGAGGAAATAGAAAGAAGAAGGCGGTGATGCTGGGCGAGCCTGGTTGACACGACGGGAGAAGGGACCAGTGTGAAGCTGACGTGAGTAAATAATCCAACTTCCACTGATTTATTTCAAAATAAAAGGCGAGGCGCCGCTCTAAACAGGAGCTCGGGACTCTGGTTGGTTGGTCCATAAAATTTGATAGCACGCCAAATTCACTTACTGGGTACTTTCTTGGAACTTACGACCTGACTCATACTTTTCAAGATCTCACCTGTAAAGCTTGAGAGTTACTTGTACAAAACTAATAATCATAATTTAATTTACCCAGTGCTTCCAAAAACGTATCAAAACTTGCAGGTTACGTTCCAGAAACTTTCCAAATACTTTCTCAGACTGTACCTATACCTTTAAAGACCTGCACGTTACTGGACAGTAACCTTGTTACTGGGTAAGTATGCATTTCATCTTTGTTTGTTTCCTCATCATCAGCAGAAAAAAATGTTTACAATAAATTAAACATTTAATTTTCACTTCTAATTGATTAGTTAGTTTTCACAAATGGATGAGGTTTGTAACCTTTTCCATTGTTTTAAGTTGCAGAGATCTTGATGGGACGCTGTTCCTGAAAATCAGACTGGTGCTTTAAGTTTAAAGGACTTCTATATATATATATATAATTTAAAATAAGTTGATTTCATATTACTTCCATGTTTATTAAAAAGTCAAAAACTGTTGCAGGGGATTTTCTTAAAAAGGTTAAAATTTAATCATTTTTTTAATCATAGTTGTTTTCACAAAGGAAAACAACTAACTGTTTCTGGCATGTAAGAGTAATAATTCCCTTTTTTTTTGTTAACTAAAACTTTGACTTGTTTGCACATATCGAAACTAATAAGGAGTCAATATCGGCATTTATACTTGTAGAGCCAATTCGGCGCACTTCCGGTAGTTTTCCCACCAACTTGACGCAGCCAGAGAGGAGCAGTGACGTAGCGCTCCAGCACTGCGCCGCTCGCGCTGATGCTGCAGTTGCTAGGGGCGCGAGGAGCAGACGGCGAAGGCGGTGAGAAAAACAACTTCTCGGTGGAAAATGTCTCCCTCTAGAGTCCGTCTTAGGGAAAGCCCTTCAACAGAAACCGAGGAGCGTTGTCGATGGAAAAATGCTAAAAAAAAAAAAGTAAGCGTAAACGCGGCTGCTCCGTTTCCACTCGGTGTTGGTGAGTTGAAATTAACTCTACAGTGCTTCATAAAAGTATTTTAATCATTATAAAGTTCGTCCGTTTTTGCTTTTCTGTCGCACTTAAATGTTTCAAAACGTTAAAAGCAGTAAGTCACAAGGACAAAGATGTAAAAAAATATTATCCATTAAAGAATAATAAGAATAAAAATTCACCAAAAAGCATAAAAGGGCTCAAAATAAAATGTCAAACAAGAATAACAGAAAAACTGACCACTCGAACACGCAGTGACATGTATGCTAAAAAGTTAGCTTCCAAAAAACAAGGAGGGATAATACAAAATGTTAAAACAAAATGGCGTCACAGAAAATGTTTCCAATTATTAGAATTTAGAGAATTTCATTCTCATTTGCAATTAGCACTTTAGACCCTCCACTGTGGTTCTTCTTGGTAAATGTGAAAAAATGAACCAGTGTTTTAACATGAAAAAGTACTAAATGCTAGCTTTAGCTGCTTTTTTTTATGTACTAGTAGTATAAGGAATTATTTTTGTGAAGTAATGTTTTTCTTGGAAATCATTTATATATATATATATATATAATATATATATATATATAATATATATATATATATATATATGCATATGTATATATGTATATATATATATATATCTATTATAGATATATATATATATTATATTAATATATATGATATATATATATCATATATATAATATATATATATATATCATATATATATATATAATATATATCATATATATATATATATATGTATATACGTATATATATAGTATATACATATATAATTATATATAGTATATATATATATATATATATCTATATATATATATATATATATATATATAGATATATATATATATATATACGTATATATATATAATATATATATTATATCTATATATAATATATTATATTATATATAGATATATGTAATATATATATATTATATATATCTATATATGATATATATATATATATGTATATATATATATATATATATATATATATATATATAGATATATATATATATGTTATATATATATATATATATATATATATATATATATATATATATGTGTGATATATATATATATATATATATATATATATATATATATATATATATATATATATATATATATATATATATATATATATATATATATATATAGCAGTTCTTCATTAAATTAATTTCACTCATTAAAGAGTGGTACTTTTTTTTTTAGTTTAAAACCTAATAAAATTTAAATAATTTACCTTATTAAATTAAATCTAACTTAAAATCTTTTAAGTTAGATTTTAACTTAAAAATCTAAATCTATTCTTTTCGCAGATATTGTAAAAACAAACTATTTTGTTTTGAAATTTTGAGTACCATTCATGGACAATTTAATTAGCTGTAGTGAAGGTAAAATTGATTACTTGATTCTGTGGGTAAATGTTGCTGACCCCTGCACTAGCCATGCCCAAGACCGAAAAATTCAGACCTAACGAGGTACTGAGGTGTATTTTTGGCTGACAGATTCTAAAGTATCCAAGCCGAGTCTGAGATGGAACGATACAATGAGAAAAGAACTCAAACATAAATTCTGTACTCTGGGTGCTGTATTTAAGCATATTATTGGAAAGTTAAGTGAAAGGAAAGTGTGGTAGAAGTAGATGCAAATGCACACATATTGCATATACATAAAAACAATAAACAGAAACTTTAATCCAGTTTTCTACCTTCACTCATTAATAGAGTCTCAAATGGTTGGACTAATTACTGGTTTCATGTCACATATGCTTTGAATTATGTTAAGATTTTTTTCCTTCCACTTAACTTCCCATTAATATGCATTGCTTCAGCACCCTGAACGTCCAGCTTCTTCAGCAGACACTTTGCGGTTTACCTTCCTTGAGTGACTGTCAATGGAGCAGCTTTGAGGACTACTCTATTCTTTTCTTGTTCATTTTTAAGACTTTATCTGCCCATTTTCTGTTTGCAACACAGAAAAAGTCCATATCGTATAAAGCCAAGCGTTATTTCATACATTTATTGAGATTTTCTTCCATAATGACTTGAAAGTGTTTACAGAAACTGTACCGAGCAGATGCATAGCAATGGGATCAGAGGTTGTGTGTCCACTGAATGCACAACAGAATTCCATAAAAAATAAAGCAAATATTAATGCAATACACGGAACTTCATTGTTTTTTTTAATACAAATTACAGATTACAAAAACATAAATGAGATCTTGTCATATGCCCTGAAGCAGTGCTGACAATATAGAATAAGTATGACGACGTTTAAGCACGCCTGTACAGGCCGTGATGGCTCTACATATGATGCTTGCTGACAAAGATCTACAGCACGTGCACACACACACACCCACACACACGCAAACACACCCGCACAGTGAATCAGTCATTGAAACAAGGGATGAGAACTAGAAGCAGAAATAATATCCAGCGTGCTTCTACGTTTTTCTTTTCTATTTTCTTTTTAAGTATCTGGTTTCAAACGCAAAACAGCAGAATCTGGGCTTTGTAGTGTTTCAGTCAGTCCACAGTGAGGTCAGGTGATGTAAGTCGCTCCGCAGGGTTGATTCGGGTGATTGTAGTGTTAAGAACAGCAGTGTGACAGAACTCCAGTCGGCTTGGGTTGATTGTTTCTGTTTGTGTCCCTCTCTTTTAAAGAGGAGGAGAAAGGGAGGGGGGGGGGGGGAAGAAGAGAAGATTGTCATCTATTTTCTCCTCTTGAACTCATGGGGACGAGAGATCGCTTGTGGATTGTTAAAGTAAAGCAAAACATAACGATTGTGACAATTCATAAGTGCAACGAAGATTAATGTATCAAAAATATTAATGAGATTACAAAAAAAGGAAGCCGTAAAAACGTCAAAAGCATCTAAAAACTACATCCTATTGCACAGTTAAAAAGAATTGTACAAAAACAGATACATGGTTAAAAGACAAATGGTATTGCATACAGAAATAATAATAATAATAAAAAAAGTAGCTTGTTCCGTCTTTAAGACATCAAATCTTTTCATCTTTTTACAAAGCTTACATTAAACGTGCTTCGTACAGCAAAGTAAGAGTGGTGATTGTTTGTCATCGCCTATTTGAGTTTAGAGACCACTTTATCTGGCGGTCGCAACAGACGTGGGTTAGGAACACTGATTTTTAGTTGGTTGAAAGTGCACGTGGGGAGTCAAAATAAACCCATTTGATTAATTGCTATGCTTATGATGCGGGCGGGGGTAGAGAAAACCCAAAGAAAGCAACGAAAGGAGATGGAGAAGAACGATGAACGAGAACGCTGCATAGCTGGATTCCATTTAAAGCGATGCTGTCGGAAAGACACGAGGGAGCGAGACAGACCTAATTAATGTACAAGATCAGGTTCGACTGATCGCGACACACTCCGCAGTGTCCTTCCTGCTGATTCAGAGCAGAGCAGCGCGTTTTTTTTTATTTAAATTTTTTAAAATCCTTTGTGTTTCTTAGTCCAGGTAGAAGCTGTGAATTCACACTTGTGTGTCACTGGGCTCGCTGGCCAAGCTTCCGCCTTGCAGGTAGATGGCTGAAGTGGATTTGGGCCCATTTTGGGTGTGGCCCTGCCCTCTGGTGGACCCATTGTTGTTGACCTCGGGACCCCGGGTGTCAGTGGAGATCACCCATGTGGTGGGTCGCCATTTTTTAAGAGAGTATGGCGTCTTAACGCGCTTCTTGATTTTTTCACCTGTCCCCAAGGCGCCATCGGGTCTCACCAAGCCCTCCCCTGCAGGTAAAAGAGAAAAACAATATTGATCAGTGTACAGTCTCCCACATCATCCAAAGCCCAACAGTTGACACGCAGACATATGGTTGTGGAGCCTTCGTATTCACACACCTTCCATACAACGGCACAGATCATCTGGGGGGCACCGCTCCCTCTCAGAGCATTTTCACATAAGACATGGCAGCAAACTTCTGACCAATCAACATGACACTTCCAAGCCAATTTTGGTACTTCAGATGAAGTATTTAAATCAAAGGAAGTGGTGAAATCAGCTCTCACTGACGTAAACTCCTGGTGGAACTTGAGAGGCACCCACCTGCCAAACTTAACATCAGGTCTGAATCGAACTAATTGGACGGAGTGACGTGATTGGTCAGAAGTTTGTTGCTGTGTTTTCTGCAGAATTATGTTTAGACAGCAATGTTGATATGCTTTAACAAGTCCTCTTCCAGTATTTTTTGTTTTTGTATCTTGCAGTACACATAAATACTTTTGAGTAATGTTTATTTGACACAGTAAGGAAGTATGTACATTTATGGGATTCTTCACTAAATATCTAGTACAATAACAGGACTGGTGAATGGTTAATAACTCCTGAATGGAAACAGGAACGTCATTATTCAGGAAGCTGACAGCAGAAAAGTGTGGCCGTTTCGTAAAAGCAAAACAGAAGATGCAAGTAGGGACGGGGAATCTCCTGCAGGTAGGTGTGTGACATATACTTTAGCAGGAGGGGTGTCCCTAGGTGGACTGCACCCACCTGCCAAGGTGTGTGTGAACATGAGCATACCAAAACCACATAACTGCGTGTCGACTGTCTTGACTTTTTGGTGCAACAAGCGCTTTGTAATGTGACATGCTGCTGTGCTGGCCTGTTAGTACCTAAAGAGGTAAGGTCCTGTGTGGTGAAGGACAAGTCCAGGGAGTTGGGTCGCTCTGGTCTGCGAGCTCGAGGCTGCCTGAGCAGTGCCTCTCCCCTCATGGTGACCGTAGCTTCCCTCGGGGGGTCTGCTAAAGCTGAACCCGACCCAGAGCTCTCCCCCACGGTCTCTCTGCTCGTCCCCTCGGCGCTGCCCTCTTCCTCCCCTCCGTCACTCTCCCCACCACTATTGCCGTCCCCCTGGCCAAGCCCGGTGTTGCTGTTGTTGTTGTTAGTGTTGGGCCGGGCAGAGCGCATGGCTGCCGCACCTGAGGGCGCAGCTCTGGCGTCAGGCTGCTCTCGCTCTCGGCTCAGGAGTGGCTCGTGTTCGTCGGGGCTGGCCGTGATCAGGCCCAGGCTGAGCCGGCTGTCGTCCGTCCTCAGAGGTACAGAGCCGTTCTGGACAACACCTGCCCCGCCAGACACTACGCCTGCGTGACCGTTAACGGCCCCGTTGACGTGTGTGTCCCGTACAACAGGGATGTTGTTAGTGCCTGATCCTGGCTGTGCCTCCACAACGTTAGGGCCCGTCACCACACCAATATTCATCTTTGTTCCCTCTACCTGCCGCAGGTTGGACTTCCCCGAACGTCCAAACTTAAACCTGAGCGAGGAGGATGAGGACTCCTTCTTGGCTGGCTTGTTTCTCAGGGGCAGACTGGACGGCCTCTTTGGCAGATTCTGCTGCTTAGGCAGGGGAAAGATAGTTGTGGGCATTGCTGCAGCAGGGTCCGATGTTCCCGAGGCCTCACTGGCCATCTTGATAAGGGGGTAGAGTAAGCTGGAACTTCCAGGGCTTAGTGGGTCAGGTGAGCAGAACTGTTTCTGCGAGTGCTCCATTAGATTCTCATCAGAGCTCTCCTTTAGGTTCTTGTCCACCTCTTTTGGATCCAGCTTTGTCGTTTCCAAATCCTCCTGGGTCAGGTGTAGGCAAACGGGGACTGTGCTGGCCCCTGTGGGCCCTTCAGATTCAGAGATGATGGTGGTGGTGGTAGTAGAGGCGGATGGACTACTTCTTAGCCCCATGCTGGTGCTGCTGCTCTCTGGGCTGGGCAAGCGGGCGTTGGCTTGCTGCTGGCGTTCCTGGTTAATAGAATTCCTGTTTCTCTCTCCAGTTCCCACTCCCACCCTGCCTATTAAGGAACCGGTGGTGTCCACCTGTTGGTTCTTAGCTACGCCCTCGTGCTCTTCGATGTAGGTGGAGGGGTGGTCTGTGTAAGGGCCCGACTTGGGGGTCATGCGGTTTCTGTTGAAAAACAAAGACAGAACAGTTAAAGAATGACTGGAAGCACCTGCCCCACAGTAACGGAGATGGCTCAGAGTTTAACAAACCTTTCATTGTGCAGCGTGGTGGACATGGGATTGAGGGTTGGACTGACAGACTTGGAGCGGTCCCATATGAGGAGCAGCTCTGCGAGGCGTTCCTCGGCGCACTGTGCTGTGAGACGGGCCTCTGCATCCTGGTCCCAGCAGTCCTCCATTGTCTCTTTCAGAGAGCGAACCGCCTGAAACACACACATTTAGGTTAGCGGGTCAGATCATTAACAACAAAATTCATTGGCGATTGTGATTATAGTGTGAGAAAATCTAGAACAGTTAAAAAAAGATACATTAACAAATACATGCCAGCTCTATACACACCAAGCTGTTCTCCTTCCAAGCCTCGGGGAATTTGGGCCGTTGCTTCTCCCTGGATACCAGGACCTGCATGTCCTCAAACGTGGGGTGGTTTCCTGCCTCTGCCTGAAAGGCCATCTGGTACTCTGGCATCGACTCTCCTTGAGGCAGGCAAGGACATGGAAGGGGGGACATGGAAAAAAAAACACTAATGAAGCTTGTATTCTTTAGAGTAACCTCTTTTCTACAATGTTGTTTCAAAATATTAATCTGTCTGGTTGTGTCTCACCAGGGAAAAGGTCAGTACATCGCATGAAGGTCTCCCAGTAAACCAGGCCCAGAGCGTACATATCCACCTGCTTCAGCGCCGATTCACAGTCCCTCAGATTCACAGCACCTTCCAGCACTTCTGGAGCCATGTAGCGGATTGTCCCCACCTGGCAGTGGAGGAACAAGTTAGTGACAAACTTTATTAACTGATCAAAGTTCTGGTGCTTTGCTGCTCTGGAGTGCACAGGTGTGTGTTTACGCAGTGCCACAGTGGACAGACATGCAACTGCTGCTGTACATGAATCTGGGAAGGATTATCAGAACATTTCCAAAAAAAAAAACCATTTTCCTTTACAAAAATGGAACTAAAATATCAGATGATTGAGTTCAAGCAAACCTAAATGCTCAGTGTAACCAGAATTGGAAGGAAGTGACTGTTTTAGGTTATTTGGCTCCTTAACAAACCTGAATGCCTTATCCCAGCTCTGACCAATGGAGACTGAGCAGCAACACAAGTTAAAAAGTAAACAGGAAATGGAACTGCTTGAAGCAACGGTGGCACACCCAGGAGGAGGATATGTCAAATATGCACTTCAGACTGCGTAAAATCTTCGACACAATTGGAGTTTTATGTCTCTGACAGTTAGAAGTTGAGCAGATGAAGAAATCGTGCTGACCCAAAAAGAACAAAAATGGAGTCTGGAGAATTAAAGTGAGGGTGGGAAATACTATCCAAGTATAGACATCTGCCATATTTTTAATGTAAAAATCTTGATTTTAAATAATAATTTTAAATCTTGTTGCACCAGCTTCCAAAGACAAGATTTTATTCACATGGAAAAAATCTTTTCAAACTCCTGGTGAATAATTTTATTTTGGTCAGACTGGCTCAGTCAGTGAATGCCATCTACTGTTAAAGCTACTCAATCATGGAAAATATTATAATCACAGTTATAATCATTACTCAGATCCCAATTATTTAACAATTATTCATTCAGTAAGGAAAACAATGTACAGCATCTACTAGAATTGAAAAACAGTAAGCTGTCTTGAAGAGCCTGAAGACAATAAAAGAAGTAAAACAAATATTTTTTTTATTATTATTTTGTATAAAAAAATCACCATTACCAACGTCAATAAATCAAAAACAACCAGAAAAATGCAGATTTATTTTAGTGCAGTGGCGTGACAAAGACATTTCAAAATAAGAGCATGCTTGCAAAGCAGAATATGTTAATTCAGACATTTTTTTATTATTTTTGTTTATATTTACAGCTAAATTCCAAATTAAGCAAAAAAAAAAATTGTTGAACATCAAAACCCACTGATTATTATATGTCTTTTTTTTTCATTTTTATTTTTTTAAAGAACCTCAGTTTCCCAGAATGCTCTGAAAACAACTAAGGGTGTTAGAATGCTCAAAGATAACATATTTATGTGTCAGAGCAGCCTAGTCAAAGTACAGACCTAAATCTGACTGTCAGGGCTTTGTAAGGAACTTATGCTCCCACTTCCTCTACTGTAATAATATAATTGTCTTAGTAATTGCACTCTAAGATTTTATTGGCTATAGGCCATAACGATCTAAATGAAGAGCAAGAAACGCTTGAAATATAACACACTCTGTAATCAGTCTTTACAAGTTTAACTTTTTCAATTAAATTTACTTTTCAATGATGCTAAAAATAATTGAAACGTGAACTCAGGTTTTGTAGCAGAACTTTCAAGAACTCTTCCCATATTTTCCAAATTATCTCACTATAATAAGACGGTTTCCACTTGGCAGCTCTCTCTTTCTATTTGCTGACAGTTGTCAGACCAAAATGGCAGCTCAGACATGACTCAGACTGCATCATCTACACAAGAAAAACAACCGAGATACAGTTTCAAACAGAAACACGTCAAAGCGCAACTCCTGCCGTGACAAACGCAACGAGCAGCTTTTTCTTCTCCCAAACGCTCACCTCGCTTATAGCGGCGTTCTCCTCCTCTCCGTGGCGCGCCGGCCTGTTCCCCGTCAGCTTCATCGACAGGCCAAAATCGATGATGACACACGTGCCGTCGGCCTTGACCAGAACGTTCCTGCTGTTCAGGTCCCTGTGGGAAACGGCTGGCTTGTACAAATCTGTGGCGAGAACAGAGAAGGGAATTGGGTTTTTTTTCATTTAAAAACTTATTTGTTTTATTACTTCCCGGATTAACCTTGACTGTCAACGTTTACTGCTGATTTTTTCTGCCCAGCAGAGGGCGCAGTGAAGCAGCCACAGCAGCTATGTGTTTCCTGGTGGGGGAGGATGACAAATGTTCCAAAGCCTGAGAGATTCAGCTGTTAGCAGCTCCTCTCGCCCTTATCTGCCCATCATTTCAGCTTCCTCCCTTTTCTCCCGTGTGCGCCCAACACTCAGCCTCTTTTTATTAGTTAGCCATCTGCACAAGCAGGCTATCAGTGCACTTTCATCCCTTGTCAACTTCTGAGCCCATTTGATGTGTATCTGTGCTGATGAAGAGACAAGAGCTCTTCGCAGTTGCTGAGACTGAGATTTTGTGACATGCTGAAGAGGGAAAGAAAAAGAAAATAGACTCGTTCGTTCGTCCAATCGGCCTCCTGGGAAATACTTCTTCACACGCTCTAGGTTGTGTCTATACTGTGTCCCTTTCCTCATGCGTTTTGCTCACGGGAAGCTTGAGGCGAGTCTATAAATACCCCTCGACTGGGCGTGCTCACAGTGCATTTGTCAAAATACAAGCATGCAAATTTTACAGGATAAACAGAGCCATGTGGAGCCGCGGTATGCAGCACGTATGCAGCTGTGGTCAAAGAGAGGATGACCTCTGTCGGGGCTCAGCACCGTGAAAGTAGAAATTATTCTTACTTTGCAACTTAAAAAAATCATAAACTTCAAGTTTTTCATTGGGATTTTAACAAACAAACGCAAAGGAAAGCAAACAGAGCCTGTCAGAGGCTGCAAAAGACCTGAGCTAAATGAAGTTAGGAAATTATGTAATATGCTAATTACTTTTGAACATATAAATAAATCAAAATTTTACTCGTTTGTCTTATTTCATCTGTGAAGCGATGTTAAAGGTCTATGTGGCGAGCATCTACTCGCCACATAGACGAGTAGATGTGGCGAGATTTGATCCAATAAGCCCAAGGCAGAGGGTCACCTTCCAGTGAGACAATGACTCAAACATTCAGATAGAGCCACAATTTAATAGTTTCTAATCAAAAAACCTCGTGTGTAAAGATAGTCCACTCAAAAATCTAAATCTAATTTAAAATTGATGTTTACTTGCACTCTCAATCCAATCGGAGCTGCAGCTGTTTTGCAAAGAATGAGTAAACGTTTCAGTCTCGATATGCAAAGCTTGCAGAAAGGTGGTTCTACAAAATATAACTTATGAGAACTGAATACAAAATTTGTGCCACACTTTAGACTTTTTTAAAATATATATTTTAATTCAAAAATAGTTGGTAAAATGTTGTGTTTTTGCGGTGTAAAGCCTCCAGGGTGTTATTACTTTTGGAAAACCCTATAGTCAATAGATAATCTGCTCCTTGTCATGTCTTAAACCGAAACATCATTTTAGGATTTTTTTTTCCCAACCAAATCTTAGCCAAGATTCAGAAGCAATGTAAAAAAAACAACAAAAAACAAATATAATTCTCACTCCTGAGATTCCTGAGGAAGCTAAGTAGCTAAATAGAAGACAGTCACTGCTAAACAGAAGCATTGACGGATTGATCAAGACTTCACTGATGGTGCGCCTTTCTGATTGGCATTGACTGAGCAAAGCTGGACAACTTCATTTAACCTCCCTGGGTTATATGAGTCTACAGTAATTGTTGCTGCTCATCAATCTCGAAAAGGTTATAAGGACACTTTAAAGTTCATCTTCAGTTTCTAGGAAAAACCTGGTCCAAAAACCCTACCACTGGTTTTGCCTTTAACCTTGAATAATAAGATTTATTTATTTTTTTGCATTATTAGTGACTGAAAAGCTAGATAAACAGAAGACATGTTGCAAAACAAGAGTGATTCAACATTCCTCAAGAGATTTAAGTGACTAATAAGATCAAATACAAGGTACTTGCTTCAAGGCATTGCTTCTAAAAGCTACTGAGTCATGACATAGCTTCTGTATTTTTGGTTCCGTGCTCAACGTTATATTTTTACTATCTCGCGACCTAGCAACAATCAGATAGCATTTTAATATGTCCACAGCAAGTAAAATCTTCAGAAATAAAAGAGCGTTTGCCAAACTTTTACCACCGACATTGACTCAAGCACTATGTACTAAATATACTGTTCAATGTATATTTGCATTGTGCGCAGTGCCTTGAGGTTTACCTCCTTTAAAGAGCTCAGTGTGCAGGTACGCCAGGCCTCGAGTGACAGAATGAGCTAACCGGCAGCTGTTGACCCAGTCGTTGGTTTGGACGCTCAGGTAGTGACTCAACGAGCCCTGCAAAACAGGAACAAAGTCAAAACCAAACGAGACAAAAAGTGATGTGTGGTGTATTGTAAAACTATTACCATGCCTTGAAGTTTCAGACTGTATTTTATTGGCTAAATCTCACACATTTTCTCTGAGAAAGCACTAAAAAAAAAGAAAATCCCACTTCCCATCCTTCCATATAATAGCAATGTGAATATTTTAGCTATGGACTCTGTGTCTTCAGCAATGATTAAAACTTCCAACATAACGTTGCAGCTAACACCGTTTCTGGCTCCACCCTTTTAAAACACCATCTGATGTAATCTCAGCAGATGACTGTTGGAGCTCACGGTAAAACAAAAAAAAAAAAAAAAGGAAAACTAATTCCACATTTATAAAGCTTATTCTGTGCTTTGACCTTGTTGAGGAGCAGCTACATTTTTACATGGCAAGACGTGAACAAAATATTTCATCAAGAAATGGTTGTGCAGCCGAAAAGGAATGAGATTCAATTATAAAAGATGATAACGCTGTACGAAAACACCCAAACTAACTGAGTTTTAATAATTTCCGTCCTGAAAGTCCCAATATTTTATTTCAAAAATAAATCACAATGCGGTTCTTGCATCTGTTTGTGAGGAAAATTATATTAGATTCAGTTTAGATAAATTAGCTAAATAATTCAGTCGAATGCATTAGGTGTGTCCTGACTTGCACTGTGTTACCATGGCAATGTGCATTATAATAATAATAACTATGACAAGGCACGGACTCCTTTCATGTACCGGATGGCATTAGCAGACTTGTAATTAGCTTCAGGTTTGGACAGAAAACATTTCGGCTGGTACTTATCCTTCGGCAAAGTTCACTTTGCTATTTTGTCTCAATCTGATATTTGTTGCAGGGGAGTTTTGAAAAAAAAATGTTTATGTTCATCTATTGTTTTTTTTGTTTTTTTTGTCACATTCCGCAGACATTCCCTTATAATGTTTCTCTCACACTCCTGTGGGGCGTTGTGATAAACTAACAAATGCAACTGGTCAAACTGGTAACTCTGTAGCTCAATGTTTTGGCAAAAACCCAGTTTATAAATGCTTACCTTTAACCTTTTAGTAAAAGTGTAGAATGCTTTACCTCCAAAGCTAGATCTATATTATATACAATCTAATAGAATAGTCACCCCACTATTGCAAACTTAGCAACTTTGTCACTATATTTAACAACTTTTCAGATAAAAAAAATAATTGAATAAAGTCACACTTGGCAGGTAAAGTTTTTTAAAGAGCAGTAATTGGCCAAAAAATTGCAATTGGTGCACCGAAAAATATTAGGTCATTTTCTAATTGCATTTATTGATTTAAAATTTCAAGTCCTGACATCTCTTAAGCAGATTTTGGCACAACTAAAAACATCTAAAAATAAAGAATAAAAAATTTAATGCAGGACGCTGTAAATAATACATATGTTGAGAGGAAATATTTAACAGAGTAAGCTCTTCATTAATGCTTTATTAATCGCTTTTCTCCGCCCTGTACTCACATGTGGGTAGTAGTCCATGACCAGCAAATATTCTGACCGGCCCTCAGGGCCCGTCCGCTCGTCGGCAGCTATGAACCGGGCGATGTTATCGTGCTCCAGGAGCGGCAGGCGGTAGATGGAGCACTCGTTGATAAAGTTCTGCCGATTGGCTGCTGTAAACACTTTGACGGCGACGGGCCGCTCGTCCAAAGAGCCACAGTACACTGTGCCGTATCTGCCACGTCCAATCAGCTGAAGAGAGAGAAGAGAAAAAAAAAAGGAAAACAGGCTGTAAATAGATGTTTTGCAATTAAAATTTTTTGAACTTACTAATCTAAAAAGAATAGGGCAAACAGGATCTTTCGTTGACGACATATTCCCACACAGAGGTAGACTCAAAATCTCAAGAGCGGTAAAAGCAATTATTAACAGGCCAACAGTGAAGCATGTTAGCAAGTAGGCAGGGAGTGGGGAGATGGGAAATAAATTTAATTACAAAACAAACAACAGTTAAAATGGTTTTGAGTCAGTTCCAAATCATTCAATTAGTTTCCCGAATTAGCCAGGAGACTATTAGGGTTCAAACAGACTGCCTTAAAATGTCATCTGCAAGGGAGCAGGGGAAGAATTCAGCAGTGCATTTACTTGTGTTTAATGTCTTCCTCTGGACATTTATCTCTGGCTCAGAACGACACAAAGCAAAACAATAAACCTGTTTAGTCTGGGAGTAAGGCTCCCTGGCTCACGCCCCCTCAGCAGGCCACCGGTTTAATGTGCAAAAACTTGTATACTCGATAAGGCACAAGGACAGCGCCGTGAAATGAACGAAAATGAAAAACGTCTCCCTCTCTCTGGCCCGAAAAGGATGCAAGGTTAAGCTAAAAGCAGCTATAAGCTGGTAGAAGCTACAGCTTTAGAAGTTATCTACATTACTGTACTGTTCACCATGTTGGTCGCAGCAGCTTTTATACTGATTTCAAAGCAGCCAAGGGAGTCAAATGACTTCAGGACAGCTTTAGAACATGAAAGAAATGTTTTCTAAATACCAACAGATGAATACATTTTCCAGAAGGCCAACAAGATATAACCTGCAGCATCTGCAAAGCTACAAGGAGACTGCTGAGTCATAAGCTGAATATTTTAGAACGTTATCTGATAAAAATCAAGACGAAACTCAGGCAGCCAGAGCCATGTTAGACTGCCTGAGTTTTTGCCTGCATTATGAGGTTGTACAGCAAGCTATAATCCATATTAGGACATAAACAAAATGACATACTTACAAGCAGGAGCTTGAAGTAACATGTTAAACTATCCTTCTTCAGTCCACACTAAATGGTTTTCAAACTCGACCAGCCTACTTGAAGTCACGTGAAATCATTTTTGACTAGGAAACCACTAAACATTCAGTTTGAGTTTTTTAAGAAAGTTGTGGTTGAGTTTTGGATTATTATTCTGGTTTTCTGTTCAAAATTCATGGCTCAGACTTCATGTTTCCATTAAATACGAAACAATTGAAAGCACAAATGAATAAGTTTGTTCATATGTCATTAAAAACAGTACTGCGTTATCAACATGTTGTCTTGGCATTTCCACCAGTAGTAACATCCAGTTGTAGATCATGTGACTGGTGTGATGCAAAAAAAACAAAGTGTTTCCATTGCAGTTTTGCGAAATACACAAATTTCGAGATGGCCGAAAAACCATCTCATCATAGCGCAAAAAAAACGTATTAAAAATTGACATGTTTCCAAGAAGCAAATCTATTTGTGCAATTTGATGGTTAATGGAAAAGCAGCTACTGACCACCACCTTGTTTTAACTGGTGGTATGATGTTCTTTATCAGTAAAACTGATTTGCATTTACGCCAAGACCAGCTGAATATACGTCTCTTCAACTGCAGTGTTTTTTACATCTTTGTATGTATGGTGGTGTTACAGTGCCACCACTTGGCACAGCATAACTACTACAACTTATTCTATGGCATTGAATTCTGTTGTTTGGACCCACATTTGTCTTTCACGTTTTCAGTTTCTTTAAAGATATATAAAGAACTTGACTGTTTTAAAACAATGTTATAGCTTGGTATCTGTAGTCAGTCCGTGCCAAATTCTGAAGAAATATTTTTTTAACAAATTTTTCTCATCAAAAAAAAAAAAAAAATTAATCATTCAGATCAGAATTTAATGCCAGGTGTTTCTACAGTTTTTCATTTGCAACTGAAGTAATTAGAGTGTATCTAAAAGCCCTGTTTTTACAGAGCCTCAGACTTCTGGTCAATTAAATCAAAGTAAATTAAATTAAAAATGATAATTAGATCTCTTGCCATTTCTTTAACTGGTCAGACGGGTTTTCAAATAAATTTTTCAAGAAAATAGATCAGGCTTTAGGGCGTGTAAATTTAAGACTCATTCCAAAAAAACATAAGGGATACAAAATAAATTTGAGTGTACTGGTTATTTACAGAAAAAGCAAGCCGTCCACAGTTTCAGAAATTTGAGCCCTCCTCTTCCACAAAAAGCAAACCCATCTAAGAAACCTAAATAAGTCTTTGTCTGCCTCTATTGTCCCTGCGGCTGAATATCATCCAGACTGTATTGGCTTCCTATCACAACACGAGTCCACTTACTCCCATATCAGGTTGTCAGGATCCGGTGTTAGTAAAAACGCATTCCTATTTTTACACGCTTGACCCGTCATACACATCATCCTGCTATGATCGGATGATAAAAGTCACATTGAAACAACAGAAGCAGCCATAGACCTTGATGTATTTTGGGTTTATTTCCGTCTCTCCGTCTTTGGTTTGACTTTTAAACATCCCTTACTCTCTGAAAACATGTGGATAAAAAAAAACATAACCCTTCTCTATCAGTAATAAGAGAATTTGTTCTTTACAAACAGAACCTGGTTGAAATTAAGATGATATTGAATGCAACTCAGACTTTTGTTTTCACAGAAAACTCAAGATATCTTCAAGGCTGCATTCAGAGATCACTTTTATTAGTCCAAAACAGCTATATAGGAGGGTCATCAGATGAGGTTGGTCTTAATTCTAGGTTTAAGGGTGGAGGGTGGAAATGATGAAAACAGTTAATTTGGACACTAACCTCCAGCAGTTTGAGATTGTCAAGGTCCAGTGAGCTCTCAGAGCCGGCAGCCTCCATCATGTTGAGGTTGTGCAGCCCTTGTTTGCCATTTCCTGTTGATACAGACACATTTTTTTTGCAAAAGATTTTGAAAATGATCCATTGCTTTTACGCAACTTCACAATAATACACTGGTATGAATACCTTTGCAAAAGACTGTAAGTCGTTATGTGACTAGAATTGAAATGCAACCAAAATCGTTCAGATGGCCCTGAAAAATCGATCTTCAGAGCTAGGCTCCATGGTAACTCACTGTGCATCATGCGGTAACCAAAGAAGGCTGCTACGGCGACCACAACCAGCAAGGAGACTGTTGCCAGGGCGATAGTAACTGTCTCTTCATGGCGCAGCGATCCATGGGCTGCAAGCAGGAAACATGAAAAAATAAATCCAAATCACGCTGTTGACTTTTTGCTAAGAGAAGCATAATGTACTGAACTGTACATTGTTGTCCAGAGACAACGATTTGATTCATTATTGATGACCTCTAGAGCCTGAGGGCAGCTATGATTGATGTTCCAGCCTGTGCATGCATGCACACACTGGCTTACACACACATACATAGAAGTTGACAAGGATCCCTTTAATCTCTAACATCTCTTGGCTTCTAATCAAAACAACGAAGTCGGAATAAACAGACGTGTACACCGATGTTCCTCCATCGTGCTGGAGAAGACTGTTTAGAGCTCCAGGAAAACACGCCTAGAGTCTTATATCAAAACAAAGTAGGCAAATATACAAAATGGTTTATGCGTGCAGTTCACATGAAAACACTTTTTCACAACTTTGCGTTTCATGACAAACCTTAGTCTTAAAGATAATGTCCGTCCTTTCTCTATTGCAGTGAGGTGGCATAATTTATTTTTAATATTAAAACGACTACATTAAGAGACAATATATATTTTATACCATGATTATTCAAAGGCATTTCAAGCTGCGCTATGCAAGTGCAACTTAAGATTTTCTTTTATTAACACCGCATCTTTTTATATTAGTCAAAGTCTCGGAGCTTTAAATGAGTAGTCTGTGACTTCTGTTTGCTTTGAATTTATACACAGTGTGACACAGCCCCCCCAAATCTCCATAGCAACCATTAGATGCCAGTTTGAGAGGCATATTGATGGATGTGTTGATAGGTAGTTGGATGGTGAGGTTGACAAGTGGGTGGATGTGAAATCTTAATAATAGAATATGGGATCTAGTGTTTCTATACGTGTTGATATTTGAAAAATACTTAAATCCCAGATGTTTCTATAAACACGGCTATTTAAAGAAAAACCTCTGCCGGTGATGTGAAATCGGGTTGTTATTGGATAATGACCAAAACAACAGAAAGGGTTCACCAGATACAAAAATCAACTTTCTTTCTAAATCCAATAGAAACTCTGTGAGGTGAGCTGACACAATGATAGGAATTTACTTCAAGAAGGAAGGAACTTTACGTGTTATTCTAAAAGTAAACATTACAGTCAGAAAATATAATTAATCCTCTAGCTATGCTGGTTCTTAACCGGTAAAGTGTTTCTGTGTTAATGTGCTACTCCGATTACCCAACCCTAAAACCATCATCCATGAGCTTTGTTTTCAGATCACTCACACAGACATTTCCTACTTAGCCAGGAATCTGCCAAGACACGTCAGCAGTTAATCTGCCATGAACCAGAAATGGGATTTAAAAATTCAGGCACAAATGGAATTGAAATTTCACAGATTAATCAAAGACAATCCAATTTAATTACTCGCCGCTAACTTCTTACTTTCCCCTGTTATCTGCCGGCACGGCAGAAGCAGCCGCCGACATGCTCCCACTGTCTGTCTGCAGACAGCCGGAGCAGACGCTCTGTAATCCCTGGAATGCAGTAGGACGACATGGATGGCGGGAGAGCGTGTCTGTAGAGGAGATGGGCCGGCGTTGACACCGCCCTGATCTCACCACACACGGCGCTTTCATTCACAGGTGCGGAGCAGGTAAAAATGGGGAAAAAACCCAAAAAAAACCTACTAATAACAATATGTCTGTTAGCTGCTTGACAACTCACTAAAGCTTTGAAAGCACAACAGATTCTCAACTCTCACTTGGTCTGAGTGGTTTGTAACCCGAGTAAAATGGCTGAAAATTAGTTCAACAAAAGAAATAATTCACACACCTTCAACTTTTTCACTATTTTGTTACTTTAGAACAAGAAACATCAATAAATGTGTGCATAAGCATCTGTTAGAATGTCCAAGTTGAAGTCCAGACGTGAATCTAAGTGGCTTGTGAAGAAATAACACATATAGGTTCCCAATAAAATAAATTGAACGTTAATGTCAGAAACAGAAAGGACTGTTTAGAGCTCCAGGAAAACACTTGTGCACTGCTTTGCATGAAGAACGGAGAAGCGGATTAAAGCGGCAACGAATGAACAAACGGCGTTTTTTATGTGTGTGTCCTCACTGAACGGCTGTGGAGGCGTGGGGCTCGGCACCGGGAAGTCCTCCGTAAAGTTTACGTTGCACATGTCGCTGCCGCAGCAGCAGAAGTGGTATGTTCCATTCTGGATCGGAGGCGGCAGGCTGGTCACCACACATCGATCGTCATGGCAGCCATGGTTATCAGCAAGGTGACTCCAGCAACCTGAGACAAGAAAAATTGCAATCTTTGACCTTTTAAAAAAAAAATATATATATATATATATATATATATATATATATATATGATATATATGAATATATATATATATATATATATAGATATATAGATATATATATATATATATATATATAGATATAATTTGATGGGGCCCAAACTAGAACACAATGAACAGCAGTAACACTTGATTGGACATTTAGATAAATTAACTGATTCATTTTTGTTTCTACAAAACAGTTTCATCTCTTCTCTTTTACACAGCCAATTCAAACCAGGACTTTAAATTAAGTGACCTTACAGTTCAGGGTTTTTCTATTAAGCTTGGACTTTCATTTGGTGATTTGAAAAAGCCAAGCGAGACAAAAGAGCAGCAGCAGAAGAAGAAATGTGTAGGAGAAAACCTGGTTGTTACCTTGTTTGACCAGCTGTAATTCACCAGGCGGGGTTTTCTCCCACAGGCCAAAGCAGTGCTTGCCCTTGGCACATCGGATGGTGGTGTTCTCTGGGGAGACCCTGCCTTCGCCCTCCGCCACTCGCTTGACCTCCCACTGCGGCAGCTGGTCCGTGAAGGCACACTCCCTCTCCTCACCCCGCGCAGCTGACAACACACAAAAAAGGTATTTAAGTACCATTTTTGTTCTTAGGTGTGCACTTGACAGGACCTTGGACTTAAAGTGGAGTGGAGACATTTTTTTCCATCACTGACACTCGACCAAATGAAGTTTGTTTAAGTCGCTTGATCCTACAACCAGCCAATGATCTGACTTAGTAAGATAAGCTCATGAGACACAAGGTGTGTTTTCATTACAAATGTGCACAAACTTTGTCGATATTCTGCTGTCATCTCTTATTCCATTACATAAGAAACGCAATTAAAATTACACGTGAATAGGTTTGTTCACACGGTAAGTCTTTAAAAGAGAAAAAAAACATGCCATGCCCTCATCCCCCTTTCACTTCCTGTCATGCTGTTTGTCGTTTCCGAAAGCAGTAAGATCTGGTTGTTGATCATGTCATGCATGTGATGTGTGTTTCCTTTGTGGTTTTGCAAAATACTCTGGTTTTGATACAATCGAAAAACATATAGAGCCCATCTGGCGACAAATGATGGCCACAACTTAACTCCAGGGAACGACTCATTTATTGAGTGGGAACAACTTTTAGATCACAAGTCTAACTCTTGGCCATGAATTAAGTTGTGGGCACCAGTTAATAACCACCTTATCCTCGTTCAAAAACCTTATCGAAAATCTAGATTTTTTTTTTTCAAATGGGAATGTTTCCTTTAAGCAATATGTTTTTTTTTTTTATTTCAATTTGTGCAATTTTATGGTAAATGGAAACGCAGCTACAAGTTATTCTAGATGTTTGCTTCATTCATGAATTTTGTTAGAATAGTACAATCTTCCATGCCTTCCCAATGTCTGTACTGTTTGGAAAGTCAAACAACTTCAATTTAATAGGTTGGCTTATACAGCTGTGCACTTTCTAGTTCATTTATAATTCATACACATTTGGTTCTTTTTTTTCATTACAAAATGAAATAAGCAAATTCACGCAGCATTACATAAATACCTGAAGGTGGGATGTAGACATGGAGGGAATTTATTTAACTCAACTCAATGAATGTGAATAGAATCACAATGATTCTCCAAGATGGATTCAAATACATCTCATTTGCTGAGGCAGTTTCACCGCCGCTCCTCGACACAGGAAGAATTCATAGATGAAAAACAGCTATGTGCCCATTAAAGCTGCTGCCTCTCATGAACCAGAAGATCAATAGAAAGCCCATTTAACTCCAGCCTGAAGGACATAACATTCACACAGACAGCAGGAGGAATGGCAAACACATACATAAAGTCACCACCTTAATGAATTTAACTGGTTTACAGCCTAACACAATAAAACCAGTTCTATGCTAAAGAATCCATAGCCTTGGACCTTTTAAAAAATGTTTTCACATTGCAACGCCAAACAAATAGACATGATTGACCAGATCTGATCTGGTCTATCTGTTGCACAGTTGTAAGAAAAATGCTACATGTTTTTTTTTTCTTCCAAAAATGTTTTACAAGCAAAATCTCTCTTTGCTCATCCCAAAATATTTGGACCAGAACTAGAGTGTCCCAGTAATTATTGTGATAAACAATCATATTGTTGTTTTGAGGCCATTTCCAAGTAATATAATGATAATGGCAGCATAATAATGCAAGCCTGCCCTCTCAAAGACAAATAAACATTAATTTTGCGAAGAACATTGAACACTAGAACTGAAAGATATTTTAAATATCCAAAGTAAAACAATAAATAAAACAGAAATAAAAACCACTTACAGACGGAGTCTCAAATAAAATGGATTATGAGGTTTCTGTAAACAACATTTCCCTTTATAAAATATTAATGAGAATGGAAATTGTCAAGTTCATTTTAATTTATCATGCTTCAACCTGAAGAATCCTAATTGGTTAATGGAGTCCACCAAACGTTAATGTCAGCACACATATAGGTGTTCTGGAAAGTCTTGAGGACTTGTGTAAACCATGAATTATTTTCACATTAATGAGCTGCACTGTGTCGGTCACTCACCTCCAATCCCAATAAAATGATAACGTTTATTTTTGTGACCCGACTCCATATGGCGACGTTTCAATTGCATTTATACTTTTGGACTCAAGTCTGCCTCTTGAGTTTTGACTGAAAAGATGGAGCCAGTTGCGAAATCACACAAGCTTGCAAACATCTGGCGTGGCGACTAAAGCGCCACGCCAGGAAGAGCTAGTCTGAATTTCTGAGTGTGTGTATATGTACACAGCGTGTGTTGTGGGTAATTTCAGATGAGAGAAACATGATGTGCCAGTTTGCTTCCCTTACTCCCAACTCCTCCCTATCCTCCATCCGGGAGGAGAGCAGCGGGGGGAGGGTGCTGTTGGGGTTAGTTCCAAAAAGGGAGGAGGGACAAGGGTGGCTGTGCCCTGTCCAAGGTCAAGCTAGCCTGTGTGAGCAGGGGTTGAAGCAGTAGAGTGGTAGTTTGGCTGGGCACGGAGCCAGCTTTCCTCCTCTGTTCTCATGAGAAGATAAAGCTGTCAACCCCTGGCTACTGTAGACTTTGGCCAGCAGCTGCTCTCAACCTGTAGGCCCCTAACTGCTCACTGTTCTGAGTACCTGACTCTGTCTGTAGGGGGAGCTGCTGAGCATGCACCTCCACAGCCAATGACAGATTAGAAAAAAGATGGGTGGAATCGTCTCTCTTCATTGAGTTAATTTCCTCAGTAGATCAGGAGAAACATTTCTGATTTCAAAGTAGTGTTATTTTCACCTCAGTTAACTCTGAATCTGAAGATGAAAGAGAATCGAATATTAGACAGTCTTCTAATGCCTCACTAAGCATATTGGTCTGTGCATTATAGATATCACAGCCAGAGTATAGCTGAACGAAGCAGAATTTTAAGTCATACTGCAATACAAATTCTATCGATGGTGTATAATTAGGGGAGGGCATTTATCATATCGTTTTTCATTATGATGAAGAATTTCTCAGGAGAATTTGGATTTATTGTGACAATAAAAAAAAATCACAATGTTTGGAAACATTGTGATTGTTCCATGAAAAATTTGCTATTGGAATTGCCTTGTTTCCATTTAGTGAATTTATTTCCTAAATATCAAATTGTGCAATAATATGGACAATGAAAATGCAGCTAAAAAAGTTGTAATACATTTTAAGTAATCACCCAAATCTGTAAGTGTGAAGGGAAAAGAAAAATTATTTT
Source organism: Poeciliopsis retropinna (assembly GCA_010277075.1). Taxonomy (NCBI): domain Eukaryota; kingdom Metazoa; phylum Chordata; class Actinopteri; order Cyprinodontiformes; family Poeciliidae; genus Poeciliopsis; species Poeciliopsis retropinna. Next base: position 7,373,470 of record VMRM01000029.1, on the reverse strand, counting down.
GTTTGTTTTACTCTACTACCCCTAAATAAAACCAAACAACATTGAACTTCATCTTAAATGCATCGTTGTATCCACTCTGAAGCATTGCACTGAGAGCATGAACATGGGATTGACAGGGAGGTGTTTGTCATCTCCTGCTGACAAACACTGAGATTTGTGATTGTAATGTGACAAAAATGAGCAAATGTTCAAGCACTATGAATATTTTTGCACTATGCATCTTAAACATACGTCTGCAGACAAAGGAACGCCAGCAGCAACAGATTTCCAGTGAAACGTGCCACTTGAAGAAACTATCAGAAATCTGCAAACAATAGCACTGCAATTCTAGACTAAGGGCGTGTGGTTCCAGATTTTCCTTCCTCCATGTAGCTCTGTGAACCAAACCGTCTTTTCCTGTCTCTCTCTCCATCGTCTTCACTCGAGTTACACTTTAAAGACTGCATTCAAATTCTACTCGAGCTTTCTTTAAAGCCCCAAAAAGAAGAAAGTGCAGCTTTAAGGACACGGCTGCAATGGATTTTTAATATAAAAGCAATCAGTACTTACATTTCACCCTTACTACCACGATAAAAAAATCTTTAATGAACCGCTACAATAGATAAAATGAACGCAGTGGTAAAACTGGACCAACTGCCTTCACTTAACAACCTGACCTACTGTCTTCATTCATTCACAATGTATTCTCTGTTCAACTTTACTTAATTAGTTGATTTAAAAAGAGAAAGTACAGTAACAGAATGAGACTGTTTGTGTTAAAACACCATGCAGCCTTTTGAACTGCGCCGACGAGTATGTAGAAGTCTCCAACGCAGTTTTGATTGACAACTTAATAAATTAACTGTATTATAAGTCAGAAAAACACCTGTGATGATAATAAAAAATAAAAAAAATTTTTTTTTTTAAACACCGGGGTTGTAGCCAAGGTGTGTAGTTCCTTGTTTGGACCTGTTTCAAACAATAATTTTACCTGTCTGCACAGGCATAATTTGCAACGTTTGTCCTCCACCAACATCCTCTGCCAGTACACCCAACATACTTTATAGTAACATTTTTATATTCAGCTTCATTTTTTGAAATTCTAATTAAGTAAAGTGGTAAGCTTTAAGATTAAAGTATATTCTTTTAAAAACACAACCATTACTCTGCTGAATTTAGTACTAAAGCTTGAAGTGCAAAAATTTAGTGTCTTTTCTGTTCTGCTCTGCTAAAATGTCCCTTGGAGCAAAACATGCTGAGATTAGCTGTGCAATTAGCCGCATTATCAACCATGGCCACTAGACCATGGCTGGCTGCTGATAAAAAGATATTAAAGTAAAGTTTTGAAAAAAGAATTTTCCCATCACTACAATACTTAAAAATCCTTTTCAGAAGCAGCTAGAGTTTTACCTGTCAGAACAACTCTTTGCTGCTCAGGCAGCAATAAATATTAGGTGATAATTCAAGTGATACCAGTTTACTAGCTGATATTCACTTGTTTTATTTTCACTGATACCCTACAGGAAACAGAAAACAGGTTTACTAAAAAGGGTATTAACACAAGTAGCACATGAACACTACAACTAAATTCAGTCCATATTTAATGTTTTTCATGCAGTCTATTAAGTAGTGTTTGGAATAACAATTGCTTTTCTGTTTCAATTGAAATCAATTAGATCATATACATGTAATGTTTAGTGTAAAAGCTAAATATTGAGATATTTTCACTCAGACTTATATTGTGAGAATCTCATCCTGGTCCATGTATATTCATGGCAATGAGACATTAGTTGTGCTATAGCTTCTTATTTTTTGTTTTCTTTTGGTTGTTCCCTTTTCAGGGATTACCACAGCAGCCGGTCATTCTCCATCGAGTCCATCAAATTGCTAATACCATTGCTCAATCAATTGATCAGTTTATTTACTCACTATAAACACTTACTCTACATGAGTGAACTGTATTGAATGTTAGAAATGTTATCATTGTCTAGTAGTCTAACTATAAACTGCATTTGTACTAAATAATGATGCTAATAAGCCAAACTCAGTTTTGAATACTTTAAGTTTTCATCAAAGAGTGACCATTGTAGTGGTTGAGTGGTCAAACACTATAATGTCATTTCTTTGTAAAACGTTTTCTGGACGTATGGAAAGATCCCGTCCATCATGGCTCAATTTATTTTCTCAATGCTGGTGAATGTGTGGACATGGGCTGTACAGGAGGAACTCCCATAGGAGAGAGGAGAAACAAAGGAATAATAGAAGCAGCACGACAGAAGGAAGTGCAGGGCCTGCGACAACACCCACAGACGGCAAGACAAACACAGAGACGTCGCATGCAGGGCTGGAAAAACTGAACTCTTTTCAGCAGCGTCTGCTGACATTACCTTTTAACGCTTGGTGTTTGAGGCTGTGAAATGAATTCCATAGATGCCGCTCTGTCAGCGAAGCCTCCGAGACAAACCACAACACACAGCAAAGAAGGAACTTTTGATAACCCTCCCCCTCCCTAAAATGATCTAAACTGGATTTTTAAGATTTCATCACAGCCTTTAAATGTGATTTTCCTGCATTACTATTATACAAGACTTCCTTAGAAACAATACCAAATGAGCAGTAGGCATTAGATGACCAAACAATAACTTATGTAAAGAGCTGTTTAACCTTTCATCCTGCAATAAAACACCCTCACTGCCTCCCTAACCCTTTAAACTCCCAGACTTCAAAGCCTGACCTTCTGTGAGATGGAAATAACATTATGACACACACTGACTGACATGCAGCACATTAAATAGTTTCATTGTGCCAACGTGCTTGCACATAAGTGCACATAAAACAAATGGAGAGCACTGTCTTACCACAAGGCAGGTTCATTGATTTCCGTTTCCTCTTTGTTCTTCAGGGCTGTTCAGACCTGGCACTAACATGATTCCTGAGTGTTTCGATCAGATGTGGAAAATTTAATTAGATTCTCGCTCTAAAGACTTTAGGCTTGACTTCGACTCACATTCTAAAAACTTGGGGCTCCACTTTGAGTCGGAATGTAAAGGCTGGGCCTGACTGATTGGTGAGACTTAGACTTGTGCTCTAAAGATGCAAGGCATCACTTAGACTTGTACAGTGAAGATTGAAAACTTCAATTATGTTTAGTTCACACAGGAAGAACTTTATGCTGATTTTGTCCAAATTTCCCCCTTCAGACAATCTCAATGACGTCCAGATTATCAGGGTGGCTCTTAAGATAATCTGAAGAGGTATTCCTGCTGTGTGGTGTTAAGAGTGATATTGACAGGATGTCAGGACTGCTTTGATCTAAAATCGAGAATATTGAACATATTGAATTGGAACAATATGAGCGCGTGCTTTGTTCACTCTGAACTTGTGTTTGATCAAGAGGTTTTACGATCTTCTCTGTCCGACATATGAGAGTTGGTGAGTTGCTCCTGCCGTGTGACTTGACATTCCAAAGTCTCAAGCCTTCGGACTAGTGCTCCAGACATTTAAGATCTGACCTTACTTCATATGTTTGATTTCAGTAAGATTTGTCCTCTAAAGAGTCGGGACTGAACTTAGATTCTTGCTCTAAATACTTGCAAGAAGTATTTAGATCATGTTAGACTTTAGACTTGAACTCCAAAGGTTTGAGATGTAGCCCAGACTTTTAAGTTTGGGCTAAAGGAGTCTTTTGAACAATCACGCATAATAAGGGGAGAAAGCAAGCTTTTCCTTCTGACTGCACATTTGTGTCGACTCGCCTTTCCGTCTTTCCCTATTAATGTTCAATCTGGATAACAGGATGGACTGTTTACATGACATACATGCTTGCAGCATCTGTATTTGTCTCACACACTCCTGCTCAACTATGTTAGTGTCACGGTGAAAAGAAATAAGTGGGAAGAAAACCTTTACGACAGCTTCCCATTCAGACTGCTAAAAAATGTGGATAGAGGTGTGGTTAAGTTGGATCCTGGCGCAAACTGGAGAATGTACGCCTTTGGTCGAAGCAGATATTTACTGAGGAAGGAACTATAAAATTCCAACAGGAGACACAAGGGGAATTGAATAACAGCAGCGGGGCTAATAACAGGCAAGGCAACAGAAGGACTAGCAAACAGACGCAGTGGCAGGTACCAGAAGGATCAAGAGGAATACAAAAATATCTACTTCCTTACTACTAAAACCAGATATGTCTAGTCAAGAGCAGGCTGTACAGATGGATCTACTCAATCTAAAGCTAAAGACACTAAGAATCAAAACCAATACAGAAATAACAAAACACAGTAATGAAATGCTGAAAAATTCCTTCCACCCCAAAGAAAACAACAATCACAACAAAATCTAACCAAAGTGATCATTTGAACATGAATGCATCATTACATTTAGGTGCTTGTCTTGGTTACTCAAACCAACAGTCTATTGTTGCTGATGCAATCATTTGATCTCAGATTATTGTAAGGAACTTTTCATGTTTGACTTCCATTGCTCCTATTTTACTACTAAATTATTTAAGTCAGATTCTTCAACTCGAGCCCTTATACCAAAACCTTGTAGTAGTCAAGATATAAAACTAAAAGGAGATAGGCTTCTCACACCGGGCAGCTAAACTGTGGATATTCTTTGGGTTTTATGTTATTTTGATTCCAACATTAATGCATGGATCAGTAAGTAATAGATTACAATGAATGGTTAAAAGAATGAGTTTGTTTATTTTTGGAAATATTTATTTAAATACAGTAACTTGTTATACAAAGATAACGTTCAAGAAAATTGAGAATGAAGCTCAAACTAATTCAACCTGACCTTTTCTTATTTAGGATGCCAAATATACTTTCTGGAATTTAAAAATTCCAAATGATTTCAGACCCAAGAGAGACAGGAAGAAAGGGAGGACATAAGAAATTATGAGGAAAGAAGTAAGGAAGGGTACAAAGACGAAAGAAAAGAACGGGCATAAGTAAATAAAGAAGAAAAGATGAGTGGAAGGAAGAAAAAAACACACAGAACAAAGTACGGTAATAATAAAGGACAAGGAATGACTGAATGAAGGAAGGAAATAAGACAAGAAATTAGAAAAGTGATGAAAGAAGGTACAAGGAAGGACAGCAGGAAGAAAGTACACAAGAAAACAAGTATATTATATATATGATGGAAGCTTACAAGAAAGGAAGGAAGGACAGACCTTGCATCCTGTCTGTACCCTAAACTTTAGTTGTTCCCACTTATCCAGATCTGATATATACTGAAACCCTTTTTTTTAATTTCCTTTATTTAACCAGGTAAACCCCGTTGAAATCTGGATCTCATTTTCAAGAGGGACCTGGGCAGAAGTCTGCAATACACAGTAACCTGGTTACAAAATAAAACCAAATAAGACCAGTTCCAGTCTGTGTAGTAACCCCTCTATGTGTAGTCTCAGCCAAGGGATGCGCCTATTGTCACTTCTTACCGAAGCTTCTGCAGCTCACTGATCCTAATCCAATTTTTTTTAGAACCGTTTCTGTTTGGATGCCAATCTCTTCGTTCATCTCTTATTCAGCATGACAGGCCCTGTTTTGGGCACTGCTCTGTGGAGCTCGCTATGTAATTTTGGCTGCCTCTGCAGCAATGGATTGTGGGTCAAAGTATGCAAGCAAGGCCAGTGGAGCGAGGTAGATGAGACAGAAAGAGAGAGGGTAGTCATATCAAAAGACTACAGAGTAGTTTTCTGCTCTGAGGCTCTCCATTGGATGACGGCGGGCACTGCTGAGTGTTTACCCATGGCCCAGTTATTTGCTAATCTCTCCCTCCTCCCCCAACTGGCCTTCAGTGCACCCTCCCAGCTCCCCTTGCGCTACCCCTTCCCTCGGCTTTACTGCTAAAAAACAACAGCGATCTAATCTCTCCCTCTCCTGCCCTCCCCACTGCCAGCGCAAAAGCAACGCAAGACAAGGCGGTCTGAAACTTGATTATAAGGCACGAGGATGTGTTGGCTGCTCTCTCTGCACACGTTTAAGTACTCGTACGCGATTAAAGCCAGAAACAGGAGAAGGGAAGTGGGAAAACGGCAGTCTTTCTTGGCTGAAAGCGGGGCTCATGCATCTGTGCATGCATAGTCATTGCCTCCAGCAGGCATGCAGGCTTTTCAAAGCCAAGCACTGACTCCCCATCAGAATGTATCGGTGTTTTTCAACGCCCTCGTCTCTCCAGGCAGAACTGCCCCAGACTATCTTCTCCCAAATATAGCGTGTTTTCATTTGCACTTGTACTTGTGTGAGCCATGGCCGCTGCTGTTGTTTGGATGCACAGCTTGTTTGGTGAAGTAGGATGAATCGGATTGGCATTTGCTGACACCCCCGATTTTCCAAGTCCTCAGGTTAAGTTTAAAGATGGAGCAAAGGGGCTCTAATCTGTTCCATCTGGTGCTCTGCAATGACCCCCCCGATAACACCACCGCTCAGTCTGTGTCTGTCTGAGTCTGGTACAGTTATGCTAATCCTTGGTTTATACTCCCCTCAAAGCTGGGAGACCTCCATTATTGACCACCAAACAGTTACACCAAAAGCCCCACCCACACTCCTCCTCCCATTATCCCTGTATACCTTAACTTTCTCAAATATGTCATGAAAACGGTCCCGACAAACGGTGTTTGCTCTCACTCCATGGGGGGATGCATAATCGTTCATTATATAAGCAAGGAAGTCTGGTTTTAGGCTGTACCTCCTTTTAGGCTGTGTTTATACCATCATTTCCTTGTTGAAAAAATGAGTTACAAGTATGGACTTGTCTTGCCATACAGTAGCTTGATAGGCTTATTTTCACCACAAAACAATGTAAAACCAGTGAGGCCTGTGGCTGGCTGGTATGATGGGGATTTGTCTCTTTCTGGGAGAGTGAGTATTGCTTCCAATGAAACTCACAATGCTAAAAGAAGAGTGATGGATCAAATCCCTTAAGAATGTTAGTGACTGCCAGAAATAAATATTTTGACTAATATATACAATGAAACTTTTAGTATGTCAGTGGCCATGTCAAGGAATGCCAAGCTTTAAACAGTTGCGCATTCATAACCTCTAAAATATTCCGTCGTACCTTTAGTTTAAAGTCCTTAACTTGAGATGGCAGAGAAAATGCCAAATTAACTAGCATTGTCTTTGATTGCATCTCCCGACAGCCCCTCCCCCACCTGTTGCTTCACGCAGCACACTTTTCATCGTGAGGCTGACAAAAAGCTTTCACACTCGTCTTTCAGTCTTAAGAAAAAACTAACCCACCCCACATGTTGCTGTGCACTATTCATCAGCTGAAGGAAGATAATAGACTGCAAAATTACCATTATCGCAATGTCTATCTAGCAAAAACCGTGATGACTGTTAAATATTGTCAAATTAAATAATTGCTACCCCAGATATATATTTACTAATGCTTGTTCTTTTATTATGGCAGCGAATTTTAAGGTGTCAGCAAAGTCATTAAGAAACTACAATTAAGTTGTTTAATGCCAAAACAAAAGATGTACAGAAATGTAACTTTACCAATAAAACCACATTGTTGAATAGTAAAAATTAGCTTTTTTTAAAAAAAAAATAGCTGAATAGTCTGAGTTCTATATGAGTTCACAAACCCAAACCAGAAAGACATGAAAAGTAGCGAGGCTTAGTTAAATATTTGTTCACTTCTTGAAAGTCATGTCATAGTCACTATGACATAATTGCAGATCACTTCATTTTTAATATAAAGTAGGCCTAGTGCAAATAACTCCTCTTACAAAAACTTAACCAATTGTGGCTTTGATACAACAGAAACCCTGTGGTTCACAACTATCTTCAAGCGTTAATATACATCTAAAAGACAATGCTATTTAGGAGGAAACCCTGGCTAATTCCCAGCTAGACATGGATTGATTACTGTTGTTAAAGTACACCAAAGTTATAAAGTTTCAGATTCTAAATCACTATGAGTTATGGTTTAAGATCTGCTTCATGAGATAACTCAGTAAGCAATGGAGCAGCCCAAGTTTCAAAAAAAAAAAAGGGATGTCAAAGTGTAAAATTAATGGAGCCACACCTTATCACACTTAAGGCTCTGGAACTATAGAAACATCGAAAACCGCAACATCAAAATAATAATTACTACATTATTATAGATGTAATGATCAATGTTATTTTAGCAGCTATGCAAAAGGAATAATTGTCTGTTTTAAAGAAACCATATCATATATCATTTCTTGAGAATCTAATACAAGCCCATAATGAATCTGAATACTGAAATATCCCCTATTCTTCATGAGGTTTCTCAGTATAATTTTTTATATTGTTGCAATATAATTTTTTTTGTACATTCCCATGTTTTCTTACAGCTGAGAGTTACTGTTTTCTGGATGTCTTTTGCGAGAGCCTTTGCAAAGCCGAAGCACATAGCAACATCCACGGTTTGTGATGTAAAAGGATGGCAACAGAGAAGAGTAGCAATTACAGAGTTGGCAGACGTGATTTTTAAAAAGCCCGATATCGACTGAAATCCCTGCGGCTACCCTGCAAAGGTTCTGTCTGCGAAAATCCTCAACATTTTATTTTTTTAGAACTCCAGACTCATTGTCTCTGCTGGTCAAGGAGAACACTCTGTGCTAATCATAGGCTGTCACTCTGAGTTACCATCTCAAGGCTGCACCTTTTGTTTTTCTGAAACATCCGCTTAATTTCTCCTTTTGGCCGTCGCAGAACGCTCACCGAACACTGTTCCATTGTGTAAATGGAACAGCTCACAACTCTAACTAAGGTGAGACCAAATGATCTCTCATTCCAGCAGCAACTGAGCCAACAGGCTGCAGCCACACTGCTCTCCTCTTGAATGTCAATGTATAGTTTCAGATACTATGGGATCACAATCTCTCATGTTCTGTGTCCAGATTTCTTTGCTTCGGGTATTCAAATAGCGGTTTGTAAGATTATATTGGCTTTATCTCCGTTTCTGTGGAATAACTGCAGTTTGTAACTAAAATCTGTCTTTTGTAGAGATGCACCGATCTGACATTAATATCTGTATCAACCCTGATATCAGAGAAAAATATATAAAATTCTAGATTAATTTTTTGCTTTGTCCTCTGAGCGATGTCAGGCTTTATCATTCATCTTAGATAATATCTCAAATTCTTGATTGCACTTCTCTGAAAGGTTTGTTGCAGTTTATTTCTTTTACATGTTTGACCAAGGCAGTCAACTTATTGCTCTTGTCAGTTTCAGTTTATTTATTTTACATTAGCTGCTATACTCCTGACTGAACAAATTAAAATTCTGTTGACTTTACATGTTTGACCAAGCTTTTGAGGCCATGCTTGTGAGGAGAAATTAGGGATTTGTTTGGCTAACATAAAAGTCTGTATGGCCAGTAATGCAGTCTTGCTAAATGTGGAGATGAAAATGTGCCTTTTTTTTTTTTTTAATGTGCAGCATTAGTAGGAATTTGCTACAAGTTGTTCTGAAACTGAGAAGAATCTAAAAGTAGAGCCGGAAGGTTTGAGATTTGTTTGGAACCGCTTCCCAATTCGGGAACAACCAACACACTAATTAGTCCCATGGGACATGTAGCATTAGCCCAACCAAACCAATGTCGGCTGCACACAGGTTAAACGCAAGGCATATGGACGGAAGGAAACATATGTTTATGAAAGATTTCTGATAACTTCTGAAATTTAACACCAGTTTAGCAAGGGAATTATTCACACACTGGTGCTGTTTATTTATATGTCCAATTTATAAGACAAGGCACTCCAAGCCGTCACTTACGATCGGTTCAGAATCACACTGAAGCAAGAACTGCACCCAGCATGTGAGCACTTCTCCTGCACAGCAGCTTTACTGATGTCAGTGGGTGCATTTTGAAGGTCTGAATATAAAACACTTTTTTTTAATGCCCTTTGCCCAACAACCACACATTGGACTCTAAGCATAACGAGCCTGAACACACTGAGGTTTGCAAGCGTACTTGCGGGGCTTCAACTTTCCCACATTTTGTCAGAATACAACTATAGGATTTACTCTATTTCACTGGGATTTTTTGTGATAAATGTTACATTATTTTCCAAAATTTTTATTGATAAAAATATAAAAAGTGTGGTATGCTTTCATATTCAACCTCCTGTCACTATGATACCTCCTCTATGTTGGTGTATCAATTGAAATATTGACAAATACAATTAATTTTTAGTCGTAGGAAAATTCTGAAAACAATCTCCAAACACCAACAGCTTCAAACAATAAAAATATCTCCAAAGAGATATAGTTTCTGATAAGTCTATGCCTATGAATTGAGGGATGAATCAACACATGCTCCAAAGAGATATTCTTTGGCAGCGACTCCCGCCACCAGGCTGAACTTCTTTCACCTCAGCTACCCATCTTTTCTTCCCACACATTCTACTGTTCCTCTGTCTGCTACTATCTTATCGTGCTCAAGGTTTCACAGAAGCCTGGCTTCAACTCCGAGGTCTCAAACACATGGCATGAGTTGGCAGGCGGGGACTGCACGTGCTTGGCTGCGCTTTCTTCCAGACCTTTTGCACACAGAGCGACTGAAAAGGGTTATGCACAACTGCATGAGCAACACAGGCAACAGAGGCAGTGTGTGTGAATTTAGGCAGAATGGTTAGAAAATTCTGTCTGCACAGCTGGACTGAAGCAAAAGCAAACTATGCAGGCGCTTACAACCTCCTGGCCAGCAGGAGGCGAACATGAGTGCTCAAAGTGCCACAGATGTAATTTTTCGTGATGTCGGTCTGTTAAAACATGCTGCAACTTTCCCTCCATCTATGACTTGTTCAAGATAACAAAATTAACTCCAAGTTAACAGTCTAAATAAATTTTTAAAATTAGAATAGAGATGCACAAATCAGTTTTGCCAATAACTTCCAATTTCTTGTTTTTGTAAAGCTTTGACCTTTTACAACAATTTGGGTAAAATAATTGTCAGTGATTACGTCATTGGCATTTTAAACTTGTTTGCATTTTGTATTAGCCAATACAATGCATTACTAAAATTATGGTCCCTGTCTATATTTTTGAGAATGTAGATCCATAATTCAGTGCTATTGCTTACATAATCCACAAGCTGAAATTTCAGAAGGGATAAAGCTGAGCAATTTCACAGTATTTTGTTAAGTCAAATGAAATTCTGTCATTGCTTAAATCAGTGGTTCCCAAAAATTTTCTGCCCCCCTACCCCTATGAATTACAAAACAACCCCCCGCATCCCATCAAAAAAATAAATAAAAAATCAACTGGGTACACACATCATTCAGCCAGACAGAAACCTATACACATATTTTATTTTCAAACTCCACTGAAGTTTATTTTACACTTCAGGTTGCAACAAAACAAACAACAAACCATCTTTACATTGAAACACTTTTGTGTAATTGTTTGTTTTTTTCCCCCCCATTCATCCATACTGCTTTGGGAACCACTGGGTTAAATAAACCAGATGTCTCATAAGAGAACACTGTTTGATTTTAAATAGCTCCTTACATCTCTGTGCCTTCTCTAAAACCATTGAATCACTTTACTGATACTGAAAACTGCAAACTTTGGATCATCCCTCAGTAACAGCAGCCACACCGAACAGCGTTGTAATTAGTGCAAGCTGGTAGTGCTTCAGTATGATGCGTTCACTCTTCGGAAAACTGATTTGACTTTTGAATGTCTCTGATAAAAGCCAAATGGTTCCTGTTTCAGTGTAAATGATCAAAAAATAATTCTTTGAACTAAACTGAGTTAGTTTTAGTATCCCAAATTGGCACACAACTTTGCACCCAGCCCCTTCCCTCCCTGAACAATGACAATTATAGTGAGCAAAGCTGGAATTGTAAAATTCCAGTAAAAAAAACTGCACTCTTAGCACGGCTTCTTTAAGATGGATACGTGTGTGTATGTGGAATTTATAACGATAGAGAACGCTCTTGTATCTACAGCAACAAATAAGTCAATATTATCTCCAATTTTTCCCATAAGAGGGAAAATGACCGACTTTTACATTTTTAAGGACTGAGACTGAAGCGAACATAGGTAAAGTCAGGAACTCAAAAACCATGGCAACATACTCTGCTGACTGTAGTTTATAACACAATAAAATATGTCAAATCAGCAGAAACTAAACAGTTGTACCGCTGAATACATTGGCATGGAACACATCTTCATTTATTGTGCTACGAAACCTTCCAACTAGTTGTCCAGCTAAATCCAAGACACACACATCCTTCAAGGATACCAACACTATACTCATGTTTTACTGTTTGTCATACAAACACCCAAGTTAATTTTGTGCATCAATATATTTGCTGGTTTGCTCTTACTTACTGACTTTGCAGTACTTCAGACAGTAAAATATTATCATAATGATACCAATTGTATTTTTCAGATCTTGAGTGATAATATCTCTGACTTGAAATGGGCACCTATATTAAATGCTGCTCAGGGCCCCCACAAATATCTGGACCGCCCCTGACAAAATAACCACGCAAAAAAGTATCAGACTCAGCCTAGTAAACAACATATGGATCATTTACAACAAACGAAGATTTTGTGGGACAGACTATGGCTAAAGGAGAGCATAAAATATTCATTTTAATCAACAAAAAATCAATACACGCCACTCACCAGCCACAGAAGTCAGGAAGATCACAAAGCAAAACGCAGATCTTGCCTTAGATTTCATTGCGGCTCGGCTCACAGCGTACTTTGGTATCGTTACTTGGTCTCTTCCGAGGCGTGCTGCACTTCTTTTTGGTCCTTCTGCTACAGCAGCTTCTACTCAGTTTCTCCACGTATTTCCACAAAAGTCAGCCCAATAACCTGAACTGATCTCCCAGACAGTACAGCACAACACATTGAGAAATAATGCAAAAAAAGAAAAAGAAAGAAAAACAAAACGATTTGTTGTTGTTGTTCCTGTTGCTGGTGTCTGTGGACTAATGATCACCAAAAGGAAGTGAAGTAGTCCCGCTTTGTAGCCCGTTGCGAAGCGGACAGATAAGCCGAGCAGCTATCTTGTGCGGCGGATCTTCCATCTGTGAGTGTCCGGAAAACGGCGTTTGTGTCCTGCAGCTAGCATGCTAGCTGCCCGAGGCGACAGTCTGGCTGGTGCTACAAAACTTGAGCGAAGCTGCGAATTGTCGCGAAAATAACCAACACGGTAAAACACATATTCTAATCGAAAGCAGCTTTAAAATATGTCCACATTCTTTTTCTCGAAAGTCAGTAAAATCACAAAAAGACCCTACGTTTAACTTGAGTACGGTTAAAGCTGATTGCTATCCAAGCTAACTGATGCTAGCTACAGAGCTAGCCAGTTAGTTCTGTGCGTCCAGTGTCGTTTTCCAGTCGGGAAAACATAAAAACAACATGCGAGTCACGGGCGCCTATGGTGAGCGGCGGACGGATCGTTGCCCCCCCGGCGCAGAGCGATGGCGGACGGAGGCGATGGATATCTCTCGGTCTGACCAGGGTGGCTGGGAACGCCTCGTTTGCGGGCTCGTCTGGACCACTCGTCTCCTGGTTTTAAGTTACTGCCGCGGACGGTCCCACACAGCCAGCCAGGAGAGAGAGAGACAGAGGGGTGGTGCAGCGCCGCTCTGCCGCAGACAGTGGATACAACACCGGGGACAAATGTACTGCATCCGTGTTCTTTGTGTCACTCTGCTGCGATTTGTTGACTATTTCAACCGCGTTTTAGTCCTGAAACTGATTCAAACCCACAAAAACACTTGACTATAAAGTCAGAATGGATATATTCATGTCTCTTTAACTTACTCACGTGTTGTAACGTTATAATAATAATTTTAAAATACTATTTACTAGGATTATATCTGCCATAAAGCAACATAAAGTGGTGCATAATTTAGAAATTGAAAGCAGGTCACAGATGGATTTAGTTTGTTTTGCACAAAAGCAGACCCAAAGCATAATGCTGGCACCACCATGTTGTGTTCAGGTTTATGCGCCATGCTGGTTTCCCCTTCAGAAATTTTATGTTTAATTTATTTTCAATTCAAAAAGAGCAGCTTTCGTAAATTGTGTTCTTGTTAGTTGTAATGCAGATTAAAAATACAAGTTAAATTAGTATTTCTTGACTATAGAGCAATTCTAGTGTTTAAACATGTCTTGTAAGTTAGTGTTAAATAGCTCAAGAAATAGACAAATTAATAATAAATGGCAAACCACAAAGACGGAGCAGAAAAATCAACGTTAATCATTGAAATGTAAGAGAAGGGAGCACTTTGAAGAAAGTCTGGCATTTTGATATATACCATAAAGAAATGTAGTGGTTGAAAACTGCTGCACATGAATAATGCATCATGACAGTGAAGGCACAAAACAGATTTTAAAATAGTGATACTTCACTGCCTCTTTGTGGTTAAACTACATACTGTACAAAAGTGATCAAAGGGTGTTTTTCATTGATAACTTATGATTAACAGCAAGGAGCTTAATAAAACGTTTGTTACAAAATTAATTTTATAGTAATTTGCTCTACAAACATGAGAACATCAACAAAATGTCTAGAGACAACAGCGGTGGATGTACCTTCAATCACTGACTTTGTGTCTGTGCAATAACACACTGAAATAAAAAAGTTGTTCAATTTACTTGATTTTATTGTGTACATCCATCACGGCATTCAAACTGCAGCATGTAAGTTTTATAGCAATATATATTTTTTACACATTTGTCAACACAATATCATGTCTCTCGCTTTACTGTAATGACGAAAGAAAGCTTAAACAAATGTTTTTAAAGAACCTAATTTGTATAAGTTACATACTGCTGCTTTAAAGGTTAATCTGGAACATATTTCTAGAAAAGATATACAAGATTATGTAGTAAAATATGTCAGATTTCGGTAACACTTTATTTGACACGGTGCGCATAAGAGTGACATGACATATATAAAAGAAATTTGTTTACATTCGGCAGCATATACATGTTCAAAAGTGTTAATAAAAATTTGAAACTTTTCTAAATCATTTCATCTTTTATAGAAATATATTAAAGGTCAACCTTTAAGCTGCAGTATGTTCCCTTTAGAAAAAAATAATATTTGTTTACACTATTACTATGTTATTACATAGTAAACAGTAAAACATGAGAGATAATCTGAGAAAAATTGAGCCTCGTCTTATACAGACATGACATACTGGTAGTTTTAACAAATATGTAAAAAAAATTGTAAGAAAACTGTAATAAAATTGTAATCGTAATACTGCAGCAGTACTGTCATGTTAATACATGTTCAAAAACAGTTTGTGAAAATCTGGGTAACACTTTATTTGAGTTTTACCCGTTTATGGTGTCATAAACATCAGGTTTATGACACCATCATAAACTTGATGTAACATCTGTCATGAACATGTTGTAATGCCTTTTATCAGTCCAAAAGGCATTACAACAGCTCTTTATGAATGTCTATGAATGTCGTTATGAAATGTCATTCAGTAATAATGACACTTTTCATGCAAAGTTGCTCCAAAAGTTGCATTAAAAGCACCAACTTTGCATTAAAGTGTCAATACAAAATATTGTATAAGACAGTTTAATTTTTTTTAGATTACCTGTCTCATGTTTTATCATGTAATATCATGTGACAATTTAAACAAATGCGTAAAAAACAGATATTGTTTATAAATATTATATATCGCAACTTAAAAGTCGACCTTGAGCATACTTCTGCAGTTCCTCATTAAAAATAAATACATTTATGTCCTCCAATGAGGAATACAACAATAAAAAACTCAGAAACTAAACATTAGAACATTACTAAATAAAAAATGTCCATTTACTCACTCATAGAGGTGGTTTTTAAGGGATAAAATGGAGGTAAACAGTTTGGACAGTTTACCTCCATCCAGTCCCATTACTATCTTCTGTAACACCTCAAAGGCCAGCAGTGTTGGCTAGGTTCAGTGCATGTATCAGTCCAAAAGGCATTACAACAGCTATTGGTATACTATCCAAATTGGACACCACTCTGATGCCTTCAAGGACAATCCTGATGTCTTCATCTGCTGAAGCCTGGACACCACCGGGCTTGGATGAGGACAGCGGGACAGCCATGCCATGAGGACGTCACTCCACTTCCTCAGCGCCGGCAGAGATCCTCCAGCGCTTCAAGGGTCTCCACCTCTGCACCATCTGTGGCCCCTCCTACTCCTCTTCCTCCTTCTCCTCCTCAACCTGAGGTGGCAGCAGTCCCTGCCATGAATGAGGACCTTAGCAGCATCTCGGACCTCATCCAGGAGAAGGTGAGCAAACACTTGGCTGCAGCTACAACCCCTCCTATCCCCTCCCAGACCTCCGGTTCCTCACGGATCCCGCTGAGACCCAGGATGGCTCCACTGCACCGCAGGTTGCAGGTTAGCACACAGCGGCGACTCACCTTCAGCGCGAGGGTGAGGACAACTCCAGCTGCAGCCTATTTCACCAGTGGATCCACTGCTCCACTTCCTGCTCAGGTAACGGTTACACCCAGACAGGTGGGAACCCTAAATAAAACCCGGAACTGGTCCCTTAACCTAAATAAAAAATATATAATCCTGGGGGACTCTAATGTGGCCAGGTTTCTGGCCTTAAATAACCCAGATTTACAGGTGGACAGTTTTCCTGGTGTCAAGTGGAGACACTTGACCCACCTGTTCGACAAAGTACCAGCTTTTGAGAAGATGGAGCGACTGATCCTCTCCCTGGGCATCAACCACAGGGCCCAGAGGGACAAAAGAGGAGCTGAGGGCGGCGCTGAGAGCAGCCAGGGACAGGTGCCCAAATGCAGAGATTTTTGCCCCTGCGATAAATTTCTCGCTGGCACTGCCCCTCTGTGAACGGTAACCCTCACTCACATGAACATCGTTTCATCCCAGCACTGGAGAGGCGGGCCTTCATGGTTGCCAGGGACAACATCCACTGGTCCAAGGCCACCGCTGCTCATATGCTCAGCCGCTGGAGTGAGTGGCTAAAATAGATGGCCCCGCTAGCCTGTCTAGGAAGGTGAGGGACTCTGATATTATAAATAAAAATATGTGTAACCTTTCTAAAACTTTCACTCTCAGTGATGCAGTGTTCCCTTTTAAACAAGTGCTTAACCTTCATTCCCACCCAGGATAACAATCATTTGAATAAAATAAAAATGCAAATGAGATATGATGTACAGAAATACCACAGGAGAATCAAATTGGCCATCTATTATAAAGATGATGTTGATAATGACAATAATAATAACTTGCCTTTCATGCCGGAGTCAGACTGGTCTCCTCCAATCACCTCTCTTCCTCCTGAGGTGGACAAATTAATTTTCCAGGACCTAAATTATTTGAACAAGGAATTTAAATTATTTAAAACTACACCTAACTTATACACAGATGAGACAAAAGCACTTAAAGAACTAATTACTAATAATAACATTGTGATTAAACCTGCTGACAAGGGCAGCTCCATATGAACATGGAGCAGTATCTGGGAGGGATACAAACAATTACATAAGACAAATAAAAAATTAGACACTCCAATTTATACTGATACGGCCCCCCCAGTAACCAAAATTTTAGATTATTTACACAAAAAGAAATTAATTAATGCAAAACAAAAATCTTACCTGTGTGGTTCCCCTGAACCCAGAGCCAGGAGATTCTATTTACTCCCAAAAATTCATAAAGAACTGAAAAAATGGAGCAAAGCATATGAGATCCCTCCCGGCAGGCCCATTGTCTCTGACTGTGGCAGCGAGACATATTACACAGCAGATCACTATAGCCCCTATCAATTCGGCGCCAAAGTTACATTAAAGACACTTATGATTTTGTTGAAAAAATCTAATTAATTTCTCTACCTCAGGTCTCTATTTTATTCACAATTGACATTGACAGTTTGTACACTAATATTGACATAGATGAAGTAATTGGCTGCATTAAAAACATATTATTGAAATATCCAGATATGAGGAGGCCAGATCGAGAACTTATACAATTATTAGAAATAAATTTAAAAAGGAACGACTTTATATTCGATGGCCAATTTTCCCTACAAATTAAGGGCACAGTCATGGGCAAAAAATTTGCACCGGCCTATGCCAATATTTTCATGGCTGAGTGGGAGCCCGGGGCCCTTAGTACGTGCAGAAAGGTTCCCCTGCACTACTACAGGTACTTTGATGACATCTGGGGCGTCTGGACTCATTCGGAAGCAGAATTTCAGGAATTCCTTCAGCACCTAAATACACATAATCCATCCATCACAGTAAAGTCCACTACCAGCGTTAAAGCGGTCGATTTTCTGGACACCACCACATATAAGGGACGACACTGTACACCACTAGATCAATCTTGTAAATATCAAATGTATTTTTTTAAGCACTATTTTTATTGCAAAGGCCATTCACAGCCAATGTTATCGTAAATATTTGTAAATACCTTTTTTTTCTCCTGTATTTTTCTGCATATTTATTACTGTATTTTTGTATATATGTTCGTTGGATTGCATCTGGTCCAGTCGTAATATTTTGATCTACCAGCAGAGGGCAGGCGCGGTGGTAAACACCATCAGCTGTATGACGTTCCAACCTGCATCCGAAGGGCCAATCAGAGCCCACTGATTTGTAAATAGTGTTTAAGTTCCAAATTTGAAACTGTTTGACTTTCTTACTGATTTTGCCTGAAGAAGGTTGATTCTCGACAGAAACGTCGCGTTTTGTTTGCTGTTCTCTTTGTTCCTTATTAAAGTGCCACACAGCAAAAAAATAATTTCAATTTTTCCTCTTTTTTCAGTTCACCTATGCAGCTTTCTTTTTCAATTTTTAGTTTAAAAAGTTTTATTGATTTTATTTGAGTTTTTCCTCTGGATGGCGTGGGATTTTTACCCGGATCCAGAGGAGGGCTGGGCTAAGTGATGACTCACACTGGTGAAAAGACGTTTTCATGTCTGCCCCGTCCAACACCGGCAGGGCAGACAGCGCAAATGGCAACCCGCGAACCAGGATCGCGATGCGCACAGGGGCGCACCGAACAACCGGGGTCCTCCGCCACAGTACAGGAGGCGCAACTACACCTCCGTGACCCGTGATCGCCCCTCAAGCCGCAGCAGAAGCTCCGTCCCCCACAGAACCGCTTCCAGCCATACCGGCAGCCCCGCCCTCGCTCCCGTGGCTGGAACCGGAGCGCAGTGCCTCACCAGGGAGGAAACCAGCGGCAGCAGCGGGCTGTACCCCCGGGACGCAACAACGGGCCCAGCCGCAACAGCCACCAGCAGTCTGATGACCCACACTTTGCGGAGAAGGTCAGACTGAAGACGACACACCATCTTAAAAACGTGTCGTGGGATGACGGTGATCCACCGGCCATTCAGCGGATCACATCTAATCTGGCTTCCTCTATCAAGCCGGCCCATCCGAGCCCCAAAACGCTCGACCTAATCGAGGGCCACGCTAAATCCTGGGCCTACAACATCATCACCATTCTGAGGCAGTATTATGCTGAGGTGCGCGCTGCTGAGAAGCGGATGCTCCTGGCCCTCCGCGGTGACCTCCCAGCCCCGCTGGAAGTTGGCTAAGCGCAACCTGGGCAGGAGGTTCAGCCTGGAAACCGCAGATGAGGTCCAGATCTACCTGGCTTACAGGGAGCAAAAGGCAGCTTCTCCATCCTCTTCCTCTTCCTGATCTCCCCCCTCCAGAGATCCTTCAGCATCTCAACGGACTCCACCTCTGCTTCTTCGAGGACGTCACAGGTGGCCCCTCCTCCTCTCTCCCAGACCTCCAGCTCTGCACGGCTGGAGCTGCGGCCCTCGCTGCAGACCAGGATGGCTTCCCTTCACCTGGATGGCCCTGCCGCGGTAGAACCATTACATTAGCAAAAAGAAACATGGAGATGGAGGGGATTAATGTAGTGCAGTGCACCACAAACCGTCAAAGTACTCAAAATCACTCATATTCTTACTTTTGTCACTCTGTCAGATCCGTTGCCATAACAACAGTCATCGGTTCTGTTAGTGTATCATGATTCGAGAACAAAAAAAAAACATGCGAACATTGTCCGAACAGAACACTGAGTCCATTGCTAAAAGCTACATCCAGTCTAGTTTATTGATTTATTATTGAGCTGCAGCCACGTTGCTAATAACGATAGATAGCAAAACGAAAACCAAAGAACATGCAGACGGTTTACAAATTAGTTTTCATTCAGCTCGAATAATCTTTGTGGAAACATTCCCAACTACAAAAAAAAAAAAAAAAAAAAATTTTAGATCACTAACCTAATCTGTGTGCCTCAAAAGATTTGTCTTGCTTTCTTGTGGTGGAATAGTCGAATAAACTGCGCGGCAATCGCGATATCTTTAAAATGATCTTGTTCGGCTTCTTATTGGTTGAGATTCAAAAGACCTTGTCCAATCATATTCAATTATTGTCTTTCGACGTATCGCATCATTTCCGGCGATGATACGACATGATTGCAATGTTTTAGTAGTCTAATTTACTACTAAATTAGAATTAGAATTTACTACTACATAAGAAAAATTTAACATTTTTCTTATGTTAAATCAACATAAGAAAAATCAATAGATTCATTATTGTTGGTAATTAAGTAAATGGTTCTTTATTCAATCGTGTAAATACAAGAAACGTGACTGTCTTGTGTAGTATTAATTTATTTTGTTTGTGTACCATCGTCACTTTGCATCATTTATAAGGAAATTGCTGTTATTGTAAGCAAGAACATTTGTAATTTATCAATTTTTCCTTTGCCCTGACAATATTTCTTGATAATAAATCCCAAAAAAGTTGTAATTATCAGGTAATTGTTATAATATTATATTATTAAAATAATTATAATAATAATTAACAAGTGAAATACCCGACTGAGTTCTTTTCTTTCACATATATTTTTTAACAAAACAAATTGCTTTAGTACGTAGAGTTCAGTGATGACTGTAACTGTCACATCAAATATAGAGCTTTGCTATATTTTATTAGGAATATGAGAAAAGCTTATGTCCATTATAGGCACATGGTGTTTCAAATAGTTTTTTATTTAATTCTCTCATTTATATTTTAATTTATCTGTTTTTCCAAAACAAATACTGATAGTGGTTTCCACTCAGAATACATTCATCCATCCATTTTCTGTTCACCCTTGTCCCTAATGGGGTCGGGAGTTGCTGGTGCTTATCTCCAGCACCCTGGTACACCCTGGACAGGTCGCCAGCCTGTCGCAATCCTCTCAGCATATGACGGACGTATTTGTCCCCTCTATATTTATGGTAGTTACGTTCATGTTCCAGCAGGTGGCGATATCGGACTGCGATACCTTGACATCAACGCGTAACTGGGCGCATTTCAGTGTTTTGCACCCATAAAACCTTATTGTGTCGCATCAGAAATTCAGACATAAAGCAACTAAAACGCAAATTAAAGAGGGATGCCAAGGAAGCTGAATAAAAACTCCGAACAGAAGTCATAAGATATGGGCTGGAGACATGATGGGTGCCTTGGTTTTCGGTGCTGTCCAATTGGATCCCAATACACAGAGAAATGGGCGTGACACTTAGCGGAGTTGTCCCCGGGGCTCGTGAGCCGCGGCGTTCGCGATGAGCGACGGAACTTTGAACTTTCCCTCAGGTACAACAGCATTGTAAAGCAGTGTTACTGTACGACAGGCGTTCCCACTCACACCTCGGTATTGCTCTGCTCCAGCCAGATGAAAGGTGGACTTCGCGATGGCTTCTGGTCCACCTGAGCCGAGGAAGTTTACCAGGGGGCTCAATAAGCCTGGCACGGCGGCGGAGCTCAGGCAGAGCGTCTCTGAGGCTGTTAGGACTTCAGTGTTGATGGTAAGAAGAAAACATCTCTTTCTGTCTCTACTGTCATAAGAGACAACTATAGAAAATTACATACTATGTGGGGCAAAATCAACCCATCATTTTAGGGATATTTGGAGAAACTGCTGCCCACTGGACCAGTGATGACGTTTCATATCACTGGAATGTGTGGGTTATTTTGCCAGCTGCTACTGCATGTTTCCCATGCCTGACTCTAGTTACAACTTTCTCAAAGAGGTTGCCAGGTAACTGAAATGCACACTGGCTGCTTTAAGTGGATGCATGCACACCAATTGGTGCAATCTGTCACCTGATCCTTGCAGATGCACCTTGTAACGTGATGCGTTTGTCAGAAAATGGTCACCAAGGGATAAAAATGAGAATAGACTAACTTTAGTTGTTTCAGGAGATATGAGTGCAGGATTCCTAAGTTAGCTTAATGCAGACACTAATTTATAGGTGGTGATGATGTTGTGCTCCCTTCTTCTGCGATTGTGATCAATATTTGATTGCTTTTTTCTGTCAGTTGCTGTTCATCAGAATCAGCTTTATTGGTCAAGGTTGTTCATACAAAAATTAACTGCACTTAGTTTTCCACTCTGCAGATATTTATACTATAACAGCTATTTTATATACCCTTATACCCACATGCCTTTTGGAGTATCACTTCACCTGCTTTGCACATCTAGAGTTTTCTTGCTCCTTCTTCTTTTCCAAAATAACTGAAGGTCATTCTCTGATTGCACAACATTTACCTCTCAGTTACAACTTTGGCATTTTTTCTCTTGGAATCAGGTCTGGACCGGGATGTATCTCATCTAAATGCCTTTATCTAAACTATTTTGTTGTTGCACAGGCTGTTTGTTTATGTCAAATCTAAGCATCACAACTTTTTCATGCCCTGTCACAATTAATGAGTGCTAATGAGCTGGATAACAAATCAATATGTGTAAAACTGAGTCCTATTATGTCCGTCTCGAGGTTAAGGTGGGATAACTTATCCCTTGTTCTATTTTTAGATGGATCCTAATGGTGCAGCTGCCTCTTTCATGTCCAGCATATATGCTGGTTTTGTAAATCCAAATATATAAATATAGCACACTGACCATGAGAACTTACTTAGCACCTTTAGTTGCGCTGACAAAGATGGACTGTAGTGTATACAAAAGTTGTTCAGTGGTAGAACTGCACAGGTGGGGTAAATCATCCCTTTTCTTGGTAAATATGTGGTTTTTATATTAGTCTTTATCTTGTCTGCTGGGCAATTATGTCCCAGAGGCTCATTAATTGTCCCCTTGCCCACAGTGTGTGAAGTATCATAAAGGATACAGTTCAGAACTGTGGGTTGCATTTAATAATGCATGAGATGATGTTGGGTGTCCGCGCTATTTTTATACTAGCCCCCTTTCTCCTCAGCAACTTGGTGTCACACAGAGCACTCTGGGGAGCATTAATTATGAATACCTGTGCTTGCAATAAATCATCTAGACCTGAGAGCGAGTTCACTTGCAAACATACAGTATCATAAAAACAAATCCACACCCATAAATATTTTGTCGGTTTTAGCTTCTTTTTTTTTTGAACATTTGTTTGGTTCAAGCCATCAAGTAAATTTTATTTCCAGATGAAGACAACTCAAACAGAATGCTGTTTTCAAATAATTATTTCATATTTTATGGGGAAAACTATGCAATACTGTTCACTGTTCACTTTACTCTTGCACCGTTGGACTTAAAAAGTTTCCAGTCTGGAACAGTGGGTCTTCATCATTAGCTGAGCTCCTTGTTGATTTAGGTTATACCTCTTGGACAGAATCTTGTGTAATATTAATACTACTTCCACCACCCCTGCTGCTCTGTCTGTTGGGGGTACCCCAAGGTTCCACTCTTGGACCTACAGTACATTTTCTCTCTACCTGCTTCCACTGGGTTCAAACCTTTGCAAACATAGAAATCATTTTCATCTCTATGCAGACAACTGTCAAGTTTATCGTCCAGTAAAACGCACAAGCTTGTGCTGCCTAAAGCATCGCTTTAATTGTCTTCCTGACATCCAGAGTTGGATGGCAGTAAGTTTCTTGCACTTTAATGAGAGTCAGATCAAACAACACTTATTGGAGGCAATTGGCAAATACCAAAAAACTTTGACTATAGCTTCTTTTTATTTGTTTAAATTCTTCTTTAATTCCCTTTTTTTCTTATCATCACTCTAAATAGGTGGGGCTGCTTGGTAAACGCAGTGGAGGCCAAGCCAGAAAGGCCCCTGCAGGTTTAAAAATGCCTTCCGAGTGTGAGAAATGTTGGCAGTGAAGTCTCTGTTGGCTTCATTCCTCTCTCTGTTCTTTTAAATAAGCTCTGTTGGCGTTGCACCACTAACAAGGTTTCTTTTTTTAATACCTGGAGTTAATTTCTTGCTCCTGTGCAGAGCCTCCTGAGACCTTTCTGCCATCTCCAGTTTTTAGGTACAGTAGCTAAATCGGTGCACTAAGAGTCAACTCCACTCCAGAGGATTTGGTCTGATTAGAGTGTTAAAAACCTGCTACGAGATAATCTGTAGATTTGCAGATGCTTTAGCGCTGCTGACCTATATCTGTGCCACGATGCAGAAGTTGATATGGAGTGTGGTTCTCTGCTGAGCTCTGTTGTTCTGAGAAGCCAAACCTACTGATTTTCTGGTCATGTGGTTTCTTTTCCTTGTCATTTCGATCTGCTCATGTTTTGCGGCGCTCCCATCCATGACTTAAATATATTTAGGATGAAAGCTTGCAAAAGCATCATATCGCTAGTTTATTTCTTTTCTTTCTTCTTTAAAATCTGTTACAAAAATCAACTTTTGAGCTATTTAGACTATCTAAACTGTATCCCTGCACACAGAGGTTGCAATGATTTACATCACATCCTCTGAGTGTGACGTTTTGGTGCTGTGTGGGAGTAATTTTTATTTTTATTTTTTCTTACTCTTGCAGCTGAATGACTTTAATATAGTCGCGACTTAGACAACATCAAAAAGCAGCCAGTTTTGTATGAGGGGGTAGCGACCTTAAAAGCCAGCTGACACTGTTTCAATCCAAGCTCTGTCTAGCATAAAAATAACCATTTAATATGAAAAACGTTCCCTCAGGTGGCCAACTTATGTGGTAATGGGTAAAACTGGAGCACCTCAACTGAGAGACCCACTTAGAAAAGCGTCCAGACAAATAAGCAGGAATATGACTCCTTAAATTCGTACATTCTGCCAAAGGCTTGTCTGGATAAAGTCTTTCTGAACACAGATGATATTCCAGTCCATGACAATACCTGCAAGCCTTTCATGAGACTCTCAATATCTAAATCACATGTGTGCGACCCAGATTCGGCTCTAACAGTCATAATCATTAACCCAATTTTCTTTTTCCCTTATGAACTAATGCAAAATTGGAGAAGAAATGAGGACAAAGACAATGGGAGAACAGTGTCAAATGGTGCTTTCATTTACTAAAGAAGAGGCCACCCAAAGCCAACATATACCTGGGTAAAAATTTATTGCCCACTAAAACTCGTAGCTGTTTGTTTTGTTGTTGTTTTTGTCTAATGTGAGATGTTTGTGTTCATTTTGGTTCGCGGTGGTTTTGACTTTTTACTTTATTTTGTGAAGCAGAAAAAGATGCAGATACATATCTAAATGTTTCCCTGGTACTCAATGTACCCTTATGTTTTTGGTTTTGTTTTGTTTTTTTACAATAACTATCAGATGTGGGTGATTGGGGATTAGTTATTTTCTCCTGGTGGAATAATTCTGGAATAAACAGCATCATTGTGTTTAAAAAAATAAAAAAAACAAGTTGAATCCACAAGTTTATAATTCTTGTGGTTTTTCTCTGATCCTTTCGGACCAAAAGTTACATATAGGCAGAAACATAAACACATAAATTCACTTTAACCATTTAATAAAATGTACCAAAGGCATTGGAACATCCACTAACTGAATTATGATGACTTACTTTTTGGAGACAGTTGACAGTTTCTGTTAATTCATGTCATAAAATAAATAAGTTATTGAAAGCTTTATGGTGGTCAACATATTGTAGTGAAAGTTGCCTGCCGTGATTCACTTTTCCTTTTATTCCTCTCAATGCTTTCATAAGTAGGGCCTGCCGCTGCATTTTGCTCAGACTTGCAGTCGGCCTGGCAGCGTTTGTGCATGCTGTAGTTCTTGTGGCTGTGGAAGAATTTTTTCTCTGGATCTGTTTTGACAAATGAGGTAAGGACCGGGCTTTTTTTTTTTCCAGTGAGTCATCAGATTTCAGTGCAGTTGCAGAGTTTTTAACAGACTGTTGGAGGCAGCAGTGATACACGTCATCCGCCTTAGCGGTTCTTATTGCACCGTGGAGAAGCAATCATGCTGCAGGAATTCCAACATGTGAAGACAAAAGAGTTATGCCTCCTCAGAGCAAAATTTAAAAAAATATATAAATCTTTTAACAGCAGGAATCTTTTTGCTAATTTTAATTTACCACTTCTTCGTAATCAATTATCTTTCTCAATGAAGAATGTCTTTCTCTAAGCTTATAAAACCAACAAACATTTTCAATTTAAATCCTAAATTTGTATTTATTGTAATTAGATTTTAGAACAATGTAGTGCATATTTGTGAAGTGGAGGGAAAATGAAAATGTATACAGTCCCCTTCATTCTGATAGCTCTAAATAGTGAATCCTGTGAAGGCGTCCAATAAATAAAAAAAAGTCAACCAAAGATTAAATGAAACCTGGTGTAACCAGTGGTATTGTTGAAAGGCTATATTTGAAAGACTAAATACACGCCCATCCTGATGGAGACACATGGTGGTGGCAGCATCATACCATGGAGATGATTTTTCTTTAACGGGGATAAAAAAGCCGGTTGAAGTTGATGGTAATCTGGATTAAGTCGATTACCATCACACTAAACTAGTGTAAATGCACACTAAACATTTTAGATTGTAGTTTGTAAAAATGTCTCATTTTACTTCAGTTTCATGATCACACACTATTTTGTGTTGGAAATAACAACAATGCCTTGGTTAATTTTCAGTGTTAACATCTGCCAGCCTGCAGCACAGACAAAAGAAGTGCAATTATTCCTCATAATGCCCTTGAGAATATTCGAATGACATCAGAAGGATGACTACAACACTTGTAATACCACTGTTAGTGGGAGAAAGAGGAAGGAGGGAAAGACGCAGGGAGAAAGAGTAAAACATTGTCTGCGCCAGCTGATTTATGTGGGGGCTCGTTTGTGTGTGTGCGTCTTTGTTTGTAACAGTCTGCTTGTGCTGTGTAGAAAGCGCTGCAGAGTCAGAGAAGTGACTAGGCTTTTTCGACTGAGAGGAGGAGAGAGACGAAGGAGTTAAGAAATGAAAGCGGCTGGCGAGAGTGATTGATGACAAGGGTGAGGAAAAGAGGGAGAGAAGGCAAACTGGAGAGGGAGCAAGTGCCTCGACGTTCACATCACCCCCCAGCAGGAGTGAGGAAGGAAGAAGAGTCAAACAAGCTGATGCCCTTCTTCGAATGAATGGACTGAATGAACACACACCATCCCTCATCCCTCATTCATCCCTGCTGAGCATCACACAGGAGGATACAACTCGCTGACCCATCTCCCAAGATTCTCTGCTTTCCGATTTACAGAGTCTTGGATAATAACAACAGTGGATAATTCTGACTCTCCTCAACCGTGGACGTCAACTCTTTCAGCCCACCTGTAAGAAGACTTTGCCTCGATTTAAGACAAAGATAAAGATCGGAAGATATGCTTCGGGCATCTGATCCGACTGCCACCTGCAGTGGAGGCTCTTGATCACTGTGGAAGCGAGGGTCCGTTTTCATCATGGGGTGCACAACCAGTGTGGTTCTGTTAGAGGGGCTGCGTTCCATCCTCGAGAGGAACTGTACTTATGTCAAAGGTTCTGTGGAGCTGGGGGCTCTGGAGGAGGAAGAGGAAGCGCAGTGTCTTTGGGGATCTCATCAATGGATACCCACCACTGCTCTGGTAAACAATTGCTCTACTTTAACCTCAAAGTTGTTGTGTTTTAACCAGTTCTGGAGCAGTAAGACACATTGAAATGTCCATTGTCCAATGTCCACATCACTGCATCTGCTTTGTGAATGAAAATTTCTTGCTAATAGTAGAGGAAAATAGCCCAAGTAGCTTGAGATGATAATATGTTAACAGTAGCTCAAATGAACACTCATTACAACCAAAGTTGATGGAAAACCACTTCTGAATTCACAATATGGAGAGAAACTAAGGCGACACTTCACACATTCTCACATTAAGCATTGAAAAATAACAGTTTATAAATACATTCCTAGTCTGCTGAGTCTTAATTTCTTTTATACAATTCAGATGATTGGTTAGAATTTGTTCTACAAAACATGAAGGCATTATTCTAGGTTGATGGTGTTGATGTATTGATATATTTGCAAAGAGTGAGCACTTTTCACTCCATTCCTAAATGGGACATATGATAACTGTCCATGGTGATAACAGCTGGTTGAGTCACTCAGTCTTTAATTTTGTTCTTCTCCTTTATTTAAATATGAGCGTAGATCCTAAATCCAACATTTGCCCAAATGTTTTACACCAACTGTTTTGCTGCTAGCACCTCCTTCTGGTACCTCTTTGCGTAGGAACTGACATTTCCTGGATGCTGAAATGATCAGTGAACAGGACCGGTGCCAAGACTGAACATCACACCTATGAGAGACAATGAGGACCTTACATTGGTAACAATGTGAGCTTTCCCTGTATAAGATGGGTGTGATGGTGGAGCGCTGAATGGACGACCAGAAATCCTGTTGTAACCAGCTACCAGCGACTCTAACCTGGACAGTGTCTTGAGTTAAGAGATGAAGAAATCATATTTTCATATAAGGCTTGATAATATATTTTTTCATAACATAAATCCTTTTTTGCTTTTACTCAGGTTATTTTTGCCTGATATTGAAATTGTTTAATCGTCTGAAACGTTTAATTGTGACATCACTGTAACCTTGGCATAGCCTACAGCTGGGCTTTTTACATGTTTGTTCATGTTAAATTAAGAAATTAGCAAATGTATTGTCATTATAATGGGACATAGACACAGTTGTGTCTGTATGTGACATCGTCTTGTAAGGCAAGCCTATTCAGGGACTTTCCTCACTTCAGGAGATGTGAGTACCTATGAGAAGTCTGATGTCATTAGCACTAAGGAAACTCCCATCTCGCATATTAAGTTGCGGCAGATGTGTTTTCTTGCACTACCTATTGGCTCTTATTATGTTTTAACGCTTTGTTGCTCTCACTTTAATGGAAAGTGTTTACATTCTTACTTTTATTAGCTTTGTGACAGATCAATGGATTTAGGTATATTATTATTATTATAAGGTGTACAACAGGTTGGATTTTCTCTGCTTCATAAGCAGCATTCTGACACTTCGTCTCTTCAGGGAGCCTGTAGCAACGGTTGACTCCCAAACATGACGTCAAGCCCGGCCTTATGCAATTCTCTCTAGACTTTTAGAGCTTCATCTCTTCTTACGTGCGCAAGAGTTGGAGCTTTGGGCGCACCTCTTGGGAAGGGTGTAGGGGGCTCACGTGCTCTAATTGGTTCAAGCTGAGTAAAAACAAATGGACGTCATCCCTCTCCAGCCCCTTCCCCCCTTTCTTCCTTCTGGGAGAGCTTCATCTTTTTCTTCCAAGCTCTTCTACAGATGGCCTTGTGAATTGATTTGTTCTCACTCCATGTATGATCACTGTCTTAGACACAATAACACTTGTGGTATCACTAACCCGGTACCATTGGGTAGCTCTGGGAAGTTTGATGGTGTGAGCGTGCCGATAATGAGGGAGGATGACCTCAGTGCAGACGGCGTCTTGACAACAGGCTGATTATCACGCAGGGCTGGTGACACTGTCACCATATGACTTTTGGCTCTGTAGGGGCAGAAGTGATGCAATATGTTACAGCCATAATGAAGGATAGTAAAGCCTCAATATGGGCTATTTTAAATAAAGCAATAAGTTCGTTTTCTCTAATTTCCAGCAGTGAATAAAGCTTTTCCAGGTGGAAAAAACCCTGAATCTGTATTACATTTTCACACACAGCACTTTAAAAAGTTACCTGCTGAATAGGACTTACATAACCTAATCAGTTTAAACAGTTTGAGGGTTTTTAAGCTGTGAAGCTTTGATGAATCTTTTAAAGGGGTAGCAACAGGAAACACCAGCTTAAGGGGATTCCTCTGCATGTTTTGCTTTTTTTTTTAACAAAAATGAGCAACTGTGGCTTCATTTGTGTTCTTCCTATGCAGCAAAGTCACAAGAGCTTTTTCAAAACCAATTTTAACTGTGACAAATATATCTGCTGTTATGATGATTTTATTTGTGACATATCCATTAGCCAAGACTTTCTTCCGTTTGGTGGATTTTAGGATTTTGACCAGAGTAGAATGATTAGCTATCTTTTATTTAGGGAAGAATGGTAACTAGCTGCAGTGACCAACCCCAGAGTACATCTATCACCGCAACTATTATCTGATATATATGTTTGTGTTTTGAGGGATTTTCCATGACACCTCAGCCGATTGAGGTGTGCTTCAGAGCTCCCAGGCCCGCTCCCATGTTTTTCTAAAATGTGGTCTCTATGAGAGGTGCATTTCAGCCTGTCCCTTTGAAGCCGGCACTGTTTAAACAATTTATGCAAATGATCCGAGAACCCTGCAGTGCAGAAAGTAAAGCTCAAGCACACGCTCGCCTACTTTTGTGCTAAACTTTCTTAGCGGCGATGGTGCTGAAACTGCAGTGGAGGAATGACAGCCTTTGAAGTCATCCTGACCCCTCAGCTTGTCATCCCACCTCTCCTCTTCCACAGTTTGTGCACTCAGATGCTCTTCTAACTAGACCGTTGGATATTAATTATTCTCTTTGAGTCAGAAAGATTCAAAACACCACTGATGTGTGGGCGCTGTGCACAACACAACATGTCTTTTTTTGTCTGAACGCCATCAGTGTCATCGTTTTAAGACACACAGTGTGAGAGGAACAGCTGAACCGAGGCCTCTTTTCTGCTAGAAGATGAAAAGACAACAACTGTCCACAGAGAGAGCTGAGTGTTACAAGAAACCCGGGGAAGCTCTTCCCGAGTCCTTAAACTTTAACAAGAGATTGTGTGTTGCACTTTAGAGCCGGAGAAGGAGGAAGTGACCCTGCTGTGGGAGTCTGATGTTGTAGATATACCAGAGAAGCAGTTCAAAGCAGAGGAAAAGCAGCAGTGCCAGTGTTGACTCTAGAAATATTGTTACTGCTCAGTTATTTTGAGGCTTTTGTAGAGTCTGTCTTACTGAATCTGTATTACATTTTCAGGATCAGGAAAACTGATCATTAAGAGTAATCGGCATGAGAAGCACTTGAAAAGGCAAAACATAGAGATTTTCTTCAACTTAACAAGTAGTTTTGAAAATTCAAGTATTTGATATTTGCATAGATTTGCACAGATTACTGACATAGTGACATACTTTTGTAAACGTCACGTACTGCAGCTTTAAATTGCCATATCAGCCCTGGTGATAATGCGAATTAGAGGACATACGTTAACTTACCATGTCCCTATGTTCAAATTGTTTTACTTTTTTTTAAACAGAACCATCATTTTGTCCAGATCTTTTTCTTTAGTTTCTTTTTAAAAATTGATCCACATTCTTAAAAGCATTGTCTGGTTTTCATTAGTAAATTGTTTTTTTATCATTGCTTCTATCAGTTATTTTAGTGACCTTGTGGGTTTTACAGTCATTAACAAAGGAGCACCAACAACTTTGTCCTCATGTTTATGGGCCAACCTTCAAGAGTCACACCAATAGGATCACATTTTGGCTTTTATTTTTGACTCGGCGCCTACAAAAATAGACCAAATTGTCAGTGCTCCACCCCCATGCTGGACAGCTGGAAAGTGTTTGTACTGATATGCTGCATTTAGTTATCTCTAAAAGGCATTGTGTTTATTATGGTAGATTGTCTCATTTATCCAGAGTTCAAGAAATCTCATGGTTTGTGCTGAAGTGTTTTTATTGATCAACTGTTCTGATTAGCAATATGTTTTCACAACAGACATGAGTCTTTTGTCGTTTTTGTTTATTTTTCTCACAAAATTTCTTACACTTTGCTAATGTTTTTCTAAATTCATCATTCTTGTGTGTACGTCTTATACAGTTGAGGTTGACTGTTACGTCCAGAGAGGATGTTCGTCTTTTTTTATCAAGACTGTAGATAAATAGGCAGGTGGGGCTGGAACATGATGACATGATCCATGGGTCTTTTCCAAGTTTTTAATGAGGGAGGGGTTGCTGTGCGTCCTCTCTTTCTCCTGCTGCGTACATTCTTACATCTGTACAGCTGTGAGGGTGGGAGGAGTCGTGTGTTTCTGATGAGAGACAGAGCAGGGGAGAGAAAGGGAAAGGGAGGCCGGGCCCACGGTTGAGTGAAAAGAGGGAAACTTGCTGGACGTCATCAAAGCTCTTGAAACTTTCGGAGACGGAAGACAGCTTTCTGAAATGCCATCTTCCGCCTGGCCATAAGGCGGACGCCAGCAGGACTTGACCGCCATGCAGTGTCGAACAGCCAAAGCCCTGAAAAGGGAGATGGTGATAGAGAGTCCACAGCAGTACAAAAGTTTGGCTGAGATTGAGGCAGAAGTTGAAGGAGTGCCACAGGTGCCAGTGGTGAGTATTCCACTTTGTGTTGAATCCTTCAGAAGCTGCTTTAAATATATTTCAAAAGGCCCGATGTGATGATGGGAAGCAGCAGCTTGTCTCTATGCCTCTCAAGGGAGCAGATCTTTTTTTCTGGAAGTGGAGCACTTGTTGCTTCTTTTGTTCATTAACCGTTCCTGTGCACCAGAGTCCAAGATTTTGGCCAATCTGATTTTAAAATAATTTAAACATTTTAACAAAACAAAATTTTACTTTTAATTTCAAATGAATGTTTTTCTTTAATCAACGATGTTGTCACAATATACCTCAGACGCACATATGAAATGCATTAATGTGACATAATTGCTGGCAAGTCACCCTGGAAAGGCACTGAGTTCACAGCTGCTTGTCTGCCTGGAGAGAATCCCATTATAAACTGGAGCTTATAGCTTTATGCTTATCAGCATAACATCCACAGGGCTGAGAAATTTGGAGGAGGTCATTGCATCACTGGGAAAATCGCTTCAATAAATCAAAACTTAAATCTGCAGCCAGACATGTGTTTAATTGGCCTCGTGTTTGTTGAATCAAGTCCAAGAGGCTAATCCAAATAATATAAATCAGTTTCGTGTCTACCAACTAAAAACTTAGTATTAAATGGTTGTGGTCATTGTTTTGATTGAGTTTTTGCCTGATTACATGTGTAATTCTCCTTGGCCAATATTCCTCAAAAGACCGACTGATTTTTATATTGGTGAGGGTTTGAGCTAATGTCACTCAACTGGTCAGTATGACTAAAAAGCACGATAAAGTTCAAGTCCATTTACATTTTTTTGAAGACGTTATGCCAAAAGTGATCCCATAATTGTGACAATGCTTACCTGTTTACTTGTCCAGGGCTTATAAAATTCATTCTTCAGCTTTTAATGAAGTTTGAAATACTATTGCATATTTGCCTTCTGTTTCAGTGGTATGAGCTTCATTAGGCCAATTCCCAATCTTTGCGTTCTGATGACTGATCTCCAGCTAAGCTAGGCTGCATTTTTTTTTTTCTTATGTCAAAATATTCCTTGGCAGGTGTGTTGCATCTCAATTCTGAGACACCTGAGAATCGCAACTTTCAAATGTTGAAGTATTTAACATCATGTTGTATTTAAATTGTATCTTTTAAAGTTTGAAAGTTAGCAACTACAAGGTAGAGTTGCTTTCAGGTGGACCTCATAAGCTTCAATATCAATAGTCAGCAACCAATCCTGATTTTGTGAACAAAAGTTTGATACCTAAGTGTTTTAAAATAAATACCAAAGCTGTAAATCGTAGAATAGATTTCTAGTCAGTAACGCTGTGAAACCTGTTTTCCTACCAGACATGCAACACCTGTTCAGAGCATAACTTAGGCATGACTTTTTTTGACTTAATTTTTACCCTGATGCCATATTGTGCCACCCCCCGATGTCATAATGCCCTGAATGGTGAGCCATATTGCCAGTATAGCCATATTGCCGTGGTAAAACGGACGACAGAGTCCGGCGAAAACTTGCGCTTAAATTCCGTGACGTGACAGGGAAAGGGATAAGTAAAAATTAGCCAATAGACAGTCTAAAATCAAATGACTGGAAGTATGTCAAAGATCAGGAGCCCCACCAAGTAAAACACTTAGATAAATGGATGACAAATTATAAATTTGACAGCCGTCTAAATTAATGTTTTGATTGTTTATTCTGTTACATGACTTTGTGTTTTTATGTTTGTTATGATGTAAAGCACTTTGAAATGCCTTGCTGCTGAAATGTGCCATACAAATAAAATTTGATTGATTGATTGATGTAGAAACCCCTAACTTATCATAATTATACCAGTCTCGTGTAATAGTACATTTTGGTGCGAAGAGACAAGAATTTTTATTGCTTGTCACTCTCCTCTTTGTACAAATCACCCATTTTTAGCAACATAACATTACACCTAATCTAACTTCAGAGAACTGTGCATCTGCTGCTTATTGAATTGTTAATTATCTGTGTATTTTTGTTCTCAAACTTCAAGGTTATTTTAAGGGAGACCAATCTCTGGGGTTTTTCTGTGGAATGCAACAGCTGAGGTCTGCAGTGTCAAGGGAGTATAACATCGGGAACTGTGCTCTGCTATCTTACTTACTGTCAAACATCAATGCCTAGGCAGTTCTTTTTGCTTCAATGATATCATCTAGAATGAAGACTCTTATTTAGGGAGTATACGGTTCCACCGCAGCTTCGAGATGTGATGAATGGATGTGCTACGGACAAATTCTCTGCAACTGCGTAATGCCGTGCGGGCCCCAAATCTCAGAGAAATGTTACTGAATAAAAGCATAAAAACATTTCTGAAGATGACAAGGTACAGCCAAGAAAGTGGCCAGTTGGTGTAGATCTGTCTCTGTTGCACACTGGTATAAAGAGGTAATGTGTGTGTCTGAGAAAAAAGTGATTCCATGAGCTGCAGTGGCCACTTCTTTAGATACTGAACGTGAGCCTGTGACACTGCGACTGGTACAAATACTCACACAATCTCCGTCATCCAACATCTCCTCCTCTTGTTGCCCATATTCATTGTGCCAGTTCCTGTATCTCGAGCTGCCAGCAAAAGGACAATAGCAACTTGTTGTCCGCACACTGTGAATGCTACAAATTTACCATTGTGAATGCGTCCAGAACATATGAAATGGTCCTGTTGTTGTTGAACAGGCACAGTTCCTTTATGGTAAATCAAACGATAGTTGAAAAGGCTGGCCTAAAGTTGTGTTTTCTTCCTGCAGGTAAAACCAAAGATCATAGAGCCTCTGGACTATGAGAATGTTCTCCTCCAGAGGAAGACCCAGATCATAAGCGATGTTCTGCGTGATATGCTGCAGTTCCCTTCGGAGGACTTCCAGGTGAGCAAGAGCAGCTCTGAACATGTTGATGGATTTATTACTTTAGCTTCCTTTTTCAAAAGGAAAATGCATTTTTACAACATTCACAACGTTATTACCCAAGAAGATGCATAAAGAAATATATTTTACATTCAAATTGATGTTGCTTGCGTAGAAATGTGAAGTACTTCTACTTAAAACTGTGTCTATGCTCAGACTTTTAGCTGTTTATAAAAGTGTCTGCCTCTTCAATGTGAACTATGTCTCCATCTTTGGTATCTTTAGCGCTCTCTTTTGAATTCTGCTTTTGCATTTTCACTTCAAATTCTCAAATTCTCAAAAGCTAGTTCTAAAGTTAGTTCACTCAGGTTTTCACCTTTATCTACTGCTTGTTTTTTAATGCAGTTATCACTTGCAGTAAAAATAATGAAACCAGATGAAGTTACCTTGAAGTAAAATACACTCATCATTGTATATGAACTAAAATACATTGAATCCCAGCGCAGTGTTTATAAAGGAACATCCAGCCTACTCCTAGATTATTGCGCAATCGGTCGATGATTGGTGGTTTTCATTAATGGGCTGTCTCTGTTAGTAACTGTCCACAACCAGTGTGTGTTCCTGTGTGTATGCAAGTGTCTGTGTGGTTTGACCCAGTCCGTTCATCTGTCCAACCCACCACATGTTTCACATCACTGGGCTGAGAGACACAAAGCATTAAAACAGCCAGACACAAGGGTGTGGCAAGAACAAGTACTGCACTCCAACGCTGATAAACATTGATTTAAAGAGTAGGGGTTCATAGTTTGGTATGTTTTTAGGAGGATAAAAAAAAAAAAAAACATATTTTTTTCCTTTCAGTGAACACTGAAAAAGTATAGAACTGAATACATTGTTTACGAAGTAAAACTTAGGCTACAGGCATCTGGGTTTGAGCGTGACTCTGTACTAGTGATGTTTGCATTTAGATGATTCTGACTCAACTGAATAATCAAGTTGGAGATAGAGCTAGCTCAATATCTTACTGTTGTTGAAATAATGATTACATCAAGATTTTGATTGATCCATCTTTCTGCTGCTTATCAATAGGGGAATCTTTAAAGCGACAATTTTATGTTAAATCAACTTTCTTGTGATTTACATAATGTTGTGATGTTATTCCCTCATCAAAAACACACCTGGAGTGTTGCCTTGATTCTTTCATACATGTTTGAGAAATCATTTACTCTCAACCATTCGGCTGTGTAAAACACCTGGTTGGACCCAGCACCACCTCTTAGCTTCAGCTTCTCCGAGCAGAACTCCCCAACTCAGCTCCTTCAGACTAGCCAGAGGCAATTAGCAAACACCTGGTGCAACTGCTCATCTGCCGAGCTCAGTATACGAGTGACTTCTGAGTGCAAGGCTGGTAAAAACTTAAAAGGTTAATAGAGGAGCCGTGTTGTAATGAGTTTTTTAAAGAGACAGAGGCTCAATTTGAAGAAGTTAAATACTGAAGTCAAATTTATTTTAAGTCATATTTGATATGTATAAATGTAAAAAAATATATATAAGAACTGATTGTGCTATAAAATGATACTATGTGCTTGGAAAACATATAATAATGCCCTTTTAAGCAGAGTTTAATAATGACCACAGTCGTAAAGCTCTGACTCATCAGTGCTCTCCCCTCTGTTTTGAATTTACAAGGTTCCACACAGCAATGTCCTGCATTTGTGGGGGACAACTGAAAAATCCCTAATTTCTCTGTGAACACACATTCTCACAAACCCATCAAAGAGGAAAGAGATTAAATGTGTGGTTATGGATTTACTCTTTGTTGATGTAGTGCTCAGCAAAATCATTCATGCTTCCTATACCACCTTTTTAACATTTCACCACTTTCCAACCACAAACCTCACTCTATTTTATTATTAGGCTCATATGTGATATACCGACACAGACTAGGGCATAATTGAGATCAGCTTTTCACGCTGTGTATGGACACACTAACAGAAATGTGGCAAGAATTTTCATCAATTTGGATGTTTGCAGATGACATTGTGATCTTAGTGAGTGAAAGGAGAAGGTGGACAAAAGCTGGGATGTAAGCTAATGCATTTAAAGTCGAAGAAGAAGAAAAGGAAATCAAAGAACGCTATGTAAATTTTCCAGATTGAGCCAAATATGATTTTAATATCCAAAAAAACCTGTGTACACACCAAAATATGGCAGAACGTTTAAAACCTTGCGAGCTCAAGAGTGTATGAACCAGCGACTTGTGACAAACGAGGGCATTGTGTCACTGCGTGCAACTCGTTTTTGTGAGCTGAGTTGAAAACCAGAGCACTCATCTTAAGCAAAGGAAGTGGCAGCCTCTAGTAATTTTGCAGACCCTCCGACTCAATAGCCTTCACAGCCTGAGGCACATTTCCTATGGACCCACACTCTACTCTGTCTGCCATTATAAGGCTAGGAGGGGAAATAATTGGGTCTGGAGTTTGACTGGATTGACTCAGATCCTACAACAGTCATTCCTTACTCTTTCAGCCCATCTCATCTGAAAGAGTGTTTTTAGCATATAAAACATACAAACACACCAGAAGTGATTTTTATAAGTCTATAAAATTTAAGAGTGTATACAATTAAATTAATTAAATGAAAAGCCACATGTAAAATAGAGACTTGGTGTTTTACATAAATATTAGAAATTTTCACTTGCCATTGTTGTAAGGCGGACCCGTTCTAAGCAATCGGCATGCTGAGGTGACTGAATCGTTTTTATTACAGAGAGTGCATCTGCATAGATGAAGTAACGTTATTATTTTGTTTCTGATGCAAGATTTGAATAGAATTTCAAATTCAGTGCCAGTGGAGCATAATATACATATGCATCATGGTGTTCAAAATGGCAACAAAAAAATAACAAATCTATTGATTATTGTTTTGCTAATGATCAAATGGTATACCTAAAACAGTAATACAATGGTGCTTAATTTATTTATAGCAGCGTATCTTCAGAGGTCATTGAAATAAAAAGCAGACACACAATTGCTCGATGGTTGAGAGGCAACCAGTATTGTTGATTTCAGTTAGTATAGTTGTAGACGTTAGCATGGGAAGTGCTAAAATGAGGCCTTCGGTCTTGGTTGTCTCTGGAGACTTCTTAAAAAGCAAAGAAGGATCCAGAAACCCCAGAAGCAGGAATGCTTCTGGGGTTCCACAGATCCTAGAGGATTTCTTCAGCCTAATCAGCTGGGACGGTTCGGGCATCTAATGAGGATGCCTCCTGGCCTCCTCCCTTTGAAGGTTTTCAGGGTGACCCTGGGGCGGATGTAGAACTCGCTGGAGGGTTTTTATAAATATCCCTTCTGGCCTCAAAATACCCTGGGAAGCCCAAAGACAGACAAAGAAGTTTAGTTAATTAATTAAAGGGAATCAGTACATTTTGTAATCTTGAAGTCTTGTAAAATGAAATTTGCCCTCCTGCCTTACAGAATGGATGCGTTGTGTGATGTGTTTTTCATGCCTCTCTCCCTTCAGATCTCCACCCTGCGGCGCCAGGGACGGACTCTGCTCTCCACTGTGCCAGAGACTGCTGAGAAAGAAGCTTCCTCTCTGTTTGTCCAAGAGGTAAAACCAATACATGCATGGATGCTGGCCTGCCATTTTAAATCCCTCCACAAGTGCCAAAGGCTAGGCTTTGCCTGAAGCCCTGCAATGTCGTTTCGATTGATATGCTGCCAAGTTTGATCTACTTTTAGCCAAGCACAATTTGCTTTGTTTCTGCTGTAGTTAGAGCACCTGGAATTCATACCTTTCACACCAGATGGATACTGGTACTGTTGATTGAACATTAAACTAATCAAAGCTTTGAATTGTGCAGGTAAAGCTGGTTTGATTTCAGAGAGGGTTGTTGAGAATAACAAAGCCAAACAAATGCCAATCATTCGTTTGGCTTTGAGAAGAGAGAAAACTCATCTGCTGCACATTGGAAAGTTGATGTTGGCCTTCATGTGAACTTTTATTTGTGTTCTCCATCCTCTGATTTCCTGACAGTAAGTGTGCCGTGGATTGTCCAGAGATGGAGTCCATACTTTACTGGTACTTGACCCCATGTGGTGAGAGAGAATCTGTGCTCTGGATACTTGGGATGGGACTCAATATAGAGCACAGTACATAATAGTGCCCCACTGCTGTAGCAAGGCATTACATCATAACTCCATCTGGAACAGCTGGGGTTACTTATACAGATGGATGTTTCTTTTTTCTTTTTTTCTTACCCTGAATTTATTTTTCCACTTTTATTGACCTTTTGTCTTGGACATTGTGGGTTCTGTTGTTTTTTGGAGAAATTCAGAGAGCTGAAGAACACATATTGAGATAAGAAATATGACTACTAGCTGTATTTTGTACGCTTTTGTAATTTGCCATTGTCTGATTTTTCAATTTTGATGTTTCTCCTTACAGAGTTGTGAGCATGAACAATCCATTAAGCTCATGCCACTGATTTGAAGTCTGGATCTTTAACTAGGTCGCTTGAAAATTAATTTTTTTAAATCTTTTTATTTTTTGCTAAACGTGAAAGTTACTTTAACAGTTTTGTTTCATATACAAAGCAGAACTTTGCACATCTAAACTT
The DNA here is from genome assembly GCA_010277075.1 of Poeciliopsis retropinna. Lineage (NCBI taxonomy): Eukaryota > Metazoa > Chordata > Actinopteri > Cyprinodontiformes > Poeciliidae > Poeciliopsis > Poeciliopsis retropinna. Next base: position 7,333,475 of record VMRM01000029.1, on the reverse strand, counting down.
TTATTATATTCGTCTGGAAATATTTGAAAGTCCATGACTTCCCTGATGTTTTTGAGCAAAGTATCAGCTCCTCTTCAACATGTGTAAAAATGTGTTTTATTCATTTAGCCATAACTAAAACCCACTTCAGTTCAACTTCATTTCCTCTCATCTTATAACCTCAAACGGGTTTTTTTGTTCCTTTCTCTCTGCAGTGCATTAAAACATACAAGTCTGACTGGCATGTGGTCAACTACAAGTATGAGGAGTATTCTGGAGACTTTCGCCAGCTTCCACAGTGAGTGTGTGTAATTCAGATGTGCTAACCGAGGCTTATTCTTTGACCATAAACGCCCTAAGCTAAAGTGCAGCGTTTGAAGCTTTAAATATACAGACAGAAATGAGGAAACAGGAAGTCTTTGCAGCAGACTGGTCATTATGGAAGGTCAGATTAAAGATACAGTTTAGTTGCACTTTGCAAATTGCATTAGTCTTTGTCGTTTTTATCTCTAAACTTGAAATGTTAGTATGTCTTGGCAACTTGCAGTTCTATTTTAAACATGTTTCTTCATCTTGTAATCGTCACTAATTTAAATGTTATTCATGAGACCTTAGGATCTATAAATGCATGTTCTCTTTTGCTAATGTTCCCTCAAAGGCATTTAGTAAATCTTATTGTGCTCAGCGATGTTGCCCTTTGTTTACCGCCCTGTAGCTCTAGAAGCAAGGATACCTGCCATGGAGGTACTACAACAACAATAGGGGACTTCCTTTGTTTTTCATACCCCGATACAGAGAGCTATTTTAGGAGCAATGTTGACTAATACCATTTAAACAAAAGGAAAATTCCAACAATGCGTTGGGCGTCCTTGGCCCAACGCATTCCCTGAGTGCAGGAATTAACTCCGCAGATGTCGTGTAATGTTTAAGTCATGGAAGGGCAGAACCTCGATAAATCCTGGCCTTGGTTTGGACTGTTTATAGAAGTAGTTCCTCAGAGAAAGTTGAGTGGTGTAAAGTTCAAAGGGAAACGGTGCAATGCTTGAGTTGTACTTTCATAAAAGGTTGCAGTTTTCAACCTAAAAGGTAGAAAATGCATTTGTATTATTAGTGCTGTTTGTGTGCTTTCGGGGTTGCAAAACGCACTTTCTGAAAAGTATTTACACCCTTTGAACGTTTCCATATTTTGTCATGTAAATACAAACTCCAATGTATCTTATATTATGAAGTAAACAGTCACACAGCAGGGCATAGTTGTTGAAGTTTATTGTGTACCTTTTCTTTTTTCTTTTCCAAATAAGCATTTGATAAGTGTGACGTACATTTGCATTCCACCCCCTTTAATTGGTATTGTCTTTATATGTATGTTCCTAGTAGGTTTGCACAAATTGCACACAGAGAGGCCATGAGCATCAATCCTATTGACATGATGCTGCCACAAAAATATCAGTTTTTGCCTTCTCTTCAGAAAGCTAAAACTTCTGAAGAGAAGTTCAGAAGTTTAGAAGATTGGCTAAGACTTCTATTCAGAAGTTTAAAAGAACATTTACAAAAGAACATTTGCACAAATTGCACACAAGAACATTTTAAGATTTTAACATTATAAAATATAAGTTCAGAAAAAATTTTTTTCTTATTTTTTTGCCGCTACACACTGCTGTGACTTGAAAAATACATACTGTGAATTTCTTAGCCATCATTTAAAGTCACAGCTGAAGGCAGGCGTAGCAGTGCTAATGAATAATGAAAAATGACTGTATGACAAGAGGAAGTTTAAACCGAACCAAGTGAAATGAACGTGACGTTTCTCCTTCAGTAAAGTGTTGAGACCAGAGAAGCTTGCTGCCCACGTGTTTGAAGTGGACGAAGACGTGGAAAAAGATGAGGTAGAGTTTCCAAACATCTCTCCTCACCCAGGAAATCCTGTTGATCCTCTTCTCCTTTGGCGAGACATAATAAGTAGAGAGCACTATTATTTACCTTAATGAAACTTCTTTTTTTCCATCTCCTCCAGGATGCAGCCTCTCTTGGATCTCAAAAGGGAGGCGTGTCGAAGCACGGCTGGCTCTACAAAGGCAACATGAACAGTGCGATTAGTGTTACCATGAGGGTGAGCGTTCTAGAGAAAATGTTACCCTTAAATGATTATCTCTGATCAACATCCATCCTCATTTGTCTCAGTTTTCAAAAACACAAAACCTTTGTTCTAGTTTATACTGCAAATATTGGCTTGCTTGAAATAAAGCAAAACTGACTGACAAGTAACTTTTCAGAAACATATAGCAGCTTGTTTTAAGTCAATAATCCCTCATTATTGATGAAAAAGTACTAGTTCCACTAGCAGATCATTTAATTATAACATGAGAAAAATGTCTTCTTTAAAAAATTTGCCAATTGAGCTAGTACTGTAAAAAAAAAAAAAAAATCAATATCAATAAGTTATTTGCTTAAAACAAGCTTCTATGTCTTGCTGAAAGAAGTTTGCGATTTTGCATTGCAGAACTTTAAAACTATATGTAGGTGTTTATTTTTTATTCTACCCACGTCCAAATGAAAACGTGCCTCAATGATCAATGCTTTTATCTTTCTTCTCATGTTTTCAATAACTTTTAAGGCAAAATGTTTGCACTTTTTCCTTGCACATTTGGAAATCAGATTAGGCCTCGCTATAGATAGCTCTTGACGTTTTCAGTATACTTTCCCATGCCCCGTTCCCTCTTTATTTTTAGATTTAACCGATAAACAACACTGTGGTTTTCACAGTCTCTGTTTTAATCCTCCAGTCCTTCAAGAGGAGATACTTCCATCTGGCTCAGCTGGGTGATGGCTCCTACAACCTCAACTTCTACAAAGATGAAAACACCTCCAAGGAACCCAAAGGAACCATCTTCCTTGACTCGTGCATGGGGGTTGTTCAGGTAACGTTGCCTGTGCGAGGATTCTTTAGAACTTAAACTTGAGGACAAAGCTTGGGATTATGTGCGTTCTTTCAGAATAGCAAAGTGCGTCGGTTTGCGTTTGAGCTGAAGATGCAGGATAAGAGCACGTTCCTGCTGGCTGCTGACAGCGAGGCAGAAATGGAGGAGTGGATCAGCATCCTGAACAAGATTCTTCATAGCAGCTTTGAACAGGCCATGCAGGAGAAAAGGAACGGCGATCTGAATGATGGTATTTTTTTCTGATCTCCTCAACAATTTTTGCTCTTTTTTTTTTTCCCCCTGCTATTCTCACACAGTTTCTAATGCATATGTTCCAAATGTCTTGTGGGATTTTAAAGCTTTTTGCACGTTTTTATTTTTAACCCCCCCCCGCCGAAGGAGTGATTATCCTAAAAATGTTACACTTTGAAAATCATTCATAGCTTCATAAGCTAAATGTTTTTCTTTTGGTGTTTCCAGAAAGGCAAAAAAACCAAAACTTCATTATGGTTCTGCTATAACAACCACAGCTAACAAAGCTCATGTTGATCTCTCTAACAGATGAGGAACATGGAAAAGTCGAGCTTTCCTCTGGAAGCTTTCCAGACAACTTTCAGGTAACCTGTTTATCTATTTAAGCCACACCTTCATTCATATCCCCCAACAAATCAATTCTGTCACTGCTTGTGAGCCCCAGTAGGACCTGATGTGCAGAAAGTCTCCTGATTATTTGTAGTCAAAGCTTTGAGCTAATTAGTCAAACGTCTGTGTTTCCAGGAGCCACATTTTTCACTTAGTGGTCACTCTACGCACATCTGGATAAGTGTGTTTGCTTCTCCAAGTGGAATACTTCTGCTCAGGGAGTGGCATTCTAAAGACAATCACTTAGACCTATTATGGGATTTGTTTGTTTTCTTTAAAAAAATAAATAAACAAAATAAACGTTGACGATCCCAGATAGATTTATTATTCACTGCTGTTACCTTCATACTTGCATTTTAGCATTTTGTTTTGGTTTCTTAACCAAAAGTATTCACACTTCTCAAACTTTTGCACAAGTTTTTAGGTCACAATAAGCAGCAATAGTGTATTTTGTTGGGATTTTATGTGTTAGATCAAAACAACATGGTGAAAAGGGGACAGAAAAGGATACATCATTTTCAAAGTTTTTGGGAAATAAAAACCCAATGACCTCCAAGAGGTCTGATTACAAATGTACAAAGTTCACTGTACTTGTATTGCTTTGCAGCTCTCACCAGATATTACATTCAAGCTCTTTTTGACTTATTCTATATCTTGTCCTGGTAACTGTAGGAATCTGTGCACAACTCTTTTTAAAAACATTTCATTTGATTTGTGCCAGACTGCCAGAGATATTGAATCCAGAATGAGAAGTGAAGCTCGCCTAAAGCTGTTTACTCTGGATCCAGACACTCAGGTGAGGACGTTCCGGGTTATAAGTATTGTGAGAAGTTTTAAGCCTTCTAACGACAACTACGGTTTGTCACAGAAACTGGACTTTTCTGGCATCGAACCAGATGTGCGTCCGTTTGAAGAGAAGTTCGGGAAGAGAGTCCTGGTCAGCTGTCACAACCTGTCGTTCAACCTGCAGGGCTGCGTCACAGAAAACGAAGAGGGACCGACCACTAACGTACGCTTGAGAGCTTCGGATGCATTTGTTGTTGGACAGAAATTGGAATCTGAAGTGCTCCCCGGCATTTACGCAAATGCCAGGGAGTTTTAAATCATTCAGATGGCCCATTTGGATGGTTGATTGTTAAAGCTCATATTGATGGGTTCCTGACTCCCAGCCAGGGCTTCACAGGAAGCATTAGCACTAAATGTGGTTTCCTGACGTCACTTTTAGTGAAAGGAGAACTGTTCCTTACACAAGATACTCAGCTGTGAAAGCTCAGCTATTAGCACAAGACTGCACGTACCTCAGATAAAGAGCCTTGTGTAACGGGATCTTCTTGGAAAGCGTAAACAAGAAGATCCATCTGGGCTGGACGAAAACTGTGAAGTGCATCTGGGAGGAGGAACATCTGTTGTTCTCTTTGATATTTCACTCCTCTTCTTGGTCTTTACAAAAACATTTCATCCCTCTCCTTCCTGTGTTTCTTCTTTCTCCGTAGGTTGAACCGTTCTACGTGGTCCTGTCCCTGTTCGACGTCCAGAACAGCAGAAAGATCTCCGCCGACTTCCGCGTGGATCTCAACCACCCTTTGGTTCGCCAAATGACATGTGGTCAAGGCAATGGTCCAATTCGGAAATCATCAGCGATGGTCCCCCAGAAGGCCTTGGCCTGACTCCTCACTACCCCACACAGGGGGTCTTCTCTGTAACTTGCCCCCACCCAGAGATCTTCTTGGTTGCCAGAATTGAGAAGATCCTCCAAGGGGGGATCACCCACTGCACCGAACCTTACATGAAGAGTTCAGACTCCACCAAAGTGAGTCACAAGCAGAGATATTCACCTTCTTGTATTAGTAGATAATCACATTAAATAAATACATTCTTGTTCAGGTGGCTCAAAAGGTGTTGAAGAACGCCAAGACAGCCTGCATCAGACTGGGACAGTACAGGATGCCGTTTGCCTGGGCTGCAAGGTGTGAAGCTGGCTTACGATAGACCCGATGTGGTGTGTAGATGGATAAATGTTTGTGCACTGTGGTTACCGACATTAAAATTCCAGATATGTTCCATCTATTTTACACGGTTCCTGTTTTAGACCACAATGGTGATTCTGACAGAACGGGTTTGAGAGAGGGAGAAAGGATGGGAACCGGAAAAGTTCACAAACTTTCAGATAAAGTCGGTTCAGATTCTCCCAGGACAAAAGGGAAGAGTCCTGGTTGGGCCAAATTTCTCCGCCAGCTGTAAATACATTAAATATAATATAATCTTAAAAGCATCTAAAATTCTGGTTTGAAATACAAACAATACAGACAGAAACTATAGTAAAAATCTATATTCTGAAAAAATTCATTCATATTGTGCATTTTAAAACCCTATTTTCCCCAGACATCTACTTATAGCGCCCCAAAAAGTCATTTTATCTTTATGTTATTTTAGATATGAATATATTGAATTTTTGAAATGCTGGAAAATTGATTCCTTTTGCTGGAGCTAATCACAACTGCTGCTAAGCTAACCGAGCTACATGTTTCATCACAAACATGGAGTAAATTGTCTGCAAGGTGCCAACTGAGTATTATTATAATAAAATTCTTTTAAAAAGGCATGAAAAAGGTAGATAAAACCCTTCACTTAAAAGTAAAAATAAAAAGCCTTTAAACACCAGGCCTTTTTTCTGTGTGTGTTGTCTGTCACATTGGCATGCAAATCTAACAGAGTTGCATAAATGTGTTAAAGCCTAGCTATCCTATATATTCCGGTTCCTACGTTTTTTTCCTCTGCAGGCCGGTATTCAAGGATGCATCAGGAACTCTGGAGAAAAACGCTCGCTTCTCCGCTCTTTACAGACAAGACAGCAGCAAGCTGTCTAACGAGGACATGTTCAAGCTCCTCACTGACTTCAGAAAGTATGTTGCATTCAGGGGTTGTGTTGTTGCTGTTATCGTTCTTTTTCCTGCCCTCCAAATGTGCTTTGGTAAACTTCAAATAAGGTTTTCTTCCTCTGTTCTCCCTGCAGACCAGAAAAAATGGCCAAACTCCCTGTGCTGTTGGGGAACTTAGATGTTACTATTGATAACGTCGCACCGGACGTACCCAGTAAACCTTTATTTATTTGATTATATTTTTTCTGAACTTCTTCAAATCGTCAATTTAAATGACTATAAGTTAATAATCATCCCTCTAACCTTGCTGCTTGCAGACTGTGTCACTACCTCATACATCCCTGTAAGAAACTTTGAACAAAATGGTTCAGGCAGCGCTCTTCTGGAAGTGGAGGAGTTTGTGCCGTGTATTGCCAAGTGCGCCCAGCCGTTCACCATATATAAAAATCACCTGTATGTCTACCCGAAACACCTCAAGTATGACGGACAAAAATCATTTGCAAAGGTACGTATAGAGAAGGTAGAAATGGCATATAGTTACAGTGTCTTACCATAACCAAAATAATCTTTTATTGTCTTTTCATTCACGTTTATCCTCAAGCTTATGTTGTTTTTTACATAACATAACAAAAAAAAAAAGCATAAACTCTTTTAATTTGTTGTTCTGAATAGTCAGATCTCATCTGCAACATGAGCTGTAGGTCCAAAGCATATAAGCTATCCTATTTGGAAAGCAGTTCCTCTATTTGGCAGGCATTCTCGTATTATCATCACTTTCTACTGCTGTTTAGCCCATGAGGCGACTGGCAGCGGCCTCCAGCTCATTTAGGCCAGCTGCAGAGCCGGAGAGGTTTATCTGCATGCCAAGCATCAGCTTTTCATTAATACATTAAAAAGAGGAGTGTTGTTGTTTTTTTTTTTTCAAATAGGTCAGCTCGTTACAGGAAGCCAAAGATATTTAATAAGATAACTCTCGGAAATCTACTTGAAGTGTTTGTACAAGCACAAAATTACACTCTCCATATTTAGCTCCTGATTTTCATTTGTATTTTTGTGTTTTTATCACCCATTTACAGGCAAGGAACATTGCTGTATGTGTTGAATTTAAAGACTCTGATGAGGACGAAGCCCAGCCACTGAAGGTACATTTACACAAAACACTGTGCTCTTCTCATTATATCTGTTTGAGTGCTCTGGGTTGGAAAAAAAAACAAAAAACAAAACTACAAACTCCTGAGCAGAAAAATAGCAAAAATTCTTTAACTGATATATAGCTACACATTGGACAATCCCACATGGATTACAATGTTTGCAGACGACATTATGCTTTGTGAGAGCAGGTGAAAGAGAGCCTAGAAAGGTCTAAAGGTGCAGAATGCTTACATATTTGTTCACTCTTTCATCTCTTACATCCGCCTTTGCCGCAGTGCATCTACGGCCGACCCGGAGGACCTCTGTTCACTAAACAGGCTTACGCAGCCGTTCTCCACCACCAGCATAACCCCGAGTTCTACGACGAGGTATTCCTGCTTGTTGTTCCTCATCAGAGTTAATTTGTGTAAAGGTTAATTCGATGATTGAATTGTCAATCAATCAGAGGAAGAATGAGTCTCTCTATATTTCTGCCTGCAGATTAAAATAGAGCTGCCAACTCAGCTGCATGAGAAACATCACCTTCTCTTCAGCTTCTATCACGTCAGCTGTGACAACAATAGCAAGAAGAAGGATGTAGTAGAGACTCCTGGTAGGCTGCTAAATATCCCCGGGCATATCTAATGTATGCTCATTTCTGTGTAAGCTGTAACAAACACGCAGCCACATCTTTTTTTATGTATTGTCTTCAGTGGGTTCAGCTTGGCTGCTGCTCCTGAAGGACGGTGGCAGGGTCATCATAAACGAGCAGCAGCTTCCTGTCGCTGCAAACCTACCTGCTGGCTATCTCAGCTCCCAGGATGGCGCTAGCAAGGTAACAACAGCGAAGAAATCAAATTTTTAGATCTGTGAGGGTTTGGATGTGAATAGACATTTGACTGTTGAGATTCAAAGAATTTTCTGCAAATTTATTTGTATTCAAGCCCCAAATATGATAATACAACCAAACCGTTGTCATTTTCTTAAGTGTCTCAAGGTTAAAAGATAGAAATCTTGTTAGCTGAGATTGAATTGGGACCTCATGCAGGCCCCGCAGGCTTTTACACCAGACGCCTCAGAAATCTGCTTAGCTTTAATCTATAACACACTGAAGTGTTTGATGGAGATTTCTTTATTATAAATTTAATTACAGCCATTTTCTAATCTCCGCTGTACAGTGAAAACCCCATCACAGTTTTGTCTATCTCAGTAGGGAAAGAAGACGCACCGCTTTCAGCAGCAGCATCGTCTTCATATGCGTCTGATTCTTTAGCATTTTAATTTAATCTCCTGGTGTAAAACAGAAACGTAGCCGTTGCTGCCCGGCTATAGAGAAATAAAAATGTTCAAGATCCAGTCGCCTAGAAATAGCAAAAAGGAAAAAAAAGAAAATAAATATTGATAAATGCATTTAGTTTAAATTTTCCAAATGTAGTAGGAACTATTCCGTCTCAACCTCTAAAAGCAAACAGCATAATCAACTCTTACTAGTTCAAAAGAACTAAATGAATAAATAAATGTAATTTTTTTAAATATTCCTCTTGTTTTCTTCTAATTTGCTTTGTAAAAAACTTTTTAAAAATTATTTATCTGTAAGATTGTGAGTTTTTTAATGAATTAAGAAGACAAACAACTGAAGCTATAAAATAAACTGTTATATTTGCCTTTGTGTATTCAAAAGAGAAAATGACAACATGTACTGTTATACAATTATGATGAATTCACTGAAATAAATATAAATATAAATGCTACTTCCAGTCTATTGCTCATGCCACTTTTTAAAAAAAAAAAAAAAAAGCTTAACAGGCAAGTGTAGCTTTCATATTCAGAGAGTCACTTTTGCATTGATCAGTATGGAGCACAATAATTCATACGCATTTATCACTGCAGCAATCTAGCTCTGAGATGAAATGGGTGGATGGAGGCAAACCACTGTTCACATTCTCCACCCACCTTGTATCTACAGTTTACACTCAGGTAAACACACTTCCTTCATGCTCAGTCTAAGGACCTGCTGCGTCTTTTTTTCTGGATTAAGAACAGTGATTCCGTCTCTTCAGTTAAATGATTTATCGCATCGCATGTTTTCACCAGGATCAACATCTGCACAACTTCTTCCAACACTGTCAAAGCATGGACATGTCAGAGCAAGCCTCAGAGGGAGAGCTGATTAAATACCTGAAGGTATTATGAGCTCCGTTAAATACCCAAAACCAACAAAGGTTCAGTTAGTTTATTAACCATTTCTTGTCAAAAGCTAAGTTTTGCAAATGTTATTGTTTTTTCCCTCATCTTTTTTAGAGTCTTCATGCAATGGAAGGCCATGTGATGGTCAACTTCCTGCCCACAATCCTCAACCAACTGTTCTGCGTCCTCACCAGAGCAACGCATGAGGATGTGACCGTCAACGTTACCAGGTAGATTTTTTTCTCCTTGATGCCATATTTCTTCTTTTCATTGGACATTCGGCCCACTCTTTGTGTTTTTCAAGACCCGCCGTCACACTGACATAATAGAAATGTGATTTATTTTTGTTGTTGTTGCCATTTTTCTCCTTTGCTTTTCTTCAGGGTAATGGTTCATGTGGTGGCGCAGTGCCATGAGGAGGGACTTGAGCATTACCTAAGATCTTTCGTCAAGGTGAAGTTTTGTTATCATATCACTTGACAATGATATTCAGTGTGTTCCTGGAACAACTAACATATAGTTAGTTGATATTTTTCTCCTTGTAGTTTGTGTTTAAGCCAGAGCCTTACTCATCCATCTGTCTAAGAACGGTTCACGAAGAGCTGGCTAAAGCTATGACAGCCATTCTCAAGCCGTCCACTGACTTTTTAACAAGCAACAAGTTGCTAAAGGTAACCTGAACGTGCTTATTACTCTGCTGTACAAATACAAAGGTAGGATGAAACACAAATTTACCTGAAAAAAAAATCAATTTGTATGCAAAAAGTTCTTGTTCTTGTTTCTCCAGCTGAATTACTTTTCTGAGTGTAAATGTGGGCAAAAGTTGACTTTGTGCTTTGAATAGAAAACTCTACAATTATTATTATCTTTAAGAGGAGTTTATCTGGGAACAACAATAACAAGAAAGTACAAATGTCTTCACAAAAGAGTTTGTAATGCGATAAACTTTGTCACAACTAAACTGTTGAAGAAACTGCGGTGAGCGACATGGTATACCTATAGCTAATCAAAATGTTCACTCTCAGACTTCAGTGTTTATCTCGTAAGTTTCCACACACCACTTCTAACTTTTCTTTTCCTTCCATTGACGTTTTCGTTCTGTGTTGCAGCACTCATGGTACTTCTTTGAAGCTCTGGTAAAATCGATGGCTTACTACCTCATGGAGAGCGGTAAAGTCAAAGTATGTTTTATTTTCTATTTCCTTCTCTTCCTGAGGTAATCCCGTGCGAGCCTGACTCCCGTCCTCCCTCTCCTCCTGTTTCCTGTTCCCAGCTCTCGAGGAACCAGCGTTTTTCCGCCTCCTTCTACCACGCCGTGGAAACTCTGGTCAACATGTTGATGCCGCACATCACTCAGAAATACAAGGACAACCTTGACGCTTCTCGCAACGCCAACCACAGCCTGGCGCTTTTCATAAAGGTTGGCGCTCCTCCCTTCTGCTCTGCAGGGAAAGTTTAACAACTGGGGAAGCTTTTAGGAAGATAAAATGTGATTCACTGTCTACTTTACATCCAGCACTGCTTCACCTTCATGGATAGAGGATTTGTATTCAAGCAGATCAATAACTACATGAACTGCTTCGTGCCTGGAGACCCAAAGGTGTTTTTCTTTTTTAAACGAAAGATTTCTTTCTAAGATTAATCGTTCGCCCTAAAAAGTTGCTTATCTTTTGTCCCTTCCAGACTCTGTTTGAGTTTAAGTTTGAGTTCCTGCGGGTGGTTTGCAACCACGAGCACTACATTCCTCTGAACCTTCCCATGCCGTTCGGCAAAGGCAGAATACAGAGATTTCAAGGTGACCTCATCTTTTTTTCTTATTGCATTTTGTTTCATAATTAACAGAAAGCTCCATCTCTTGATTTGTGCTCTGCTGCAGATCTGCAGTTGGACTACTCCCTGACCGACGACTTCTGCCGAAATCACTTCCTGGTGGGCTTGCTGCTGCGGGAGGTGGGCGGGGCCCTCCAGGAGCACAAAGACATCCGCCAGATCGCCGTTCAGGTGCTCAAAGGACTCATGATCAAACACACGTTTGACGACCGCTACGCTGCTAAGGTAAGCGATGCTATTTGCTCGCTCTTTTAGCTTTCTGATTGTGTTTCTGACGTTACTAAACCTACACTGTCTGACTCCTGACTTCCATTTTTAATTTTTATTAATTCATTTTCATTTTTCACTCAATTATTAAAGTGACTAGTTCATGTAATGACTTCAAGAAATCGTGAACGAAGAGGAGCAAAAAGAAGTATAAACTTATAATATCTACCCTCTATTCACATAAAAAGAAAATCACAAAACTATTAAATACATTTTTCAAATGCACAAAAAACACACACACAAAACACCAAAGCCATGTGGCTCCATTATGATAATTTTCAAATTTCTTTTTAATCCAGAAAGAGATTTAGATTATTCTATCAACTGCCACCTTTAACTCAAATGCATTTTTTCATTGTCGACGTTTGAATCAAAATTATTTTTGAAAATCTCTGTTCTTTTGCTTTTTCTTTTTACAAATCTGTTTCGAATATTGTTTAGTAAAAAAAAAAAAAAAAAAAAAAAAAAAAAAGTTTATAGGACAGTTTTAAGAAGTTTTACTGTATAAATATTGGGTATCTATAAAACCCAGCATTCAGTAAGTTATACAAAATATACAAAGCCTTTTTGTTTAGTAACTCTTTGACCTTATTCAAAACAGAAATAGTTTTAGAGATTTTAACTTCTATAATAAATTTCTTAGTAAAACCGTTTTTTGTGTTATTTCAGAGTCACCAAGCCAGACTCGCCACGCTCTACCTCCCACTGTTTGGCCTTCTTCAGGAAAACGTCTACAGGCTTGACATCAAGGACTCAGCTCCTCTCAGCAACCACAATGTAAGCCTGCCACCTGCCCCTGGTGGTGGGCATTAAAATCGCAGCTGATCTTTCTCACTCTTTGGTGTTTTTTGTTTTGTTTTCCCTGTCAGAACATGAGGGAAGACTCCCTTGTTCCAAACTCCATGGTGACTCCCCAAAAACCTGGAAGCTGCATAGAAAACGCTCTCCACAAAGATGTGTTTGGGGTCATTTCTGGGACAGGTGACCGACTCCTCACTGCCTTGCTTCAAATGTCTCCCCAGCTAAAACCTCACTGAGAGCGCTAATACATCCTGTTCTCCTTCATTAGCCTCTCCTCACAGCTCCACTCCTAATGTGAGCTCGGTTCACCACGCAGACTCCAGAGGCTCTCTGGCCTCCACCGACTCTGCAAACAGCCTTCTGGATAAGAGCAGCGACAAGACCAACTCTTTGGAGAAGGTGCGTCTAGATTAAGCTTTTATATATTATTCAAGGCGCCACATGTTTGGCATTTGAAAGCCAGTTACATTTGCAACAGTTACTCACCATAAAGGATGCTAAGAAGGATCAGAAATTCAAATCGGTTAAAGGAGCAATCAACTTTTTTGACCCCTACGTCACGTTATATTATTATTCCCCTTTATGAAAGAAAATCAAAATTTCTTCTGTGTTCCCAGAAAAAAAAAAGAAACAGATACAAGTACACTTCAATAAAAGTATTTTTACTTATTTAACCTTTTCACATTTTGTCAAGTTCAGTTTACATACTTCAATGTATTTGATTACATTTCTGATACAAAGTAGGGCATAACTTGAGAGATGGAAGGAAAAATTTTGTTTTCCAACTTTCTTTTTTTTCATTTTTTTTTTCATCTAAAACCCTAAGATCTGGGAAGTACATTTGTGTTTTTCACCCCTTTACTCTGCTTGAGGGTAAAGGGGTGAAAAACACAAACCCTTTACTCTTTTTCAGAGTAAAAAGCAAAGGGTTTCAGGTTAACTGAGCGCTATTATAAATAGACACCAGTTGTGTGTAAAGTCACCTCATCATAAATCCTGTTGTTCTGTGACTCTGCAAAACACTTTGTGCTTGTTTCTCATATATAATCATAATATTTGTGATTGTAATGTGATAAAATCTAAAACAAAATTAAGGGTATTTTTACCAGGAAGCATCTGTGCACTGCCTCCGGCAGTGTGGGGGAGTCTGTTAAGTTTTACGTGTTAAATGTGTTTTGACTCATTTCTTTCATTTCTACATTATTGGCATCCCCTCCTTAAAGAGGTCACACAGGCGCTCTTTGACCTCCCAACTCCAACACATTGAGAGATTTCCCAGAAGGCACTCTGTCAATGTGCCTCCCCTTCCCCTGGACCCAGAGGATTGTGCTCCGCCTCTGAACCGCACTACCAAGCGGGTCACTATGGACTTCTCTCTGCTCACTGTGCCTCTGCCTGACCTGCTGCTGGACAGAGACTCTGAGAGTCAGAAAGCAGCTGCAGACTCTGGACCGGACGGAGGACATGGGGAAAACGGACCAGTACAAGTACTCAGTGTGACTTTGGGTGGCTCTCCATCGGCTCATTATAAACCCTTTATTTGAAGTGTTTCCACTTCTTTGCTGTCGTAGCGCCAACTGAGTGGGCTTCTCTCATCTCTTGTTTGGGGTTTTCTTTTGAGTGCAGTGCCTGGACTTTTTGCCTCTACTTTGCCAACTTTTACCAACATTGATTCTCTCGCTGTTTCCATCAGAGCCAGTGTGTGTCAGCAGTGGGCAGCACCGTGCTGCGCTGCGACAAACTGGACCGGGACGAGATCGGAAACCTGCTCATGTGCTTCCTGCACATCCTCAAGAGCATGTCAGAAGGTAGGACTTCTGGTTGGACTTGGACTATTCAGTGCCTTGAACTTGCTTGTTTTTATCATATTCAAACCACAAACTTCAGTTTGTTTTATTGATGTTTTATGAAATAGATCAAGCAATTCACTTCTGCAAAATACCTTAGAGTAAAAATAAAAATAATAAAATGTCTGCAAAGTAAAAGAGATAAATTTCCTTATTTGATGTTGATATTAATTGAAAGATGGATTTTAACAAGTATTACTGGTAATGTTAGTGTCGTTTGTTGGTGGAAATTCAATGGAACTATTTCTTAAAAAAAAAAGAAAAGCCAAAAACTAGAGTTGTTGCTTTATATGTATATTTTATAAAATTGGTTTTAGCCGAATAAGAGCCATTGTGGAACATCCAGAAAGCAGGTTGCAGACCCCTGCGTTAACCCAGATAATTATGTTATAACATTTGAGAACATTGTAACCCATGTCCTTTAAATTCAGGCGTCTATAAAATTACAATGCTTAAACAAGTTGGGGCAGATCTAGCTAATGATTACATTGAAATATGTTGTTTTAGGAGTCGAAATGAGAACGAGTTCCAGAGGTTTCAACCCTTTGCAAGCCTCTGTATTAAACAGCATTTTTTATGCAGCATATTAATCTTCTCTTGCTCTTTTATTTTTCCTTTCCACCACCTGTAGAAGCCCTGTTTGCATATTGGAACAAAGCAGCTCCATCGGAGTTAATGGACTTCTTTACTCTAATAGAGTAAGTACTAGCATTGACTGCCTCAATGGGGAGGCGGTGAAAAGAAACTCTATATAACGATTACACGGAGTTCATCGCAGACACACCATGATGTTCCCAAAATGTGTTTTTGTCACTGCTAAGTTTTCTGTTTGTATTTTTATCTTGCAGAATCTGCCTCCATCAGTTCAGATACATGGGGAAAAGATTCATTGCTAGGTAAAGTCCATCTGATCACATGGTTTATTGATTTAATTGTTGAAATAAAATAAAATGGTTTTAATCTATGCGATTACACACACACACACACACACATACGTCCAACTACTCAGAAGATTTTAATCTTCAGTTCTCGGCTTTATCTTTTATCTTTAACACTGCTGCCAAGTTGTTTTGTGAATATGGTTGTGGCCCTTGGCCT
Organism: Poeciliopsis retropinna; assembly: GCA_010277075.1. Classification (NCBI taxonomy): domain Eukaryota; kingdom Metazoa; phylum Chordata; class Actinopteri; order Cyprinodontiformes; family Poeciliidae; genus Poeciliopsis; species Poeciliopsis retropinna. The sequence goes on along the minus strand of VMRM01000029.1, from coordinate 7,317,896 downwards.
CTCCTGCACGGGTAAGAGCTTTATTCCTTCATTCCCTCTATGCTAGGTTAAGTGCATGATAGTGATTTTCCACACTTTAATATTTTGTCCGCTGCTCTTTTTTTGTTTGTTTGTTTCACACGTCAAAACATTTAATTATAGAGACATCTGTAAATGGATTAGAGATTTCTGCTCTCACCAGAAGCCTAAATGTTCTGGTGTCTTTCATTTTTCTCCCAGGAGTCAGGAGGGAGCAGGACCTGTAGCCGCAGACAGGAAGTCTCTGACTCTGCCTGTGTCTCGTACCAGGGTGGGGATCCTGCACGCCCGTCTGCAGCAGCTGGGAGCTCTGGAGAACGCTCACACCATTAATAACAGTACGTTTTTGATCAAGCGAAAAAAGCTGGAAGAAATTAGGGAAATAGACTTGTTTAATCTTGAAATATTATACTGACCTCTAGTGGTGACATTTATAAGAACATTGATGGGCTCTGTACTTTTATGCGAAATCTGAGTAGAAAGAAAAATATTTTTGCTCTGATTCAATACAAAAAAAAAGAATTTTAACTGTGTTCAAATTTAACCAACAGAATAAAAATCATTATTACTCATTTAAAATGCCAATAAGTGGTGTGTTGTCAGTGTACTGCCACACAGACGCGGACGTAAACAGCCAGTGCCTGCTGGAGGCCAACGTGTCTACAGAGGTCTGCCTGACTGTGCTGGACACACTCAGCACCTTTATCATGGGATTCAAGGTACACACATGTACAAAAAAAAAAACGTTTTATTGGTTTGTTATCAAACAACTTTTACCTTGTTGTGTTTTCAGACTCAGCTGAATTCAGATCTGGGCCACAACCCCCTGATGAAGACGGTGTTCCAGGTGCATCTGTGCTTTCTGCAGATCCCCCAGTCAGAGGCCGCCCTCAAGCAGGTCTTCACCTCCCTCCGGACTTTCATTTTTAAGGTGAATAATTTGACCCTTGTTTCGACTCCGATCACCTTCCTTCTCCTGTTAATCATCCGAACCCTTCATAACCTTGTCTTCCAGTTCCCCTGCACGTTTTTTGACGGCAGAGCCGACATGTGCGCCTCGCTCTGCTATGAAATCCTCAAGTGTTGCAACTCCAAGCTGAGCTTCATCCGCAACGATGCGGCCCACCTCCTTTACTTCCTGATGAAGAGTAACTTTGACTACACAGGCCGCAAGTCTTTTGTGCGAACCCACCTGCAGGTAGGAGACACAGCGCCCAGCCAAATCTTCAACACATTTGGTCATGCTACAACCAACAAAGTTCAATGTGTTTCATTGATTATCACAACATGTGAAAAGGTTCCATCTTTTCTGGTTATTACAGTGAGTCTGGATATTTTTCTGTACTTTCCGAAAAGTCATAAGTGTGAGGCTGAATTGGACCAATGGTTGTTTCATTAGGTGGTGATAGCTGTTAGCCAGTTGATAGCTGACGTCATTGGGATTGGGAGTACACGTTTCCAGCAGTCTCTCTCCATTGTCAATAATTGCGCCAACGGTGACAAGAGTATCAAGGTGGGTGAAGAACACAGATAAAACTGTTCAATAAGGAATCCTTCTCATTAAGTTTGGTACAGGAGCAGTAGAAAGAAAGTTCAACTTCTCTCTGCTCTTATTTTTTAAAGTTTGGGATATTTGCAACCAAAGCAGCAAATATCCAACAAAATGGCTGAAAAAGAAGCATGTCAAAGTAAACCTGCTAACCAAAGCTGCTTACTTTCTCTTCTGTCATAAATACAAATAACCTATTGGATATTTTAAGTATCCAAAACATCCGAAAGTCATCAGTCACACAGAGTTTCATTAATCTTTTTGGGATTAGCAGTAACATTTTAAGACTTGTTGACATGCTTCATGCCATTATAAACATTTGTACATGTGCTGCTGGCAGCACACAGCCTTCCCATCAGATGTGAAGGACTTGACCAAGCGCATCAGGACGGTGCTGATGGCCACCGAGCAGATGAAGGAGCACGAGAACGACCCCGAAATGTTGGTGGACCTCCAGTACAGCCTGGCCAAGTCCTACACCAGCACCCCGGAGCTGCGGAAGACCTGGCTGGACAGCATGGCTCGCATCCACAACAAGAACGGAGATCTTTCCGAGGTACGGAGGGCTGAATGTGCCACGTGCAGGACTTGCGCACCCTCGTGGGTTTCTGCTGTTTTTGCTCGTTTGTCTCTGTAATTCTTCAGAGAATCAGACCAAAATAACGCGAGGAAATACAAAATGCAGCTCGAAAGAGCAAAAACGTTTTTTCAAACCATCATGGCTCTGTGTGAAAAAGTAAATAACTAATAATAATTAAAACCTACTAAAATGTGGTCCCTCTTTTAAGTGGAAACATCTGCTGGAAATGAATGTTATGCAGTGATTCTGTGATTCTAACCCTTAAACTGAAGTCCGATTCCCCCACAGTTTTATTCATGTTTTAACAAAAAAGGGGACATTTTTATTTTTAATTAGGCCATGTTGGTCTGAATAGTTTTTTTTTTCTTATTTATAGAAATGATAATGTAAAAACTGCACATTATATTTACTCAGCTTGTTGTTTTCATCTTGTTTTGAACTTTGTCTCATGACCTGAAACATTCAAGTTTGTCAATAAAGCAAAGCAAAAAAAATCTATCAAGAGGATTTGTTTTTAGAGCTAATCATAATATCTCTAATCATAGTCTGCTTCTCTCTCTCTCGCCTGCAGGCAGCTATGTGCTACGTTCATGTTGCTGCTTTGGTTGCAGAGTATCTGTGGAGAAAAGGTGAGTGTCAGAAATAGGGGTGGAACGTTTCTAGCGTTGGTTATCTTCCATTCATGTGAATAATAACCCTTTGAACCATTTTTACTGCATTTATTATCCTCATTATGGAGGCCATAACATGAGTCACCAGTAAATATTTTCACAGGAGAAAAGTAACTCAACTTTATATGTATGTAACTCTCTCTCTATATATATATCACTTTCTCATGACTGGATATTTTGAAACATAACATTAGTTTTTCGGTTATTAAAAAAAAGCATGTCAAGAAGTAACATTTCTTACTTGCACACATCTCCTAATTCATTTCCCTTTGGGATAAATAAGGGAATTTTTTTTTTAATTTAATTTGCAGTGGAACTCATCGTCATTTGCTGTGTGGGCACGCGTCCAAAGGTCACCTTCTGCTTCCTGTGTAAAAATATCTCCAACAAGACATTTTCCAGATAACATCTTTTCCTAAGTGTCTTTTATGCCTCCTCTGATAGACTTTGAAGATGATCTGTGTTTATGAATATCACCAGATGACTGCAGGCTCACAGTGCCGAGGGGTGTAGTGAGGTCAAACTGACATTTTTGGCTTTTTCTATGGAGCCCCTGAAATGCCATTAGTTTAAAAAAATGTCTACATACATATAAAGTAATGTGTAACTAGGAAGTGAAAGGAAAGTGACATAATTTGAAATATTTTTGACAAATTGTAATCTGGTTTACATTTTGCTGTAAATTTTGCTCTATGATATTTTATCATCACAGATCAGCTAAATCAATAAATACTATCACAGTAAAATAACTGAATATTTTTACATGTCTTAGAGTGTTTTAGATAAGCATTTATCCTTATCCACTCCACTCTGGTTTTTTTTTTTCTCTCTTTGAAAACCATGCCTGGTGGTGATGACAAGAAAATAGTACATAACAGGAATATTCACCACAATTTGCCACATTTTCAGCAGAAACCAAGTCATTTTTCATCCTAATGATGTCGACTGTTGGATTATTTTCTTTCCAAGATATCTGTTAGTTTGTGTGAATTAACCAAAGCTGAGGTTTTTAAAAATATTTTTCTTCCTCAAACAATCTGCTAAACATCATCTGGCATCAGTTTATGTTTAAATATGTCATATTTCTTAGTTGCTTCTTAACTTGTTTTGACCAAATTAATCTAAAAACCCAGATGTAAGATTTTATTTTCAACACAACAGCAGAAGTAAAACATATAAGACTCCTGCTGGTGCGTGTGTGACACACATCTGGGTTCTTTCTGTATTTCAGGTATGTTCAGGCAAGGCTGCTCAGCATTCAGGGTCATCACTCCCAACATTGACGAGGAGGCGGCCATGATGGAGGACGTAGGGATGCAGGATGTTCACTTCAGTGAGGTCAGACCTCATGTCTCTCCTGTATGGTTTGTTTGTTGATGTTTTGCCTGCCAACAGAGATGCAGCGATCAAAGTTTTTTTGAGATCCAACCTCTTCTGAGGTAAAACCCCCAGACTTCTATCTATTATAAAAATAAACTGACTTTAGGGTGATCTTGTTCAGGAGGTCCTGTTGGAGCTGCTGGAGGAGTGTGCTGACGGCCTGTGGAAGGCTGAGCGTTATGAACTCATTGCTGATGTCTACAGGCTCATCATCCCCATCTATGAGGAGCGCAGGGACTTTGAGGTAGCGTGAATGCTGCACACACTCTGGCGTTACACACTCACCTACTCAACTCAAACCTTAATTTTGATGGTTTTACTCAAAGACTGATAGACGGAATAGATAGAAGGTAGAGAAGATACCGAGAAGATGGGTCTTGGATGATTTGTGGTGTTTTGTGACCATTTCTAAAACATTTCTATGCATGTGGAACAGAAACTGACTCACCTCTATGACACGCTCCACCGTGCCTACACCAAGGTGATGGAGGTGATGCACACTGGGAAGAGACTGCTGGGCACTTACTTCAGAGTAGCCTTCTTTGGACAGGTGAGGATGGAGAGGATTTTATTCCATCTTCTTGGGATCATTAATTAATCTTTGTAAATAAAATTTCTTCCCTTTTTTTCACTTGCTATCCAAGGCTGCGGTAAGTTTTTAGGGTGTTGTATGTATGTATGTATGTTATGTGTCTTTAATGATTGATTTTTTTAGATAGTTTTGAGCCTTGTGTGTTTGTTCTTGTAGTTAGTTAGTTCACATCTGTATAGTTTTGATGTCGGACTTACATTTTTAGTTTATAACTTCTAGGCTTTATATTTCCGTTTGTCTATTTTTACCTAATTTTATGTTTGCTTAAAATGAATTCCACTCAAAAATGGGACCCCACATGTCAGCGATGTCGTCCACATAAATGCGGACAAAATGGTTCAAAACCAGGTTCTTGCTTGCACTGCAGGGCTTCTTTGAGGATGAGGACGGAAAGGAATACATCTACAAGGAGCCGAAGTTCACTCCACTTTCTGAGATTTCCCAGCGGCTTCTGAAGCTCTACTCTGACAAGTTTGGCCCAGAGAACGTCAAGATCATTCAGGATTCTGGCAAGGTGGAGTCCTATCTGTATCTGGCCAAGTGCTGCACACTGAAGGACATGCATTTTGTTTTGGTGAACCTTAGTAAATATGGAGGCTAAATTTGTAGAAAAATTGTTGGAAAGTTGCGCAAAATAGGTCTAGACTAGTAAGTCTAGACTTTAGGTGGTTTTTCTTTTACAAAGAAAAACACTAAACCTCTTTTCTACTGTTGTACCCGCAGGTTAATCCTAAAGACTTGGACTCCAAATACGCCTACATCCAGGTAACTCACGTAACGCCTCACCTGGACGACAAGGAGCTGGACGATAGAAAGACAGACTTCGAGAAGAGCCACAACATCCGGCGCTTCGTGTTTGAGACGCCGTTCACCGTTTCGGGCAAGAAGCAGGGGGGAGTGGAGGAGCAGTGCAAACGGCGCACCATACTAACCAGTAGGTTCTGCAATGATCAGGTGTCTGTAGCTAATGATGATACAGCACTCACCCAAATCAACCCTGCTTATCACTGTAATTTAGCTGGGAATCAAAAGCCGGGATCATTTCCCTTGTTGATGCTGATTATGAAGTTTCAGTTTTCTGCCAGCTGCTTTGAATTTAATCAGATAGGTGGGGTTTATTACTCAAGTCATCTCAAGGTCCAGGTGTTATCTTGCGGTGAAATAATCACATTTACTCTTTATGACCTGGCGAACTTACATTTAAATTCAGTTTAAAATTTTGTAGAAATGCTGCAATTCAGGATATATGAGCAGTTAGTGAGTGAGGCAGTAATACTCTGCTTTTTCTCACCCGCCTGCCCAGCAACCCACTGTTTCCCCTATGTCAAGAAGCGCATTGCGGTCATGTACCAGCACCAGAGTGACCTGAGCCCCATAGAGGTGGCCATCGACGAGATGAGCACCAAGGTGGGCGAGCTGCGTCTGCTGTGCTCGGCCTCCGAGGTGGACATGATCCGGCTGCAGCTCAAGCTGCAGGGCAGCATCAGTGTTCAGGTAAGAAAAGGCTTAGTCATCCTGAAAGGCAGAAAGACTGTCAAGACCTCTCGTTTATTTTTTGTTTGTTTGTCTGTTTGTCAGGTCAACGCAGGTCCTCTTGCTTACGCCAGAGCCTTTCTGGATGACGGCAGTGCCAAGAGATATCCAGACAACAAGGTTAAACAGCTGAAGGAGGTCTTCAGGTACTGATTACTGACAAAACACCTTCCACTCCCAAAATCTGCCTTGTTATGAAGTTATTCTCTCATCAAAACCATAACTTTGTTTGCCTTTGTTTAATATCATATATACTTAATATATATTACATTTTTATAATAACAGAAGGTAACATAATTACTTGATTCTGCCATAAAGTGGCCCTGTGAGTCTGAAAAAACAAATAATAATGCTCTTTAAGCTGAATACAGAGCCCTGCTAAAGTATTTTACATTACATTGTGATTTTTGTCCAGTACATAGATACAAAGTCATACCCCTAAATAAAATCAACTGCAGCTGCCTTGAGAAATCAGATGTTTTTGGTTAAATTGTTACTTTACCTGACCTCTTCAGGCAGTTCGTGGACGCCTGCGGTCACGCGCTGGGGGTGAATGAACGGCTGATTAAAGAAGACCAGCAGGAGTATCACGACGAGATGAAAGCCAACTACAGGGACATGATCAGAGAGCTGTCTAACATCATGCATGAACAGGTAGAAACCACCAAATATGGTCATTATTGGCAGATTTTCCACTATTTTTATAGGATTACGTAGTGTCTTGAACTTAATTGTCCTAAAATATCAGAACAATTATTTCTAACTCTTCATTCTAGTTGCTGGTGTTTACATCTGCACTCCACACCATTTATTTACTAATCATATCTTTCTTTCTGCTCTCCTTGTGCTGTCCGTGAGCAGATTGGAGGGTAATCCTGTTATTTGATAAATAGTCATGCATGCACCAATGTGAAACTTTTCTATATATTTCTTCATCCTCATGTTATAAATTATCTGATGAAGATATTTTGAATTAAATTAAATTAATTAATTTTTCAAATTCCAGTTGCTGTGGGTTGTCAGATGTTTTTGAAATAAAAACTGGCTACTATGCTTTGGTTTCTATAGGTAGACCATCATCATCATCAAAAGTTTGAATTTGATTAAAATATAGAAGGTATTTTTGAGTTTAGCGGCCTGAAAAGTTACCACATCCTGGGATGACAGGCATCAGATTATAAATACTATAATATTATGTAGATTGCAGCTTGTAAAATTTGATAAGATCTGAGTTAAATGGGAAAAAAAAAAAACATTGTGGTAAAATGTCCGTTAGTTGTGTGACTCTGTACTAGTTATATTGTAATTTAAGTTAGTTGTGTGTGTGAGGGTGTGTGTTGCACCGCTCATGTTTGTTTGTTTTATTAATTTTTGTGTTCGTGTAGTTTTACGTTTAGTTATGTCACGGAAAGTTTGGCCAAAGATTAAAATTTTTAATTTCACTTAAACCTTGAAAATTGAATCAAAATGTTACTTAAATTGCCTTTTAAATTTAATTCCTGATTTTATTTTTGACTGAAAAAAATCAGTTAAATATACTATTGACATCTCCCATAATTCATCCTGGCATATTCCACAACAAAGCCAAAATGTCCAGTTATATCAACTACATGAACAGAGTTTCATTGGAGACAATGAATTATATGCAATGAATTTTCATATTATATTGCTGTCTCATGAGACAGAACTTTACCTTAATGATTTTGATTCCAAATAAATCCAGTACAATGTAATGAAATGTGTTTTTCCTAGATAAACCCGGTGGAGGACGGCACAAGGAGCGCTCTGTCCGACTCTATGGGCATCTTTAACGCCATCAGTGGCACACCTAACACCAACTCCCAGGGGTCAACCACCGTCCTCTGAGAAGGTCACGTCACACCTGACCTCCACCATCAATCAGATTGCCTAAGAATGAAATTGGGGCAAATTTACAGACAAATTCTTCTCTTGTTTCCTATGGAGACTTTACATTACACTTTGACAGATCTTCTTTTGTTGCATTTTGTTTTGTCTGTGGGAAAGACATAAACTACATGACGTCTGAGCTAGCATGCAACAACTGAATACAGTATCTAAATCAACTGTTGTAACTGTACATCTATTACTGGTCAAATGTTACTCAGTATTTTTGAATAACCTTTTTTTTTTAAAAAACAAAAAAATTCCCAGTAAGATCCAGTTAGAGCAGACAAATTTTGTATTTGATTTTTTTTTTAAAAAAGGAAATCAATTTTCTATTTTAGTCAAGTGGAGCTGTATATAACCTGTCTAAAGCCAAGTGAATTGCAATATTTTGACCTATTTTATGAAAAGTTTGTGCAATAAGTCATCGTTACCAAGGCTACCTACGGGACAAAAGGACAGCCTTGCCAAAAATGACATTCTAAAACCTAAACCAGGACGAGGGCGTGCGAGTTTATATTCCGCCGTTTCTTTGTATGTAATCTAGATTTGTTTTATTATCTGTGAGCTTAAATTAAATTGAAAACATTTTTACTCAATGCTTGTAAATATGTTTAAGACTTACAAATAAATAAAACCTGATATAAGACTTTTTTTTTTCCAAGCTCTCTGTTTTAAATATTAAACCAACAATTCCAAGTCGAGCATTCAGAGAATCTGAAAGTTGGAAATCTCACTAGACTTTTTTGGACTATTTTCACAGCTTTTATGGGAACAGTTTCAATATCAACTACCGTGATTTGGTACTTTACTGCGCCGACATTAGTGTCTGACCTCATGAATACTCTCCTTGGAAAGTGGTCAAAGATTCCCACGTCTTAGAAAATGGAAGCTGCTGCAAATAGTGGACAAACTCCATATGCATAGATTACAGTCTGTGATTCTAATGTGAAAAAATGAAATGTTTGTTGATATATATATATTTTTTGTTGGGTATTATTTGAACATTTACAATTCTGGATATATTTGAGGAGAGATGCAGAAGGATCTCCACAGACAGTCCATATGCCTTTGGTGACTCTCACATTTCCTGCTGTTATGACTTGATAGAAATAATCTGTGTTTTTATTATATCTAATAGCACAAAGATTGCTGCTGTTATCATCTCTCCTGGTGGAGACAAATAATCTGCAAAGTTTATTGCTCCCGAGCTATTTTTTTTTTTTTTTTTTACAGTTGTAAAATCATCCCCAACATAAACACACAACTTTGATAAAGGTGCTGGGAAACTGGGGAGAGAGGAGATGGAAGAGATGTCCATAGTCCACCATCAGTGGGCGGTCCAGGAGGATGAGCAGAGGTTAGATAGGGCGCAGGGCAGGCTGGGATTCAGTCTTAGCGCCTTGGATCTGGACCACTCATCTCTCTTTGACCACTGTTTTAAGGAAAGATCTGATTTAGGAATCCAAACGGGACACAGCCTGCAGCCATGGGAGGTGAGATCAACTCTTTTTATTTTTTATTTTTCTATTTTAATTTATTTTACGGTGAATACATTCATCATACACAATTTAAACTTCTAAGTAAAATCAATTAGACTCTTCTTGTTGTGCTTGATTTCTGCCTCAACAAATCAAATTAAAGATTCCCAGAGTCACTCATGTTGTTCTTTTTCCTGCAGATAAGGAGAAGAAGACGGGCAAGAAAAAGAGTGTAAGCTGTAGCAGTTGTCCTTTATTGTTCTCTCACGTTGATGGTTTGCCGCCTCGATCTCACTTCACCCGTTTTGTTTCAAACAGGCCACCATATTCGGCTACCCACTCAGCATCTTTTTCATCGTGATCAACGAGTTCTGCGAGCGCTTCTCCTACTATGGCATGCGAGGTGAGTTCAGTAGAAGGGAAATGCACTTTATCGAAGAATATATATGAAGATGTATTTTGTAATTTAAGCATCATCGTGTCGGGTTGGTTTTTGTTCTTGGTTAATTGGTCGATTTAATGGCTTGATTAGTTTACTGTATACTTGTTAGGGAAAAAAAACCTGAAAAAAAAAATCATACAAATGAATAAAAAACAGATTTCAGTGTTTGCAATATAGCAACTAATTGTTATGATTGAAATGTAATGTAATGAAGAATGTTGCCATGCCAGATTTATTTTAGTGCAGAATGTTTGCTAAGTCGAAATAAAGCTGGACTAATCAATAGAGGAAGAGTGTTTCTAACCTAAACTCATCTATATCCCTTTTTAGCTGTACTGGTTTTGTACTTCAAGTACTTCCTGAAATGGGATGATGACTTCTCCACAACCATCTACCACACCTTTGTGGCTCTCTGCTACCTGAGCCCCATCCTGGGCGCCATCATTGCCGACTCGTGGCTCGGAAAGTTCAAGTGAGTCGCCCTATAGTTCCTGTTTCTTCCTGCTTGCTGCACGTATTGCATGTGTGAAGATCAGTTCTGTTAAATTCATTTCAGTCCAGTTCAATAAAATTTAGTTTGTTAAATTCATTTAGTTTCATACTTAAATTCCATTCAGTTCAACCCAATGACAAATTAAATTAATGTCAGTTCAGTTCTGTTCAGTGTTCAGTTCAATAAAGTTGGAGTTTAATTCGGTTCATTTAATTTAGTTCAGTATGATTCATTTCAGCCTAGTTCAGATAAGCTCCATTAATTGATTTCAGTTCAATTCAATTAATTTTAATTATTTTCTGTTGAATTAAATTGAATTAAACTTTATTTTAGTTGAGTTAAATTGATTGAAATTTAAAAAACCCTAAAAAAATATTTTAGGTTTTTTTTTCAGCTTATTTAAATATATTTTTAGTTTATTTAAATCCACTCTTACTCGGTTAAATTAAAGGAATTTAATTTCCCTTATTGACATACCACAAGCTTACATCAAATGTTACATCATATCTAGTGATTAATCCAATCATAAAGAGAGATTAAACAGTTTCATGATGCTTCAGATAGTGAGCTGTTAATCTATATATAGCTGATAGAAAACTGGCTCACTGCCTTGTATTTTTCTCCCTCTCTTTCTGCACAGGACCATTGTTTACCTGTCCATTGTCTACGCAGCGGGGCAGGTCATCATGGCCGTCAGTGCGATTCATGACATCACAGATGGAAACAAGGATGGCACGCCTGACAACATGACCTTCCACGTGTAAGCTGGACAACGAAACACAGTCAGATGACACAGAAGTTGGCGTGTGTTTACAGTGTGTATCGGCTGTGTGTGTGTCCCCCCCCAGAGCTCTGTCCATGGTGGGGTTACTCCTCATTGCTCTGGGAACCGGAGGCATCAAACCCTGTGTGGCTGCCTTTGGAGGGGACCAGTTTAACGAAGATCAGGTTAGATTACTGTAAAAATTCTGTAAATTCTGTGTTGAAGTTATTGAATTCCAATCAATTCGACAGTTTATTGGACTCTTGCATGCAGAACACCGTGCACCACATCTGAACATACAATCTCTACAGTGAAACATGGCGGTGGTACCGTCATGCTGTGGGGGATTCATTTCTTCCACAGAAATAGAGAGCTTTTTGTCTTTTGTTTTTCACATGTGAAAATTTTGCAGAAATTTTTTTAAAAATCCTTCCATTTGCAAACAGGTGCTCTGATCAAACCAGTCAATTCATACGCACATCGTGCAGCACAGTTAAAGGGAAACAACACAAGTACTGACCCTTCCCCTTTTGTACTGATGCCTCAGTCAATTATCAGCCACACCTGGTCAGCACTTTTTCTATCTCTGCTTTATCCCCTGTTATATACCCTGATACGTTCTAGTTGGTAATTAACCACAATCAATTACTTGAACTTTATTTCAAGTTCAAGGTAAGCAACCAAGATTGCGCAATGACATAGAGAGGCAAAGCAGAGACACAACATTAGGCAAATTTATCATCATAGAAGCCCTAATCCTTCCTGTCGTTATGTTAGGATCTGGTAGGATTAGGCTCAATTGTCTTTGATAAAAATCAATCCATATTTAAACATTTACTACTCTAAACAACTTTAATACCATCCATAATTCTGTTCCATTGTGTAAAACTTAACTGAGACTGATATTTTAGAGCACGTATAACAGTAATGGTTGAATACATCTACAGAAGGTTGGCAAATTTAAAATTAGAACTGTTTTCTACACAACCTTCATAAAGAAAAATCAATATCGGCACATTTTGGATATTAGAGATTCTTGTTTGTGTGGTTCTGAGTGTAAAATCTCTTTTCAAACTGTCATGTCCAACAGGACAAGCAGAGAAGCACCTTCTTCTCCATCTTCTACCTGTCCATTAATGCCGGCAGCCTGCTGTCCACCATCATCACCCCCATCCTCAGAGGCAGGCTCCGATTCTCAGAAACATCACACACTCCTTAACATACACCAGTTAATCACAACCAGAGGTTGACTGCATGTGTGATTTTTGTGATTTCCAGCTCAGAAATGTGGGATTCACACTCAGCAGCAGTGCTACCCTCTAGCCTTCGGGGTCCCTGCTGCTCTCATGGTGGTTGCTCTGAGTAAGATCTTCACTTAAGCTCGAGTCATGATAATCAAGCGGTCAATTCAGAAAAAAAACAAGACTATAATAGTTCACGTTTTGTTCGTTTCCAGCCGTCTTCATCATCGGAAGTGGTATGTACAACAAAACGGCACCTGCAGGAAACATCATGGTGAAGGTCTGCAAATGCATCTTCGTGAGTTCCTCCTCAACGACGGCTTCCTCTAAGCTTTGTTTCAACGTTACATTTGCGTCTGCTTACATCTGAAAGGTCTCTCGTGTGTTTGCAGTTTGCTATCAAGAACCGGTTTCACAATCGATCTTCCCAGATCCCAAAGAGAGAACACTGGATGGACTGGGCCGAGGAGAAATATGACGTAAGAGGAAGCCTGTGCGATAATTAATAAAAAAAAAAAACGAGCAGCAGGACGGACAGAAATAAATTTTTGTGATCTTCTCTGCTTTGGTCTAGAAACTCCTGATTGCCCAGGTGAAGATGGTATTGAAGGTTCTGTTCCTTTACATCCCCTTGCCCATGTTCTGGGCTCTCTTTGACCAGCAGGTATGCATCTAAAATCAGAGATTTTTTAGACATAGTCAGGAAGAATATTAGAATATCAGACCTTTTTACTGTGCTACTTGCTCATAACATCTTGTATATTTTGGTTGTCAAACAGCATTAAGCTAATAAGAGTGATGAGTAATGCTCTGTTGGTTTCCACAACAGAACTGTCAACCATTTTGCTCCAGAAAACAAACATTTCCAAACTCCAAGCTTTCAGCCAGCTGATTGGTAGTATTTAGCAGCAGATGGTAGAGGCTCATTAAAAGAACTTTAAACTGAAGCTGTATCTTTGTAAACCTTGATATACCTTGAAACGTTCTACTTGGTAATTAACCACAATTTAAACAAGAACCGTTTGTCCTATAGGGTTCAAGATGGACACTCCAGGCCACCACGATGGACGGCAACTTTGTAAGTTTTCTTCTTTCTGCTCTTCAACCCCTAATCCCACCCCATGGAAGTGAAGATTGCTAACCAGAGATTATTTTCTCTTCAACAGGGTTTGATGGTAATCCAGCCTGACCAAATGCAGGTAAGTCTCTAACATCGCTCCACTGCTGACATGAACTGATTGAATCAAACTGCAGCCGTTTCATGACCCTCCCTCCCCACCAGACTGTCAACCCCATCCTGATTCTGATCATGGTCCCCATCATGGACTTCCTAATCTACCCGCTCATTTCTAAATGCAAACTCAACTTCACGTGAGGAGTCTTTTGTATAATCGTTTCCACTTCTAAGATGTTGTGAGCCCTGGTTTCAGTGGCTGAAAGGATGTGTTGGATTCTGTTTTCCAGTCCTTTAAGGAGGATAACTGTGGGGATGTTCCTTGCAGCACTTGCGTTTGTGGCTGCTGCCCTGGTTCAGCTACAGATTGATGTAAGTGAAAATGAATTGCAAACATATTTAACAAAAACGAAGCTCACGAAGGATGGTTTCTCCCTTTTCCAGGCAACCCTCCCGAATTTCCCATCAAGCACTGATGGGCAAGCTAAGTTCATCAACATGGTTGACCGACCCATAAATATCACTGCTGGAAAGTATGCTTTCCAATTGTCTGCTTTTGAGGTAGGACTATACAGAGTGGAAAAAAAGAAACATTTTGGTTACCACACTTTGATAAAGTCCTTAGTTTTGAAAGATAAAGTGCAAATCTGTTTTCTCTCACAGGCCAGCAAGGACTATAATACATATAATATGCCATTTGACCTGACAATAAATTCTGGTTCCCCTGATTTAATCAGCTTATCAGATGGCACTCGTAACACTCTTGTCATTGTAGAAGAAGCAGGAAAAATGAGGAATATAAAGGTCAGCATAAACGTCATATCAAAATCAAACTCAAATCACGTATGTTCTTATTTTGAACATTTCCCAGAAACAGCCACATGGATTTTGTTCTCAGAAATGTTTTCTGGTTACAGTTTGACGATGTTGTTGCAAAGCCGGAGGAGGGAGCTAACGCCATCAGGTCGGGTTTGATTTGTTGTCATTTGGCAATAAAAGTCGGTCGTGCATTTGAGTTTCTATAAAACATTCTACTTTTATTCGTGATAAAAGTTTGCTTTCTCATTAACATGATGATAACTTTTTTGATTATTTTTCTGAAAATCAAAAAGCCATCATCATAACCCCAAAGCCTCACCAAATTTCAACATAGCTGCCACAAGAAAAAAAATGGTGTCAGCTGCAGTATTTTACTTTTCATCACTCACATAATTCCTGTCAATGAGTTGATAAACTACAGGGTTTGCATTTTTTTTGCCTCGGTTCGTCTATAGCCCACAAGAGAAAATTCATACATTGTTGTTCATGAAATCAACATCTTGTGGGACTCGTAAACTGTTGTATTAATTGTGCTGTTTCTTTTTTTACCTTTCAGATTTTTCAATGGTTTTGGTATCGCTTGAACATAACAGTTGGTGAGGAAAGTTTTGGAAACATCGTCAGCAAGAATATGTCCACATACGTTGATGTATCACAAGGAAAGTAAGTTTGATTAATTTGACCGCTACGTCCAATAGCGGTCACTCTAAAGAAAGTGATTTCCTCTAACTGGTGATTTTGTTGGGATAGGGCTGAGTTCTTGATCAGAAATGCTGCTGGGAATACATGTGTCTTCAGTCGAGAATTTGGCTTTGGCAGTTCTTACACCTTCATCATCCCACCAGCCTTCAAACTTGAAGAAAATGTAACTTTTAAATCCAACCTGTGCAAATAAATAGCTGTGACATGCTGTTTTTGATTGAACTAATTTCTATTTGCTTTGCAGTGTGGACAGCACATCAAGGCGGTTGAGGATATCAAGGCCAACTCCATCCACATGGCCTGGCAGATTCCTCAGTACTTCCTTATGACATCAGGAGAGGTGGTGTTCTCCGTCACAGGATTGGAGTTCTCATATTCGCAGGTAAGAAATGCTCATTTTTAGGAAAACGAGGGGGAAACAAAAACGGAATTTCCAAGAGTAAGGCTTTAATACACACATTTCTGCTGTCCAGGCTCCCTCCAACATGAAGTCAGTGCTGCAGGCTGGTTGGCTGTTAACGGTCGCAGTAGGAAACATCATTGTGTTGATTGTTGCAGAGGCAGCCACACTTCCAGAGCAGGTGAGCGGAAGATTCCCTGTTCTTCTTACTGACTTGAAGCTGATAGAAGGCTGTAAATGAAATTGGATATACTTGCTTTTCAGCTGAAAGTTTCTGGAGAAACATAACATTAACAATAAGATATTTTTCACTTTGTTTTTTTTTTTTATGTTAAAAACATGCAAGTTTTGTTGTAGGACATAAAATCCCAGGTTTTGCCAGGTTTAGTAGGTTGTTCTATTGTCTACTGGACCTGTTTTCACATAAACTAAATCAGGACACTGTTTCACAGTGGGTCTTAAAATGTCTTAAATTGAAGTATCTTTAACATGTCTTCATTTAATCTTTAAAAAAAATGCAAGTTTACCTTAAATACTCACTGGCCTAAAATTTGGTTGTGGCAGAACTATTTAATTTAATATATTTTCTGTAGTTTTTTTATTTTTCCTTCTCATTGGACATTTCTGAGAAAGCTGAAATTAGACTCGAGGCAGGTGAGACTAGCAATAATTAGCTGCTAATGATAGGCCTTGATGGCTAGCTCGCTAACTTTCTTGCGTCCGTCATGGGTAAGTGCTAATTCATCTCCAGTGAATTGTCTTTTGTGCATTTCTATCATAACACAGGTCTTAAATTTTATTCATAATGGTCTTTAAGAGGTCTTTAAAAGTATTAAATTGAAGTTGATGAAACTTGCAGAAACCCTGTGCAGCAGCGTTTACATACATTGGCAACTATGGAAAAATTTAATTCAGTTTTCATTGCATAAGTCTCATGCAAAAAAAAAATTAAAGACACTTAACATTAATTTAAGTGATTTCACTTCAATAATAATACATCTCTAATGACAATTCAAGCATTTCTTTATAGTAGGAGGTTCAGACTTGTTATCCAAAGTCAGTTTCTCAACTAATCAGTGGAAAACAAATCCATACACATTCATATATTTTCTTAAATGTCAATAAAATCTTGTGTGTCTTTCTTCACCAGTGGGCTGAATACATTCTGTTTGGTGCCTTGCTGGTGTTGGTGTGCATAATCTTTGCCATCATGGCCTACTTCTACACATACATCGATCCGGTAAAGATAGAGGCTGATTTTGCGAACTTGGAGCCTGAAGATGAGAAGAAGAAGAACCTAGAAATGACCAAGAAAGACATGGTTGAGGACCACAACGAGAAAAAGAGGAAGAGTTCTAATTCCAGCTCCGATGAGGGCGAAAAGTCACAGACCAGCTTCTAAATCGAGACCGCTTTTGGCTTCTGGCCTTTACGTTTACGAAACCTTCTGGGTTGTGTTGGTCATGTCTAAGAGTGTCTGTGATGTTGATCACAGAGACAAAATGATAGTGAATGTATGACCAGAATGGGATGTGGGAGCTGAAGCTGGTTGAAAACAGTGGATGGACAGTTCTAGTGTAGGATTCTGAGGACCAGTTCCCAGATCCCAGCTTAAAATCTAAAGAGAATATGCTATTTTCAAGATGTTTGCTTTGACTGCAATTTCTGACCAGTCTTTTGTGGAATTACCCCAAAAACATTCCAATAGTTGTTTTTATTTCCAAACTGTATTGTATGTATTATAAAAACTATTCTGACTCTTCCATATGTGACATGATGGTGATGAACCCCCAAAGCTTCATAGTTAGAAATGCTCCATTGTGATCCATTGGGGTCAACAGAGTCTGTGAGAAAGATTCTCGAAAGACACTCTGTGTAATAAAAATAAATAAATCTAATGTGCATTAAAATGTATATTTAGTAAAAAATCTGTTGACTGCTGTGAAAATTATTAAACTTTTTTTTTTCTAGAGAAACCCAGTTTTTAGGTAGTTATCAAACAATCTTAAGGGTGGACTGAATTAGCCAACTAGCTAAAATAGATTGAGTTAAATTAGACATGGAGATGAGTTTCAATTAGATCTGGATGTGTCTCATTTATCCAGACATGATCAAATGTTTACATTTTGGAAAATAAGATGAACGAAATGTTGTGCATTGTTGTTTTAAAATGGTTGCTTTAGTGGTGGCACCAGATTTATTTTTGTTTAACTAGATTTTTTCAGCAGATCTTCGGTGGGAGTTTGCCATTTTGCTGTGGGTGCTGCTCCATGAAGTGATCAATGTTCAATGCGTTTCTGTTCCAACACATTCCGCAAACATCAACAGGGAGCCTACAACATGGTCGAACTCTGGCTCATCAATGACGCCATACACCAACAAAACTCAACAATAAGTGAGGTGGATCAATATCTCGTTAAAACAATAAACCTTTTTGATATGATATGTATTTTATATCAAGACGTAACATCTGACAGATTATTAAGGAGCCCCTGGAGGGACATGGGGAATTGCGCAGTTAATTTTCCCCTCTCAAGGCGCCTGAGGTTTCATGGAATGTGATTGGTTGTTAGGAGACTCGGTCTCTAATCAAACTGAGCTCGCGCGAGGTGAGGTCTAGGGTAACCATTTATCGACGCTCGACCGGAAAATTTGAAGAAACCACTTCTTCATACATTGAAACCGTTTTTTTTTTTTTTTTTTTTTTTTGACGTTTATATCAAGGAAGTGACGAAGAGAACGAAATATGACGGTGAGAGCGAAACACAAACATGACACTTGGAAATACGGGGCTTAGATATGCGACGTTAGCTAGCTCAGCGGTTAGCTTCGGGCTCAGAGTTGTAGGTGTGGCCTTAAGGAAATGAGAAGCATAGTCGTCAAAAATTCATATTTTACATGGAATACCAGTATTATATGCAGTATAAATATTTAATAGTTTTTAGAGATATTTTAGAGTACCTCAAAATGCCATATTTAAATGTCCATTTCATGACCAGGCTTGTAGGCAAGATAAAAATATATTTGTCCGATTTTCAACAGCAACTCAATTCCTACACACATTGTTTTCTGTTCAAAGTTTTAAATGCAAAATAACTTCACCAATTGTTACATAAATGTTCCTCACAGAGGCTGCACAGTGGCGCAGTTGGTAGCACTGCTGCCTTGCAGGTTCGAATCCCGGAGTCTTTCTGCGCGGAGTATGCATGTTCTCCCTGCGCATGCGTGGGTTCTCTCCGGGTTCTCCGGCTTCCAAAAACATGACTGTCAGGTTAATTGGTCTTTTCAAATTCTCCCCAGGTGTGTGTGTGTGCGCGCATGGTCGTTTGTCTGTCTGTTTCCGTGTTGCCCTGCGACAGACTGGCGACCTGTCCAGGGTGACCCCGCCTCTCGCCCGGAACGCAGCTGGAGATAGGCACCAGCAACTCCCGACTCCACTAGGGATAAGGTGAACAGAAAATGGATGGATGGATGTTCCTCACAGAAATCATGTCAAAAACTTCAGTATAATGGCATGTTATCAGTTATTTATATTTTAAGTTTGATTTCATGCAGTTGAAACCAGAAGTTTAAAGACACCAAATGAATATATACTATTCCATGAGATTAGTTAGTAGCACACTTTGTTTCTGCTTGGAATATTTCAATACGATTTGGTGGAGTAGAAGAAAGAAGAGTCAGGTGAGACAGATAATTTGTGCTTGCTGCAGAATTATGAACCTGAAGCAAAATTCACATGATAAACATAGGACTGTAATATCTGTGAATATTATTTGGGGAAACATGCAAAATAAAATGGGCTTTCAGAAGTGCTGTAGGAAGCGTTTCAAAAGTGTGATGGATGTGAGAATGAGATTGTGGCCTTTAACCAATTCATGCTGAAATTACCTTGAATGGGTCTATCTCTAAAAATCTGTTAATGTAAAATTCCTCACAGTTGCTCCATAAATAGCATTTGTACACTTAACTGAATACTAGGCTACAAAATGTAGATGTTTATTTTATGTTCTGTGTTTCTCCTTGGTGCAGTATTTTGAGTTGCTGGTTGTTGTTGCTTCATTTTCATCCAACATCGTCTCCCGCTGGGATGGGAAGTGCTGCTCCAGGCAGGTAAGACAAAACTGCACTTACTGGACACGAAAGAAAACAAACACTGTATACACATCACCCTTAGCAGAGCAAATATGGCATCTTCATGCCGCAGTGATGCTTTTAAACAGGAAGAGTAAAGCTGGTTAGAATTGATGGGAATATAAAGTGAGCCAAATACAAAACTATCCTGAATGAAACACTGTCTCTATCTGCGTTTCCATTACAGATTACAAAATTTTAATATTCCACTAACATTAATAACAACCCTACAATTTCGTAATCGCCACGTTTCCATTGCAGATTTGTGACATACACTAATCTTGATACAACTGCAAAATCACCTCATCCGAGCACAAAAAGTTTTATCATGTTTTTTTCCAAAATTAGCATGTTTCCATTAAGCAGATTATTCTAATTTGTGTCATTTTATGGTCAATGGAAACGCAGCTACAGGCTTAAGACTTTGTCAGTTCATCTTTCAAAAAAACAATGACTCCTACAAAAGTACATTATACTTATTGTATATTTATGGTCAACAAGTACATAAATATACTTATTCAAGTATATTTATGTTACTACGTTGGTGTTGGCTGTGGTGATAAATGGAAATGCACTTTTTAGATTATTTTTGTAAAAAAAAAAAAAAATCTAATTTTCTTATTGTGCTAAGAAAAGTCAAGTCTTGAATTAACCCCCTTGCAGTGTACCACATAATTACGGGCTGCTTTGTGTTTATGATAAAATTCCCCCCAAAATAAATGGTGATGAAGCAAAATGAGAAAGTGTATGAATATGCTTCATTATTTGTGCAGATGTAAAAAAAAGTCTTATACATGCACAGCAAAGAGAGCAAACAAAGTTCTCAGTTAGCATTAGATCTTTATTTGTCATGTCACTTTAAAAGCTTACATTTAACTTGGGAATTTTCAAATGACACAAGCAAAGATTATATACAGTACTATAAATCATCAGCTATAATAAAGGAAATCAAATGTACACATTTTGTTATTTCTGTAGCATGTTTTTTTTTCTGAAAGGTATAGATATTTTAATTTTTTTTTTTGCCAGAGGCAGATGCCCATATCCATAAAGCAATCCATATTTCCATACTTAACTCTTTGCTGTTATAAAAATATCGGATATTTCTTAATTTTTCTCAATCCCTGTTTTGACAAGTGCATCTTGATGCGACTCCTCAACATTATTGCTGCAATAGCACAGTAGTAAATTCTGGAACTCTTAAGTAAACATATATATAGTAAAACATGGCTATTAGCAACTGGTTTTGTTTTTTTTTCTTCTTCTTCCTCTTACAGGAGTCTTTAAATACTCAACACTTTCAAAGTGCACAAAACGGATCCGAAAATTAGAAAAAACAAACAAAACAAAAAAGAAAAACAAAGGTGCAAATCATACTACTAGTGAAAGCGTCAGAGAGGACATGGCACTTCTATAGCAAGAGGTGAAGATGGTCTAGGATGGCGTTGAACTGTGCAACTTGGCCAGAATCAATAATGCGGTTGAGCTATTGTGGTCAGACACGGGCCGGTACTGGAAGTTCTGGTTTCGAAATCGCTAAAATTTTGCGTCACATCGGTTCAAGAGTGTTAAAAAGTCCTTTTGATAAAAGTTAAGAGAGAGTGCTAGAGCGTCTGTCTATGGAGCACAGAGTTTCTGCACTGCTGGTCAACTAGCTTAATTATATCATTTTGTTTTCAACTAGAAAGCCCTGCATGAATAACTTTCTTCCCCGTTTGTTTGGATTTTTTTGTTCAAATACTAAAGGCAACCATAACGATCCAATGCCGGCCCTTGCCTGCTTTCTTTGCCAGTTTTTACTCATTTCCACTTTACTTTCTCAATACTGCTAAACCAAAGAAAACGAAAATACTTAAATGGATATCAGCTTAATGTGGTTCCTCCCTTGTAACGGTCCACTACCTTTTATTCTAGTACTAAAGTCTTTCAGTTCCTTAAACTTGAATACAGGTAAGGGTTTTTTTCTGCTTCTTCTACACAAAGTTAACTTAACAATTCGGTAGGATGTTGAAATGAAACACTGAAAAGAAAAAAAACAAAGAAAAAGACAATCATCACATATGTGTAAAACGAAACCAACTAAATCTGCGACGAATGCTAAAACGCTGAAAAAGGCAAGGCATTTTCTGTCTGAGTAACCTTTGAGATGTTTTAAATACCTATGTTGTCTTTAATCAGTATCTACAAAATGCGCGTCGACCATTTTGTACACAGTGATTTATTTTCCGCAATGATGACTTGAAATCATGTACAGCATGGCGCCCCCTCCTGCCTCGGAGGACAAAGTCCACTTAAAGCACTTTACCTGAGGTTTCTTTAAGAATGCTGCAATTTGCCTAAACAGGGAGTTTCACAAACAAAACCGAACACACACACGCGCACGCACACACACACAGCTTTTAAACTTGGATAACATCCCTGCAGGTTCATCGAGCATGCTCTCATAGGTTCTGGGGATCTGACGCCTGCATTTAGAGAACGGGGAGGGACTGAAGGGAGACTTTCAGCTCCTCATCCAGCAAAATCCATGCAGAGACTCTGTGCGAGGCATGAGGAGTGTCACATGTGCAAAAGCCCAGGGACAGACTTGGCTATTGCTGTTTTTTTTTTTTTTTTTTTTTTTGCAGCTGGTCGCTCTCACTTTTGAGTCTTTTTCTCTTCTTCTCTCCCCACCCGCTGCACCATCGTAGCTTCCAAACATCTTCTTTTGTTAATGGATAAAAGAAGCTCTGCAAAGTGTCTCTGTTCTCTACTTTGGAGTTCAGTCTTTTTTTCTTTTTTTTTTTTGTTGTAAATAACAGGCTAAGTTAGCGCCCCTCACATGGAGGTCAAATGCAGCCAGCTGGTATTGAATGACTTGACCCTCAACGTATTGAATGACTTGACCCTCAACGTTTAACACCCTGGCTAGGGTGTTGATGGGATGTGGGGACCTGGGAGAGCAGGTTTGGGGGAAGAGAGCCGATCTCTAGGGGGAGGAGGAAGATCTTCTGCTTGTGGAGAAGCTGTAAAAGTAAAACAAATGGTCAACAATGGAGCAGGTGTTCAGCTGCATTCTGTATGAACATGAGTAGAGCGGTTACCTCTGGAGCCTTTGCACCATGTGAGCCACGAGGGAATCGGAGATGCCAGGGTAGGCCTCCTCAGCCAGCAGGATGGCCGCTCTCAGCTCGTCCAGGACCAGAGGATTCCCGTTCACCTGCTCCTGCCGCGCCTTTAGCTGAGGTGAGGGTCAGAGAGGAATTGTGACCCAACTAGTTCAAACGCTTTGTAAATGTATCCATACCCGTTAAACTCACATTGTGTGACCAATTAACAAGGAAGAAACTGTATGTTTTCCTCCTAGATATTAAAGTGTCCCAAAGAATCACCACTGGTTGTTTTTCCATCTCTAGAGAAGTGTCTCATGTGGAGACAGATTTAATATTGTGAAAATGCTCGAGGGCCAACAGTCCTTCCTGCCCCTTGAATCATAAAAGTCACATTGAAACGTAATATTCTACAGCCGGACATTGTTCTACGCTTGCTTCATCCAGAGGGTCTGGACTCTGCTGTTGAGAAACGATAACTTCCTGAAGGCGTTACCGTGTTGAGGTTTAAAATGTTACCCAATCACTAACATTTGTATGTAATTCACCAGTCCAATGCTATGGATCTTACCAGAAATTGCCAGTAAACAATCAAAGACCGCAAAGAAAAAAGTGCAAGATGGCTGCGAATGTTATTTCAATATTTGGAAGATGGACTGAACGGCTTTGTTCACTTCCTCCACTGTCATTGCCAGAACTACAGGCAGACTATAACTGAAACAACACAGAAAAATCAATGTCATTGTTCACAACTTCTTAAACTCTTAAGAAGTTTTCATGATGTGGCTCATCAACTTTAATTGCTCTGTCTGAAGTAACTTTTAGACTTCGTCTTGACAAAGAGTATCAACAAACCTTTGGGTTTTTAAGTCACTCTCACAATTGATGGCTGTAGTTAA
This sequence comes from Poeciliopsis retropinna, assembly GCA_010277075.1. Lineage (NCBI taxonomy): Eukaryota > Metazoa > Chordata > Actinopteri > Cyprinodontiformes > Poeciliidae > Poeciliopsis > Poeciliopsis retropinna. Next base: position 7,294,034 of record VMRM01000029.1, on the reverse strand, counting down.
AAATGGGGGTCCTAAGACATGACACTCTCTTCTAAACTGATGGGCCAGTCAAGCAGAGCAATAATAAGTTACAAAGAGGATAATAGTAACTCAACCAGAACCAGTAAGAGCCAATAAATGCCTTTGTAGAATGAAAGATGTAAGTATGCCCATTTAAATAAGAATTAACCTAATTTCATAGTCTCATTTTACAAAACAAAACAAAACAAAAAAAAGTACCACTACATTTCATTAAATTACATAATTGACTTTCAGAGAGCATAGAGAGTAGGATCTCACCTCAGCTAATGCAGGAGAAATGACCGTGGTCAGGCTCTGTGAATAAGGCCTCCGTGGAATGTCTTTTGTCTGAGATACAAAAATAAAAATAAATACAAAAATTAAAAACCAGTGATGCTTCATATTGTGAGCATTATAAAAACAACTTTTTACTAAAGTATTGGCTGACCTGGTCCGTCCCCCCTGACTGACCCTCTCCGTTCTGTAGTTTCTTGGGGTCCTTTTCTCGGATGGTGAAGATCCAATCATCACTGCCAAAGTCATTCCCGCCTGACGCCTGGCCGTCCTGTTCTCTGATTGGACCAACATTTCAAACGATTTATCAGTATAAGCAAATAGTCTGAACTTCATTTCCTGCTGAAACGGCAACACACTTACGAGTCCGACTCATCTGAACTGGACTCTGTAGTTCTGGACTGCTCAGCCTTCCACCTCTTGTACTTGTCCACCAGCTCTGTCAAGTATGATGTCTTCTTCGCATGGCGGACGATCAATTTATGCTTCAGCAGTTCTTTGGCAGTCGGCCTCTGCAGAAAGAGCAAAAAAAAGAAAGATAGTGAGGCAATGCAGTCTGGAGAAATGAGCCAAAACATACAGAAATGATGCAGAATTACACTAAACTACGTACAAAACTGGGCTCTTTGTTGAGGCAGGCCTCGACAAACTCCTTGAGAGGTTTGCAGTAGTTGCCCTCGAGTGTGGGCGGGTTGTTCTTTGGAATGAGGAATAACACCTTCATGGGATGGAGGTCTGAGTGAGGCGGCTCGCCTTTCGCCAGCTCGATAGCTGTGATTCCAAGTGACCAGATGTCGGCCTGGAGCGCGCAGGAGATATAGAAATAACAGAAACGATTCAGTGTCTTGCACAAGAATGCTTGATGCCTTCTTTTTTTCAATGGATTTATTTAATATTGTCACAAACCAACAAGAGCTAAAACAATTAATCAAATTTATCGCGATTAATAGATAATTGAAATGGACTTATTTTATAATTGATTAATTGTTAAATGGCATTTACAGATTCAATAAAATCCCATTTGCTGAAAGAACATACTCACATCAATAATTAAGTCAAAACTGTACAAAGATTTTTTTTTAAAAAACCTTTGTAAATATGCTACCCTGAACTAAAACTTTAGTAGTTAGTTGAAAAATCTGCAGAAAGTAAGATTGTTGTTTTTTTTTAATCCTTTTAACCAATAGAATAATTGATTACTAAAATCATTGTTAGCTGTAGCCCTAAAACCAACTCAAAGTAGTGAGTAATTCTTCCCAGATGTCAAAAGCTTGCTCTGTTTGAACTTACCTTAGAGTCATACGCGGACTGTTTGATCACCTCCGGGGCCATCCAAAAGGGCGTCCCGACAAAGGTGTTCCGTTTGATCTGAGTGTCTGTGAGCTGGCCTGCCACTCCGAAGTCGGCCAGCTTCACCTCTCCTTGCTCAGACAGCAGCACATTGGCAGCTGTGGACAAACAGAGAGCTTTAACGGTGAAAAACTCTTCGTCTTTAAAAAGCTGTCCGTCTGCATCGATTTGGCGTCAAACGGAATTCTCAGGTGAAACGCAAACTGTATAATGAATGAAGGCTTAAGTGGATGTCTATAACATTAATGCGCAACATGATATTCGCGTGTGTGCACTCTCTGAAGCCATTTAGTCAGCTACCTTTAATATCTCTGTGGATCTTCTTCTCTGAGTGCAAGTACTCCAGACCCTTTAGGATCTCTCTGAGGATTGTGGCAATCTGAGTCTCATCTAATGCGCCGGGCTCCATCTGTGACAGGAAAACAGGGACACATGGACATCGGGAACAGAACTCATTTCACTAAACCGTGGCGATACGTGTACATAAAATTCTAACCTAGCTTGGATTTGGTGGAATGTATTAATAGTAGTGAGCATAAAAAGTTATTGCCCACTTGCAGATTTTGTTTTTTGTCACAACTAAATGTTTCAGATAATCAACGTAAAAAAAAAAAAAAAAAAAAAGATTACCAGAGTAATTTTAAATACAAAATTTTGTTTTGAAGTTACATTTCTATTTCATGAAAAAAGCTATCCAAAACACAAATATAATAAATATTCAGTTTTTAAATCCTAACTAATCTGTGATTAGTTTTTTTTTTTGTTCCATTTCATTAGCAAAACCAGGATTAGATGGTCAGATTTGTATAGTTAAGAAACTACTTAAGTAGAAGCTGTCAGACAATATGAAGTAGATTAAACATAAAATCCCAAGAAGCATTCTAAAGAAATTCAAGTTGAGAACAAAGTCATTGACATGTGTAGGTACAACCCAAAGAGAAAAGAACTGGACTGTTCAAAGTCCTCTTTGACTTTGACTAATGACCAGCCTACGCATGCTAGTCACTTTCATCCAGATCAGTAGCTAGCTTTGCAATGGATATAGCCTCCTGCAACAAAGACATAACATTAGGTGCACAATATTCTCAATTCTGGCTAGAAATTGAGTTCAGATACAAATGTTGAAATTTTTTTTTCCCTCCAAGCTGCATAGACTACCCAATATTTGAGATCTAGGTTTTCTAGGAACTTCAAGCAGCAATCCTTTAAGCTCTTTTTAAATGTTTTTTTAGGGTATAACATGCAGCCCTATTTGTAACAACTAATGTCTTTGAAGCACCATCCTCTGCAAAGAGCTTGAGACTCTGTCACTAATCAGCCATCCGAGTTTTGTTGAAGTTCAGTAAAAAGAAACAAGGCATAAGGCAAAGCAGACGTTTTGTGTGAACAGAAAAATCACTTACCAAATCTAGGGCAGAGCCCCCACCCAAATACTCCATGATGATCCATAGCTTTGTGTCCTGCATTGATGGGGACAGAAAAAGGACAGAAGTGTTGACTGCATGCGAGAAGAAAATGCACAAGCTCCCAAATCCAGATGCTTAACACAAAACTTCCAACAAGCCAGTGAAAACTTGAATAAGTTCCGATGACCCTATTAAGAGTCTGGTGGTCAGGTGGGTGTTTCAAATCATCTGAGGCTAATCCTTTTTTTAAATTTGGGATTATTCACAAGGAAGAAGTGGGTTAGAGAAGAAAATCTCATTTCACCAGCTCATTTAAGACGTTGCTATGCCAGCTAAAACAAAGGTGCGCTATATGTCCAGTGCGTCAGAAAACTGGTTTACCTTTTTTTACACACTTTGTAATGATTACAATCATAAACTTTAATGTTCCACAGCCCACACACTCTTTCCTTTCACTATTACACACTATTTTGTGTTTAGCTAACGCATATAATTCAGTTAAACTACATCAAAGTATGTGGCTACGATGTAGCAAAATGTGAACAGTTACTGGAGGATATTTTGAATTTGTAATTCGGTGGCTACCTTCAGATAAGAGCCATAATACTTGGTAACAAACGGACTGTCGCATTGGCTCAGCACAGTGATCTCCTGTTGGATGTCTTCAATCTCGTCTTCCGCTTCCTCCAAGTCTATGATTTTAATGGCCACCACCTTCTGCGTGCGATTGTCGATGCCTTTGAATACCTCGCCAAAAGAACCCTTTCCGATGCGCTCCAACTTGGTAAACAGCTCCTCGGGGTCCACTCGGACATTCTGGTTGTTGACGGGAAGAAGCAAGGGGAAGGGAGAGGGAAGGTGGATTTAAATGAAAATCATAATAAACAGAATGAAAGAAAGGTTGGGAATAAGTCAGAAACACTGGCAGGGTGGCATTCTTTCACTCATTGCAACACTTGGTTTATGTAAAGAGAGAGAAAGGCACAGGAGAGGTAAAAAGGGGAAGAGTAATGACTGGATAACGTGCAGGTTCAAAATAAAAGTAATAAAATTAAAACCAACTCCGTTTAATCTCTAGAAAGACCTTTAGTATGTTTAGCTGATAAAGAATCAGCTAAAGGCTGCAACTTAACCTATAAAACAGCCATCATGGACTTCAAACATGACATTCAACAGAAAAACCGAACCAGGAAATTAATTTTCCACTATGTTCTATAGGACATTTCTCTGTGGCATTCATATCAGCGTGAAATGGGGAGAAAACAACTTGCGTACCACAGGAAGTGAACTAAAATGACTTAACTCTCTAGAGGCTGTTATGTGGAAAACACTAGAGTAGGCGCTGACAAAAAACAACTTCCTTTTATGACCTCTTTTGGCCAGAGAAATGCTCATTACATCCACTTTAAGGCAGAAGACAAAGAGAGACCCTTGTTGTTATGAAAAGATATCAAAAACTGCTGGAAAGAAAATACACATTTTCCACAAAAAGCATTAAGAAAGGAATTTATGTTCAGCACTGTCCATTTAAAACCGGGAGTTTGCATGCATCCCTGTTCCAACACACCTGAACCAAATAGCTTAATTACCTCCTCAGTATGCAGTCAAGTTTACCAGCTAATGACCTAATTATTTGAATCTGGTGTGTTGAAGCAGAAATGCAGAAGTTGCAGGACGCCAGAGCTAGATAAGTGAATTTGAGAACACCTGCTTTAGACAATTGGTTGTGTCTAGGTAAGTTGAGTATTGTCCAGAACTTATTTAAAGATTAAAAAACCTGATAAGTCTTAACTGAACAGCTGCATCCCTACTGAGATGAAATGACACTCAATTTAATTCTGGTTTAATTGTCTTTATTCTGGTTTAATTGTCTTTTTTAGGCAGTTTGTTCCTCTGAATCGTATTAAAGTAAAAGAGGAATTCAAATGTTTATGTATCCAACAACTAGCATCCTGCATGTTTTAGATGACCTAGTGCTCCAACACAGATTTTAAAAATGGCTGGATTACCTCCTCAGCATGTCATCTGGTTCTGCAGAACATACTAAAAGAATTTTATCAAGGAACATCAATAATATTCAGGACTGGACTTGGCAACCCCTGATGTCCTTGTCAAACCCTAATGCAACATCTCTCATTCCCTCTCACTCTCTCATACACACACACAGCGTGGCATTTTTAGAATTTTAAATCCTGAGGTGTCTCGTGAGAATTTCCGAGCCATACTAAGGTCTTTAAACGCCTCATCTCACTAAGCTGTTTAGGTGCACAGCATTATTAACCCTCGATAGGGACTCAGTGTACAATATGTTCTAATGCTCTCCCCTGCATAAAGTAAAATAAGCCCATTAAAAAATACTTCTTACCTGCATCCCCGGCAGGTTACCCTGAACGGGAGAATGGGCCATGATGAAGGCGACTGGGTTTGCTCCTCGTCCTGTAACGCGGGGGCTTAGATCGCCCCGGCTGTGATGCTTTCAACGCTATTAATCCTGTAGGACTCCTGGCTATCCAGATCCGAAGAGAACAGTTTCCGCTGCTGCTAAACTGTGACACCACCGTCCCCCCAATACTCACTGAAGTCCCTTAACAGTCATAGAACAGCCCGAAGACTCCAAAAACAGCTGAGCCCACTAACTGACGTCTGCTAACGCAGATGCTAGCTGCGAAGCTGCAAGCAAGAAATCCGCAATGTTAGCATGCTAACCTGCTAGCTAAGCGCTAAATCCAATTTGTCTCTTTAGAAAGTTGAGCTGCTGTAACTAACATTATCTCCGATAACTTATTTAGAAGCAACCGATATTTATATCGGAACGAGCCCAAGTGTCACTTTGTAATTGCACAACGTCTCAGTAATGATGCTGTCCGATAGCAAACATGGTTAGCAGATTAGCTCCCAGAAGACCCGATAAACGGTCCTTGCGCGCGCCGCCGCGGAGCGCACCGTGTCCACATCCGGCAAGAACAAGAGCCGGAGTCCGGGGTGCACCCAGCCTGTATCTCCGCCCCGACCGGTCCTCAGCACCGCTTAAAACCTGGCGTCTTCAACAGGGGGGGCAGCTCACAGATGTTTTTGTTTCCTCCCTCACTTTCGACCCGTAATCTCGGCCATCTTGTCGGTGCCGTGACGCCGAGCTGGGCGGATCCGGATCATCAGCAGCAACATCCTGACATCTCAGAAACCTCGGTGCTGATGCCAGCCGCAGACTGAGATTCCCTTTGCTTTTCAGGAAACTTCCAGCAACTTGGTCACATAAAAAGACAAGTTGCAAATACGATCAAAAAACGACTCCAAATTAAGAACACCACCATTCGTCATGGATGGATTATTATTCCGACTCCATTTGAACTAAACCCAAATAAAATTTTCATGTAGTAAGTGGACCAATGTAATAAAAGCTATATTGCATGGGCTACAACCTACAGTCCCCTTCTTCACCTCTGGATGGTTTTTGGACCAGATCATTTCTGTGTCAGATTTCCAGATGTCACTCAAACATCGCCCCTGAAGGATTGTCTCCTTATTTCCCCAGCGTTCTGGATCCGGTCACTTAGGCAGGGCAGTCATGTCCTCCTTTTGTAGACAGCTTTTGGACTATCCTTGACTGAGTCGGACAGGCAGTTGCTGAACTGGATCTGCAGCTTCAGAATTTGTGTCCCTCTCGTTTAGTAGAGCATCTGGAATAACAATATTGTATATTTCCCAACCTTCTCAAACAGATTTGAGACTTGAACCATTTTCAGAAAAGACTTGGGAAAAAATGTGCAGCTTTTCAAAAGGAAAATCTTTCGTCAGATTAACTGTGCCAGTGAGCTAAACTCTGAAGAGACCGATGTGATGCACCAAAGATGCTATTTATGCAAAATACATTGAAGAGGACTCCTTTGAACAAAGGCCACAGATGTAGAACTGTGAAGTATAAAACCGTGTTAGACAGATTCAAACAGCTGAACTTCCCATTCAGTCACCAAGTAGGAACCAAAGATAAGATGTTCTTTTTAACATGTAATAAGAAAAAGATTGTCACCAAGTGTAGCTAGTCTTACCAATAAGCTTAGATGTTTTTTGAGTTTGTCCTTTAACACGCTATCTTTGTTATGGAACATGGTTCTGGAAACGTTATGCTCTGGAAATGTTTTTCGTCAGCAGAAACAAGGTAACTGGTCAGAGTTTCTGAAAAGATTGGAAACCCGAATGACATCACCGCCTAAGAACCCCGTAGCCCTCAACCCATGATGACACCAGCGGCTGGCTGACGACCACAGCAGCTTCTTCTGCAGGTTTGCAGAACAGACATTCTCACCTCCAACACATTCATTCACACAAAAGGACTAACCGCACACTATCGCAGGGTTAAGAGTACCCTGTCACCCTGATAAACAGTATCTGACAGAGAGGATCCTCATCGAGGGCAGCTAACATCTCTGCAAACCCCACACATTCTGGACACAAACCTTTACCTTCAGGTCGGCACTATGGAACACTATTTGCAGAAATCAGATGCCACAAAGTCAGTCTGTGTTATTTGTGTATGATCTTGGCGAATAAAGCTGATTCTGAAGGTTGCTGGAGCTAAATCAAGAGCAGTCCTGGAAAACAAAAATGATTAAAGACTTGTTACTGGTGCAGAGGAGGACGGCCTGTCATGATCTGTGTGTTCTTGGTCAGTTTGGCTTTGAAATTTGTATTGTTATCTTTTTTTGGTATTCTATATATATATTCTCCTTCAGTTTAAAGATTCTAGGAATTTTGTTCTGTTCTTTCAGTGTTATCACGTGTTTAAATGTTTTGTTGCTTTTCCAGTGTTCTGTTTATTTCCCCCAGATTCCTATATAATAATTTTGATATTCATTTGACAATTCTTCTTCACTCCACCGGTCAAGACGAGGCCTTTTCAACATGTTACCTATGTCAAACTTCAAAAAGGTCTGCTGATAGTTGTCCAAAACATTCTGGTTCTGTTGACAAGTGACCAGAAGAGGGCGCCATTGTGTTAACTTGAACCCAGCAGCATCCGGGGGTAATTTGGATGCCAGTTGCCGTTGCGTGCCGCAACAAGAAGCAGAGATGCGATTGACAGACGACTGCAGATCCGCCTGCACGTTGACGGGAACAATAAGACAACCAACACGAAGAGCCGAAAACGACCTTCAGAAAAAATAAGCCATTATGATTGGCGGGTTTCCCCTGTCATGCAAACATGAAAGCGGTCCAACATGGCCGGTATTCTTTCTGCTCCATTTCTGTCTTATTCCTCACGAGCCACTGTGTTTTAAACCTTCTGGTGAAAAAGCTGAATTAGAAACCAAAACGCGTTTCCAGCGGCTCTCGTGCACGACTGGAAACATGGAGGTATAAGCCCCCCACTGGCAGAAGAAACCCCCGCATATAAAGTGTGCGCTCACAATGGAAAGCGCAGCCTCCCCTCCTTTGTGCGTAAACGATGCGGGGCCAGGAAGGGAACACTTTGCTACCTTTATCTGAGAAAACCCGGCCGGTGAATGCTCAATAGGGGAGGGGAGAAGGATAAAACCTGAAGAAGAAGAAGAAGAGAAAAAACACCAGCATCAAGTGAGGCTTTCCAAAGCAGCGGTCTGTCTGCCGAGGAGGAGCGCAGCGTCACCACCTGGTTATAATCTGAGGCCGAAGAAGAGGAGAGGGAAAAGATGGACATCACCGACCAAGGAGCCCAAATGGAGCCGCTCTTACCCACGGTAAGCACACGCCGATCTGGATGCTCAGCTTAACATGTGAGCGCAGTTTATTTCCTCTTTGGAATATATATATTTAAAAAAATTATGCGAACGATTCATTTTTGAGCGTTTCACTTCGCAGTCGTGACAGACATGAACGCTCATGATCACACGGGGAAGGAATACAGTCTTAAATGTGCCACATTTCAGCTGCTAGTCCACGCAGCAAAAACCCAGATGCCCTCAATTACAGAAGTGGCGCACAGGTGGGACGCACAGCAGCAACAGTTCTGCTTTGCGAATTGGCTTCCCTGCATCTCACCTATACATGTCGTCTATAGCGTGGATCATATGGTTAACAGGGGTTCATATACCGCAGACAGTGGAACCTGCTGTCAAAGCTGGGATCAAGATGTTCCAGGAGCTGGAAGTGTTTGATCCCAGCAGGGTGTCTCATAGGTTGGATGCACTGTAACCAGCTTTCTTTTAATCTGAGGGAAAGATGGCAAAGACATTTATGATGTGAATCTTCTATACGAGTCAGTACAAGTGCAAGTACAAGGACGTAGTTTATCTTTTTAGATCTGCTGCTGGAATTTAGAGTAATGGTTTAAAACATGGACCTTAAACCAACCCGCAGCGTGAAACATGTTCAGCGTCTTGAAAAAGTATTAATAGTCATGTTTTGTCATGTTACATCCACAAACTTTTATGTTTTTTTTTTTTTTTTGAATTCTATGTAATAGAGCAACACAAAGTAGTGCATCATTCTGAGGTGGAATGGAAATGATGCACAGGTTTCTAAGCTTCTATAAAAAATGATTCTGAAAGTGTTGTGCATGTTTTGACCCCCTTTACCAAGATGCCTCTAAAACAAGTCCAGCGCAAGAACTTTAATACTTTACAAAGTCAACTTTAGCTACTTCAAGTCTTGAAATGGTTTCAAAGTAACTCAGACTCTGGATAGAGGATGTCTGTGAACATCAATCTTGTTGTAAATTAAAAATTTTGATATATATATTTTTTTATCCACTGTTGCCTTGCCTCTATGTTTAGCGTTTTCATGTCAGAAGGTGAAGGACCCACATGTTGATTCCAGAATTGCTTCATATTAATTGTTATCCAGCTTCCTTGCTTATGCTGAATAAAAGCATTCCCATATTTGGTGAAGCTTTTCTATGGCAAACATTTCTTGTTTTTTCTCTCGCAAACTTTTTTTTTTCTCTGAACAATGCCTTTTTTTTCTTGTCAACTGCGAAATTAGATAAGTGCTAGTAGCTGTGCTTACAGTAAGCTTTCTGGCTGCTTCTCTGATTAATGTTCTTCTTGCTCACCCTTTCATTTTTGGCGTTCAGCTGTGTCTTGGTATGTTTGTATTTAGAAAGAGACTGAGTTACACTGAGATTCAATTTATTGACTAATTAAATGTCTCCCAAAGCCAATTGCTGCACTGGATTTTTCATCATAACAAAAGATTAAAACATTTCTGATTTTTGTTCAGTTTTCTTCCACTTCACACGTGTGCTCTTCCCAACAAAATACAATAATGCCCGTGTCAAAAGTGCTATTCCAAAACACTGCTGCATGCATTAGTATTCAGTTGAGACTATGCCATTTAAAATAATAAAAAAAAAAAAGATGGCCACTCCATTGCATGCAGTGTCAGTGCGAGAGCAGGAAGATAGCATCCATTGTTTTGTGCGGACCAGTAATAAAAAGCACTGATTGCTCTGGAGGCCAATCAATAGTCTGACTGCTCTATTTGGGGTGGTGTTATGTGAGGACGTGGTTTTCTAGCATAAGGTGAAGCCTGTAACGCAGCTCCCCCCCCCGTGTCCTCACTGCAGCATGGCTGCTTCCTTGTCATTGCTGTCTCCCTTGGCCTCCACACCACCCGCTCCCACCCTGCATGATGCAAGTGTTGCCATAGTTTCACTCTGATGTGTATGATTATGTGAGGTATTAGTTTGGTGAGCATCTCAGGGGATCGACATACCAACTCGCTTCACCGTGTTTCTGGGTTCCCAAGGTCAAACACGAAAGTACGACTGATTAATTTCTCGAGAGATTGCTTTTGACTTTCTTAAATTCACAGTACAGCTTAAAGTGTTAATACACTGTCATGTAAAATCTTATTGAAATACATTGAGGTTTGTGGCTTTATTAGCAACATGTGATTATTTCAGAGTATTTGAATATTTAACTCAATTTTTCTGTTCAATATTTGATTCACAGAGTAAATAAATTTTAACTTGTCTCATTGTTCTTTGACTTTCAGGAACAAAGTTCTCAAGAAAGTAAAGATGTGGTGAGTAGACTCCATCAGTATTTTCTTAAATAACACGTACTTAATAACTCTTTAATTTTCAGTATTTATAAAATAGTAGTAATAACATGATGGTAATGGTAGTTTCTCTATGAGTGCATCAGTCTTTTAAGTCAATGTGTTTAATGGTTTTTTTTTGCCATCTTTGACTTTGAGGTTGCATGGCTCTCTGCTTGGTCCTCCATTGCTTTCTACTCAAGTTGAGGTCTGTACTTTGACTAGGCCATCAGTTCTGTCATAGATTTGTTGGTGTATTTGGCATTACTGTCCAATTAATGACCCAGCTTCAGCCAAGCTGGTAGTGTGTGTCCCTTGACTGCAACACAGGCCCACAGCATCACCCTGCAAACTGGTACTGGACCGGTGGTATGATGTATTTCTGCTCATGCAGGGTATTTAGTTTCAACAGGGTAACATTGAATTATAGACAAATAATTCAGTGTTATAATATAGGTGTAATCAAAAAATATGTTGTTCCAGAAGTGTTTTGTTTTGTTTAGATGTTGCCATGTTCTCCAGAGAAACAAAAGGCTTTCTCAACGCTTCAAAGAAGCCATATTGGTTCACTCTTTCTTCTGACTGTGCTAACTGAGGCTTGTCAAATCTGTTATGGATTTCTTTCGTCTTTTGTTGTTCCTCTGAGCAATTCACTCTTGGGAAGGACAGATCCTCCTGTCCCAAATGTCTTTGTCTTGTGAACAGTTGTTCAGTCCAGAAAAGGTGGATTTGAATTGAATTCTTGTTTTCACCTCAGTACATTCCTACTTTTGAAGTTCACTTTGCCAGTTTAAGGAACATCATGTTTCTTAAACATGATGTGTAAGATTCTTAAATGAGGTCACTTAGATGAGGTCACTTCTTGGATAACTCCAGAAGTGAATTAACCATAGTTATTTTCTGCTAATATTACAATAGTATACAATGTTGCCAGGCTTTCTCCTTTGTTATTAAGAACAACGCCACAAGTGTTATATTTCTATTTTACTGGTGTTTTATCCATCTTTTGTTCCATGTGTAAAAATATTGGAGTTAAACTTGATATCCTTCAGCTGCAGTTGGCTAACTGTGATTAGCCAGCTTGCTTAGCAGATGTCCTGCATTATTGGATCCGAGTTGTGACACATGCCACAATGCATCTGGAATCCTCAGCAGGCTGTCTTCAATCAATAACAGGAATTAAGTGGAGTTGGAGCTTTCAACGCATTAAACGCTTGGAGGAGCTCCCTGGGTGAGAGTGGAAGCAGGCCTCAGAGCCAGTTCTGGAGGACAGCTCCGTTTGCGTTATATGACATCCACTCTGATGAAATATTGCTTATGCAACTGATGGCTGACAGCCACACCGAGGACAGGACTAAGCACAAAGTGGCACACATTGGAAACATGTTGAATCCGCCACTTAGATGAGGTCAAGGGTTCAGCAGAGCTGAAAGTATGGGCGTATGAAGCTGGGAGCTTCAGAAAAAACTTTCATTTGTTTTATTTTTCAGAAATGACATGTTATAGAAACTGAGTAATGTCCACTGGCTGAGTTTTTAAGTGAGCAGATTTTCTTTTCTGTTTAAACACATATTATTTTCTTTGTTTGGAATATTTTTAAATTACTTTATCTGAACAGATTTCTGCTTAAATGAACTAAGATTGTAAAAAGAAACTTATTTATTTACACTGACCCAAAATAGTATTCAATTTACTTGAACTAAACATAATTGAATTATAATGAGTTTAATTGACAGAAATTGAACTGAACACAATTGAATTGAACTTTACATAATTGAACTGGAACTACCTAATTACTTTATAAGTAACTCCAGTCCTTATAAACTCGTGAATATATAGAAAGGGATATGAAATATGTCAATATTTGGAAAATTAGCAAGAAGAAACTAATCCTGTTCAACCTACCTGACCTAAATAGGTAAGGTTTTGCCTGATTTTATGTCAGTTTGTGAGACAAATCGTGTCACTTATTTTTTTTTTTACAGTGTAGGTAAATATCTGGTTTCAACTACGCCTGAACAGAGTTAAATTGTAGATATGTTTTGGATAATCAGTTACCCAAGTAAAATATCCCATGATGTAAAGAACGGTAGATAAAGAAATTTATCATGAGAAAAAAATCTAAGCAGTCGGTTCAGTCCACTATAAAATCCCAACAATTCATGCGGAATCCGCACGACTCGGAGTACATGCGGACAATAGGTCTAAATATGTGGGAACCTAAAGTAATAGATTTTGATCTCCTGGAAGCAGCGCTTGGACGACTTTGACCAGGATCCTGTGTCCTGGTATAGAAGGGTACATCTCCGCTGTGGAGAATCAGCTGGGACAGTCAGAGGACGTTCACTTACGTTGCCTGGGTTATTTTTCGGAATGTTGTGTTCTTCTCAGATCAGTGAAAACTTTTTCCAACTTGGTGATTTGGCTGTGAAAAACTGGCAGGCGGACAAGGAAGGCAGAGGAGCTACAAGGTGAGAGTTAAACGGTTAAATGAAGAGCATTGGAATGAATGTTGTTTTTAATAGCTTTTGAAATGGGGAGTTTTGAATTCTGTCTTTATAAATACAGTAAGATACTGTACCCTGTAAAGGTAGGAATTTTGATGTTGAACAGTTGTAGCATAGCAGAAGAATCTTCTTCTTCTCCCTCTGTTCTGCTGACGATGCAGTTTAGCCAGACAGCAGCTTCTTTACCTGAAGTAGGCTCAGCTGACACACATACATACACAAGCATCGAAATGTGCACATGCAGTGATCAGTGGGACTGCAGCAACTACAGCATGCTCCTCTCCCCGCCTGCCAGGTTCAAGATGCACCGTGTGACTCGTAGAAGGAAAGTGTAGCAGGACTTGTGCGAACCTCCTCCCTTGCAGGATGGCATTTTTGGTTCCCTGTGACCTAAGACTCTTCTCTTGGATAATGCTACACAGCCCTGTAGCTCAGGGAGTCAGCGGAGCAGAATGGTGCACAACGCAGCATCGGTGATGTCAGAGCGCTAATCTCTCTGGGGGGATTGGCGGATGGACGCTTGTCAGAAGCATTTGATGCTGCCCTGGATGAAATCCTTGGGAGGCAGAGCGAGAGACAGAGACGGAGACTGGAGCTGGAGCTGTGCTACTTTTCTTTTCGAATGCTGATGTTGTGGAGCCTTTGGAAGCGAGGCTGCTTCCGCGTTCCAGCATGGGAAGGGTGACTGATGAGAGCGGCAGGGGGAAGGAGAGGTTCTGACCGAGACGATCCGACAGATGAGCTGACTCTATCCTTCTCTGAGGTTTCCTCTCACTTTCTGTCCAACTCGCACTAACATCCTGAGCTCAGAGTCGGAGTCAGGCCTTGAGCCTTCGCTTTTCATTTTCTATCACTGCTGCAAGCACACTGCAAGGGGAGTTAGCGGGTAACCTTTCACGAACACCATGATCTCAGTGGATCTCAATAAGGGATTTGTTTATCAGGTATGTTCCTTTGTTTTTCTATGTTCCTCTCCTGTTGCTGTATTAGCTGAAATTGATTTTTTTTTTGGCTAGACAGTATCTATAAAGTTTCAAAGTACCCTAAAGAAGTATTCCTGTGACATATTTTTGTAACTTTGTGGGAACGGGCTTCAGTCAGGTTGCCAGTGTCCAGGATGCATCATAGTAATGCAAGTAAAGGCTAGGCTCTTGTTGTAAAATGAGAGCTAGTTCAGTAGATTTATGAGTGAATACTCCAGAGGAGGGTGGCTGACAGATGGGACTGTCATTCTGGAGCTTATATTGTACATGCTACTCCGTGCTTTATTACCCTCACCCTAATTTCTGATGCTGAAGACAAGCCAGGAAGGCTAGATTTTTGCTGTCAATGTGGTTTTAGTCTTGTTTGATGGATATATGACGACTCTGACTTGCCTCTAGTTGATTGACCAGATCTATTGCCTGCTCTATGTCTCCTGCTCTGTCCGAGTGAACAGGTGATGTAGCGATGTCCCCTGGGTACTTTACGTACTGTGCTCTGTATGCCACCAGCGCTGATCCTGCTGTCATTGCCACGGCCACTCCAGCCATCTGGGGGTGAAAACCATGACAACAGAAGCTGTCAGCCAATCGCATATCTTGTACTTTTGTCACTGATAATCCGTGTTCCCTGTTTGCGATCTACAACAATCACCATAGCTCCTAACACTTGCAGAAAGTCCACTAAGGCAGATTGAGATTAAAGAGATTGACATTATGCAACTGTGTTTAGAGCAGGATGGGCCACTTGCATGACTACTTCACTACATGGTGAAGGACAAATGCCTCATTTTGTATGATTTTTACTGCACTTTACCTGTCCTATTTCTCAGCGCCTGAAATTGTAAACATTCATCAACCCTGCTGCTGTGGGAGCCTCAGGAGAGATTGTTGAAGGGCACAGAAATGAGGTCGCATATCTTTTTCCCAGTGAGCACTGTTACTGAACACAGATTCCTGGAAGATTCAGTGAACCTGGGATTTACTCTGGCCTCAAAAATACAATATGATAGTTGAAAACATCTTTGTTGTTTTTCATCTCTAGTATCTCCTGTTGGCTGCATTTAGGATCTTCTGTTAAGTATATCAAAAGATTTAGTCCTCACTTGTACAATGCACTGAGAACATAATCACACCATTTGAATTTCAATATATTATACTGGGACTTCATGAGATTTCTCAAAGTAGTGCATAATTGTAAACTGGAAAGTTCTGTCTGTAGAGTCCAGGTGTGTGTAATTGAATCTGTAAATCCAGTTCTGTAAAGGCCCCACAGAATATTTGAGAAACAGCAGAGAAATGCAGCAGGCAGGTCAGAGAGAAAGTTGTGGAAAAGTTTAAAGCAGAGTTTCATGGTAAACAATATCCGGAGCTTCGAATATCTTATAAAACACTGTTATCTGGAAATGGAAAGAGTAAACAACAGCATAACGGAGTACCAAAATGTTGTTGCCTACCTCAAATGACAGGTCCTGCAAAAATATTATAAAACAAAGAAACAACTAAAATGCACATGATAACCCTCCCAAGTTCAGGTGGGAGAATATGTTAACCCCTTAACTGCCACCCTCAATGGATGCATAAGGACATTGGTGTTATAACAGTTAAGGACCATTATAAAAAGTGACTGCACAGTGGGAGTGTTGCGTCTTGTCTTGTCAGTTAACATGCATCAAGATACTCTTTTCAGTAGAAGAGGTTGAAAAAAAGATCGGTGTGTTTGCAGCATTGTCCACCGATCAGACACAGCGGTTGGGGTTGTTTGCTAGAAAAGGGCGGACACGTACCGTTGCGTGTCTGACGCTGCTGGTGTGCATTGTCCTGTAGTTGTAAACTCAACAACACAAAAGGAATTGTTTAACAAAAAACCCAGAGAAAAGCTATTTACAGTTTACCTCAAGCCAGGTAGGAGACAGCAGCTGTAGAAGGAGGTGTAAGGTGCTACGTTATGATGGCATGTCATGTAAAAAACTTATAAAATATATTGGCTTTTTGGGTTTCATGTGACAGAATCTAAGAAAGTTAAATCTCTACAAAATGAGACTTTAGTTTTGCTAAAGTTTTGGTCTAAATTGATCTTTTCCTGTGGTTCATTATTTTTAGATTTAAAGCAACTCAAATCCTGTTTTTAGTCAGTTGAAGACAAAATATATACATACACTGTGTAAAAATATGTATGCAAAGCCAATGTATAGTATGTTATCAACACTGCACGGCAAAGAACAGAAAATCAGATTTTCTTTAAAAAAAAAAAGTTACATGACAAACAGTCAGCTATTTATATATTAGATAAGCTTCTCTCTTATATATTAGATAAGATTCTTATGGCTAGGATTCAGTAAAACTTTATATGTCCAAATATAGTTATTCAAAACTATAGTTAGCTTTATATAAAGATGTATAGGTTTATTTATGTCCTTTCTTGTCTATATGAATCAGAAATGAAGCATGAGAGCTAAAAGAACCCCCCTCCCCCCCACCTAATTAATAAATAGTAGTAGCACACATTTTACTGTTAAAATAATGAAGATTGAGTGTTTTTGAAAACGGGTTGGCGACACTAAACTCAGGCAACAAGTTGCCCATGAGTTGCCTGCAAGTCATGTTCAAAAATGCCTCTAAAATTTTAAAATAAAAATAAAGCAAAATGTCAAAATTTAAAACAAAATTGTTTTCCTTGACAAAGAACTTCACCTTTTCTGGAGTCAAATTTGTACAAAACAAACCAGCCATCGCTGGGACAGGCTAGTGGGCGTAGCTATTGTGTGGACTAATACTGCCTTGTCTTATAAGGCAAAATTATTGTACTTGCAAAACAGTGTTGAAAGGTGAAAAGCACATTCTTATTTGACGTCCTCTGTTGTTCAACGGGGAGCTAGTGTGAGGATTAGAAAAGTAATGATTTCGTTCAAGAAGTTTAAAGTGCAGGTGGTTTAGTTTCTATGGGAAATTCCTAATGAGCTACAGAAAGCATGACCATTTGTATTTTCTTTTATTTTGCCATGTCAGTTAAAAATTAAATTTAGCTGTTATATGTCCTATAACCTAACTCTGCTGTAAACCAACATCAATTGCAAACAAACAATTCCGAAATATGGATTAGAAAACTTCTTTTACTCCCTTTTAATTTGCATAGACAGAACCATGTTTTATTCATGCTGACATTGAAAAGGGGGACAATTTTGACAGTATTTCAAAGCTGTTTTGAACCGCCATCTCATTACGGCTTGAACAAAGGTAGACGAGTTTTGAGATGTGACGGAACTGGAAGATCTGAAACGGCATGAAATGCTCAATAGCATGTTTGATCGCTAGCTTGCAACTTCATTATTTACCAATCTCCAACTAATACAACATGTGGTGCTTCGGTTTTATATTGTGCACATGTAGGTGTGGAGAAAATGGTGGCTGATTTTATGAAATATGTAAACTGATCAAAGGAACTTGTCTTTGGTCAGTCAGATGTCAATAAATGCAGACTTGGTTGTCACTTGTAGAGTTGCAATTCATTAGGATTTAACTTCAACAGCTTTTTAAGACAAAAAAATGATCAGGAGGAGAGAGGGTCAAACTGTTCATCTTTCTCTGTATGTGAGCGTTTGGAAAGACATTTTATGGATCTACATATGTGCAAGAACTTTGAAGTATGCACTGCTTCTGATGTACTTCTTTTCAAAAATACTGCATGTATACTGGCATCAAGGACGTCGAACTCATAATATTGAGCACATTAATTTTCTATGATTTCACAGTCTTGTTTTTTTGTCATGGGTTCATTACCAAACTAGTCCTACAAAGTTGAGAGAATAACATTTATGGAGGGCTAAACAGGGACAAAATTACATAAATAAATAGAATAAATACTTGATCTAAATGGCAATTAATTTATTAGATTATCTGTGATATTTGCCCATCAAAGTTGAGGTGCGATTACATTGATGTGTTGAACTTTACTGGTGTAGATTCTTTGAAAACAGATTGATTGTAGTCAAGTGTAATTTTGCATCTTCCCATCGACTTTTACTTACAGAATCAAACCATGACTCTTCTTCTGCAGTGTTTTCTCATAGGATGGTGTGTTCAAGGTAGTGTTCGGTGTTGGATTTCTGGTAGAAAATTCACAATTATGCACCACAAATCCAAATGAAACATTCAAAACTAGGGAATACACTAGATCTTAGCTTTTTTTCTGTTCATCAGAGGCAGCTTAGTGTAAGTTGTCTTCAGAAAGTGATGATGCTCGGCTCCCATCATGGCACAAGTACTCAAACACGTTTCTGCATGCATGTACATAAACACACACACACACTCACACTTAACACTTTGTGACATTAGAGCTTCCAGAAGCTCGCTCATCCACACCGCTCCTCCCCATCACATCACGGCCTGCACGTATGAGTATGCATCAGATCGTCTGCATCACGTGTTCGTCACATACTGATGAAGCTGTTTATGCTGAAATACACAAGCTGGATGGAAAGGGAACGCAAAACATTTCAGGGTAAACAGTCGTGCACTTGCATTCGGTTCATGTTACATTCTGTTCATTGCATCCCCCCTCCGCCCCTCCCATCTTGCCTCCCCCCCCGGAGTCCTGATCACGTGCCCAGTGCTCCCATTCGCTCTGAGATCTCCATCGCAGAGCGACGAGTGAACGGGAAAAGCAGCAGAATTAATTCTCCTCCCCACATTGGGCCCTCCGTCACCCATCTAGCGGTCGGAGACGAGGTTTTATCCCGTCATAACTGCTCACAGATTAATCTCAGCCCAGATTGGTGAGCCGGCACGCTGCTGGTCTGGGGTCAGCAGCATTGGGCGGAGGAAACTGGTGCCTATAAATAGAAGCCGGGACCTGCAGGGTGGAGATTCTGGCTCATTTGTCAAAGCTTTGTGTGGGACAGAGAAGAGAAGGGAAGGGTGCAGCATCAGTCAGGGATATTGGATGTCAGTCTTTATTTCATTTAATGGGCGGTTACTAAGAGATGAGTAAATTATAAAAGAGACAAAAAAAACAAAGGAAGTAATGGAAAACGTGAAGGTCCCACACAGCTAGCAGTAGGTGGGATTTGTTGTCGCATGTA
This sequence comes from Poeciliopsis retropinna, assembly GCA_010277075.1. NCBI lineage: Eukaryota > Metazoa > Chordata > Actinopteri > Cyprinodontiformes > Poeciliidae > Poeciliopsis > Poeciliopsis retropinna. Next base: position 7,274,400 of record VMRM01000029.1, on the reverse strand, counting down.
TAAAGGGGGTGATTATCTTTTCACAAGATGCGTCCAAAATAATCAAGTTTCTTTAATAACCAAACATGTTCTTCACAAATAATAATACACTGATATTAAAGCTGACAAGTTAAGTTGACTCTAAGGGGAAAAGCTGCGCTTCCATTACAAATGCACACAAAAAACACAATTAAAATCACACACGAATATGTTTGTTCACACAATGAGTCACTAAAAATGCCATGCTGTGGTTCTCTAACTACTTCCTGTTGTGTTTTGTGCCCGTGGTAATGTTCCGTTGTTGATTACGTGACTTGTGTGATTCAAACAAAGTGTTTCTGTTGCGGTTTTGCGAAATAAACCAATTTTGATCCAGCCCAAAAAAACCTCCTCAGCCTACCACCAAAACCTTTTATCAAAACAGATTAGTTTTTGTTTCAGCCATTCTTTAAAACCTCTAAAATCTGCAAACTTTTTTTTTTTTTGGGGACTAATGGTTCCAAATCTGAGAACCAGGATGATGGTTTATATTTATGTTAATGGAGGCTTTGCAGCCTCCATTAACATCTCTTCTTTTTGCATCTTCTGTCTTTTAGATCCTTCTGCTCACTAGCTCAAACTCACTAGAATGTAAATAGCAAATAAGTGCTTCATAACAGATGAAGATCTCTGCACTAATTAGTTTCATTGCAGTAAAATGGCGAAGCAGAGAACGAAATGTTCTGGAGGTTCTGAGCTAGAGTTTACAATACCTTGGGAAAACGCTTCTATCCTTTCAACTGTTTCAACCACAAACATTGTATTTTTGAGGGTTTTTATGTGCTAGAACTCATAATGGCTCTTAATCTTGAAGTGAAACAAACGTTTTACTTCAATTACTTCTGCAAGTCTTCCAGAGGATGTTTCAACTTTTCACACCTACATTAATATTATTATTTTCTCTATTTTTGTTTGTAAAAATAACTCAAGCTCAATCAGACCGGATGGAGAGAGCGTGTGAACTGTAGTTTCTAAGTGATGACTTAGATTTTCATCTAGATTTACATAGATTTACCATATCTTTCAGTTTGTAGGGCAACAAAATTTGAAAAACAAAGATGCCCTCTCATGTTTGTGCCGTTGATAGAATATTGAGTTCCTCTGTTCATGTTCCTATTTACAGTAAGTATGTCAGCGTCTGTCCACTCTCCTTTACAGCTCTGGCTTGATTCTCACGTTTGTACTTGTGTGTGTGTGTGTGTTTGTTTAGTCGTTCTATTTAGGACCATTTCTGACATATTTACTACTCTTCTGAAGACTGCTAGACTGATTTGAATTAAGTTTTGGTTAAAGTTAGGAATGGACTAGTAACAGTTAAGGTTATGGACAATGTCTGGGTTTGCATAAATCCAGTTATTAAAATAAATGGATGTTAATACAAAGTTCTAATATGGGCAGAAATACAAACATAACTACCTCTAATATCTTTCTTTGTTGTTGTTTTCTGTGCATATTTAGTGTTTTGTGTTGTTGTTAGTTTTAGCTATATCTCAGCTCATAAGACACAAAGTCAAAAGAAAACAGAGTAAAGTGATGCAGGTGGTGTCACCATGACAACTGTTTAGACCTAGGTACATGGTCTGGAGATGCTAGCACTCGGCGTTCTGGGCTTAAAGGTTTTTAATATTATGAAAATAGTCAATAAAAGGGATAAAGTTGTCTCTGCTGTAATTGCTGACATGACTACAACCGCATACAAATGATTCTGGCTTTTTCCACATTTCTGTCTCAACAAATGAACAGTGAAAAGGAGGCAAGGCTCCTTCTTACATATTAAACTGCACACTAACCTGTCAGATGGGATACTTCTGTTCCTCATAATGCAGACATTCAGACATCCTGGACATGGTATTTAAATTTAGACCAAACTGAAATTTTGACATTGGAGAAAAACTTCAGTGTTAATAAAATGTCACTTTTTGAATCTTTAAACCACTGTCACTTTGGCACTTTATTTTTTTATTTGCAAAGGAAGTACAGAGCGGAGGCGGTGCATCACCAGTAATCTTCCTAAGCGAAACACCTGCTGAGAAGGGAACATATGAAACATTTCCAGTCAGTGTAATTGACTGAGAGACTTCTATTCTTTCCACCTCCATCTACTGTAATAATAATTTAATAACATCAATCATAATTAGCTTTTCTGTAAATACACTCCCAAGGAAACGTTTCAAGAATTTAACTTGCACATCCTGTTTTTTAAAGCATCCGTCTGCAACATGTCTATTCTGGTTCTTTGAATATGAGTGTGACTCTTTCCATATCATGGCTGGTTGTCCCTTGTTGCCGTGGCAACCGTGAATGTAAGCTTTATGTGGCAGGTTGTCTGGGTGGGTTGGGCCGAGAGAGACAGACCGGTTGTTGTATATCTTTGTGTGTATGTATGTGTAGGTGGTTTTATGTAACCACCTTAAGCATCTTTCGGAAAATGTTTCTTTTACTTGAATAAACTCCTAACGTAGATTTTAGAGTCGTTTTTTATTTTCTTGGGGAGAAGTGCTACACATCACTACATCAAGCATATCAACAATAACCCAGTAGGTGTTGCATTACTAATATGATTCAAATGCTGAGTAATAACTTAGAGTTTGTGTCTCCTGTAGAGGACTGATGAGGAGGCGGTGTTGGACCGCGGGGGAACACGTTCTATGCTCAACACCAATTTTGAGAAGGAAGAACTTGAAGGTAACTGCCTTATATGATGCTTATTGTAACAAGATTTCCTAAATATATTTGTTTAGTAATTAATAAAAGTCGATTGAAAAATAACAAGTAGCAAAAGTTTGAAATGATTTTGAACAAAAGATTTATCCGGGACTTATAGACTTTTCACAAGCAAATAGGAGAGCACAATTCTCATTTTAATAACCTTTTTAATCATAAAGTGGGAAGTAAAAAAGAGAGTGGGGAAAGTTTTTACCTCCTTACAGATGTCTTCCATTTTTTTTCAGAAATTAAGACTTAAGCTTGTGACATTGAGTGTCTGCAAATGTGCTGTAACGAATATTTTTGCTGCAAACATAGCAACTGACATCAAAGTGTACGCCAAAAATAAATCAGCGTACAGCAGTCATAATTATTGCTATGTGTCACTATTACTTAAAATAGGATAACAGTTATATTTAGAAGAACAGACTTCTGTTTGTCTAGTTAAAGCCCTTCATAAATTGTTGTGAAAAAAGTATTTGGTTCTTTTCTTGTGTGTGGGTTTCTTTCATCACATGTTTCAGATAACAAATTTTAATATCAAGTAAAGAAACTGAAGTGCACTGATGAATCATCCAGGTCTGATGAAAGGGTCAGAACAACATCTTCTGCTGCAGACCTCACTTGCCTCAGTTATAATTCAACACTAATGCTAAACAGCTTCACAGCACTGCATTAAATTATGATTTATCCTTTTGTGTGTGAAAAGCATGAAGTGTTCTTTATAACTTTTTTTGACAAAACAAAACAGATAATATGACAAACATTATCACACTGAGAAATGTTCTCTGAAGTTCTTCATCTGAACGATGCAGTCCCGTGCTGTTTCCAACACTCTGGTTGGGATGTTACAATGAAATCCAGCTCAAGTAACAGATGATGCATCATGCTGTGTTTAGAAAAACATGGAGTAAAATAGGTTTCATTTATTCCTGTCCTGATTTGAAAAGTCCATTAATAGTTGGGGTTTTTTCTGTCCTGGATTAATTGGTTCTGAAACCAAGAAAGCACTAAAAATATAAAATTTTGTCTTTGTTTCTACAAAGGTTGAAGTTTTTATGAATTTAATTCAGGTTTGATTGATCAAACTTTTTCAGGCTGAGGACTAGGGCCCTGTAATTTGATCGATTCTCTGATATTTATTGATTTTTTTTTTTCCTCGGAACCTATCGGTTTTTCATCCACTAGTATCAATACATTAAATCCTACTTAGATGTTAAGATGCAGTTAGTTATCTTCAGGCTTTCACTGAAAAGAAAGCCTGAATATAACCTTTGGTAAGCTAACTGTAGCACTTCACTTTGCGTGTAAACAAATAAATGGTTGTTTGCATGCAGTACCTCGCAGGCCACTAGGGGGCACCCAGACCCCCAGTGGACAGGGGACCACAGTTTGAGAAAGACTGGTTTAAGCAAATTACATTTTAAAACTAAACTTTAAAAACCTGTAAAGCAGCTCTTTAGTTTAGCAACAACAGGAGACTATAAAACAGAAAACTTTTGCGTCATTAGCAGCTAATGGTTAGCAAGTTGCAGTATTCTCGTAGAATCATCTTTTGCCATTTCTCTTCAGCTTTTTTCTGATGGCTTAGATGACTAGTTTGATGATTTAAAACTCCAATAATATCCTCTGTTAGATGAATTTCCCTTTATGATAAATATTCCATTGAATTGAACTGAATCACTCCTTTACTCTTCAATATGAACATTCTTCATGTCCTTTAACTTGACTGAGTTTCCATAAATTCCATTGGCTCTCATACATTTCTAGATTTTTAATTAAAAGGAATGTTGAAAACACTGTACATTCATCTTAAGTGGTTGTAATCTCATCAAACCACAAACTACCGTGTAAACTGAAGCTGTGATGGACAAAATGCTGTTTGATGGGGGGCAAAAAGGAAGAGACAAAAAAGGAAACATCATATGACATCAGCAGTTGGTCATGCCTGAGAGAGGCAAGCTATTTTTATAAAGCCCACCACACACGAGTCTTGACTCACTCACGTACAAAACCCTCCCCTCATGTCTCCTTCCTCTACATCACTTCTGATCTGGTTCATAACTACGTGGCTAGGAGAATTTGCTGCATATGCAGTAAATTTCCAACCTCTTCCTATTGCTTCCCACATGCATAATTTACTGAGCGCTAAGAGCAGTTTGCTCTGGACAGGTCCATCTACTATAAGACATGCACCGACAGCATCGAGCCTGTCCAAGTGACAAATATATTTTGACGTAGTACATAATCTCGCTTAACCTCTATTCCTGCCTTCCTGTTGGTTTCTGGAGTCTCTTGAGATTGTGAGGTAACTGTGCTCAAGCAAGTAGAGATACAATTTCACCCCGGCAAGTAATCCATCAGGCATATTCTTTATTAAACAAGTCTTTGAATTTATCATCATTTTTGGGAGAATAGCTGCAAGTTTTTATAATTTAGTTTTGTTTCAAACTCAAAAGGAAACCCTTTTGCATTCTGAGCCAGTAATTAAACAAGAAGCTGGGGCGGCTTGTAAAATCTGGGTCAGATAAACTCTAAACCTCTGCTTGCGGTGCTTTGCACTCAGTAATACCGTGTTACACCATCTCATCACTTATTTAACGCAAACTAAGCCACTCTTGCTGTTTTGCTGGAAATTATTAGACTCAAACGGCGATCGAATATCTTAACTAGCTAACCCTCATCAGTTGCTGCTATCGAGCTTACACAGTGCATTTGGCTTTTCTGCATTTTATTACAGTGCAACTGGAGCTGCACCGATCCAATATTAATATCTTTATTGGTTCTAGATCGGATATTGCACTTTCTGAACCATTTCAAAGATATATTGCAGTTTATTTTTACATGTTTGACCAAAGTAGTCAAGCTATTGTTATCAGTTTCAGTTTCTTTATTATTTATTTTCTTTTGACTGTTATGATAATTGCACTAAATGAACAAATTAAAGTTGTGTTGTCTTTTCATGCTTGACCAAGTGCTTGGTGTATTGTTGTGGTAAAAAGTTATCAAATAAATTTGCAATTCAATACATTTGTCTGTCTTTAAAAAACAAGAAATGTTTTAGGTCATTCAGCTCCGTGATTCTGTATAAGGATGTTTAGTATTGGCTGATACCAATATCGATATCTGATGTTTAGTATCAGAAGTGAAAAAAGTGGATCCCTAAACCACAAATTTCACTGGATTTAATAGGGATTATATGCAATAAACTGAGAAGTGGAACTAAAATGATGCATGTTTTTAAAATGATGTCTAAAAGTACCTCAAAGTATGGTGGAGAAAGTAATGTTTAGTGCCCTTATTTTTGTCCAGACAACCTAGGGCCATCAGGAAAAAACAAATGGCGACCCCCACAGCTTGACCGCAATAAAAGAAGAGAGAGTCAGCTCAGATTCTCTTCACGCTGACCCTGTGGATGTGAGCTTCTGTGTGCTTCCACACAGACATGAGAACGAGGCTGTAATCCTCACACTGCGCCATGTCCTTTCAAAGTACGACATTCATTATCTGTATTACACCAAAACGAAAATGACTCCAATTACGGTGGTAATCTTCAAAATCAATTTCATTCTCTTGAAAGGGGACAGGAGGCTTTCATTACCAGCACAGCAGGCCTGAAGGCAGCCGTTCGTTCCTTTAATTGAGGCTTCATGGCTGCTTGCTAGATGACATGGCATCTACGGAAAGACATTACTACATTATTCAGAGCCTGTTTTTTTTCTTTGTATCTTTTCTTCCAGCTTTAAGCTGTGAACGTGTCTTCATTTCTGTCTTAAGTATATTTTTTAAATTTGTATCAGAGTACTTATGCATGTTCAGTGTCAAGTCTTGGGAATCCTGAGGGACATAGACATGAACAACTTCAGGGTTTCAGAGTACAAAAGTATGAAAGATGAAACATTTAAAGTAATAAATAATAGTAATAGTGTCAATAATCTGTGGGACAATTTATCATCCAGAAAACTGTATTATCACGGTCATAGTAAAGTACGTTAAAGTAGTGATTCATAGTAAAGAGGCACAAAGTATATCCCACAGTTCAGTTGATTCATAGTAATTTTGGACCCTCACTTATTCTTGTACAAATTGACTTTGTTTTGTTGTTTTTTTCCCCAGTGAAGCCAAATTCTGTTTGGCTGCTGAAAAGTCACACATTTTTCTGGGAAATTATTCACTGTCGTTGACACTGCAACAGATTGACAGCAATTTGACACACTGAATATGGTTGAGAGGCGTGACAGGCAACACATTGCTCCAGTTACAAATTATGGCTGCCACAATCTACAGATTGCGCCTTTCCATTAAGGAAAATACCAGCAAAATGTGCAGAATATTTGAACAATTTTAAGTCCAGAAATGACCTCTGACCTCTTTGTCCAATCAAAAAAGTAATTGATATCCTACTTTTATTTTGAAGCTTACCTACAGAGTGCACCAATGTTTCAATTCTTTCAACATTTCGTAATCACCATTTCTTTGATGGTAATCTTTCTAGGTCCTCTTTATTGTGCTTTATTGTATTAACTTTTAAAGGGAATGTTATGTTTAAAATTAGCTAGCCTCAAACGCCAACCGAACATATCGATCAAACGTTAAAGGGGAAAAATAAGTTATTGATCTATGTCAAAATGTTATAACTTCTGAGTTGAGCCATCTTGGTTTCAGGTCACCGCACTCTTTACATCGGAGTCCACGTCCCCTTGGGTCGGAGGTCACACCGTCGACACCGTCACCATGGACACAGACACAGGAAGAGGTCCAAGGAGAGGGACTCCACAGGGGAAGACGGTCGAGAATCCCCGTCATACAGTAAGTGATAGTGACGATGTAGAGCTGAACTTCAGAAAATGATTTGGCAGAGCTGGGAACTCAAAGCTACTTAAATGGGAATCTTTATAATCTTTATGTTCAAATAACTTATTCTGTCCTTGTAGCAACTTTCTATTAGTATGCTGTGCTTCTTTAGGCTAGCTTCTTTAGCCTTAGCGCTTTGAATGTGGTACCTCAAATGCCTGTCCTCCAAGGAAATACTGGTCAAACTCTTTATTCTTTTTGTTTTTCTTTTGCTTTTTTTCCTCCATCAACTTCTGCGAAGACACTCCAGCTCAGAGGGTGCAGTTCCTTCTGGGCACAGAGGATGGCGACGAAGAGCACATCCCACACGCCCTGTTCACTGAGATGGACGAAATCTGCCTCAGGGAGGGCGAGGACGCCGAATGGAAAGAGACCGCTAGGTGAACTTCTCTTATCCGCTTTCTGTCAGTCTGAAAATTGGTGGAAAGGGAATTTTTTCTTTTTAAGCGTTATTCAACTCTTGGAAATTGTTTCCAGGTGGCTGAAGTTTGAAGAGGATGTTGAAGACGGCGGCGAACGGTGGAGTAAGCCCTACGTGGCCACCCTGTCTCTGCACAGCCTGTTTGAGCTGCGGAGCTGCATCATGAACGGCATTGTGATGCTGGACATGCGGGCCAACTCCCTGGAGGAGATCGCAGGTGAACACCGTAGGCGGACCAGGCGGTTTTGTCTCATTCGTCATCGCTCTTGAACTCTTTCAAATTTTGTCTAATATCAATATGGCCGAAAAACCGGCTCAAAAATCTGATAAAAAAAATGGAATTTTGTCGAAATTGGTGTGTTTCCATTAAGCAAATATATTTTCCTAATTCCAATTTGCACAATTTTATGCAGCTCTTGATCCCTCAGCACTAAGCTAAAAGTACATTATCTAAGATGAATGCATAGCCATGTGTTAGAATGATCTAGTCAAAGTCCAAAGCTAAATTCCATTGAGAATATGTGGCAACACTTAGACACTGATGTTCACAGACTTGATCCATTCAAATGAAACGGAGATTTAAGTCTTTTGCAGCAAAAATGGGGAAAAATGGGGTTCAACAGAATATTTAGAATCATAGAACACAAATACTTATTTTTATTTGTAAAGCATATATAGTTAGTAATTCTTTGCATTTGTCTTTCACGTAAAATACCAACTAAATACTCCTATTTTTTTTCCCCCCCTGCAGTAACTCTGTTGATAAAAGAATGATCTCACTTTTCAGTCAGAATGACCTAAATAAAATCAAAGCAGGAGACATCATGGAGCTGCCGGTGTGTTTTTGAGGTCAGTGTGGGGAGAGAATATTTATCTGTGCTGCTGCAAAAATCGCCTGAACAAAACCTGATCCGGCACAATTAAATCAGCCACAGTGGGTCAGTTTTTTGTTTTTTTTTCTTTTTTTTTTTCTTTGTTTGCTATTTTTTGGGCATGATCAGCTTAGCGTCACTGGATGTCATGCAGAGGCAGGAGAAGCAGATTAATTACTGACCATAATTTATTTATTTTTCTCGCGTAACGTGCTTTTTATCTGTCAGATATGGTTTTGGATCAGCATGAGGGGTCCGGCTCTCTGGGTCCGGATGCCCGGAAGAGGATCCGCGAGGCCCTGCTCAAGCAGCACCATCACCAAAACCACAAGAAGCTGGCCAACCGCATCCCCATCGTACGCTCCTTCGCTGACATCGGCAAGAAGCAGTCTGAGCCTCATTCCATGGACAAGAATGGTAAACACACACACGCGCCCACACACGCGCGCCCACACCACACACACACACACACACACACACAGAGCTGTCAATAGTCAAAAACCTGTTTTTTAAAATTTCCTTTGTAGTTGTCAATTGTGAGTTCTTTGCAAATTTTCCGCCAAAATGGTCAAAAATGTTGGGTTTAAGTGACTGCTAACTCCCACCTGCAGGTGGCAGTACTTCTTACTTTTGCTCCATTATTGACTCAGCCTTACTTAATGTCGAGTTGTATTACGAGATCGATGTGACGAGTAACAAAAAGTCTTGTTGTGGGGTTAAAATTTCTAAATTAACAACACAAAACCTGTGAAATCCTGGATGTGAAAAGATGTTCAATATGATTTATCAGCTGCAGAGAAAGCTATTTATTAATATTTTAACAGTTTGTTAATGCGATTTATCAGTTTGTTCTGGACGATTCATGAAGTTTATTTGGCCCAAATGAATATGAGCGTGACCCGCCTTGTAGCCAGATTCAGGTCTGCTGGGAATCTTATTGCAGGGATTATTGGATTGACAAAACTGCCACTCACAACATGGCGGCAAAACTGATGCGCAAAATCCATCGTCATCGTGCAGCATGTTTCAAGTCTACAATGTTCCTTAGGCCACTGATATCCACACTAAAGTACTAGAAGTTTAGTTTGATTTCACAAAAGACTCAAATCCTGCTACAAGTTGTGAATCAATATTTATCAGATGGTTTAACAATAAAACATATAAATATTGGGCTTTCTCACTAGTTGAACACTCCAGGCTGAACATGATAAACAATTGGCTGATTAAAACCTGCTCTGCCAGCTCAGTGACCTTCATGTATTGGCAGCGCTTTCACATTTATTAAGAGGCAGACGCAATCCTAATAAACATGGGATAAAGCTACTCAGTGCAAACCTTTTTCATTTTATCAACAAGGACAATAATGTGATCATTGCTTCCGAAGAACAGGCTCAATGATGTCTGACTAGGATGGAACCCTCCGCGTATCAGGAGCAAACTATTCCAAAACATGCTGATAACGTTGATTGGAGACGGAGCGACTGGGTTCCCCTTCTTCTTCCTACCTCCCTTTCTGCTCCTCCACTCATTCACTACATTCACAAGATGCCTATGAAGAAATGTCTTCTGGACCAGAGTTTTTCAAATTTACACATGGAATGAATCAACAACGTAAAACAGGACATTACCTGTCCGGATCACTACAAGAAAATGTACAAAAAACAGAATTATACAAAATACAGTGGTCCTAATTCAAACCTCAGACTGAAGAACGTTTGGCCTCCAAGTCACTTAAACTAGCTCTTTTAAATACCAGATCTCTCTGTGCTAAAGCTCTGTTAGTTAATGATTTAATCACTGAGCATAACATTGATATGTTTTTAACAGAAAAGTGGTTGATTGAGAATACTGAACCAATCGTACTAATTGAATCAGTGCCTCCTAACTACAAGAAACATAAAACAGGAGGAGGTGTGGCTTCAAAATTTAAGAATACCATAAATTGTAGTAAACTCTCTTTGGGTCATTTCACCCCCTTTGAGTATCTTGGAATTGATACTCAAATCAATTCAAAGTTAGTGTCAAACAAACTTTGACACTAACTTTATACAAAACTCCAACATACGTGGTAAATGTCTTTACTGGCTTGAATGAGCTTCTCTCTCTCATTTGCATTAATTATGATTGTTTAATAATTGTCGGTGATTTCAATATTCATGTTGACAACCCGCAAGGCAGGAGGGGCAAAAAAACTTTTAATATATCAGAGAATTTTGGTCTGACACAACATGTCAAACAAGCAACACACACTCAAGGACACACCCTGAACCTGGTTATCAGTAAGGGTGTAAATATCTCCAGTGTCTCTCTAACTGATTTCGCCCTGTCAGATCACTTCCTGTTATCTTTGAAAGTTCTTTATCCTTTAACCCACTTGGACAAACAGCTACTATCACAAAACGTTCTTTCACAGAAAACACAGCAGAAACATTTAGTCAAATCTACTCCTCTTCTTTGCCCTTAAGCTGTAACGATGTAGATAAGTTGGTAGATGATTTTCAGTTTAAAGTTTCAGAAACATAATCAATTACAAATTTAATGATGGCACTTGACTTAATGTCATGTTTTGATTGTTGATTCTATGTGCTATACAAATAAAATTTGTTTGACTAGTTTTCACCAATAAAGATCCAGCAACAGCGAGGGCAAAATGTGTCCACCTTCCAGAGGTTGTAACCGTAGCGTGCTGTTTCCCAGCGTCGTCTGTTTGGGAAAGCAGTTCTTGTGAAAGCCGATATTGTTTTCCTGCTCTCTGATAGGCCAAACGGTCTCACCGCAGTCCCAGCCGTCAAACAACGAGGCCAAACAGGACGTCAGCCGAGAAAACAGCGCTGTGGACTTCAGTAAGGTGAGCAGCCAGAACAACTACTGCTCTTCTTGTTTGTCTTTGGCCAGTGAGAGCTGAACACATAACAAGCGCAGTGTGTTTAACCAGTCTGGGGTTACGTGTGTGAAATGGTCACCAGCAGCTTCTCACAAAGGTAACCTGACTGGCGTCAAACGGCATCAGAGGGTGTTTTCTTTAGCCAGGCCGTCATCATCATCAGATTCTACTTTAATTCTTTGTTTACGGAGTGCCTATTTTGACCATTTATCCAGTTTTCAGTCCAGAAGTGATCCGTTTGCTTCCTACTGTTACAGATTGACCTCCATTTCATGAAGAAGATCCCTCCTGGAGCGGAGGCGTCCAATGTGCTGGTTGGGGAGCTGGAGTTCCTGGACCGCCCTGTGGTGGCCTTGGTCCGCTTGTCTCCTGCTGTGCTGCTCAACGGCCTTACCGAAGTTCCCATCACCACCAGGTGATCCAGGCGCCGACTGAAAGTCCTGCAGTTTGGTTTCTCTTTTAGACTTTGCTTTCCATGTCAGATCTGAACGTGTTGCTTTCGTTGCACAGGTTCTTGTTCATCCTCCTGGGGCCTCTGGGTAAAGGTCCCCAGTACCATGAAATTGGGCGATCTATTGCTACCCTGATGACTGATGAGGTGAGGCAAAAACAAACTGAAATCTTTATAGAATAAAGAGTATTTATGTTTTATTATTCTCAGCAAAGCGTTTTGTAGTACTTATGTAGTCAAGACCCAAATAGCAGCTTATAATCTATATTTTATAGTTTATATATATATATTTTTTTATGTTAAGAATAAAGTCATAATATGACAAAGTTGTAATAATATGACGAGAAAGTCAGAATTCTACCTGAATAAAGTCGTGTTATGAGAATAAATAACATATTACCAGAATAAAGTCATAATAAATTAGAATAAGGTTATGTACTAGGAGAATAACGTAATAATTTAATGAAAATTTCTCCACAAAAGATAAAATAAAGAATGTTGAGCATCTTTTGAAGTTATGCCTTGGTATCAGTTTTGCAAATTATGAAATACTTCATCTTTTAATATCAGTATCCAATTATTATCAGTAGAAGGGCTTTGAAATGTTTGTGCCAACAAATGGGTGTTGAAAAAAGAATCTTGGACAGATTTGTTGTGGTACTATATTCACTACTAATATTATGACTTTATTCCCATAATTTAAGGAAAAGATCCTATTCTGGCCCTAATGCGTCATTGTAGTTACTTCTCGTTGTCTGTGCCAAATGGCTTTTTTTTTCTGTTGACAGTCGATGCATAATAAAAATAAAAATACTTTACTCGTCTATAGAATATAGTGATTCTATATTGTGGACAATAGCTTTCTGTATTCTGTACATCCTTATATGATGAATAATTAAAGTGGGGTATAATTTGAATTGAACCGACTCTGACATTTTCTGTGGCCTATAAAAATCCTGATGGGTTAGTAGTATGGGTGTAGCAATAAATCCAGATTGCCAGAGGAGATAATTAACAATGTTAATCATGAGAGTATGATGAGAAAAAAAACTTTAGCAAAACAAATGGCATAATGATTCACAAACTGTACTTTAAGCAATCTCTGTTCACCAATTTATTCTTTTTGACAATTCATCAAAGATGTGGATTTTTAGAGATCACACACTGCATCGCCTGTTGTGATTCATCCGAAAGGTGTCCCACAGGGATGTAGCAGGACCCTGTGGAGTCCAGTCGAGTTCTTTGACACCACACTCATTTATTCATGCCGTCACGCAGATGGCTTTGCTCTCTGGTGGACAGTCGTCTTGCAGGAAGGATTCGTCCCCAAACTATTGTCGCCAAATCATCCAAATTGTCTTGGTATGCAGCAGCATTAGGGATTATTTCACTGGAACTAAGAAGCCCAGTCCAAATCCTGGAGAACAGCCCCACACCATAATCCCCTCTGCACCAAGCTTTACTCTTGACACAACACAGTCAGATAAGTGTCGTTCCCGTAGCAACTGCCAAACCCTGACGCCTTCATCCGATTGCCAGATGGAGAGGCGTGATTTGGCCCTCCACTCCGATCCCGTCCAGTGGCGGCGTGCTCTGCACCACTGCATCCAGCGCTTTGCATTGATTCTACTCGGTGATGCAGCTGGACTTCCATGGAAACCCATTACATGAAGCTTTCTATGTACTGTTAGTGTGCAAATAAAGTTTGGATGGTCTGAAGCTCTTAACTGCAGAAAGTTGGGTGACCTCTATGCTCTCGATCCCTCGGCATCCCGTGACCCCACTTTAGGATTTTGTGTGGCCTATTTGCTGTTCTAATTGCTTCCACTAACAGTTGATGGTTGAACCTTTAGCAGAGAGAAAAATTAGCCCTATTGGACATCTAACATCACTGGGCTGTGGACAGCGACTCAGTCTTTCACACCGGTAGCCATGAAAGGGATTGAAACGCATAAATTCTTAGGTGTGGAGAGAGATCTACTGCTTTCAGCAATCTAGTGTAAACATACTATGATTTTTTTCTTTTTGGCTAAATGCTGCATAAACAACAATGTTGTCCAACATCATATTAGTTCTGTTAAACTTTAAATACATTAAAGGTTATGAAATTAGCCATCATGATGTCTATTTAAAGCTTAAAAGTCTGGAATTGTCTTGTGTGGACAAAACTGTGGAGACATAAAGCTTGGATTTTGTTTTGATCAGGTCATATGTCATTGCGAAGCTCATTTTCATCTTAATGAAAATATATATTTACTGTCAAAAATACAGATTTTCCATGATGTCGCCTATAAGGCCAAAGACAGGAGTGACCTGGTGGCAGGCATCGACGAGTTTTTGGATCAAGTGACCGTGTTGCCCCCCGGCGAGTGGGACCCCTCCATCAGAATAGAGCCGCCGAAGAATGTTCCCTCTCAGGTAAATTCAAAATGTAGGGATTTTGGATTCTTCTTTTAGCATCTTGCATTCTGCTTTCAGGATGAAATTGATAGAATGGCCGAATTTGGCAGCTACTTTGAACATCTCCCAATTGTCTGCTCTTTTCTGTAAGGTTAAAACCTCTTTAAATTGCAGGACACTGAGCATTTTTTTTTTAAACTGCAGCCTTTTTGTGTCCAGTTGAAATGCCCCTCCTGTGCCTGTTTGTGTTTGTCATAGAACAAATTAGGCTGCACTTTAAAGCTGGCATATACCCAGCATTTGATTGACAGTGATGTTTACTGCACAGGAAAAGCGAAAGATTCCCCCTGTTCCCAACGGAGTGACGGATCTTGGAGAGTCTGAGGAACACGGAGGACATGGTGGCCCTGAGCTCCAGCGCACGGGGAGGTGAGCGCTGTAGATCAACGGAATAATTTAGCGTTGAGACTCTGTCACTTCTTACAGCTATTCTCTGTGCCTGTCTTCCTGTCGCCTATTAGCTGCTTCACTGCTCCCAAACTGTTAAGTTAGCTTGTAGAGTGTGCAGACTATCCTATTGGGGGAATGTCATTCTTCACTGCTCAAAACAGAGGTCTGTTGTTTTAGCATCACTTCATTGCATATTGGTCGCATTTATTAGACCATAAAAGAAAAACGTTCTTTATAGACGTTGACAGATTTCAGAGTTGTAACATTTTTCTTCAGATGAAGCCACATGTTTTTGTTTTCAGTTGTCTTTGCGTTAGATCCACACTCATCATTTGAAACTATCCAGACATCCTTCAAAATAAAAGGCCTCTTAAGTTTTTCAACCACAGAAAACCTTCAGAAGTAGATCTAATGTTGAATGTCATGTCAGTAAATGAGACATTGATCCATGTACTGTTACAGATTTTAAATGTTGGAATAAAACTTGTGTGCTTGAACACATTTTAGTGCTACGATTGAACCTTAAGCCCATTCTTGTCGGTCAGGCATTTCCTGCTCCCTCCAGTGGTACCACCACCGTTTCCGCCTTCCTCTTGGGACTGACATAAGCATAGCAGCCCACCCAACGTTGTCACGGCAACCTGCTCAGACGGTACTGACTGCACAGTTGTCTGAGGCAAACCCAGCATGGGGTCACTTTGTAACTCCAGCTTTGTTTACCGATGTTTAATTTGGGGAATCAACTGAAAGTGGAAGAGCTAGTGTTTGGCTATGACCACCTGCCAGGCGCTAACATGTTTACCAGCCGCTACCGCTCACCTGATAGAGCGAGAAATGGTAGAACCCATTGATCAAGGTAGTTTGTAGTAATGGTATGTTGTGATGATCTGAAGCAGAACAAGATAATGGATTTTTGTTGGTGTGTTGTTGATTAAACCCTAAAAAAGGGATGGATAGGCTATTGGTACATGCTTTTTCCTAAAGTAGGGATTATAGATGTACTATATATTTACAAATTTCTATAAAGAGCCTAGAATAACTAATTTTACCATTAATTGATTCATTTTAAGGATGCAAACTATTTGCTGCTCTGGACATGAATAACATAAGTTTGTGAAAAATATCGCAAGTTGCTTTATTGTTTTTGTAATCTTTTTTTTTTTTTTTTTGCTATAATTTTTAGTCAGATTGTGATTTTACATAGCCATGCCCTGTCTCTACATCAAGGTGTATCATGTCAACACGGGTATTTTCATACAAAGAGGACAAGAAACGCACTGATTCATAATGTGTCTCGCAACTCCCCCACTCAGCTCCTTCAGACTAGCCAGTAGCAATTAGCAAACCGCTAGTGGAAGCTACTTTTTAGTGCAACGCTGGTAAAAACGTAGTTAAAGGGTTAATAGAGGAGCCATGTTATGATGTCTTTCTGAAGGCGGAGTTTCAGAAAGAGCAGGAGTTTCTTAAAGAGACAGAGGCCCAATTCCAAGGCAACAAATTACAAAGTCAAATTACCTTTAAGCGATATTTGATATATGTAGCAATTTAAATGGTACTATGTGACTGGAAAATGCATAATACTATCCCTTTAACATGGCTATGTCATTGCAGGATATTTGGTGGGATGATCTTGGACATCAAGCGTAAAGCCCCTCACTACCTTTCAGACTACACAGACGCCATCAGCCTGCAGTGTCTGGCCTCCTTCCTCTTCTGTACTGCGCTTGTATGTCACCTGTTATTACCTTCGGAGGACTCCTGGGCGAGGCCACTGAAGGCCGTGTGGTAAGTTTCCACTTTCAAAGACTATAATTTAGAGACACACCAATCAGAAATTGTGTCTGCAGCTACCATAAGCAGACATCATTTATTTATTTATATTTTACCAAGTATAACCTTTTTCACAGACAAGTCAGTGATTCAATGTCTTCATGTTTTTGTATAATTTGTGAAAATAA
The DNA here is from genome assembly GCA_010277075.1 of Poeciliopsis retropinna. NCBI lineage: Eukaryota > Metazoa > Chordata > Actinopteri > Cyprinodontiformes > Poeciliidae > Poeciliopsis > Poeciliopsis retropinna. The sequence goes on along the minus strand of VMRM01000029.1, from coordinate 7,257,386 downwards.
ATAAAATTTTACTCATTTTTAGAAGGTGAAACTAGTATATTATGTAGAAAATGACAATACGGCGACAAAAGTTATAGCACGCATTGAGTGGAAGGAAAATATTTGCTAGGAAAAGGTACATCAGCAAAAATATTCTTTTTATTGATCTCATGTATTAGTCAACTTTTCAGTAGATGACGGACTGGTAATCATAATCATCAAAATGACAAGAAGGCTTTAAATATTTCACTCTATTTAATGAATTTCACTTCTGAAATGAGGAACAAAAATATAAAACTTTTTCATAATATTCAAAAAAAAAAAAAAATGCTGTCCTTAACATGTTTGTATGTGCAATTTATTGAAAATTAACAAGCTCTAAGGGCTTGTTAATCAGAACTCTGGTTCCGGTTCTTCCAGAGTGCCATCGAGTCTCTGTTTGGGGCTTCGATGACTGGGATAGCCTACTCTCTGTTTGCCGGTCAGCCCCTCACCATCCTGGGCAGCACTGGGCCTGTTCTTGTCTTTGAGAAGATCCTTTTCAAGTTTTGCAAGTAGGCTTCTTTTTCTTCCTCTTTGTTTCGGTCTGTCCTTGTTTCTTTCTGCCTTCCTTTACTTCATTTGGTTAAATACTGTATGTTAGTTTCTGCCAGTTTGATTCTTGTGTGTGTGCCTCAGGGAATATGGCCTCTCCTACCTCTCCCTGAGGACTTGCATTGGGCTGTGGACGGCCTTCTTCTGCCTGCTGCTGGTGGCCACAGATGCCAGCTCGCTTGTCTGTTACATCACGCGCTTCACCGAAGAGGCTTTCGCCGCACTAATCTGCATCATCTTCATCTACGAGGCCCTGGAGAAGCTGATTCACCTGGGGGTCCACTATCCGATCAACAAACACAACGACCTGCAGAAGCTCACCCAGTACTGGCAAGTGTCTCTGTCCTGTAGGTTGCAAAGCAGAAAGCACATGATCCCAGTAATCTTCAGTTCTAAATCTTTACAAAGAGATTACATATGTAATCTGCAGAGTGTACTTAGTTGAGTAGTAAGTACTCAACATTTTTGGCCAAAATATGTTAAAATACCACAGCTATGTCTTGGTTCAGTGGTAAAGGAGACAGTTTATGGTTGAAGCGTTACTAGTAAACTGAGATTTTAATGTGAAAAATTACTTGTTAAAGCGTATTTAATATTTTATCTCAAACAGGTGTAGCTGTGTTGAGCCCAGGGACCCGAGCAATGAGACCCTGCGATTTTGGGATGAGAGGAACATCACAGTCTCCCAGGTCAACTGGACCTCACTGGAGGTCAAGGTAAAGAACCCATTTATTTGTACAAGAACGTCTCCACTGAGCCAAATACTTTTTCACATCCCTGTAAATCGTTCTCCTCAACGACCGTCTTCCTTGTCTCTTTGCCCTTTGATTATTACCACATCCATCATCGTCTCCATTCACACCGGGGCCAGTAGGAGTGTGAGATGTTACATGGGGAGTTTCAGGGGCCCGCCTGTGGCCACCATGGCCCGTACATCCCAGACGTCCTCTTCTGGTGTGTGGTGCTCTTCTTCACCACAGTCTTCATGTCGGCCTTCCTGAAGGAGTTCAAGTTCAGCCGCTACTTCCCTACCAAGGTACTCAAACTGACACTCACTTTATATTTTTTGTTATTTTTGAGTTGAGTTTTAGTCTCTGTGGCTTTGATAGCATGTTGGATTTATTTGCGATGCCTAAGCTAGTATTGTATATCAATGGAAAAATCTGATACCACTCCATTTTTATTTACATTTGGTGAAAAAAAAAAAGGAAGTAACGCTGGTCTTCTTCTGAGGTTTAGTGTCGTTTCCTTCAGAAGTTGTTGGTGCAGCGCCACCCCAGGCGAGGAGGGGAACATGTTTTTAAATTAGTTTAGATCGTTTGAGACAGTGCAGTGCGATTGTGAACCGCACCAGCTGAAAATGTAACAAATGCTGCAATTTTGCTCCCCAATCGAACCGAGTCTACCGGACTATAAGGCGTAAAACCCCCACAATTAAGTCTAAGGACCAATACCCGCAAAAGAACAGTATCTGATGGCCAGATCTTTAAGAAATGTGTAAAAAACAGAAATTTCAACTGATCATTTAAGATATTCTATTGGTTTAAAATATTGTTTGGTGAGATTTCAGAGCAGAATGCTAGTAACACAGCAGAGAAGGGCTACTTTGGCAATTTTATCTGAAGATAATAACATTTGGGGATCCTCTGGGCTCTATTTCGAGCCACTTTTATTTTCCCCTCAACCTTAAATTAAGATTAAGTTCACATACAGTTTGTTACTAAGTAAAAGTACAGTTTAACACATATTATAAAGACTTATTACACATCTAGTGAAATATTTCAAGCATTTGTGTCTTGCAATTGTGAATTATAGAGAATAAAAAGCACACTTTTATGTCTCAGAAAATTACAATATTAGGTCAATTTAAACGTGTTTAATTTTTCTGAGAAATGTGTAAATTTTGTGCCATCTGGTGTCACTCATCTTCTTCTCAACAATACTCCATAGATTTTCTCAGTGCTGTTTGCTAGCTCTTCAACCGCAGTAACATCATGTTCAGTGGACCAGCTTTTAGTGTCTTTGGCTGTTTGGGTACCAATCCCTTTTGGAAAATAAAATCAGCCTTGCCAGGAGAAAGAAGCACGAAGATTTCAGAAAACCCGATGGACCAGAACCAGCAGATGACATCAAATCATCCACTGGACTTGAAGCAGAATGGATTTTCCACTCTTTCTCTTAAGTCTTGGACTTTGGTTTAAAATGCAAACTTTACTTCCATCTGGAAAATAGACTACTAAATATTCTCACCATTGTTTTAAAATATCTATTCTTTGTTCACACTTTTTAAAGGCCTGCCAGCTGCAGAATGAAACCGACTTCACTTATTTATAATCCTCCATTTAGTTTTTAAATCTGCACAAGTAATAATACAGAAACTGCATCATGAGCATACACTGCCATCCACTGGCTGTTTGGGAGCACAGCAAGAGCGCTGCAGTCTGTGTGGCCATTCTATGCTAAGTTTCTATGGGTTGTCATTGAGATGACACACAGCAGTGTGGGGTGATGTTGGCTCACTACAGCGTGTCATCTGATCGCCATCTTGTGGTGATGAATATTACATTGCAGTAACATCTAAACATCCTGTATATTTATGCTGAAACATCGGATTTTCTTGACTGTCACTGTTTTGATTTAAAAGAACTATTTTTTTTCTTGCTCTTTATTTTTCGAGGTGGCTTTTTTGTTTGTCTTACTAGAAAATGAAGAAGTTGAACATTTTCAACACCAGTACTATACTATTAATAGTTAAAAATCAGTGGAACGAAGCAGATGGAATGAAAACATTATTAAATCTTTTTATTTAGCTGAGAACTACGATGGCATATTGCGACCGTTGTAAATAGAAGAAAAAGGAATACATTTTTGCCAATAATCTCAGAATGTCAGAAATTAAAAAAAAGGAAAAAACATTGAAAATTTTTGAGTTTGAAAAGGCAATAATTTGCTTGGGAAAAAATTACAAATTTTGACATTAATTTCATTATTTTTCTTGTTCACTGACAATTTTTGAGGTTGAAAAGTTGCTGGAAAAAACTTTTTGGCCTTTGGAAATGTTCAGCTTTTGGGAGTCAGTTTTCTTTCTTTTTTTTTTTTTTTTTTTTTTTTACAAGATTTCAGAAATTAATCTGAACATTTCTGAGGGTTTTTTTTTTTTGAGAAAATTATCAACTTTTTAAAGCCAGAAATTTGGTGTTCTTGTACTCTTTATACATATTTCTGTTTGAGTTCATCATGGACTTTCTCTAAAGGATATGTGTGTCTTTGCTCTGTCCAGGTGAGGGCTGTCATCAGCGACTTTGCCGTCTTTATCACTATCCTCACTATGGTCCTTGTTGATTATGCCATAGGAATCCCATCGCCTAAATTACAAGTCCCCAGCAAGTTCAAAGTAAGTCCCCATGACAGCCTTGTGTGTGAAATTCTGCACCTGTGTTTGCAGTAAAGTACACAGTGCACAAAACTTTACCATGATCTTTGTCCACTTTCAAATATCTCAGTACACTTTAAACTGGACAAAACTAACTTGCAAATTACTTTTCAGGAAGATATAAGAGCTTGTTTTAAGTAAATGATAATTTCTTAATATTGATTGTGGAAGATGTCTTGTTATATGTGAAATAATCTGGCAATTGACTTAAAATAAGCTCCTGTTAAAAAGCATGTTTTGTCAATAAACTATATTCTGAAGTATTATACATGCAAATTCCACAGAAAAAATAATAATCTGAATCCTATTTTAAACATTTTATTTGAACATTTATGTATAAAATCTTTAGATATCTCATCACTTAAGAAAAATGTCCCATTTTCCTCCTGGAAGCCAACGAGAGACGATCGGGGCTGGATTATAAACCCTGTTGGACCCAACCCGTGGTGGACCACAATCGTCACCTTTATTCCCGCTCTGCTCTGCACCATCCTCATCTTCATGGACCAGCAGATCACAGCGGTTATTATCAACAGGAAGGAGCACAAGCTGAAGGTTTGCACCGGTCATTTCTCTGTGGCGTGTGACGCCTCTTCAACGCTGAAGTCTGTCCCTGTCGGCCCCTGCAGAAAGGCTGCGGCTACCACCTGGACCTGTTCGTGGTGGGAGTGATGCTGGGCGTGTGCTCGGTGATGGGCCTGCCGTGGTTCGTGGCGGCCACCGTGCTCTCCATCTCCCACGTGAACAGCCTGAAGCTGGAGTCGGAGTGCTCGGCTCCTGGAGAGCAGCCCAAGTTCCTGGGCATCCGCGAGCAACGCTTCACCGGCCTCATGATCTTCACCCTCATGGGCTGCTCCGTCTTCATGACCTCCATGCTAAAAGTATTTACTCGGCTCACATCAAAAAGCACTCGAAAACGCTTGTAGAGTTCCACAGAAACCAGTTTTTAAATAACTAAATTTTACCCGTTAACTTCAGTCAAGTAATCTAGACTGAATTTAAAGTCACTGTGATTAGCCACAAGTCACCAGGATGTCTTCACATACTTTAAAAGTCTTAAAATGTCAGAAATTCATTAGAAAATAATGACAACTTGACATTAACTAAGAAATTATGATCTGACATAAACTTGTTAGAAAAGTATTACTGATTGAACTTTAAAAATTGTATAGCTTTATATTATTAAAGCTAATAACTTTAACTTTAATCAGTAATATTTTTATAACAAATTTATGTCAGATCATGATTTCTTGGTTAATGTCGACATTTTGAATATTGTCAACTTTGTACTAAAAGTGTCATGACGTACCGAATTACACGTTATGACAACATAAATATTTAGCATCATAAATATTCATGAAGACTTGCTCATGTTTATGACGGTGTCATGACTGTGTTATTCACAACCCGTCAACTAAAGTGTTACTGTACATTTTAGTTCGTTTAGGTCTTAAATTTTATTCAAAGTGATCTTAAAAGTCTTTAATTTGTGTTGGTGAACCCTGCAGACAACACAAAGTAGGCTAAAAGTTATCAAAAAGTAAGACTTCTGAACAATTTAAAACCATTTCATCTTTGAACCAGCGATTTACATTAAAGTCGAAACACTTTGAACGGCCTTGTTGCTGAAATGTGCTTTATAAATAAAGCTATCTTACCTTACCATTATCTAGTGGAACAAAGCTATCACTAAATTATAGCTTTAAGGGTTGCGATGCTGACCCTGACCTTTTTCCTGGTCTCTTCTCAGTTCATCCCTATGCCGGTCCTCTACGGCGTCTTTCTGTACATGGGAGCATCTTCCCTCAGAGGCATTCAGGTGAGCATGCACAGAGTCCCCTAAGGGCCAGAACCAACCAGGAAAACACTAATTTATAAGTTTCGCTTGTGTCTTTGAAGTTCTTCGATCGCTTGAAGCTGTTCGGCATGCCAGCCAAACATCAGCCTGACTTCATCTACCTTCGACATGTGCCGCTGAGGAAGGTCCACCTCTTCACCATCATCCAGCTCAGCTGCTTAGTCCTGCTGTGGGTCATCAAGACCTCGAGGGCGGCCATCGTTTTCCCCATGATGGTAACCTGACTCTACGTCTGTGCTGGTGCCATCTTCTCTTGCCTGGTATCTTCATCTGGCTGTTCCTCCAGGTCTTGGCGCTGGTATTTATTCGTAAGTTGCTGGATTTCATCTTCACCAAGAGAGAACTGAGCTGGCTGGACGATCTGATGCCGGAGTGGAAGAAGAAGAAGCTGGAGGATGCAGCACAAGAGGTGCAGTAGAGAGGCGCGGCATCGGATATTGGTTGCATTACAGTTTGGTGCAGGTTTTCTTTTTCGTCTCTTCCTGTAGGAGGAACACAGTATTATCGCAGAGGAGGAAGGGATTGTTCAAGTCCCACTAGAGGGGCACTACAAGTGAGTGTTTTCCACCTTTAGTTTAGCTTTGAGTGTTGATAATCTATTGGAATATGAAACAAAAAAGCAAACAAGTTAAATTTCTTAAGACCGATACACCTTTCTTCTCTCTGCTGTGTTTGAAGGGGCGACCCAGCCACGGTGAACATCACCGATGAAATGTCTAAGGGATCTTTCGGGACCGTGTGGAAGGGTGTCAGTCCTGCTGAGAGCACGAAAAAGGAACTGGGATCGAAAAGGTACGCTGATAATTCCCAACGCTTCACATGTGTAACGTACTACATAAGTACTTCTGCTATTGATGCAAAACCTGAAAGTTTTTCTTCTGGAAAGACCTCCGTGTTAAGTGGCAGGTGTTTATGACTGAACTGCTATTTTTCCAGTAAAAAAAAGAAAAGAAAGATGTGTGTTGCAGAGCAGCTGTGCCCTTGCAGATTTCCCGCTGCATAGACTAACGTAGTTTGTCCTGCCTGCTTCTCTCGCTCCATCCCGCCCCTAAGCTCCCCTTCCTAACCTCTCAGAAGCCGATACCCCAAAGGTAAGCTGTTCCCAGCAGTCCCTGTCGCCGTGCAGAGTCTCATTTTGTGTTGCATGCTGGAACCGACAGTCTGTAGCACGGGTGTCTGACTCCAGTCCCCCAGAGCCACGTTACTGCTTCAACAAACCTGAATTTAAATTTTTCGCTCATTAGCAGAACTCATCTACATTCTGTAGAGGCGACTCAGTCATTTGACTCAGATGTGTTGAACTAGGGAGACAAATAAAAGCTGCAGGACTGAAATTTGACACCCCTGCTATTTTGTCTTGATTTGGTTAACTCTTTGATAGGAAGTGACTAGTGACTCTGTTGAACCGTTCATGTTGTCAGGTTGTGCATGTTAGTTTAAGATTTTAAATACATTGATAAAAATCTTCACAGTTCTTTCTCCATTTTGTTGTGTTAGAACCACATCAGGTCGTAACAGCGATCTGTAGCTTTTATAACCTGTTTAGAGTCGGAAATGTTAAAATTATTATATTTTTCTAAGTGTTTGTTCTAAGATTCCCGTTGTAACGTGATGAAGTTTAATCCGTACGAATAAAACCAAGGAGCGACATTTGCTCTTTGTAAATGAACAGAAACATAATATTTAGTCAGACATATTTGCATGTTTTGTTGCATGTCCCCTAACAATCATTTGACTTCGCATCATCCTGCGATTCCATTTGCTTTAATTGTTTTTGTTTTCTTTTTCTTCCTCCGCCAGAAGCGGTGAAAAGCGACACAAGCGGAGGAGGCATGACAAGAGCCTGGACAGGGAGACGAGTTTGTGAGGACACATGTTGGTGACGCCACTGTGCTGTCAATCAGTAAATACAAATAAAAGAAAAAAAGAGAGAAAAAAAAAACAGAGCAAATATACCGTGCCACACTCAACCACCTATGTACTGTGCTACACTGTGTTTTTAGTCATGTAAGTCTGTGTGCAAGTTCAGAAGAAAGTAGTATTTGTTGGAAACCATAAGCAACATCAGAAAACTGACTGAGTTAGACACCAAGTTAAGCAAACAGAAGGAAGAACCAACTCTGGACTTAATTTGATCCGCATTCAGACCAGACCAATACGGGAATGATCAATTAGTGAGCAGCCAGCAAGTTGCAGAGAGTGGATATGACAGTATGTGTTGAAACTAAGCTGTCAAGCACTTTAACACTCTATCATGTGCTGAAGGAGGCTTTGGTAACTGTAAGACGACGCTCCACTATTGGTTGCTCTTCTTATTCCCGTCAGTAGCTGCCTTTTCATCACAAACGTCTGCAAAACTTTACCGACATTCCGCTAACGTGGGAAATTTCGCTATTGCGGCGTTTCCATTGTATCTTCCGGCATTCCCGAAAGATACATTTATTGCTACGTTGGCTTTGAATGATGCCCAGAAGAAATCTTTTGTATTTGTTGGGAAATTGCAAACAACCTGGACACTTCTGGGAATGATATCAAATCAAAACATAAGCATTGCTTGAAAATCAATAGGATTTGCTGTGTTAGATGTCAAATGATCCGAATAAATAGATAGAAATAGAAACTAATTACAGTGTATTTTTCTGCATTTTGTACTTTCAACCTCCAAATGAGGCTGTATAGCACTGCTTGTGTGAAAGATTTTGTCACAAATGCAAAAAAACCCGACTTTTTCTACCACAACTTTCGCCAAGTTTTATACGCAACGGATTTTGATCCCGCTCAGAATTCCAACTTTTAGGGACCTTCTGATACAGTTTTCCAGTTAAAACGTCTCAAGACCAGAGCACATCATCGAACTGCAACCACTGGATACGGATGTTGTTTTTTTTAAAACAGTCCTTTTGTGATAATCTGTTAAAATTGCTGACGTGGTTCTAGTTGTAAACCATTTAAAACCTCTGTTCTGCCACTTGAATCCTTCCTACTCTGCATGCAGATCAAATTACATCCTAATCAGACCTTTCCCGTCTTGGTGCCTAACTTGGTGCGGACCATTAAGTGTAATGGCGATACAGTACCAGCAACAGAGTGAAGCCAGAATTATGACTCCAACAATATCTTAGTCTACAGGCCAATTCCTGACAGATTACAAATGATTTTTAACATTTTCTTTCTTCGTATTTTGTATGTTTTTTTATATTTTTTCCAAAAAATAAAAATAAAAACAACTGCAAGTTGTCTCTTTAAAACACCTGCCACAGCAAGTGCAATGGATTTCATGCGGAGTGATGAATGCTGCAGCAGAATTTCGCACCTTAGAATAGCGACTGATTAGATGTCTGCCAGGTCTACTCCAACTCACACCAACCTAAGAGCGCTGGCTATGTAACTTTCTGAAAGTAAACATTTTCTATATACTATAATGTAAATCTAAATGTCTACGTGTCAGTGGCTGTGTTCGCCTTTGATGTTGCACATATAAATGTTTCTCCTTCAGTCGAGCGTTTCCTCGGTTTACTTCCTGAGAAATGTCCATTTTAGCCTTCTTACTAAGAATGAACTGAGAAGATTGATTCCTCTGATTGGTCAATTCCCCCTTCACCAATTCATACCTACATGTTACTACAAACATATTTTGTAGCCATGTACTCCAACCATGATAGACAAGTTTTGTTTTGTCAAATTATAGAAAATAACAATTCAATAAATGCTCAATCTTATGTACATCTTAATTTATCAATTTAAAAATCTTTTTTTATGGTACCCAATTTTTGTTTCTAATTTTAATTGAATTTTATGAAACTAAAAACCTGATAACTTGAAATGACTTTGTGCTGATATACATAAATCCATATTTTTTCAAATTGGTAGCAGGCTGTAAATCACAGATCTTGTCTTTAACTTGTCAAAGTTGATGTGATCTGAGAAGTTTCTCAGTTCTACATGAAAAACTCGTCTCCAAAAAGACAAAAACTAAAATTGAAATGGAGCAAAGTGAACACAAAGCTAAGGCTAGCAACAAGTTAGCTTTCTAATGATGGCTCAGTTTAAGAGTAGCAAATATGTCATTGCAAAAACATGAAGCTAAAGTTACTGGGAGGTTGACTTGGTTGACAAAGACTGAAAATGTGGAAACTGTTTATCTGGTCTGACTGAAGTGTAACACTTAATGCTGATATGTACTTTATATCGTTTTGGATTTATTCCTCAAATGTTATATTTCAACAAAACAAGCATCGAAATCAGTACTTGCTAGCATTAGCATTTCATTCGCTGATGAAATGTAAAAATCATATGAATCTTTCAAATTACTCTTCCAAATCAAGAAAGTCAAATCTCTTGTTTCCCTGCTGCACAAAACATTTCCACTTCATTTCGGAAAAAGTTGGGGAATAAATGTTCAAAACTACAACATGGCAGAATTAACATAAAGCTAAAGCTAGTGGCAGGTTGGCAAGGCAGGCTAGGCTAATCGAAAAGATTGTAAATGACCCAGATGAATCGAAGATGCACTTTATACTTTGTTTCATTCCAGAAACGTCATACAATGGTGCAAAACTGGTATTAAATTGGTCCTTGCGAGTATTAGCATACATTTATTCAATATATACAAGAGTCTGTGTGAATGGTTTCATGGAAAACTGTTCCTTTTCCAGCCCCCCCCCCCCAAAAAAAAAAAAAAAATCAAGTGTTAAATGTACTATTAGCGACAAAATGGTGAACAGGTGCCGGCAATTGTCTCATGTCATTAAACACGAAGCTAAAGTTACACGTTTTGCTTGGTTAAACGCCAAAATTGTAAATAGTGAAACCCTTTTGTCTTTTCTCGAAAGTAGCTGCAGTTCTATGAAAAAGTATTTGACCATTACAGATGTAGTCTCTCTCTCTCTTTTTTTTTCTTTTTTTGTCAATCTTTAATGTCAAATTTTAATCGCAATTTAATTTAATAAGTGAAGAAGTTATCCAAACAATCCCTTTGAGTTTTGATTTTCAAAACTTTGATTTACCACAGTTTCTCTAGAAATGTGAGTTCACACCCACGAGGTTAGAGGATGCTAAGTGTGACAAAAAGTAAAAATAGAAGAGATGTGAACCTGGAAAACTACTTTTTCGTAGCTCTGTAAAACGCCTAAAGCTGACAAGCACTTTACGTCTTCGTTGTTTCATTTCAAAAAGCTTGTACAATGTCCTTTGTAAAAAAAAAAAAAAAAAAAAAATGAAGGAAAAAAAACCCCCAAAATCTCCTTGCTAGCATTAGCATTTCATTTTATGAAGAAATACCAGAGCCATATCAGTCTTTTCAATTTACTCTTCCAAAGTAAGAAAGTGAATGAGCTTATTTCCCAGTTATTTCTTTTTAGCGCACTTTTTTTTTTTTTGTCTGGGACGCCTTCAATAAAAATGATATTTTCAAGCTTGCATGGCAGCGTAGTTCGTTAACATGTAACTTTAGCTAACATTAGCTACCTTTTTGCTTAAGAATAACAGAGAGAAACTTAAATGCTTAACTTTCGGGTGATTGTACAAACAGCTCAGTGTTTTCCAGCATACTCTTCATCACCTTGTCAGTAAGTGTCATCTATGAACATGTGATCTCCTCGGAAACTGACCTTGTGTGTGTTAGCATCCAAAGCTAATTGTTTTAAAAGGAAAAATAATTAACAAATCCTGCATGATGGTGAAATTATATCACTGCAGGATCTTGGGTTCCTCTAGAGATGCAATAATCCTGTTTTTTTCTTCTGGTAAGGGCAAAATGTAAATGGTAAAGAGTCTTAACACTGTATAATACATAGAATATTTTGTTCGTGTAAAATGTTACTAATATATTACTAATAAGAAATGTGCTGAATTCAGATTTTTGTTTATCTTCTCTCTACCCCCCAATGTCCAACCGATGGTTCTTAGATGATTAGAGAATCCAATGGTGGGTCAAAATGAAATCAAAATCAGAAATTTTGACCACTTCTGTGTGGAATTCTGCCTTAAATTTGGTATTATTAGACGGGCACTTTTTGTTTTGACGACGTAAGTCACCTTTATGGAGAACTATAAGTTCAGATCTGTTGTGCAGTTGTAATTAGTTTCATGAGAATGAGAGAGTGTGTGCAAGACAACATAAATAAAGATATAAAACAGCTGAAATTGTTTGTTTTTTGCTTTATAAATATATGTATGTATGTATGTGAGTAAGTATATGTTTTATGTTAAATGCAGTTGTTTGTCCCAGTACACCCATGCACACTGTATGTTGACAGAGATGTACTACATAATCATAATGCTTAGATTGAACCACATAGACGTTGGACAATGATTATTGCTTCTTTGCACAGTTTTTGCTGTTTTTAAGTTGATTTTTACAAGATAAATATTTCATATCTGGCGCAATTGTGAAATTTCCGTCACAACTGAGCATCAATTTGTGCATCATAAAAAAATAACATTTTAACCAGGGGCTGTACTCTAAACAAAGGAGGCAATGAGATGAAATAAATGACAAGGTTTATTTGGTAGAGTAAAATATTCATTTGCTATGACAATCATGTGCTTTCCTTAGGACTACCTGAGACAAAACTGTTGGTGTTTTTGTTTGCAGCTTAGAAATACGGAAAATAATTGTCATTTGTGAAAAATTTTATGCCCTGAATTTCATTTCTTCCCTTGTGCACCTTTTGTCTGTGGAAGAATAGCATTTATTTGTATCTTTGCAATACATTCAAAGTAAAGTAAAAAATATTAACATGCAAAGTGGTATGGCTTCCTGTTCCTCTGCAATATGGCTTTAGGTGGCGCTTGAAAAAGACTCTCATTGGTTGTCTTGCCGTTTGTTGCTGCAAAAGACAAAAGTCACAGTCACGTTTATTACGACTAATGGTGGGGGGGAACCAAGCATTAACATTTGCGCAATCAGCCGACTTTGTATTACCTTTCCCCTGAAGGCTTAGAGGTCATGACCCAGAGTAAGTATTCCTTGGCGGCCATGGAGTCCAGCACCTTGTTCACATCGCTGGTGAAGCTTCCATCTACATGCCTCCTGCTGATCGTTTGAGCCAGGCTGTCCATTTCCGATCTATGTACACAAGGACACAATGTAAAGAGTGTCCATTAACGGTCAGCGACCCTCTAATGTTTGGCCTGAAAGCCATCAGATGTTGCTATAGCTGTTGCTTTAATCGGGTCATGCTGGCTTCACTGTCTGCATGTGTGTTTTGTGATTCATTGCACCGTGTGCAAATAGACATATCAAATCAACACAGTGGAAAGGTTCATTGATTTATTTTAGCACAACGTTAAGAAGAAAGGAAAGGGAACAAAATAGGACAGTGGGTGAAGGGCAACATAAAGCGGATGATTAGTTCAAGATCACTCTGGTTCCCGTGATGGGTTCATGGTGGAAGCAAACAGCCAAGCTGTTTATGGAGGCTTTGGAACTGAAAGACAGAGGATTGGCCTACTCTCTTTGGATCTGTCCAGACTTGAGCTGGGCAACGAAGTCTTTGATTGCTTGGTCCTTGAGGTAGGAGCTGACGTCGCTGGTGAAGGTCCCGTCTGCATGGCGCTTATCGGCACTGCAGTGAAACGGAACAATACACGATGAAGAAAAGCAGACAATTTGAAACTTTCTCAAATGGCTTTTTTAAATTTTTTTAAATAAATCCTACACCAACCCGCTCCTCTTGTTACTCATCAACCACCGGACAAAGTCTTGGGCCTTCCTGTCCTCCAGGTATTTGCTGTAGTCATTGGAAAACGTTCCCTCTGAGTGTCTCTTGATGTTCGACAGCTCCTGGGGTCCGCTGGCTAATCTGTTGTCTTCCTCAAACTGCAAAAGACACAAGGCATGCAAACGGATCATCTCGACGTATTCACAAAAATAGTTTGTGTAAGTTTTAAAACTGTGGAGCTTTTTTCAAAGAAGTCCTAGTTCAAAATATTTGAAGTGAAGTTCTGTGAAAAAGTTGTGAGCGATTAATATATATAGCAAGGAATATATTGGATTCATGGAACTGCCTCTATTGTGATTTTTGCATTTTTAAGCTGTATTTCAAATACATAAAGTAATAAAAGAACAATGGTTTCAATAAAAAGTATAGTAAAAGAAATTGTAAAACAGTATAAATTCAGTATTATTCCCTCTTTTGACTGAAAATGTTTTTATTTTGCTCAATTATGCCTGATGTCGCTAATTCTCATCAGAGCTAAATTCTATCTTCAAATAAATTTCTACTTCATTTTTTAACCAGTGTTTTAAAAATATTATTGCAAATAAATTCAGGCAGTATGAGGCCAAACCGTTTTACTTTCACTTATTTAAAAAGACACAGTTGATCAGTTGTTATAGGAAATGGGGTTTGGAGGCTGTGAGCCACGGAGACATGTACTACGAACAGAACACCTAAAGTGTTCTATGGTACTCAAAAGTAAATATTTGTCAAAAAGTACAAAAAAATTGGGAAAAACGTTTGTTTTTTTTACAGTCTTATTGTCTGATGAACAGGACTTTATGGGATTCTTTCTCGGAGTCTCACCAGATGATCATTGGTGATGCACCACTTCCTACTTAAGTCTCCATTTGATTTCTGTGTAAATAACCATCCAATAAAAATGTGATGACAGTTAAGCTGCATAAAATTTTGCTGCCATTAACCGTTTTTATGGATTATATGCTGGATTTTTTTTTTTTAGGTGATAGAAATCTGCTTTGGACTTGGTGCCCTCAGACTAGCCATTAGCTCCACCGATCCTGGATGTGTACTGCATGAAGACTCCAAGAGTGACATCTACAGCAGGTAAAGTGTTTACCTGCTCACAACCTTTAAGCTCAACACTGGTCTAAAAACTCTAATCAAGTTTACAGTGACAGTACATCCTCCAGTCTTAATGCGACGCTCAGGAGGAGCGTGGCAGATGTCGCGGTCGGACAGCGGGGAGGGCGTGGCGTGTGTCCCGTCAGACTGTCAATTCCCGAAACCACATATGCACACACACCAAAACAACCCATAAAAGCACCACTGTGACCCCGCCACACTGTGGAAGGGTTAAATAATGTTGCATGTTAAAAACAAAACAACCGTTGTTTTGTATGTTGATTTTCTTCCCATAGGATTTTCTGGGGAAACATTTTTTCCATTCACGCTAGGCCTTTTATTTGTTGTAGAGCTATTTTATGAAAGTGCTCTGAAAGTATTTGTGTTTAGATGTACAGACTGTATAAATCCTATCTCCATACTCTTGTATATCTCAGACTGGAGTCTTTTTGAGTTAAACCTGGAGAGCTTTACCTCAAGCTGTCCTCAGTGCCTAGTAGAGGAACCTGCCAGCTGACTTGCACAAAGCCCAGGACCAAAAGGACGCCGGCCAAGCAGTGGATGCTTCTCATGGTTCCAAGCTGTGACATGAAACAAGGCATGAACAAGGACAGTTTATCAGCTGAAGGTAAGATGGTGTAAAGGCGAGAAGATTCAACTCACCTTGTGTTGTTTCCTTCCAAACAGTGCTGTTAGGTCCTCTGCTTGGTGCTCCTGTGTAACCACCTGCTTCTCCCTTCCAGCTTTATATACTGGAAGAGGAGGTCCCATCTCCTGCTTTACGGTCCCATTACTCTCGACCCATTAGACACAGGACCCCTCAGTGACGGGCAAGTAAACGAGCCGTGCGTTTGTTCATTTGAAAGGTGCAGGTGGAAAGGCGCAGTTCATGCGTGATGCCTGCTTGTACTTAGGTGTTAAGATCAAACAACTGCTGCTCATCCTGTCAAATGGACGGTCAGGGAGACGCTCTAATGCGCTACCGTGTCATCACCATGGGAAGCGGTACGTGTGACGCTGTATTTGGACAGTGAGTCAGTATTTGAGGCTTCTCGCCAATCAGACGCAGGGAATTGGAAATATTGATCAGTTTTTGCCTCAGCGGCAGTTTGGGTTTTACGACCAGAGCACTCGGTAATGTTCAGGAAACATCTCTGCTTTCTTTTCGTAAACTATTTATTGCGGTATGATGTGGCATGAGCTTAATATTTATAAAGTTATGACGAGATCCAAAACAATTTCTACTTTTTGTCTGAAACCAGGACATCTTAAGGCGCAAAAGCCAAAAAGATGCTATTTGTCCTGAATCGAAACAAAACTGAAAATGTAATTTAGCTGTTTTTTTGGCTCAGTTACAGCAGATGCAAAACTTCAACATTGTACCATTAAGTATAAAAGACAAAACCAAACGTGCCAAAAATAGACCACAAAACGTCAATAGTTTTACACAAAAAAAAAAGATTTATTCCTTTTATTTCTCATGGAATCATATAAACAGAAATCTGTGAACTTATGTATGGAGCAAATTCAAGGTAAAACAACTTAATATAATTAACATATAAATTAAACAGAATGCAACATTTTATTTCCAAGTAAAACATGGATATTTTCAGATATCTTTGGGTGTTTCTCAGGTCATTGTGCATCCGCTATGAGCAAACAGCAATGTAAAAGCAGCTGCTTCTAGCAATGTGATGACGCTCACAGTATGACAACCTATAGCAAAAATATCACAATTTCATAGTAGTCATACATAAATTATAGCAAAAATATATAACATGGTCTAACTATATATGTATTTAGTTTGACATTACTGTTCTGATGAAAGGGTTTTCTTTGTATGTAACTATTTTCGGTGCGCATCTTTATTTATATTCTCTACTTTCATTAGCTTTCTATTTGGTAAATACATTTTGGCAGGGACTTTGTGGTTGAACTCCTAAAGGAGGAGATATGATGATATCATACAATTTTTATTACAACAACATCTCATTCACATGAGAAAATGAAAACATACATAATCTCATTCAAAGCAGTTTTTCAGGAATTTCGTCATGTGAACGTAGACATGCGTGTTGGCAAAGCCTCCCAGTCCATGATCCTTGTCCGTGTACCACTGAAAGGAAAACATAAAAACAGAACTTAAAGAACATATTTGGCAGCTTTGTTTATTAAATAATCATTTGGATCTTAAGGTACACTCACCATAGCATCAAAGTCCACCCGCTCATTTACCAAGGCTTCTGAGATCTCAGCAGCCTGCTGGAAGTGGACATTATCTAGAAAACATACCAAACACTAAATTAAATTAAGAGGTACCACAGTGGAAGGTTTTAAGTAAGGCAGATACAAAGAAGGGAAAGAGCAGCAACAAATGACTAGAGGCTAAAATCCCACACCTGAATATTAATATCTACACTTAATTGCAGATATTTGCATTGACAAATACCGTCATTTAAAAAAAAACAAAAAACATTTCCTGTGGTCTTATGAAACTTGAATTGAAATGACAAATACCATGTCAGAATGGTGGCCGAAGGCAGTGAGAGTGTCGTTAACCACATTATTGGGTCATTTCCAACTTTCCAATCATGTCATTTTTTATTAGTTGACAATGTTGCTGTTAGGAATCAAGGGAAACTTTCAAATCAGAAAATCTTTCTAATAAGAAGGTTAAGACAGGGATGTGTTACGCTCTTGTAGCCTAGAATCTACCTAAAATGATTTGGAAGGCTCTTCATAAAAATTAGGCCAGTTCGTTTCAAAATATTCTACATTTGTTTTTATGATATAATGGTTTTTGCATTTTTCTTATGGCGTCTGGGATGAAAATGTACATTTTCGTGACCAAGTTGCACAACGTTTGGACACCCAGGGGGTTAGAAGAACCGCAGGAACTCACCGTCGGCTGTTCCGTGAACCAGAAGGTACTGCACTGAGTGGAAATTCTTGGCTCTGGCCATTACTGTCGAGTTCTAAACACAGCCAGATTTATGGTTAGGCGGTGAGATAACGGATGCGATGACTGATAACGGATGGCGAAGCTTACGTTGTATCCGTCACGGTTCTCTGAGGGCTGCATCATGTAACGCTCTGTGTAGATGGTGTCTGGAACAAACAGATCAATGCAGATCTTGTAAAGTCCCGTTATTACAGCGGGCTGAAGTAGGACGACTATCGACACCAATTAAAATACCATAATATTCCCATTTGGACACCGGCGCCACCGCCATCCCACATTTGAAAACGCCGCTGTTAGAGCCCAAGACCATCGAAGACACATATCCACCATAGGACTGTGGAAGATAAGACATCTCATTACATCGGCTCATCCGCACTATAAAACACACTGACGTCAAAGTGGAACATTAACTTATTTTTAGAGCCACGACTTGGCCTTTGTACTGTAAAATATTATACATCAACAGCTCCAGTCCTATTCTTACACAGTCCATATTTGCTTTCTAAGTCTGGACTACTTACCCAGCCCCATATAGCAACCCTGTCTTTATCAATGAACCCCATTTTGATGAACTCCCTGTAGAAAAAGGACGAGAAAAGGTAATTAGTTTGTGGAATTCATGAGAACTGGATTGCACTATGACTAAATGTATTTTCATTGAGACTTTTCAGGCCAGTCGAGATGTTTGCGTGAGATTCTCTTACTTTGCCGCCGTTATCTGGTCTTCCACCTCGAAGGTTCCCAGGCGTTTGTAGATTTCGAACATCAGCTGGTCACCCTGGTAACCGCTTCCTCTTCCGTCAAAGCTGGCAACGATGACTTTCTCAGTGCTGGCCAGGAAGGTGGACCAGCCTACTCTGTACCTGAAGTCTACTTTCTGGCTGCAAGGACCTGCATACCTGGAAGGGTGTGCAGATTTGTTATTATATTTTTTGTAGTGAGTTAAGTTTCTGTGTATTTTAGTTATTTATTTAGCACAGTGGATCCTTACACATCAATTAGCAAAGGGTACTTCTTGGACTCATCAAAGCCTGGGGGTAAATACATCTGATACCAAAGATCTGTGAATCAAAAGAAATGTATTTTTTGTCATTGGCGATAGAAATTGGCAATTTCTGAGGTTAAAGTCAGAATTATTTTTTCCCCAACGGCTCTAATCCTCTTCCTATAGAGCCAATTTACAGAGACCAAATAAATGCTAAGTTTACGACTTCTTTGAGCAGTTCTACTGCTGGATCAGTAGTTCATGCAGAGAAGAACACCGCTGTACTGCAGGGGGAAGCTGGAATTGAACCCAGATCTTTTGCGTTGCAAGACTCGACAGCTACAAAAGGAAGCATGTGATAAATGTCTACCAGTTGCAGATTAATCTACTTACTATATTTGCCAATCTTAAGGGTCCCTCGGCGCACGGTGGGCATCTGGATGTCGGCTATTGCATCGCTAAATACCTTGTTGTCCTCCAAAACCTTGATCTCTAGAAATAAGAGCAAGCAAATATATGTTTTAGGTCCTTTCATGTCATTTAAAGATAATTTATCTGAACTGTGGCTTACTTTTAAAAGTGCTAGTTTCCACAAGAAAGTGCTGTGGAATTCTGGGACCTTAAAGCAAAAAAAATTAAAATATTAAAAATGTTTTTTTTTTGTTATAAAAATATACATATAGTGGCAACTTTTTCCAAAAGTCAGATGAGGTAGAACTGACCGTGGCAGCTGAAGCGGTAGTAAGAAGCATTGTGGCTGAAGTAGATGGTGTTATATTCACATTCTTTCTGAAGAGTGCAGGTGAGACACTTATAGCTCATGTTTCTCGTCCACCTGGCGTCCAAACATACAACATGTAAATGTTAATAAGATTTCCTTATGGAAATGATGCTTCCTATCAGAGGGAAATCCAAATTCTTACTGGTAGACGTTCCTCCCTCCTGGCTTGCCGTTCTGTTCGTTGCTCAAATAATACCTGAGGAGGAAATGGGATCCAGGAAGAATTTATCACTGCATGGTTTTCTGAATGTGGGATTAGTTAAGAGAGGAATCAGTACTGCTGGAAATAG
The DNA here is from genome assembly GCA_010277075.1 of Poeciliopsis retropinna. Taxonomy (NCBI): domain Eukaryota; kingdom Metazoa; phylum Chordata; class Actinopteri; order Cyprinodontiformes; family Poeciliidae; genus Poeciliopsis; species Poeciliopsis retropinna. The sequence goes on along the minus strand of VMRM01000029.1, from coordinate 7,237,697 downwards.
AGTAAAGTAGAGGAAAACATTGACATTTCAATTCTAGGATTTCTCAATATGTATGTGCAAGACATTTCCTGTGGGCAACTCGTGATCATGCAAACCTGGCTAGATTCAACACACATGTGCAGTCCAACAATTTAGACCTTTCTCTAAGAGAAAAATTATTTAAAAGTCACATTCATATTTAAAGAGACATTAATAGCTGCGTCCAATTTAAAATGCTGAGAAAACTTACACACTGTCTTCACTGACTTTCAGAATAGCAAGGTCTTCCCAGTATCCCGGTGAGATGGCTATTGCATTTCCCTGGATGACAAGCCGGAGCAGAGCGAGTGTCGACTAAAAAAATCTTGTGCGAGATTTTTTAGTGTTTTAATATCATTCCACTCACCCCAACCACATGATGAATGTGCTTGTACATTGCCGAATCACTCATGATCAGGTAGTAACTGTTCCCATCAGGTGCAAAAACTGGCTCTGGTGGAGAAAACTAGAAGAAAAGATTTAAAAAATGTCATATGATATAAAGCTACGCCCTGATTTTAAGTCATAATTGAAAACATTTAAACATAGACCATGTATATTAACATGTAGCTTAGGCCAACAGCGGGCTTGTGCAATATCAGATAAGTTGCATATGTTTTAAATGACCTGCTGTGCCTGACACTGCAAGTCATCATGGTCTTATCATGGAATTTGTAGATTAGAGGAAACAGATTAACATTTTACCAAAGGGAGTTAACTTACCCATCCAATCCAGCCCGGACTTGCCAGATTCAGATGCTGTAATAAGATAACAGTGGCTTTATGGCTGTCGTAAGTCACGTTTTATTAAAATGCACGAACCTTTATCTCAGCAGCTCGAAGCAGAGATTCGCCCCAACGCAGAAAAGAATTTAGGAAAAATGTTTCCAGATGTTGTACACTTTGTTGGAAGTAGGGCTCTACTAACAAGCAAACAACTTTTAGGCAGTTATTAAACCTACTTTTTTTATGTCGCATTCTAAATTTAAATGTCGCGTTTTCACCAGCTGTTTGCAGAAATCATGATTAGCATCAATCTTTGTCTAAATTCAGTCCAATTCAAAATCAATTTATTGGTCCCAAAGGAAAAATGAATGTTGTTGAAATTAATTTAATTAAAGAGTTACTCTAAATGGTGATGCGGGGATTCCGCGCAATAATAAACGGCAGTAAAAGGTAGTAAACGAAATGAGCTCAAATTAAGGCCAGTAAAAGGAGGTAAAAGGAAACAAACAGAACTTCTCTTAGTTCTCTTAGAACTTTTTCATCACCCCTTCAATATATTTTGGCTTTCCCACCGATGCAGACTTTTTAAGTTTGTTTAAATGTAAAATCTGGATAAAAATAACTACTGGCAGGACCTGAGCTGATGTTGATAGACTGGATTGGTTCCAGTGTCTGATCTGCTGTGGTCCAACCTCTTTCACTGGAGAGCAGAAGAGGACAGCTGTTGATTTTTAGACCTTTCTTGAGGTAGATAAGATCGGCTTCAAATGTAAATATCGGCTGATCAAACTTACCAAAAGTAAGAAAATCGGTACTGATAAATCGGCGCACCCCGAGAATTCACTGCTCTCGTTAAAAAAGACTGCTGCTCGATTTTGTGTTTGGCAGTAAAAATTTTGCAGGCAGTAAAAGGTTTAAAAGGCGTCAAGTTCCACGCTAACTTGACGCCACAATAAAATACAATGAAGTTTGGAAAAATGTGATAAGTTTATTCCATGTGACTTTTACACATGATTTCGGACTGACCTCGACAGGATCCCAGCTAGTTCCATTAAGGTCATAAATCTGAAGGATGAGTTGGTTCTGTTGTCTCTTTTGCCACTGAACGGCGATCCGGGTGTCAGTCACCCAGGTAACAGTAGCCAAGTAGTGTTCACTGTGGACGGAGGGGAAAAATGTGAATAAAATTCTCTGTTTCTGTCAAATTCCTTCGGGGGCGGGGGGGGGGGGTGATCTCATACATTACGTATCACGTATTACATTGATTTGTATGAGTCTGGAACAACAACTTCTGTGACTATAGTGGTGTTGTCAGTGTCCACAACAAATAGCTTCACCACCGGGTTGGGAGTACCTGGCTGCAACAAAGCACACCATGAAAGATGATCCTGGAAGTCCACAATACAAGAGAGGCCGTGACAAGAACAAAGACCCACCTTAGGATAAGGAATTGAAATAGTGCTGGGGTACTGGCCCTCGCCATACCAAGGGTACTCAATTTTGTGCACCAGGGTGTCATTGAATTCAGCGTACGCCAAATACTTCCCACCAGGTGACCACCAGAAGCCCTGGTTGGACGAGAACATCTCCTCTGGAAGTAGAAAATATAAAGAAATGTAGAAACAATAACCCACACGTTCAACTTTTTGAACACCAATTCAACTTTTTTGTCCTTGTTGACTTCATGTAGCATTTGAAGTTGCCGCACAGCGATTCAGAGGTGACACTCAATTCACATTTGGGGTGGGGCGTTGTAGCAGAAATCCCCCATCTGGAGAAAATCAGCCTCATGACAAAATGCCAGAAGGAAATACCTCACCGCATTCCTGAGAAATTATTAGTTTTTAAAGAATATCATAAAGTCAGCTGTTTTGACAGCAGGGCGAGGTTCCTCATGGAAAAAATGAATGCGATTCTTTGATACCTTCATACACCCAATCTGGAATCCCGTTTAATATCTTGTTTGGCTCTCCGTTGGAAGTGATTGGCGTCGATTGCGACTCGGGGCTGGTCTTCAGAAACATGTTGTTGTCCCGAACATAAGCCTGGAAATCAAACAGAAAGGGGATGCAAATGTAAAAAAAAAAAAAGTCACAGATTTCTCCTAAAATGTTGCTAATTATCCCAGTACGGTAGTAAATGGTAATTCGCTTCAATACAGAAAACATTAAGGCATAAAAAAAAAAGACAATTTAATCATTTTCAGGTTCTAAAAATATTTTTGATTTAGTTCCTATTTATGAAACAAAAATGGGGGGTGAAAAAAGTGTTGTTTCCACTGGAATCACTGTGCGGTTACCAAAAGTGACAAAAATGGAGCTGAAAAATCGAACCAAAAGCTACCAACTGGGTCAAGTTGGAATTTTTAGGCCCAATCTAAACTCTGCTCAACATATCCATGTGTGTCCAGTTATTGCTGCTAAATGTTTCTAAAAGCTACTCAGTCCTAGTAGTTGCTTATTGTAGTTAGTCATGAAGGCAAATTTTGGTTTTCACACAATCTTTTTTCCATTTTGACTGCTTGTTTTTGCTTAGGACTGTGCTTTTTTTTCAGCACGATTGTCTCCTGCAGGCTTACCAGTTTGTTGCCTGCTGGGGCCCATTCAAAGTACTGGACTACATCTGGAATGTCAGAGGATTTGATATTTTTTCTGAAAGAGATTGTTGCGAATTTCTTATACATACATTTACATGTTCAGTAGAAATGCTCAAATTTGTGGCGTACGTATTGTGAGGAAATAGTTGGGATTTTCTTGCAGTTGCACACATTTACCAGAATATCAGTAGATCAACAAGTGACTTACCCTGACTCACGATCATACAGCAAGTAAGAAGCTGTGAATGAATGTCTCCACACCTGATTGGAGGAAAGTAGAAAAGGTCAAAAGCCTCCAGTGTGTGAGGTTTGACTCTAAATGGGTAAATAGAAGCTTCACATACCTTATTGTAGTTGCTCATGAAAGCAACATATTTGCGATCAGCAGACAGCTTGTAGTCAAAAGCGTGGCGTTCAACCTGTCTTGTTCAGAGAAAGACTTAAGTACTAATGCATGTTCTTGGAAACAAACACAGCATTTGTTAAGATTGACATGATCTGTGTTTTAATCGCACTTACAAACTTGTCCTTTGTCAGAAATACTTCAGAAACGTTTGTTTTCACATTGACGAGGGAGACTGAGTCATCGGCCTCTTTATGTAGGTACTCATAATCTGTTGTGGAAGACAGAAATCTGTGTACATTCAGTATGAAACACAGGACAGTCAAGGAGAAACTCCCTGTTTTTGAGTCACAAAAAGAGAAGAAAATAACTCGGAAGCGTGAGTAATGTGTTGACCGAATGGTGCATGTCAAATAGTTGGAACGTGACGAAATATGAAAAAGTACTCAAGATACTAAAACAACATTTCAAAGCACTGCAACAGTTAAAGAGACTGACTAATTCATAGGCTATATTACAGGTGCAGTCTGGTTAAACAGTAACTAAGAAGCACAACCAATAAAAAAGATTACATAATAAAAGTCTTCAGTGATGCATTTATGGCTTTACACACTGGTACACAATATTCCAATCATTTTTTGTAAAAAGTTTCGCCGAGTTAAACCCCACCTGAAATCCATCTCATGTTGTAGGATGCTGGTTTCAGAGAGGAGTTGAAAAAGTCCAGTAGGCCGAACGTTTTCATGTCCTCGGCGTTCCCATCGTCTGAAACACAGTTGTTACCAAATTGGCTTTCATTGGGGATTTCAAACTCGGTCCCTGTCCTCATTTAGTTCAGGAAAACACATTATAGCTTAAAAAAAAACCACCCAATTTTTTGAAAGTTAGACTTGATTAGCCCACAACGCTTTTCCAACCACATGTAGACATTTCTAACAAACACAAGCCTCAAGTTCTACCCATTTATAGTCATCTTCTATATTTGACTTGTGTTATTCAAATTCCTCTGCAATAAATGTCTCCTGTGATGGCGAGCCACAGAAGAGAAGATCCACTTCTTGGTTTCAGTTGATCTTAGTTTGTAGTCACTACACTTAAAGTCCTTTGAGTTTCATCATTAGTTCTAATACTGTTCTGTTTCATAACAGTATGGATGGATGGATGGATGGTCCATTACACAGATTGGGCTGTGTTCCTCCTCTTACGTCACGGCCGTGTTTTGTTAGCGTCAGTCTTTTCGGATGGGTTGCAAACTGACCAACATTTTTAGATTTATGTTTAGTTGTTTTCCAGAGCAAAACCTGCATGGTTCGGCCTGTAAACTTCTATAAAGTACAAAACACCCGGACTTTATTTTTGACTGTAAAACCGTCGATATCCTTTGAAGTTGCGACATTCAGTTTCTCGTGCGTAATGACGCGCGCGGGTGCCACAGCAGGGACCCTTTTAATAGCAAAACACTCACCTTTCAAGAATACAACCGTGGGCACCACTATCAAAACCACGACCACCGTGGCTCCTAAGAGTCCGAGCAGCACTTTGGCGATGGAGACCTGGCCGGGGAAGGAAAGACGAGAAGCTTTTCAAAAGAGTCAGAACACAGAAACGTGTAAGTATGAACAAACAAAAAAAACAACAACCGACCATTTCTTTCTGTGACAACTAGCCGTCCGAGTCACGAGCGCGTCGATATCCACGAGGCTACAAACGATGGAGAGCTGCAAAGTTAACGTGAAAGCCGCACTTTGGAGTTAAACATTATCTCAGGCGAAGTTTCAAAGGTGGGACAGTGAAGTAAACCTGCCGGTGTAAAGTTCTCCAGCGTTTGAGGAAGTGGGTTTCCCCAAACTGTCCGCCGTCACAAACACGGCAACGGCGAAAAACTGATTATTTAACGCTGAATTGTTGAAACTCTGTTCAGCTTTCCTACAGATCCAGAGGTTCAATTCTGGTCAAAACGAGGCTGAATTAACAACATATTTATTTACTGCGGTAATTTAATATATAAGATGAAACTCAGACTTATTAAATACATATACGAGTGTTTGTTGTGATTATTTTTTGGTGTTTAGAACTTGGAGCTAACGAAACAAAAAATGTCAGTTTCCTAAATAAAAAAATACCAAAAAAGATTTAAGCCTGTTAAAATAATTTGCATATATATATATAAGTGCATTCAGCAGCATAATATGGCTGAGGGTTTTAGAAGTTTCTTTCTGGAGTTTTTCCTGAATTTATCTAGTGCTATCTGTAACCTTTAGCAAACTCAGTTCTATAGGCGTTTTGGAAAAGTCTCAAAGTACAAATCTTGACATAGTACTGCTCAGTTTCTGAAAGTACCCTGTGAGTTCTGAGAAACTAATCGGAACTTTTTATTTATTATTAATCAAATAAAGTCCCAGAAAGTCAGCAGTATATACTTCAAGGTTTTTGGTGAGTTCCATGAAAGTTTCAGGAAAATGACATGAATGTTTCAGAAGGTACCCAGTAAACTCCACAAAGTTTCATCAACACACCTGTTTAGATCCATTAAATTTCCAATAAAGTACCTGGTAAGATACTGAATAGTTACATCAATTCATTTTTTAAGTCGCATGAAAGTTCTGGAAATTATACCAAAAAAAAGTACACAGTAAGTTCCATGAAAATTTCTGAAAATAACCTCTAAGGGCCACAAAACAATGGAATATCTTATGCAGGGCTATAGCCACGAATATTATGGGCTACACAATGACGGAGAACACTGCTGAGCACCAGTTGTCTCAAGACAAGCAACAAAGACGATGCTTTAAGAGTATTGTGGAACACGGTTCAGTTTTGGGGGAGATTTTCAAGATAGAGTTAAAGTTTCCAGGACTACAAGAGACCGATGTAAGCAAGACATTAGGCCACAACTGTTTCCTTGCTTGTGTTGACTTAACCGTGAGATGTCAGAAGCATCTTAAATGTTTTAAAGAGTAACAGTTTTGCAGTGTCCCAAGTCCTGTTTTCAGATGAGAACAAATGTTTTTTGCAAATCAAGATCTGACAATCTGGAGAATAAATTGTACGGCGAAGCTAATTTCATTTTTCATTCTCTCAGCAGGTATACTTCCTGGATTGCCATCCATCCTTCCCATTAGCCCAAGCCAACTTCCCCTGAGCCGCAAAAAAAAAAGTGTTCACACAGCATCAGCCTGCCACCACCATGCGGATGGTGTGCTACACCACTGAAGGTATTTTTTTGAAAACCCAAATCAAACGGATCCAATACATAAACGCCAGTCGGTCGCAATAGTCCGACCACCACCGGGTAAATTTACTGTCATGAAGTAATGTTCCGATTGGAAAACCTGACTACATTTATCGGACATTAAACTGTTCATTGCCACAACACGTAACATTTGGACAAAGATAGATCCGTCTACTGTCACGACGACTCTGCGTTCCTGTTGAATTGTAATGTAAAGTACAATATTACAAAGCCAACAAACTGGCTACCACAAATGTCCCTGAATTAATACTCAATATTTACAAAATCATTAATGGCTCTCCATTGCTGAAGGGGGAGGGAAATGATGTACTCGACTGTAGAACGGTAAACCCAAAGTAAGCGTTACCACTTAATTCACATGCAATTAAAATGAAGTCTACGACAGCATCGAATACGCTCAAAACAAGGAGAGCGAGTGTATTTTTGCCCCTGTTTTCACGGATTGTGGAAGTTAGTCTTTTTGTAAATAGCGTAAGAGCCGACTGTAAATGTTAACAGCCCGTTAAAAGCTTAACAAACACAGAGCCGTGTCTTTACGAGGATCGGACGCCGCATTATTCCGCACTCGTCCGCCTCACACCGGACATCCTCAGCAAACAAACAGACAGTGGATATCTTCTCTAATGCGGCGTGGCTCTGTTTGAGGAGTGGTTCTTTGCAGATAAATCCGTTTACCAGACGCTTAAGCTGGCCGGGGCCGTTTATAGTTGTCACTCTGAATGCATTTGGTCTTATTGGACAATTAGGGGGCCGATATCACCGAGCTAAAGCAAAAACAAGACGATGAAGGAAAGTAATTTTTACCGTCTCGATCTACTTGTAGAGTACGTTACCAATCATATATCACAAAAGTTAACCTTGTATCTCAGTCGGCCTTGCTTTATTATGTCAGAAATATTAAAGTTATATGTGAAAATCTTCCGCTTCAGTGTTTATTCCCAGGCATAAACAGGGAAGCTTGGCTGTCACTTCAGCAGAACCGGTGCAAAGGTCAGAGCTGTTGTGGCATTCTTGGCTTTGGGGCGTGATTTTGTTTAGGTTTGAGGGTTATTTAAGGGGGAGACTTATGTTTGTAATGAGCTGCTAAAGCTTCTGTTTACATCCTTGTAGCACATCTGTGTGGTTCAGAGTAGCAAACACGGTTTTCTCAAGCATTGCACTCATATTTCAGTCGGATTAAGCCGCAAACTTCAATGGGTTTTATTTTTATTGGGTTTTAGGACAGACCAGCGCAAAGTAACACACGACTACAGTTAGGTGGATTGAATAGAACACATTTTGCAATTACTTTTTTGGACGAACCTTATCAAACCCCAACCTCCTTCAGACGTTCCCTGAGTCATTTGAACGAAGACATTATCTGACCCGAGATTGACTCCCAGGCAGATAAACGGCGACCGCATGGAGTCTGTACTTACCACGGGGAGGTACCATTGGATGTCATTGGTGTGAAAAGAAAAATAGATATCATACTTTGTGGTATTTTTCTTTCGTCGGGACAATTTACTGAGAAAACAAATGACTGGGCCCAAAATTGACTCCCTTCATAGGAGAGAAGAAGCAGAGAGTAATCGAGTCTGGTATGTCCAAAGATCACATGTATTTTTTTTAGCCCAAGACACGTAGAAATTGTAAAACGTCATACTTTTGAGAGAACCAGAAGGTTGGTATGGTAACTCTTTCTTTGTCATTACCTTGTTCAAAGTGTAGGGTGTCTACTTTGGTAAAAGAGGTAACGCACGGTCACGTAGAAAAAACAAGTGTAACGGTTCAATAAATCAACCCTGTTAGCTGCCTGCTTGTGTTCTTGTCACGGTTCGTATCCACGGTTCCTGCAGCCGTCAGTGTATGAGTGCTGGAATCCACCCTGTGTGGAGAAAGTGGTAACCTCCCAGTAATGGAGCTGGAGTCAGTTAAAACCACAAAGCACCACAAAGCTAACAGGAACAGGAAGTTACAGCCTGTGCACTCAGGAGTAGGACATAATATACATGCTGCATCAATTTGATTCTTTTTGCTTTGATTGTAGATTGTCAGGGACAGTGCGAAGTTTATATTTTTTATTTTTTTTACTTATGCCTGTTAAGGTGAGCGTTTGTTGTATTTCGTTTGGCAGACATGTGGAAAATGTGCTAGCACTAGCTAGATGAAACCAAAATTGAACTTTGTGGCAGAATCCTAAGTGTGACTGAAACTAATGGTGCACATTCAGCTAAGCAAACGACTCTCTGGGTGAAACATGGTGATGGCAGCATCATGTTGTGGAGAGGCTTTATCAGGTTCAATGATGCCGGCCAGCGCTGATAGACGGAGCTACATTTCGGTCTGTACGTGTTGTGAAGCTGTACCGACGCGAGGCGGTTGAATACAAGTGCATGCCGCACTTTCCAGGTGATCTCATTCACCTTCCAATTCACAGTGATACTTTACTTTGTGTTGGTTTATAATAAACTGGTAACAACAGGAAAGAAATATGCTCTTGGATTATTCTTGTTGAAAGGAAGTATTTTTTTTCCACTGTCACCGCTTGCTTCTTGGGTTATCTAGAATTATTTTACATCTGGAATTGAATTCAAATATTTCCAATTGAATTGAAATGTCTATAATTATGCGTTTCTGTGTATTGAAAAGATTTGTCTTGTTGCCTTGATGAATCACAGCATAGGAAATCGCTGTAATTGCTGTGAAGATGGGTTTCTCTGTTTTGAAATTCTTCAGCGAGGAAATTAAAATCTGAGTGCTGTTTGTAAGCCTTCAATCAGATTGCAATAGCACCATCTAGTGGTTAATGGACAGCAAACCTTCAATTCCTCTTAAAACGACAGATATGTGTTTACAGATGTATTTCTATCTGCCTAATGCATATTTGTGACTCGAATCCTTCATTAAATGTGTATTTTTTAGTGAAATGAGCTTATTATGCTGACAGCTGAGATATGTTGATTTTTTTGTTTTTTTAATTTTTAGTCTCTGACTTCGTTTTCCAATTTTATAACAATTTGGAAAAAATATTGACAAATATATTTAAGTTAAAAGCTTTGTTTGCCTGTTATGAACCTGTCAGACACATTAATTCAGTCATGTTAGCATGTTAAATGAGTTGAAGTAAAACTGCTAGCTTCAGTTCTGGACCATAACAAATAAAACAGCAGGTAGGCGGGTCTTTAAAACGATTCTCCTCTCTGATTGGTTCGCTGCGCCATCAGTCACGTCCGACGTTCGCAGGCCGGAAGTGTCGTCAAACTACTCTCACTTCTCGGAAGTTGTTCCGCCTCGAAACAGCAGCGCTGGTTTTTTTTTTACCTGAAAGCGTTAAACTTGAAGGAGTTTATTCGGTGTAATCAAATGGCTTATCCAGGATACGGCGGGGTGAGTAACAAATATGTCCGAACGCGTTTTTCTTTATTTTTCACAAGTTACCAACGTTAGTTGGGTAGAAAAGCCCGTAAGCTTCTGGGAAAGTTTCGAGCCTCAATAGTTCTGTGGGACAAACGTGAGTATTTTATGTTGAGGAGAATAAATAAGCAACAGTTCTGGTATTTGCTGCATGTTAAAATCAAATGCTGACTTCCGGGTGAGAAAAAAAAATCCCCGTTACGTTAACGGTACGTCATTAAAGGGGTTTTATTTGTATAAAACAGTTCTTCAGCTAAATATGTTGCATAAATCCCCTGGAGAATTTGATGATAAAGGTATAGGGTAGAGTAAAGACCATTAGTAACTTTTAATCTACATACACCAGGTGTTGTGACTGTAGTTGTCACGTGACAAGGTGCAGTCGGACCGCGCTTTGTACGACGCATAGGTCAGAGTTGAAGCAAGGTTTGACGTCATACATGAGGTAACACCGTTTTGGAAAAAGTTTGAATTTAAACTTTTACTGGAAAGAAAAAGCTTTCTATTAAAGGCAGACGCCAATTATAACTGGTTCAGTTTGGAATATTTCTTTTAGATGCAGTCTTGCATGCGTGTCTTGTAAAATAACCATGTTTCCAAGATACTTTACTACTGTTTAAGGGAGGAGCGGCCAAGTTGAAACGTGAAGTTCTCCTCAACTTCACCTAAACCTCTCCCAGTACCCACCGGTGGTAGCGGGAGAGCTCCCAGTCGAAAATTTACTACAGCGTACGAGGGCCACTCAAAACAAAAAACTCAGAAATTTACCATAAAAAAAGGGAAATTTTAGAGTTTGAAAAGTCAAAAGTGTACTAGAAAATATATATCTTTTTAATTTCTGATATTATTCTAAAAACAAACTTCTTTTTTTTCTTTTTTTCTTTTTTTTTACCAAAAATGACTTTTTACTTTTTCAGTTTTTTTTTTTTTTTTTTTTTTTTTTTACCTTTTACAGCTCTAATATGTCGTCATAGAAATCCGACTTCCCAGGGTGTTTCAATTGGTTTTTTTCCTGACTTTTAAGGGAATTTCCCATTTCACAATGTAACTTGAATGCAGCATCAACCTCGTCTGCTCATTCATTTCCACTCAGTGTGGAATATCTGGATTTTACATGTAGGATTCGTCAGGTCCAAACAAGTAGGCCAATTCATTTAGAATGAACTTTGACCTCAGGAAATAATTTGTTTTGCAGATAGCAAAGAAAATCACAAATCAAAGTTAGACATTGATCCCTTGGTGTCCTCATCTGTTTATGTTTCTGTCCATCCAGCCATTTGTTTAGCCACAGGGGTTGTCACCAAATCAGTCATCCAATCATCTATCATTTCATCCATCAATTATTCTTTTCACCGATGTCCGAGTGTCATTATTGCCTTAAGTTCAGATCCTGCTATTACATATAATTCATGTTTAGATTGAATTTCTCTCCTGTTTGATCCATTTTCTCAGTACGGTGGCCCCATGCCAGGGATGCCACAGCAAGGGATGCCTGGAGGCCCCATGGGAGGCCCCATGCCCGGGCAGATGGGCGGACACATGGGAGGTCCGATGGGCGGTCCGATGGGCGGTCCGATGGGAGGCCCAGGACCCCAGCCAGGATACGGTTCATACGGAGGAGCCGGCTACCCAGGCGGATACGGCGCCCCGCCCCCAGCCGCCAACGATCCGATGTGGGGTTACTTCACCGCGATTGCCGGACAGGTGAGTGTGGGTGGGCTGCCAGTCTAAACACAGAGAGGTTATTGAAAACACAGAGGTGGGCTTTGTTTTCTTTACACTTCCCCAGAAAGTGGGGAAGTTACAGTTACGAAAAAGCATTAGAGCACTAATTATGTCTTTTGTTGTTATTATTATTACCTGTGTATTTGAATCCCCTGGATATGATAAATGGAAATAACCGATGGATTAAAAAGAAAACTAGTGTCTTTTACTCACAGTAATCAGACAGGAAATGGGCAGAGAGAGGAGAAGGAAGACCTGCAGTCAAACAGCTGCATCTACGACAAGCAGCTTCAACCATCTTTAGTTGTTTATACCTGTAGCGGTCTCACATGAGCCTCTGTGTACGGTTTGTACAGGACGGTGAGGTGGACGCAGAAGAGCTCCAGAGGTGTTTGACTCAGGCTGGATTCACTGGCAGCTACAACCGTAAGTTAATTTATTCTTCTGTGCGATGGCTGAAACAATGACACTTAGAAAACACCGAATATAAAAACAGACTAATTCTCTCGCGGTCTGACATTAAATACGGATAAACGAGTTTGCAGTTTTCACACTAAACCTTGGCGTACGAACAGATTTTAAAAAGTGCGGTGCACAAAAAATGTTTGATATATAAAGCCGTGCGCACGTGCATTCCTGCACACCTTTCCTTTATACATAAAAATATAAATAATAAGAGCGCAGCTGCTGGTCCGTCCTGTCGCCACCCATAAATTCATATGTAAATTGGTATAAATAGCTGGAAGTCTTGTCACCACATCAAGCAATAACTATAGCAGAAGTCCTTGCTTGCAGCAGTAGAAGTATTTCTAATAATATATTTTATTTAAAAGTGGTTTTCAGGCTGTAAAACATTGCAATTACCAAGAGATAAAGGAAAAAAGTCACTCCCATGTTTTGGAAAATTATTTTCCAAGCATGTGGTTTAGTGGTGTGAAGAGGGGATGAAGCAAAATGGAAAGAACGAGAATTAAGTGAAATTGATGGAGTCTGAAGACCACATATTCAGATGAGTTGTGTGTTTCTACAAAAGTCCCTCTTGGCATCTGGTTCAGAGAGTATCATAACCCTCTTCTAAAGAGGAAAACACGGTCAGTAAGATGGATTGAGCACGATAAGGATTTTGTGCCAGCGCAACCTGACTTAAGACTCAAATAATTGACTCGTACTGTGTGAACTCTTCTGGAAGCGACCTGGAAAGATTCCAACAACTGCAGGAAAAATTTGCCCTTGACCTTTTCATAAGTTTGCAGCTCAGATATCACTTTAATAAAAATGTCAAAATAGTAGAAAAAAACATGACTAGGCCCTCATTACTGTCTTTATCGACCCACGTAGAAGTAAATCTAATTAAAGCCGCACGGCGGCGTCATGCGGCCCTCGCAGCCAAGCGCCGCTCCGGCCTATTGGCCACCACAGAAGCTGTCGCGCAGTTTCCGCACCCGTCCACCAGGCGGTACGCATCGATGCGTTTGGCGGCGCTCCCGGACGACGCACAAAAAATCTCGTACAGATCGGTGGATGTAGCGTGGAGACATAGGTGATGGATTAACCTAGGGGGCGCAGTGGAGTCAAATTACATTTCAATGCTGTTGGGCTCTTTGGAAGTGAACAAAGGAAGTGTATGATTAAAAGACAATCGTATGAATATGGCGAGGGACTGATATTTGCCATTTTGCCACGCCCACAAGGTTCAGGCAGCAACCAACATTGACAGAGTCCATCATCATGTTATCATTTTAAGTCACTTTGCATAGAATGAAATCCATATAAAAGAGTCAAAGTAAGTGTTCTAGTTTTCCCAATGTACAGTACCCAGATTGTCTGACCTACACTCTACTAAATAGAGTGTATTTGTCATTATTTCACAATGAGAAATAAGTTTCTTAATTGGCAACAGGATGTGTTGTAAATACAGTGTGTAACTGAACACAATAGCAAGACTAAGGTAACTACAAGTGAGATCTAAATGCAGTGTAACTTAAAGCTTAGTATAGCTTTATAGCATAGTATAGCTTTAATACCCATTAATTAGTTATTAATCACAGCAATCGCTACAAGTAAATATTACAACCCCAATGGATCGATAATAATATATGTAGTATCGTTAGTGCAACCGCGTTGTCGCAGAGATGTTCGAAACAACCCTTTAAACAGGTTCTATACATAAAAACAAACAAGGCCGAACGTATAAAACTGATGTATCAAGCGCACTGTTCAGTTTCTTAAATGAGTAAAGCAGTCCGTTAACCGGTCTGTAAAGAGACATAGGAAGTCTGATGCAGCTGTGATGTTGCAAAATCCTTTGATAAATTTTGACCGTTGATCCCTCAAGTGTGTGCAGAGTGATTTAGAAGTCTGTACCAGAAAAACTGTAGGAGGAGTTCGATCAGGTACCACATCTATAAAAAAAGAGAAAATGACATCTTTGATCCAAAATGGCCGACTTCCTGTTGGGTTTAGAGCACGAGTCCAGGAGACTTTTTTGTAAAGTCCTGACATGATACGCACGTGTACCAAGTTTGGTAATTCTTGGTTAAAGCATGACTTGGGGCTGATCATTTAAAGTGTTCTCGGGGGCGATATAAAGAAATTAGGCCACGCCCACCAAATGTTGTGACGGATTCCTGTCGGTGGGCGCGTAAGGACGCATCCTAGCGAGTTTGGAGCAGCTGGGGCCAAAACTGTGGCATTCAGAGCCAAACGTATGGCAACGGCGTTACAGGTCACTTCGCCACGCCGCCACTCCCACCTGCTCCGTTGAAGCCGGTCACAACACCCCAACATGTCTTCTAGTGTCTGGACACAGTTTCATGTCGATTAGGTCAACGGGTCAGATGGCGATCGTTCAGAGTAAAACATGACACTTCCTGTTGTCAGGGGGCGTGGCCTAAGCGATGTCATCATTCGACCATTGGGTATTGTAGGACACCCGACGCTGATCAATCACAGAAACTTTGGTCCCTCTCAGTTTTTGCGTAGGAGATATAACGGTTTATTTTTTCATGGCGAGGAGGTGAACTTTGACCCCCGGTAACGCCCCTTCAGCATGCTGAAAAACTCACCGTTTTGATAACTTTAGATGGGACATGCCTTATGAACAGACTGACCGAGTTTGAAGGCGATCAATCGAAATCCCTAGGAGGAGTTGGATCAAATGCGAAGGCTGTAAACGGCAAAATTGGAGTCCAAATTGGAACTTCAATCCAAAAAGGCCGACTTCCTGTGATACCGGCACGATGACATGAATAGTAAATTTCGAGCGTCTCGGGGAGCTCTACAGGTGGACCGAATTTCATGTCTCTAGGTTGAAGTAAGGGAATAGCAGAGGGTCTTTTGAAAATTGCTAGGTGGCGCCGTTGAGCCGTTTCTTTTGCGATTGTTCGACGACCTTAAAATACGAAACGTTAATAACCCTTTTAATAAATTTTAATAATAAACAGCATGAAAACAACACTATTAGGCCTTTGCAGCGCTTTGCTGCTCGGGCTTAATAACGAAAGGTTGTTCAGTCTATATGTGAGCTTAGAAGCCAATAAAAAAACATCGACATTATATATTAAAAATAAGGGAGGTAAAAATAATACTGACGGAGGATGAGTGACTAGCTCAGGACATTGGAGGTAATTTTCATGAAAGAATATTGTTGGGTGTTTTTTTATAACTCCCAAAAGAACAGACTGTCAGAGCTGATTAATGTGAGCACTAACAAACCATCATCAACATTTCCCAGCAGATGAGCTGGGACTCTGATTAATTCCTTTCATTTGTATGTGTGTTAGGTTATTGTCTGAGGATAAATGCGGTTGAGTTTCATGGTTTAAGTTGAAAGAATAAAATATTAAAGTCATGAGTAAACATGGGGTTTGATGCTTCTTGGTCTAGGTGACTGAGTGGAGTCAGGTTTAGTGTATTTAGGTGAGTTGCTTGTCTGCTGCACATTTACACAGCAGGTCAAAACTTTCGCTCCGCGTTCATTTTTGTCCGTGGCGACTTGTACTTAGTCTGATGTAATGTTGAATATCGGTTAAACATTGTGTTTCCTGTAAGTCAGGTTTTCTCAGTTCCTCCTAATTTGGCTAAAAATCCAGGTTGATCATTTCCCCTTTTAACAAATCTGAATCTCAAATTCAATGTTACAGTAGTTTCCTGATGTTCAAAGGCAAAAAATGTACTATTATTAAAAATTAAACTAAATTTGATGCATTTTTGTGTTTGATCTGTGCAGCATTTAGCCTGGATACCTGCAGGATCATGATTGCGATGCTTGATGTATCCTTTGTGTGATGGGTTCGCCCCCCCCCCCCCCCTCCACCTCGACACACGACCCGTTTATGAAAACTTAACCGGGCCGCCTCCAGCGGGACTTCACAGGCAAGATGGGCTTCAACGAGTTCAAGGAGCTGTTTGCGGCTCTGAACGGCTGGAAGCAGAACTTCATGATGTTCGACCAGGACCGCAGCGGAACCGTAGAACCCCACGAGATGTCCCAGGCCATCAACGCCATGGGTGAGAGCAGGAAGCGTTGACGATGACGGATAGCCAGACAGCATCTGAAGGACGGTTCTTAATTAAAGTCATTTAGAGGCAAATGAGCGCTGAGCTCATCATCCATTCATCACTGCAGAAGAAACCGTCACTACTCATTACTTTATTTTCTTCCTGTGTTTCAATAGATGTACTTGGTTTAAAATGAGCGAAGGTTCAGTTTACTAGAACGCAGTGTGTGCTTTACCCCTTCAACCCCGATTTGTTGTGCATCAGGTTACCGCATCAGTCCTCAGGGCCTCAATGCAATCATAAAGCGCTACAACAAAGGAGGCAGAATCTACTTTGACGACTACGTGGCCTGCTGCGTTAAACTGCGAGCTCTAACAGGTTAGAACGCAGCTTCTGATTGGCTCAGTTTTCTCACAGTCTTTATCGGCACCTGTGCTGTGAAACACTGTTAACTGAATTCACGTAGTCACCGCTTCCTTTTCCTGTTGCAGACAACTTCAGACGGAGAGACACCATGCAGCAGGGCTCAGTCACTTTCCAGTACGATGACGTAAGTGCAATCACTTCTTCTTCAGTATGTAGTTTGTGTCAGTGAAGAAGCTTTCACAAGCGGACCAGATATTTCGACACGTTTTGTTTGGGGAGTTTTGTGGGAGAACGACACACAAAGCTGCAGCTCAGTAAGATAACTTTACACTGGCTGCAAGATTTTATTCAGGGGTATTGGATTTTGACGATCTGATAATCTGCATTATTTTTCTACTCCTACAGTTATGTATTGTTTGTTTCTCAATAGCGTAAAATTGTAAATATATTTGTTTAAGGAGGAGCATTTTAAAAAATTTACTTTTCAGAGGTTTTCATCATGTTAGATTGAAAGACAAGGATTTGAGAAATCCTTTTATCGTTCGTGGCGACCATTTGGCTCTGTGAAACTCTTGTTTGGACCTAGTGGCCCCTTCTAGGCACAGCTCCTTCTCTGAGCAGCACTTCCCTGTGACTCCTTCAGACTAGCTGGCAGCAATTGGCAAACATTTGGTAGAACCGGATGGTTCTACCAGAGCTGTCGAGCTGGCTATGCGAGTCACTTTTCAGTGCAATGTTGGTAAAAATGCTGCTAAAGGGTTAATAGAGAAAAGCTATTGCTGTGATTTCCCGAATGTCTTCAGCAAGATTTTTTGTAAAGAGACAGAGGCCCAATTTGTTAAATTACAAAGTCAAATGTCTTTTGTCATATTTGAGTTATAAAATGGCACTGTGCCTAGAATACTGGCCTTTTAAAAGTTTGAACTCCCAACAATTTGTTCAAAGTAAATATCTGTCTTGAGTCATTTTGCCTGTGGTGTAAATCAGACTTTGATGTTGTAGTCCTGGGCAGCCGGTATTTGTATCTGTAGAGTATAAAGGCTTTCCCATAATTCCATGCACACACCTGCTATGTTATGTGATGGTGAAAAACGCTTGGGACTTTTTGGTCTGATTTAAAACAATAGAGCAGCTTTGCGTGTCAGATTGCTGCTGAATGCGCTGCATACGTTCTCTCACTCTGTCTTCTGTCTACAGTTCATTCTGTGCACAATGGCCATCTAAGCCCCGCCTCCTGACCCCACACCAGAGGTCAGAGCATCCCGGATGGTCAGATCAGCACCGATAGCCGGCCAGTATATCACACGGCAGGAAACAACTCCATGTTGTAACGCTTTGGTTTGCGCTGGATATTTATAATGCAAACACAGATACATTATTGACATTAGAGGGGAATTGTGGGCAATTGGCTGTACACCCGCTAATCTAATGTACCTTTACTTTGAAATACGTATAATGCACTATTGCATAAGGACTGTACTTACACCTGTTGTGCCATTATAATCAGAATATATGCTGCAGTATATTTTGTTTTATAGTTAACAGTGCATGTTGTGAGTCGTGATTGCAGAAGAAATGATCCTAAAGTGGTGATTTAATTTAAAATGACCATTTTCAGCAATGTTTATTATAAAAGATCACATTCCATATTTGCTTTTCATGTTTATCTGTGACGATTGGTAGTGCCTGAAATCCCGCACCCAAAGCCAAACACTCCCTGTTCTGCCACAAATTCATATTTTTGTTAAAATAAACACATTACAGTCATAAATTTTTTTTTATTCATTTATACAATTGTGCATCATTTCCCAGTCTATGTACATGATATACGTCATTTGTTTAAATATAGTTAAGAACAGAAACATTCAGAGTAGCTGTTAAGTGTCGCATTGTATAAAATACAGTGGCAAACGTTTAAAAAAATGCATAAAAACAATTGTGAACAGCACTAGATTTAAAAAGTGACTTTAGATCCAGTACAGCAAGGTTGCTTATCTCTGTGCAAAAGTTTGCAAATCCCATCAAAAGTTCGGCAGACAAGCCGGCAACTTTTGTTCCGCGTCTCGAGACGGACGGTCAAAGGAAGGAGGCGGCACTATGCTGGAAATACTTGAACAATGTCTCTTTAGATCTGTTTGATGTCTTTAGTTTGTCTGTTTAATCTTAGATATTCTGCCGGTGTGATTTGAGGGATTGTTAAGAACTTGCCTGATTTTGCATCAGGCAAAAGAAGCGGATGGAGAAATGGAAAGACTTTACAGTGCTGGGAAAAGGTTGGTCTCCTCGCACCTTTCTATTTTTGCATGTTTGTTACTTTCAGATCAAACTAATTTTAATGTTTAATATAACACGAGTTAACACAAAAGGCAGTTTTTATTTGTTACGAGAACAAAAGGACCAAACCAACATTTATGGTTTTTAACTTGTGACAAATGAAATTTGAGGACTGCATTTTGTGTTTACTCTTTCTATATGCGTGAAAAAAAAAGAAATTAGTTTGATACAAAATTAAACATCCAAAAATAGAAACAAGATGTAAAATATCTTGTTAACACCGCTGAATAGGAGAAACGTCTTTCTGCCTTGCTACATTAAGAGGTGATGTATTGCATTCCCACAGCAGGCTCAGAAACCATAAAACACAACCAACGAAAGGGGTACAGTTTAGAGAAATAGGTCTCAGTGGGTTCTACAGATGTTGTGCCGAATGTTTCCCGGGAGACCCAGAATCCACCGCCGTCGTCGGGGTCGACGTTGCTCCAGAACGGGAAACTAGTCCACTCGATCGCGCAAGTTAAGTTAAAACGACGGTTACGTATCTGTTGGTTAACCCTACTGTTTATGAAGGCTGGAGCAAGTGAATAAAGCTAAGGCCAAACTTATTTTATCTCTAGTTGTTCTGATTATGCTGTCTTTGAGGAAGTTGTAGTTTTTGAGAAAACAATGGAAGAGCTAAAGCATTCACCGTCCCCAGCAGGACCAGGTACCTTCCTGCTCTCAATGACAGAAAAGAAAATAAATCAGAGGATATCAGAGTGCTTTGACCTCTAGCTATTACTGTGGCGTCCCTTTCCTTTAAGTGTTACTATGACACTTAAAGGAACAGGATACCCGTTGAACACAAGGTATTGAAAACAACCAATTGAAGTGAAGGTCTGGCTAAATTGGATGATGTCGATTTTGACTAATTTGTCTTACATGACATGTGAATAAAGCAAATTAATGTATCAGAAACGCTGTTAGGAGCTCCCTATTGTTAAAAGGAGGTTTGTCTCTGTCCAGGTCCACCAGTGTCGCCTGCACTGGCCCGTCATTATTGCTCTCAAAAGGCGAGGTCTTGTTCTTCCACTGGTGGTGGACGGTAGGCACGCTAAATATACACACAGATCTCACAGGGGGGAAAAAAAAGGTTCCAACTTTAAAGCGGTGGCGTAAAACCTACAACACAGGGCAGCGTGGCATTACACGTGCCGTATTTTCTCTGAACTTTGAGGTTAGCCGATGAGTTCTAGAAAGTATAAGCGCTAATAACGTAACCTCTTAAGCTCTAGTGAAGTAGGGCCCGTTATTTTGCGGTAATGCCTCAGCGAGTTCCAAGTAGCTTTGTTCCCTACGTAGAGGGTATAGACGTAGAAAACTCTAGCTACGGTATTCCGAGCATGCCGATCACAGCGGAACGCCTCGGGAGTCGCAGCCCGTGCGAGGAACATGCGACAGAAGGGAAAACACGAGAAAGTAGATCATGCATATCCAGAAGTAGCACAATAGGTGCTTTGTGTTGCTGGCAGTGGTCTATTTGAACTATGTACAGGATAGCTGATGATGACTTTACATATGTTTAATAATATGGAGTATAAATACCTCAGTATAAATGGATTTTGTACATCTAGATCAGAGCTGGGGAGGGTTGGGCTTCAGAGATGGTCTCAAAAGGAATGGAAGAAAATCTACAGTTTTTAATCCTTTGCATAATTCAGTCTCTTTCTTAGACCCTGAGTCAAGCTTAAGAGAAGACCTTTAGTCTCGAAGGGTTGCGGGAGGGGCTACTGTCCCGGAAGGGTCGGGTCGGACACGGGCCTGCGGAGTCCCGACGTTCCCGAGCCGCCGGGGATGTCGGGGAGGGAAGCCTGCCGCACCGGCGTGGCCGGACCGCCGGCGCCGCCGGTCGCGCGTCTCTGCTCCGGGCAGGGGGCGCCGTCCAGCAGCCCCGCTGGAAAAGTCTGCGTGCGGACAACCGGAGAGGGGTCTTTGGATTTCATGGCAGAGGTGTCCGAGTCGGGGCCCTGAGGAACAGCGCAAAGGTTACACTTTTGGAAGCACACGGATTTATGTTAGAAAACAGAAGCAGCACTTGTACAAATTTGAACCGGGTGAATACTTAAAGCTGCGATAGAGAAATAAAGGCAAGACAAAAGTTTTGAGACAAGGTGTTGGACCGCAGCAGTGCGTTAACACACACCGCATCATTCCGGATTACCCGCGGCGGAGGCGGAGCCGGGTCGAGATCCGTCCGGACGGCCGGCGCCGGCCGGACCCTGACGGGCGGGCCGTGGTACTCTGGGCCGGAGGTGACGGTGCTGTAGGCGGGCGGGCCGGCAGCGGTCTGCCTTTGGAGGAGCTGCAGTATGGCCTGGATGTCTGCAGTCATCTGGGACTCCAGTCTGATCACACACAGAAATTGTTTTCTATGAGGAAATCCATCAGTCGGGGTTTCATCAGTTAACTTAACGAGACAATAAATCCGGATGAGAAAACAAATGAGCACATCTGTCCTCCGAAATCAATCCTCCTGCAGCTATTTAATTCCTAAACCAAGCCAAACATTAGCAGAGACGATTGCATGAAAGTACTTGGCTCTTGCTGTGATGTCATCACTACACATTATTTATGTACTTTTCTTTCTATCGCTGTACCGTGGCCGAACCGCAGCAATCGGGATCGGTTCCTCAACATTCACCGGGAAGGAATTAAAGGAATAAAAATGAGCGAGCAATCAATCAGATCTGCTGAAATCCCCCGGTTATACAAGTCGGGTGTCAACACCCACTTACAACACTAGGTGGAGACCCTGACCTTCCAACCCCAGACGTTACCCTTTCTAACAGACGTACAGAACCTTTAGTCATGTTGCCGCTACAAACTTTGTATCTGATGACACAAAGCACATGGAAAGAGAACAAACTATGATGTCAATCTGAAAGCCATCTCATTAGTTTGCCAGGTGACAATTAAGAGGGATTAAGTGCTGCAAGAACCACACTGATGGGCCTGAATATCATGAATCATGACAGATGATGAGAAATCGTTACGGTAAATGAAAGCGGACAATTTGAAGAACACGGTGAAGCTAAAGTTGACGTGTAAAAAGCAGAGAGAAAATATTATCAAGGACTAAAGTGACTTTGGAAAGTCATGTCTGAAAACCCTTCCAGCTGCAGCTCGTGTGGGTCCGGACACGATTGATTGATTAATTGATTGATTTCAAGGATTAAGTCATACATAGATGTATAACAGCACTCTATTTGTAGAACGCCGCTACGAGGTTCAGACTTCTACGTCACAACGAACGTTTCACATCGAAAAACATGGAAAAGGTATGTATGAAAGTAAAACTGTATGTACCTATGTAGGTCAAACACGCACGTACATACGTATGTGCATTCATTCAGTCATACATATAGTTTTAATGTCATACAGACAGACGTAGGGTGAAAATTAAACAAGTATTTCTAGAATAAACTGATTCCAGTATGTTCAGAGAAGCTTCACTTACATTGACATTAACCTGCACACTGATGGAGTCTATATGAAGTATATATTCTTAGAGAATTGTCAAAGTATTCAAAATCCCTGAATAGACATGAAATTAATCAAAATGTGTGGTTTTAATGTGAATAATTTTGTTTAAAGCACTGTACAGTGTATGCGACCGTGCATCAGTGGCTGAACAGTAGAAAAAAGCAGCTAGAGGAAATTGTTTTGCGGCCGTTTGCGGTGACGTAGCAGTCTGCACCTCGTAGCAGCGTTCTATAAATAGCCTCTGCTTGGCTGCTTCCCCCTCATCTGGATCAGAGCAGGAGCCCGGCCAGGCGCTCCCTGCTCCCCCCGCAGTAGCGTCCACCGCCTGGTCTCAAATGTACGTGCGAGTTGTCGGCCAATTAAGAGTTTGAATTACGTGCCCCGCTCTGAGCTGTAGAGGAAGGCGATGAAAAATAAAAAGGCCTATTACAGGAAACGGAGTGAAACGCAGCAGAGGGCTTTCAGGTGACGATCCCGTTGTCCGAAAGGAGCACAGCGAGTCCCTGCTCCCACCTGTTCAGGTGCTGCTGCAGCAGGTCCAGCCGTTGCTCCACCTCTCCATAGGTGAGGTCCGTGTCGCTGTCGTCCTCCCCGGCCGTGTCTCGATTTTGAGCCGACTCCTCAGCCGTCGCGCCGGGACGAGGCCGCACCCGGTCCTCTGGCCGGAGCTCTGGGAGGAGACGGGGGGGTTAGCGTGAGGTGTGGGACATATTGAGTGTTTGACATTTTAGCACAGAAAAGAAAACGGGACATGGCTTGACAGGGAGAGTGTCTGAATTCGATTTGTTGGTGTTGCGTCATCATGTTTTGCTATGATTTTGTCCCTTTATACTCATGTTCAGTTATGTTGAGTTCATTGAAGTGGGTCAACCGTGTTATGTAAGGCTTATATACTTTATGTTGCATAGTCCAAGTTTTGTCAGTGCACATGGAGGTTATGCCATTAGTGCGAAGTAAAATATGTTACAGTATCGATATCGATGTGTGTTCTGATATGTCCCGTTTAAGGCAAACTGAGGTATGAAATGGATGAGCTCAATCCAGACTGGGTTCCAGCGCCACAACATCTGACCGACACACATCGATTAAGGAGGCGATACAGCAAGACCACGGTGGATCAACAAGTGGGGGAGCAAGTTACAGAGACAGTTTTCATTGTAAAACACAGTAGGGAACATTTTATGTGATTAAAGTAAACGATGACTTTAGACATTTTTCAGTAAACAATAAATGTAATTAGGAAAGAGATGAAAGAGGCCACAATTAAATATGTAATGTGTAATTAAACAGGTCAGAGTAAACAATAAAGGTAAATGTTATGAAATAGATGACACTTTAAGGATATATTTGTTGTATTTAACATATTTCAGGTAAGAAGTGAACATGTGATGAAATGGATCCTGTTGTAGAATGTTATGTAAGTGAAGGTTTCAGGTGAGAAATGTGATGATCATATGAGGTAATAAAATGTATGAAATGGGGTCAAAATGTAGTAAAGATGAGTGTGCTTCATCTATACAGACTAGTAGACTAATGTCACACTGATTTAGAGTAAGTGGGGCACACAATGTGGAAGCTATTGAAGAAATCATGTAATTGAATATTGGAATTATTTATCCACCCATTGTCTTACACTAGGGATGTCTAAGTGCAGTTGTCAAGGGCCAGTGTCCTGCAACATTTCTATGTGCCTCTGCTGCACCACATCTGAAAAGAATAATTAGACCATTAAGACTCTGAAGAAATTAGATAGAGGAGGTAATTAAGGTATGTCATTCCAGAGTTTTGTGGCACATCTAAAAACTGCAGGAAAGTGGCCGTTGAGGACCGGACACCTGTGTCTTACACCTTAGTGAGGATTTGCAGGTAACGTGCCGGAGATAGCAACGTAGGCCGGTGGCTACCTTCAGCTGACGTTCCAGGAGGGAGGCGGGGTAGACCCTTGACAGGTCACCAGTCTGTCACTTGAAATTGTAATAGAGGATACTGTGGCTCGTGTAATAGCATGAATTACCTGTGTTTTTGTTTTTGTATCAGTTGGTCATAAGGAATTTATTTCAGGAGTAGGGGATGCATGCCACACACCTGGGACAATAAAGTGTTGATCTATGTTGTAGAATGTCAAGAAGAGCGGTACTGTAATGTGACAAACTGTGTAGAAGTGCAAAAAGTATAAAAACTTTGCATAAATATTTCTGACTTCTCTCTGAATTTTTCTGCTGCACCAGAAATTTCTTTTGCCTCCTTTCAGAAAGGAATGGCTGTAGATTAAATTGACATGATTTGCCAGGTATGTAGCACAGATTTGTAGAACTGCACTGTATTTGCTTGTTTTGTTGCAGGTCCCAGTGAAAAAAGATGTCCTGACAACTTTGGAACTTAAAACACATCATACATTGTGGCAGGTTTAGCATAACTCATGTTGAAGGTCATGTTCAATTGAACAATAACAAATCCTGTAGTTTCCATCACCCAGTTTTACAGAAAGTGTTTTTGTAAACTTCTTGTAGTTTAGAATGATTTTGTTGTCACAGGTTTTGTGTGTTGATGCTCCAGAATCAATCAACCAGTCGTGTTGTCCTGGTCCTTCAGTTATTGTGGCATTTTCTGCAACAAAGGCACTCTCAGGGATATTGTTCAATTTCACATATGTCATATTTGACTTTGTGATTTGTAGTTTTTGTTTTGTCCAGCTTGGACAGTTATGCTTTATGTGTCCTTCTTTGTCACACTTGTAACATCTTCATGAACTCTGTTCTTTAGCTCACACTACTTTGGAACGTTCCTGCATTTGTATGTGAACTTGAGTAGCAGTACTGTAGTCATCATTGACTGTTTTGCTCTTCATTGATTAATGCTTGCAGAACAAACTGCAACATCTTTGTTTGGAGAGCAGTGTCAATTGTAGCATAGCTGGGCTATGCCACAGGATATGCTACAGGAGTGTTACAATGTGATGTTTCTCTTCAATTACAGCACCTGCTGCTCTTAGCTGATCAGTGTGCTCCTTCATTTGTTTGAAGTGGTCATTGAAATGTTGTTTCAGCATGTAGCAAGCCTCGTTTGGAATTTGACAGCTTGTTATGAAATACGACTGGGCGGTACTCACATTTAGCACTAACATGGGAAATGCTCTTTGTTTCCGTTTCTTGAATTTTGCCTGAGCTTATGAGCTAGCATGCTCCACAGTCCTTTCTTTAACCTGTAGCAAACGCTCCATTTGAAAGTTACAAGTCGCCCAGTTCTTTTGTCCGCTCAGCTTGCTCAGCAACATCTCGTCTTCCATTGTGAATGTGACAATAGTGTTTATCTGAGTCAAAAAGTTCAGTTACAGAACTTGTTAGCAATGCTCTGGACCCATAACCTGAAGAGAACATGTGTTTTAGTGTGTGTTGTTTTTGTTTTTCAGAGCTGTACATCTGCAGTACAGTGAAGACACAGCAGAGGTCAGCATAATAGTGTCTCCATTAACTATTAAAGGAAAGTACTGTTTGTTATTTCAACATTTAACTATTTAAAATGAGCCTGAATGAAGGATAGAATCACCTTTATATTCCTGGTTGTCAGCGTTTTCTTCAGCCTGTGACTCCGGAGCCACACTCAGCCCGAGACCCAAGGCGTGGTCCTTAACAACCGGGTAACCAAGCACAGCAGAACACAGGGGCATGTGCTCCTCTTCCCTTTCTTTGTCATCTTCATCTTCATCCCCCTCCTCTGCGGACTCTCTCCTGTCTTCGGCCGACGAAGAGGTGTAGATGTCGCGGCTGTCGTCGGCACGGCAGCGCGGGGCCGCAGGCTCCTCGTCGCGGGAGCCTGAAGGCAGAAAGGGTACTTGGGGAACAGGAAGCTGTACAGATACACTTGTAGTGGGATGACAACTGGTGAAGACTGGCTGTACTTTGGGGGTTACAGCGAGGACAAACAAGTTGAACCTTTTAGGTTTACATCAACTAAATGTGGTTAGAAGTCAGGTAATCATAGGTCACATGTTGGAGCGTAGGGGTGGAGGGTACGGGCAAGCGGGAGAGTTCAAGGGTGAGTGTTTAAAGTGTAATTTTATGGTGAACTGGCAGTGTAGATTTGCAACAGTCTTAAGAGGTAAACAGTAAAGTGTTGAGGTTGTTGTTGGGTGCAGTCAGTAAAGAATCCTGAAAGAATCTATGTGTTGTCAACTGATGTTAGTTGTGAAGGAGTTTGTCTTTAAAGGCAAAATGTGTTATTTGAATTAAAGAATGTTTAATTTATGCATTATCTAAATGTAATGGTTTTTTATAACTGTTAAAAGGGTGTTTGTGCAGTCGCAGTGGGTGTATAAACTAATGAAATAAGATGTGTCTACTGAAGTAAGTTTGGTCAGGGTTGCTGAACTTCCCCAGACCGGTTGTCTGGGAACATGCTGTTTTTCCCGTAGCCTCCCCTGCACGAAGATAGAATGTGTAGTTTTGGTGTCCCGTGGATATGATAGCGAACGAGCATACAAGGTCGAACTGTTCCATGTGTGGTCCTTTGGGGTTTTTTTTTGGTCTTATAAGATAGAGTCTCTGCTTCTGTTAGGTGAATAAAGTAACTATCCAATTTTGAATGTGGTTGGAGCAGAATGATTGTTGCCAAAGTCATTGTGTTTTTGCTGCCTGACTTTTGTGTAGATCTGAGGTTCTGAATTGTGCACTTAACATACTATTTAGAGCAGAAAAGGTAAAGTGGGGACGATTGTGTGGTCTAAAGGTTAGGGCATCAGATACAAAGTGTGTGTTTTAGAAATGGATGACTAATGCAAGGATTACTCAAATGCGCACTTTCCATGATGTCAAGTAGAATGTAAACAGTAGTGATAGACAAAAACATAGTTTTTGTGATTTGGGGCCTTGTCCTTGAAGTCTAATGCCTGTACCTGTGGAGTAAACAATTTTAGAAACATATGTGGAAGAGTTTTTATGTTTATGTGTAGCAGGTGACTGAGAACATCATGTAGTGTAGTGTGGAAATTAGTAGTAGCACATTTATGCTTTGTGCTGGCAGAGGTCACAGAAGAAGGCTGAGAGAGTAGACATTTTGTCCTGGATAAGAACTTTTTTGAATCATAATGTGTTATGTTTCATATATGTTCACAAAGTTCAATGACATGAAGTTAGTTGATGTGATTCAATGTTTTTGTATTTGTAGGAGTTTCAGTATAAATGTGTCCATGTGCTTGGTAGGGTCATTTGGTATGGAGTGACTTGATGGTCCTTAGTTTAAGATGTGCTTAAGGAATCCTTAGGAAATTTCTCATCTAAGTGATTTGTTCAGATTTCTAGAAGTTTGTGTTTCAATGTTGCCATGTGCTGAGATGGGACAGTGGATAGAGAAAGTGTTTTGGTATCAATGGTTATGAGTTCAAGACCTGCTTAAAGCATGTTTTTAGAAGTGTATATGTAAAACTGAGTGTTTTGTATTTTGTTGAAGTTTGAGTATAAAGTTTGTGTTTCAGTGCACATGTGTTTAAGTACAAGGCTTGTTTAAGGTATGGTTTTATGGAGTTTTACATGGAGGACTGTGTGTGGTATTTGTAGCTGTTGGAGAGTCATGTGGTTGGTTAGCACAGTGTATAGAGACTGTGTGTTCAGTTCTGGTGGTTGGTGGTTCAAGACCTGCCTGGGGTTGGAGTAAGGTATGGGTTTATCTAGTTTTATGTGAGAGATGGAGTTTGATACTTGTAGAAGTTTCGATGGAGAGTTAGGAATGGGCTTTGGTGGCACACTCTGTAAGGATTGGGTTTGAGTCCTGGTGGTTGGTGGTTCAAGACCTGCCTGGGGTTGGAGTAAGGTGTGGGTTTGTCTAGTTTTATGTGAGAGATGGAGTTTGATACTTGTAGAAGTTTCGATGTAGAGTTAGGCATGGGCTTTGGTGGCACACTCTGTAAGGATTGGGCTTGAGTCCTTGTGGTTGTAGGTTCAAGACCTGCATGGGGTTGGAGTAAGGATTGAGTCCTGGTGGTTCAAGATGTGCTTGGTGTTGGATTGTCTAGTTTTATGTGAGAGATGCAGTTTAATACTTGTAGAAGTTTCGATGTAGATTTAGGCATGGGCTTTGGTGGCACACTCTGTAAGGATTGGGCTTGAGTCCTTGTGGTTGTAGGTTCAAGACCTGCCTGGGGTTGGAGTAAGGATTGAGTCCTGGTGGTTCAAGATGTGCTTGGTGTTGGATTGTCTAGTTTTATGTGAGAGATGCAGTTTAATACTTGTAGAAGTTTCGATGTAGATTTAGGCATGGGCTTTGGTGGCACACTCTGTAAGGATTGGGCTTGAGTCCTTGTGGTTGTAGGTTCAAGACCTGCCTGGGGTTGGAGTAAGGATTGAGTCCTGGTGGTTCAAGATGTGCTTGGTGTTGGATTGTCTAGTTTTATGTGAGAGATGCAGTTTAATACTTGTAGAAGTTTCGATGTAGATTTAGGCATGGGCTTTGGTGGCACACTCTGTAAGGATTGGGCTTGAGTCCTTGTGGTTGTAGGTTCAAGACCTGCCTGGGGTTGGAGTAAGGATTGAGTCCTGGTGGTTCAAGATGTGCTTGGTGTTGGATTGTCTAGTTTTATGTGAGAGGTGCAGTTTAATACTTGTAGAAGTTTCGATGTAGAGTTAGGCAGGGGCCTTTGTGGCATGCTGTGTAAAGATTGGGTTTCAGTCCTTGTGGTTGTAGGTTCAAGACCTGCCTGGGCTAATCTACAATCTCTATGTAATGTGCCATAAGGGTGTTGTGGGGGGACTGTCTAAAGTAGAGAAGTAGAGAAGTAGAGAAGTAGAGAAGTAGAGAAGTAGAGAAGTAGAGAAGTAGAGAAGTAGAGAAGTAGAGAAGTAGAGAAGTAGAGAAGTAGAGAAGTAGAGAAGTAGAGAAGTAGAGAAGTAGAGTTCTTTTTTTTTTTTTTTTTTTTTTGTCCTGCCTCACCAGATACCTGCTGTGGTCCAGGCAGGCCTTGAACCGACAACCACCAGGACCGGAGGACAGTCTCCCACCGGTGCGCCAACCACGACGCTGCCAAACTGGACTCTCGAACTTGTACACATACCACAACGTCGGTATGCCGCGTTAAACTCCATAAAACCATGCCACTGGAAGGCCTTGAACCGACAACCACCAGGACCGGAGGACAGTCTCCCACCGGTGCGCCAACCACGACGCTGCCAAACTGGACTCTCGAACTTGTACACATACCACAACGTCGGTATGCCGCGTTAAATCCATAAAACCATGCCACTGGAAGGCCTTGAACCGACAACCACCAGGACCGGAGGACAGTCTCCCACCGGGTGCGCCAACCACGACGCTGCCAAACTGGACTCTCGAACTTGTACACATACCACAACGTCGGTATGCCGCGTTAAACTCCATAAAACCATGCCCTGGAAGGCCTTGAACCGACAACCCCAGGACCGGAGGACAGTCTCCCACCGGTGCGCCAACCACGAAGCTGCCAAACTGGACTCTCGAACTTGTACCATACCACAACGTCGGTTGCCGCGTTAAACTCCATAAAACCATGCCACTGGAAGGCCTTGAACCGACAACCACCAGGACCGGAGGACAGTCTCCCACCGGTGCGCCAACCACGAAGCTGCCAAACTGGACTCTCGAACTTGTACACATACCACAACGTCGGTATGCCGCGTTAAACTCCATAAAACCATGCCACTGGAAGGCCTTGAACCGACAACCACCAGGACCGGAGGACAGTCTCCCACCGGTGCGCTAACCAAGCACATAGCAACCTTGATGCCTGAACTTCTACAAATACCACAAAGTCAAGTGTTGTGAATAGAAATGTTGGAAAATGACATGCTATACTATGACGTCAAAAGATGACATCTAGAGATGACGTCTAAAAAATCCTACAAATGACTAAAACCATTTAGTCAGTTTAAATAGTATACTGTCATTTTTTTTATGTTGTAAAAAAATGACATTTTGCCAACAGTATAGCCTTTCATTTTTTCATCAAACATTTAAAACAAATGGCATGCTACTGTATATTGACATCAAAAATGTTGAAAAAAATGTCCAAATAATGACATCAAAAACATCCTACAAATGACTCAGTCTTTTTTAAATGGTATACGGTCATTTTTTTATGACAGAAAACCAATGTTGAGAAAATGACATGCTATATAAACTATGACATGAAAGAAAATGTCACATGTAGTAAACTCAGACTTTACTAAACGTCTTCAAAATGGCAAAACAAGAAATGTGTGGCAGCCGTATCGGATGAAAATGTCCGAAAATGTCAACATCTGAGTCAGTCCTGAGCCAGGACAAAACTCAAAATAACCCCAAAAACATTGGTAATATTTCATTTTAAGTCAAAACCAATACTTCTCTGACTGAAGCTAAATTTGGTGAAGACTAAAACTACATACTAAAAAAGTGTGTCACATCTCATCTATGACACATTTATAGCCTGCGCAGATTTTACTTTCCCCTGGAATAACTTACAAATGTGAAGATTACAGTGTAATGGAGTGTAGGTGGAAAACCAGCTGCTTGTTTTAGCTGAGGACAGTGTGGAGTGAGAAAAACTCCACACGATGCCGGTGCTCAGCCAGCATCGCTCATGTTGCGGCTCTGACCTGCTAACGGGGGCGGTGTGCTGCGTTGTGCTGCAGGCCTTGGTGTGCTGAACCATTTTTAGGCCCACAGAGGAGCGTCTTTTTTTGACTCTGCTCCACCTGTTATCGGTGCACAGGTGTATGGAAATGTCCTTGTTACAACAGATGACCTGGCGTTCAACACATGCTTGTGGCCACAAAAACCACAGACTGATGTATAAACACTCATGTGGGTTCTCGAAACCTATAGGGTAATTCTTCCTAAAGTAAAGTTTGTGAAAGCAACCGTAGCTATTGCTGTGCAATAGAAGGTCAGAAACTGTACCCTGTGAACTTTGAATATGAGTCTGTGACCTACTATCTGGGTTCCATCTTGATATTTTGGATGAGTTGAGTCAGCAGTGAAGTTGTTTAGACATCCAGTTAGAGAGCAAGAGACCAGAGAGCGAAACAACAAGAAGTAAATCTGTGGGTTTCTTTTCGGATATTTCAAACAGATGTTACAACATCTGTGCGATGTCCACAGTGACTTAGGATTTATTCTTTATAGCAAATAAAAATTAATCTTTCGATGTATGAATTTTGAAAAAACTATTAATTCATCAATAAGTGCAAATAATACAAACATGACTGACAGCCTTAGAAACAGATGTTTTTGACCTACAATTTGATGAATAACAAATGAGAAAAGAGAACAAACAAAATTAGAAGATTCAAAAAAGGAGATGCACTTTAAAATATACACATTTGGGACAAAGACACAACAAACATTTCATGATTTCACATCTATATATTAGGAAACTTTTTTTTTTTTTATTTTAATCATTGCAGTTATTTTCGGATTTGTATTATTATTCAGGTTTACCTGCGGAGGATTTTCTCTTATATGAAACCCGTCTGTGGCTCTTCACGTCAGCCATGTCTGAGTCACTGGGGAAGGTTGTCTGCACAGCAGGGAACATGGACAGGTTCAAATGTTACGCCCAGCAAAAACAATCTACTTTTAAAACTTTATTACAATATTTCATGGAAAAATCACAACGTCAATGTGCTACATTGGGAATTTATGCAGAGACCAACAAAAAGTATTTCTAGGTCTGTCATGATACATTATTCTGGACGATAAATTGTTCCAGAAGTTTCGCGAGAACTGATGACATTGTTGTTTTGAGAGCATTTTCAAGTAATATGGTTTAAAAAATAACATTGGAACAGGAAGACATTTAAACCCAAAACAACATATAAAATGAATCCATTTTGTCTTATTTTATTTTTAAACAAAGTTTTTTACCTAATTATTTTTCATTAATCAAGAGTGCACTTTTGATGAGCCGTATGTCAGCACAACTCATAGAGCAAATAATACATTAAAAGTTAAATCTTGTATATCTACTGTAACCCCCACGAACTATGCTGATCTGTGTATTTTTAGTGTTTGTTTTGTTAGTTCTTAGAATGTCCTGTAGAGGGCCCTAGACCCACATTTCTCCCATGTCGGTACAAGAAGAAGAATAAGGCAGAGGGGAGAAGAAAGAGAAATGGCAGACTACGTCGAGCAGAAGTCGAGCAGTTCCTACTCATGAGTGCTGCTGTGACCTGAAACAAATCTGTTGATTCTGAATTGGATAATGTACATTTTGTTCTGAGATTTCTCTGGTGAGTCTGTTGTTTTATTTTCAGATGCTTTCTTACGCAGAATGGCTACCTAGCTGGAGCTAACGTTGCTCAGTTTTTTTGAACGGACAGAAAAACCCCCCAAAACCAACCGGAGTATAAGGTTTTGCTCTGTAATAAGCACAGCTTAATTAGACTGTTTTATGGTGAAAGTATGTTTATTATAAGTAAGTTCTCTACTACTGAGCGTTTTTAGTTTATTTTAAGCGCTAATTTGGTTTGTACTGAGAAGCGAGATTCCTGGTCGGTTAACGCTCTGCATGCAGGTTGGTTTTTTTGGACGGCCGATAATTGAACGAACCAGTGGAGTTCCAGAAGCAGGAGGGTCCCGCCGCCATCTTTGTTACTCGGACTGGAAAGACGGAAGGACTGGCGCTGCTGGAGTTGGATCTGTTTTTTTGCTTGGACAACAGATAAGCTTATTGAACAATAAGGGGGTCCCCAATCCTTTAAATTTTTCCCATTCCACAAACTATTTGTTCATGAACATTTTCAAAACTGACAACTTATGTGCACATTGACTGAACCGACTGACTGAACTGTTATATTGAAGGACTAATTGGAATATGTAATTTTTTTTGGTGAAATGAGCTTTAAAGCTACTGTTTAGAAAACCTACCCTCATCTTTCCAAATATCAATGTGATTGTTTTATAAGGGTGGACAATTTAAGTTTCTAATTTTATTGAGGTAATTAGTTTTACCTGGATTATTATTATTTTTGCCGGGAAGGAAAAAATAAACTCGAGTTGTTAAAACAAAGCCGCTTATAATAATCACACTTGGTGAGCCAAATTCAAAATAGTTCCTGTTTTACCAGCAACAAAATGCGCTTCTCCCTCCATTGTTTATGTTATGTTTATCTCCCCAAGCCGCGGAGAGGAAGTCAAATTTCATTACAAAACAAAATAGTAACGCAAAGTGGTTTCCATAAGTAACTGTTACTGGATTTGAAATAGCAACGCGTTAGATTACTCGTTACTGAAAAAAGTGGTCCAACGTTAGTAAAGCACACAGGTTTGGCTTTTACCTCCTTGAATATGTACTCTGCCTCCAACCTGGCTGTTCGTTTACGTTTAGCTATTTTTGAGGAGGGGGGTCTTGGCTCTGATTGCTAATGAACAATGAAGCCGCTTGTGTGCTGCAGTGACTTCACGGGCTACCGTTGCGTTGTGGGGAATGTGGCCCGCTGTGGCCTGCGGGCCGGTTCTAATAGTAATTAAATATCATCCAGGGGGCCACAGATAATTAATTTGCGGGCCGGATCCACAAACTGACTTTGACATGTGTGACTTAGATGATTCCTCGTTTCTACATCTAAACTAAAATCAGCTACAATTACAGCTGCAGATTATCCCAACAACCTTAACACTCAAATCAAGTCAATTTTAAGGCTCTTAGCTTTTTTTTTTTGGCATAAAAGCACACCACACTGTTCAGAATGCCAATGAAATACATTAAAGTTTGTGCTTGTGCCGGGACAGAATGTTTAAAGGTTTAACTTATCAGAGTATCTTTATCCTGAAGAACGTGAACAGGTTGTGGCCGTCGGCCCTTTTGGTTTGTAAAGTGAGTAACAGGAACTGCTGCCGGTCTCGTTGGGTCACCTTGTCCGTCCTGTTTTCACCGTGTTTCTCATGTGTCTGATCTCCTCTCTAAATAAATAACTGAAGACAACTACGACCTGCGATCCAGGGCTCTCTAGTTAAAAGATAAAACGACACAGAAATGCAGACTGACGACTCTTCCGCTCTGTCTATCGTGCTAACCGGACACATGCTCCTTCTTCCTCCGTCTTCCAGTAAAGCAGCAGCAAAAAGAAAATTGTCCAACTCTGCGAAAACGTTTCTGAATAGAATGACTCAATTAAGTGAAGAGGGGCTAAGCAGAATTAATCCAGGAAAGCTTTCATTCCAGTCAATGATCTTTTAAAGTAAAGCAGAATCAGTGTTTTTTCCTTGAAAGGCCTCAAATCCCTTTGAATCTGTTTGATCAGACCATCTTTAGGTCACTGGTTTCACCTTCATGCTGGTTACCTTTGCGTTTTCATCCCGAAGATCAAAGGTCAGCTCCAGGTTGGTGAAGAAGTGGTCGGCGAACTCCGGGTACATGTCGAGCACCTCCAGGATCTCCTCCCTCTGGATCGTGTGCAGGTCGCAGTAACTGAGCGCGCGGACGTCCGCGCACGACTTCCCCGGCTTGGCGAACAGGTGGATCATCTCGCCGAAGATGTCGTTTTTACCTGAAGAGCGCGTACCAGGACGACAGACGAGTGACACAAAGATGAGAAAACACTAGTCAGGGCATACTTATCGTCACTCCTGGTTGTTGATCGCATGAGGAGGAGTGATGCGGTTCACGTTTTTCCACAGAAACAGCCATATCTGTAACCCGTGGTAGAGGTGCAGAAACCTCCCTCTGCAAGTTAGAAAATATGTTCTCCTTCGTCAGATTAAAATATCTTTTTGAAATAACCTTGAAGTTAGTATTACACATGCTTTGAACTAAAACCACGTTTCTGTTTTTTTGTATGTTTTTTATAGCAGTATTTTAATTTTAAAGGTGTTTTCATTAGAAGAGAAAGAAAGATGTTAAGACATCATTCTTTGTCTAAATTCAATTCAGAAACACTTTATTGATCCCAAATGACAACATTGTTGTAACTCATTTGATTAAAAAGTTACAAATTAGGTTTTTAAATCCAGAGGAGTATTATTAGTAGTGTTAATAAATAATACTAATAATAATAGTATTCAACGCTAGTAAATAATGAGAACTTTATGACATTTCTATACAAACATTGATGGTAATCAGACTTTATTCAGGTTATTGATCTGGGTTTGTTATATTGCTAACATGGTGAAAGTAACTTGAGAGTATTACTAGTTTTAGTATCTGAAAACCTTTTTTCTATGCTTGCACTTTGTTAGCGGGAACCGAGCTAGAAAACCAGTTTGGCCACTGGAGACATTTCATTTCAGCTTCAAACTGGGACTACGTTGTGAGGATAGAAAACTCGTAAACTGGAATACACCTGCTACTTTTATGGGATGAGGGGAAAGGAGAGCAAATGAAAAGTGCTCTAATTATATCCGGAAGATGTCGATAGCAATTTTATGCTTCAGCTGCAGCTGTGGTCATGCTTGGCATCCCAACACAGAGACAATCACACACACAGAAAAATATCTCTACCCCTTTTATCTTCTGTCATTTTACTTTCATCATCATTTCTTCTTCTTCTTCTTCCTACCTTCTATTTTTATCTGTCTCTATCTGAAGCCTGGCTCTTTTTTTTCCCCCTCCATTAGCAAACACACTGAATTTCCTGTTACTTTCATTCCATTATGTGTCCGCCCCCACTCTTTTCTGTTCACTTCATGTTGGGAAACTTTACACAAATCAGCAGCGAACCCAGCCGTATCGCAGCGCAACGTAGCCATCTGCACTTAGTGCTAAAAAGAGGGAAGTTCAAAGCTAAGCAGCCTGCACTGATGGGACCGTCAATTTGTGTTTCTTTTGATGTGTCACAGTGACTCATTAACAAGGCTGATTAAAAACCATGTGCATTTCTACTTTAATTTTTGGATGATGAGTCTGTCTGTGTGGATGACGCCACTATAACCAATGATTCAGTTGCAGCAAACACACTTTATAACTCATGCAGTGTCATCACGATGGGAAGAAGCAGAGAAATGGCGAGTTAGGAAAGCTGTATCGGTAACGGATTTGCTGTATTGGTGAACAACTTACAGTTTTGTGTACAGAATTGTGTACAGAATTGTGCAATTATACACCAAACACACACAATACTCAAAACAACTGAGCAGTTGGTTTATTTAAGATATTAAATGCTATTGGTGTTTTTTCAAGTTACCTGGAAATAGTAATTAGTTTCTAGCTACTTCTTCAAGAAAGCAGTCCAGTTACTTTACTGATTACTTATTTTCAAGAGTATTTTTTGTGTTTCGAATAGACATAAAAAAACAATGGAGAGAAAAAAATGGTTGACTTTTAAAACAGAAAATTTCCAAAAGTCAAACGTTTTCCACTTGGGAAATTCTGAAAATCCTGTGATTTTTCTAAAAAAATTCAGATTTTTGGGAGGACCTTCAACGTTTATTTATTTTCTGTCTACAAAGGCATTGATACTCCGTCACACATCACTGATTGTTCGTCATTAAAAAGTGCTGCTGGGGTTTAAAGATAAAGCAACAACTCACCTAGAATGGCCACCACAATGTCATCTTTCAGGATCTCGATGGAGCCGCGCGACACAAAGTAGAGCGCCGTGAGCACGTCTCCGCTGTGGACCAGCGTGTCTCCGGGAGGCGCGTGGGTGGTCTTAAACCTCATGGCCAAGGCGCGGAGGCAGCCCTTGGTGGCCCCACGAAACGCCTTGCACCCCTGGAGGAGGTTCTTGTTCAGGTGGAGGCAAATATCTGCCTGCAGGCACTCGGGGAAACCCTTCAGCACCTGGGAAGGAGTTAAAGGTCAAAGAACGTGTGAATCGCTGTGGAAGTGTTTTCAAACTGCGACTTTCTTGTGTGACTTTTGTTCAGGTTGATGTTTGCGTGTCAGTTTTAAAGGTTTTTCCTGAAAAATGAGCTACAGTTGCCACGTGTGTTCTTCCCTTCTCAAAACCTAAACTGCACAGTTAAAAAAAATAAAACAAAAAACAAGCTCCTTCACAGAGTTTTTAGAGAACTTTAGAGCGGACAAGACAAAACATTCATAGATTCATCTACATGATGGCAGAAATTAGGAGCAGAGACTGAATAATTTTCTCTATTTCAAAGTTAAATCTTAACATGTACATGAAAAGAACTAACATTTGAACTTCTCTATATTTTATCAAATTACAAACACAAACATTGTGTGTTTTATAATGGATTTTATGCGACAGACAAACAAGGTAATGAATAAATGTGCAGTGAACTTGTTTCTTTACGTTCATTCATCTTCCCAAATGCAAATATTTAAGATTCTGGTCAGGCCTGACGAAAGAATGCTACAACGGCGTATCGGGTAAGTAATAATAATAATAATAATAAAAAAGAAACAGTACATTTTCATCAAAAATCTCTGACATTTTCTAGAAAAGACAAGGAAATGTAAAAGTTTGAAAAGTTGTGTGTTTTCTACTTTTGATACTCAGAAAATGCACACAGGCCTATGTTTTTAGACTGTTCAAACTTCTCAAAAATTTCTGGGATTAATACCAAAATCAGAGGCAAAATTTAAACTTTTCAACTTCAGAAATGTCCAAATTGTTTTCAAAAAGTATTTTGAAAAAACAGATTCCTGTATGTTTTGGTGGAAAATTACTCAAAAAAACAAAAACAAAAAACCCTACAATGGCACTAATATGCTGCCATTGGATCCAGTACAATCTTGCCAATTATTTCTACAAACATATTATTTTAGTTTCTTGAGTTAGTCCCAAAAAGATGGTACATGTAGTTCTACAAAGTACTTACTTTGTGTTGGTGTAGCACAAAAATCCAAACAATACATTTGTGTCTGCAATGTAATAAAATTAGAAAAGGTTCAAAGAGTATCAATAAAATCACAAATCATCTTAAAAGCTCTTCTTAGGAGGTTAGCCTATCAATACAGCAGTTTTAGTTTAAATAATATAATTGTTTTTTGCTTTTTTACATGGACTACTGAAAGTCAGTAACTTATAGCACACTTACCATTTAAAGACAAAACTACAGAGAACACAAAACAACTGATATTCCTTGGACAGCTTGAGCTGACTGTAAATAAGCGCCACATGATCAGACACTGGAAGGCAAAGAAAGGAAAACTTCTTGGGGACACGTAAGTGACAGTTCAAATGAGTAAACACGATTCTTCTGTCTGTTGTTTTCACATCTAAAACTCGATGTGCCGGTAAGACGAGCAGCGCAACAGAAATATTTTTCTGGCTCTTACAAACTTTTTGTTGCTCCTTACCAAAAAAAAGATGTATATAAAAAAAATAGCTTTGGATTTGAAAAAGAAAGACTGAACAACATTTGGCAAACGCAGGTGCCACCACAGTGTCTACGGCCAAGTGTCCACAGTGGGAGGGAAACCTGGCAGTGGAAGGCGAGGCAGTGCCCACTCTTTTAGGCATGACTCACTCCGTCTCTGATATCCAATGAATATCATGGGGTTGTGTTTGGATACAGAGACAAGTCTTCATGCAGAAAGCACCTCCTTCAGGCCACATGCAAGCCTATCAGTGATAGACTCATTAGTTGGCCTATTTAAGACAATTTTATTTGGTTTTGGGGATTTTTTGAACAAAGACATGCATTAAGTAGATGCTCGAAGCAGTGAATTTACAGTGTAAGATGTGTTTCGACTATTTCCCCTCAGAACTACTTAAAACCTGCAGCTCTAGTCATGTGAAAAGATGGATCACCTTTTCAGTAACACCAATAATGGATTAAACGCAAACATAATTAAATGTAGCTAACAAATGTTTATGAAAAGGATAACTAGTTATAACGCAAATAACAATTTAAGGCTGTTTTACATGTTTTGCATGTGTAAAATCACTGCTCACTTTGTACAAAATAGATTTCAATTAATTTTACAGATATTAACTTTTCATCCTTAGCAAATTAAGCAGAAAAATGTACGTCTCCATATAAAGACTGACTCCGATACACTTAAACTCCAATCCTAGGCAGGTTGAGATCATTTTATCTGCATCTCAAAATAACAAGCTAAAACATGATACTATTATATAGTTTAAAACCTTAAAATATAGGTTTTAAACCTATATTTAAAACCAATATCTTTTAAATATATTTTAAAATATATTTTGGCTGCAGGAGTTTATTAAACATTACTAAACATTAAATATTAAATATTACTATAAATTAGGGGTGTCCCTATCCAATACTGATCTTGCAGCTTTGAGCATGTTGACCCGATACGATATCGGCAGAAATCATATATATATGCTCTGATTACTTATTTTGTAGTGTGAAATGTTAGAAAAGGCTTCATCAAGTGATATTACTCAGAGCAGAATACAGACGAGAACAACAGACCCTTTAATTATTAATCAATGGGTCTGAATGGAGGATACAGTCGAAAGACACCTTAGGTTATGTGACTGAAGTGACAAAAATATGGCTTTTAGTAAAGTGCATATCTGGGGCAACAATGAAAAATACAGCAAATTAAACATTAAAAAAATAAATAAAAATACTCAAAGCATTCCACTACAACTGTGATACACAGAAGATCTACTACTGAAGGACAGAGAAAAACATGAGGTGAGTTAGCACATGTACCTCCTGCTCTTACCAGAGTGGCGGGGGGTCAATCCATTTGACATGGCAGACATGGAAAAAACAAACTTGTATAAGTACCGTGAGCATCATCATGATAAGTAAAGCTGAGTTACTTCCTGCATCCAAAGTGTTTCAACTGTGGCTATGACTAAACATTGAGTGGTATAACAAATGAAAATATGATACTATGCCAATGACATAGCAATGGAGCGTCACACTGATTCGGTAAGAGCATTGTTCAGGACAGGCTAGTTGACATTCAGCAAAAATTGGGTTCAAAACATCCAACTCACAAATGAAACTGGAGGAGAGAGAGAGAAGGAACAATGGGAAGCAAAAACAAATTCTTCGTATTTCTCTTTGTACTAAATATAATAAACCAAAACACTCCAACTCCTACCATATTCATGTCGATGCCATTGGTGTATGTCCACGCGTGTTGGAAATACTCCTCCAGCCTCTGTCTGAGCGGGTTGGGGATCTGATGGAAGCGGATGAATTCTTTGACTCGTAGCATTTGGAGGTGATACCGGGCCGTGCCAGAGTACAACCTCTGGATGATGGCGGACACATTCCCAAAGATGCTGGCGTACATTAGAGCTGGCAAACGAACCCAAAGGTCAGTGATAAATCCCAGTAGGTGCACACACTGAGGGTTGAATACGTAAGTGAATAGAAGGAACTTTAGGGAGAAGCATGGCAACTTACATCCAATGAGCATGACACAGATGGAAAAGATCTTCTCAGAGTTGGTATTGGGGGAGACGTTCCCAAAGCCCACACTGGTCAGACTACTGAAGGTGAAGTAAAGAGCTGTGACGTACTTATCTTTGATGGAAGGGCCTGAGCTGGGATCACTGTAGTTATATTTCTTTCCTGAAGGGGAACAGAAATGACAACATCGAGGATTTTTAGTTGATTGTGCATTTTAACTGTGTGGTGAAAGCCGCGTTACCAGAAAGTACCTATTGACACGCCGAGATTGTCCAGCCAGCCGATCTTATGCTCCAGGTAAGGCTTTTCCACGTTGCCGATTGCATACCAGATGCAGGCCAACCAGTGGGCGATTAGGGCAAATATACACATGAGTAGCATGAGAACAGCGGCACCGTACTCTGAGTAGCGGTCCAGCTTACGAGCAACTCGCACCAGGCGTAGCAAACGGGCCGTCTTCAGCAGGCCGATCAAAGTGGTGGTCTAGAAAAAAAAACAAGAGAGACTCAGACATGGAAAAATTATCAAAAAGTTGATGTTTTCCCATTTATTGTGTGGTTATATTGTCTTAATTCCTTCACCTTTATGCAACCTAGTTTGCTGTGCAGCTAGAAGATTTTTCGCTGATGCTACATTTTTATTTTTGGTCATTTATTATGATGTGCACCCATAGTGAATAAGGTGATCTACAACCAGAAGCAGCTGATTAACGTTGCAAAAGCTGAAATAATATCTCAACTGTAGCCACAAATCCCAAATGAGTTGAGAGAGAGAGAAGAAGGAAGGAAGCAGACAGAAATTTAAATCGGAGAGGAAAAATAAAAGGAGGTGGAGTAGCATGAACCAAAGAACAACTCTTCATAAAATCAAGTAAATTACGGACAACCCTGAGGTCCTCTTCGTGACATAGTGAGTCACAGAGTGCCTTCAGTTGCTGAATAGCTGATACATTTTGTACTTCAGAATGATTTAACAAACCGTCATGGTCTTTAACTAGTCCAGAATGTAAACAGAGGAATAGAAGAAAACAGTTAAATATTTTTTGGTACTCACTTCATAAAGTAGAACTCATTATATAGATCCTTCACACAGAGAAATATTCCGTTCCATTATTTTTTATAATTTTAATGATTATTGCTTATAGGTAATGAAAACTCTAAATTTTAGTGTCTCAGAAAATTTGAATATTACATAAGTTCAACAAAAAAAGAGATACATTACTCAGAAATGTCAGGTTTCTGCTCATTTCTACTCACTTAATACTTGGTTGGACCTCCTTTTGGATGAATCTTATTCATAAATGCTATATAATGGCCATATTATGGCCTGCATAGGGGAAGACTGCTGACTTGACAGACGTGCATAATCATTCAAATGAGAAGAAAGGCCTGAAATATTTCACTCTATGTGTAATGGATCACTTTTTTGAAATTACTGACAAAAACTATTGAACTTTTTCAGTTGATCATTTTTTAGATGTACCTCTGACTTCATATTTGCCAGGCTTTCCTTTCTACAGAACCTATGTGTTTGGGTGATCTATTATCACATCAAACTGACTGTAAATATTTAGACTTGAGATGTCCACTATAGATAAACATATCCTTTAACTTATTTGACAAAGTTAAAGGAATGTGTGCACTTTTGCAGAGTGAGAGGAGAAAGACGGGAATTGCTTGCTTTTATTGCAGCATTTCTGTTTGTGGATGTCCTGCTCTGTAACCTCATGCTTCACAATATCTGAGCCTGGTTAAATAACAGATCATGTGAACAAAGTGGAGGTGGTTGGGAGGAAGGACTTACAGTACAGTTATGACACTCGTCCCAATCCATTAGTGTCATGCAGTTGCAAACACAAAAAAGAAAGAAAGCTAATTGTTCCTACCACTCCTTATCACGCCTGACAATTACATTAATATCCTGGGGGAAATCAGTAATCCACCGTCTCCGGCAGTAGCAGGGCTTTTTCACATCTCTGCTTGTTTAATTACACCTCGTGTGCATGCAAGAGTAAATATGACAGATGATTGCAAAAGATTAAAGTGGCCAGTATTATAAATGGATGGTTGAATTTTTGTTGGTTATGAGCAATGGAGTGTTTTTTTCCTGATGGGTCCGTTACAGAACCTGCATCCGACCAATCTCACCCTGAAATCCCCTCCGTCATCCACAGCATTGCATTCTGCCAGCAGAATCTGCCCTTGGTGCTGACAACTCACTGAGCAGCGAATGAGTCATATAGAAACAGATGAGGCCTAAATTATCTAGTGCACATTATCTGTGAGCATGCACCGCCTTAGGTGTAGCGCAGCTGACGGAGTGACCTGGACAGAAGACACAGCGCGCATCCAATACATGCAGAGTGTTGGCTGAGAACCTGCGAGTGTGGTAACTGAAAAGCATGTAGGATTTAAGACCAAATCCTATTAGAATAGGAGAAAATGGAGTAAAAATATTTGAAAACCAACATCTATTGACTTCAAAACTTGTGGTTTCTGTCTACCGGCATTAAAATGACTGGTGTGACTCTGAGTCGAGCGTTCAACTCGTCAAGCATTGTGTTGGCAGCATCTTGCAAAGTGACATCAGTTCAGTAACCAGATCGCCTCCCTGACATCCGGTTTCACTTTGTTATTTTAACTTCTATTACGCCGCTTCCTGTACCACCCCGACTGGAAATTAGAGTCGTGTAACGCTCTTAATGACAAACCATCATCTTATCTCGGAGACATCATAAAACCATCGGACCCCAACAGAGCATATCGCTCTCAGGGTGATATGAGTAATTTTGTTTCCTCTCAATTTCTAAAGGTGGAGAGGAAGCAACCT
Source organism: Poeciliopsis retropinna (assembly GCA_010277075.1). Classification (NCBI taxonomy): domain Eukaryota; kingdom Metazoa; phylum Chordata; class Actinopteri; order Cyprinodontiformes; family Poeciliidae; genus Poeciliopsis; species Poeciliopsis retropinna. Next base: position 7,193,885 of record VMRM01000029.1, on the reverse strand, counting down.
GATCTGCCAATAAAATATATAATAACTACTTTGATCCACAGTTGGATATGATGATCCTTCACATAAAGTCCAATCAGGTTCTACTTAGAGGCTTCCTGTCTCGTGCTATGCAATGATGTTCACATTGTCTATAGAGTGACTTGTCAAAAATACTTACAGTAAAAAGGTTGTGATGTTAGTCAGTGTAGTAGATCAATGTGATTAGCGTTAGTTTTTCAGTCACAGAGAAGACCCCGTCTATACAAATGAATCTGTTTATATTGAAAACATAGCAATGGATCAGGAGGAGGCATTAATAGGGAAATAAGGGACTGATGCCATTGAGTCCTGTAGGGAAATGTATCGCCACATTTCTTTTCCAATCTGCAAGCCTGCAATGCTACAAGCCTTTTTTAGACCATCAAAGGCGACCCTGTTAGAAGATGCTTCAAATTATCCTGTCATAGCTGAGCAATAAAAACCAAAAACACACAAGAGTCACATGTCACGTGTTGTTTCCAGGCAACAGAAGGTGCATAAAATGTCTAAATATATTTCAAGTTGCCGTATAAAAAGCTGAAAAGCAACATCTTCATGGTTGTGCTATTTTTAGCTCCTGCTGGTGATTGGAAGAGCTAAAAATACATCCCGTCTTGTCATTCTCTGCATTTTGACAGTGTGCTTAGAACACAACGGGAACACACATTCTGTCACTCCACAAGTCATTCAGCAGCATCATGCCAGTTGTCGGGGTTTTTTCCAACACCTTTCACCCCCGAGATATGGACTCCCGCCAAGGATCACATAGCTAATTGCAAATTATGACCGAGAATCAAATGGTTGACATTTTCTTCAACAAGCAGCAATCGCAATGTGCTCCGTGCTTGAGGGTGAGCCAAAATACGTGCAGTAGAATCTGGCATTTTAATTAAATGCCTTACTTTTGCCTTGACTTGAAAAAAAGCAGTTTAAGGCTGAAACTCGTGTTTTTCTCAAAGATAACACTGTGGGATTCTTTATGTGGTTAAAAATATGAAGTTCAATGGCTAATTAGCTAAGAGAGTTAGCCGCAACACTGAACATCACATCAGTTAAAACTAAATCTTATGTCGTCTTAAATCTACTTTGACCACTTTTTGTTGGACAACTTCCACAGGCCTAGTCAAAACATCGTGTCCTGGATTATAATAAAGTTGTCTATAATAAAGGATTATCTTATCTCTGACTGTTATTAATAAATATTAATAATACAATATTGTTTTATTGTATTTATAATAACTATTAGTAATGCAATATTGAGGTAAATTAAGTGAAATACTGATATAATTTCAGGTAAAGTGGCTCTTGTCTGCCAGTTGACATGCGAGAACCTTAACACTCTTAATTGCTCTCTGACAGTCAGATAATTTGCTAACTCGTCCCCCTCAGACGTTCATGAGCAGAATAGTTTCTCGACTGCAGAGTTGCCAGCAGAAGACAGAGACCTTTTAACTGATTTCTTTGAGGCTCTGCTGTCTGACTCTTGAAAAATATCAGAGGGAAGCAGATTTGACAGCTGAGTGTCAGATTGATTTAGGAGGCTAACTGCTTAAGATTACAGCTCAGAGCCATCGATGTTACAATGAACGGCTCAGGAACCAGGACACACGATGGAGACGTAGAAACGTTTGGTCGTCGGTTTAGGCCGGAGGTTAATGTGGACTCCCTTTTCAATGCCGTTTGATTAATCGATCGATAAATTAGTTTTCTTTTCTTAATCAATCGATTCGTCACGACCAATGAGAATGATCCAAAGTGAAAAAACAGACTTGCTGATTCAGTTGTGTGAGCCAGCAAAGGAAGGCTGCTCTGCTTTGCTTCCCTTTTCACCAAGAACGTTACATTAATCGTTTTCAGTCCTGCTGTGTTTGTAACATCTGTTAATCATTAATAGATACATCAACTCAGTAAAGGTCATAAGGACATAAAAATGTAGCATAAAACCCCCCAAAACAAAACCAGCGTAATCTCTGGTTGTTTACTAACCAGCCTCTCTCTGCTCTCACCTCGTCCGATCCTGAGCCAAAGATGAGCAGGTCGAATGGGATGGCCGCCACCATGTCTATGAGGAACCAGCCTTTAAAGTAATGGATGGCGATCTTGGCCGGATGGCTCACCACTTCCTCATTGGCGTTGACATAAGTGGTTCTGAAGTTTATTAGAATGTCAACGATGAACATAATGTCCACTATGAGATCGACCACGTTCAGCGGAGAACAGGAGTAGCCGCACACCCGTCGTTTCTGCTCCTCCAGGTCGTTGAGGAGAAAGGCAGCAGAGTAGGGGGTGAAAATGGCGGTGTAGATGACCAGCAGCAGGATGAGCCAGTCCCACACTGCTTTGAAGGGGCTGTAATGGAGGATGGTCCATTTGTCTATGCGGGGAGTCTGGAGCTTATACTCAGGCAGCACATCTGCACCCAGAGACAAAACCTGAGGAGAAACAATCATTTATCAATTTGATGCAATGATTTCTTATTAGAGCAAATCGTTTGCACCAGAGTTTCCATAAATATAACAATAAAGAAAAACGGCTGACAAGTAACTGCAAGAGTTCGGACAGAAAAATAAAAGGTTAAGACATTTCTTCATGAGGAATCTCACGATATAAATGCTTATATAAATCATCTGTTAAGCAAAAGATAAAATATTTCTTCGAGTGCAGCTGAAATGTTAACATATTAGACAGACAGAATAAGCCATTCCTGATCTGTTATATTAGCATCACATATCTTTCAGTTTCCAGCTGTGTGAAACCTTTGCATTGACTTGCAAAAGTATATATTACATTTCAACCAAACTCGGACATAGAAAAACATGAAAAAAACGTTCCGCATTGTAGATTGTTTTGTGGGTGTGCCTTGGATATCAAAATATGTTTTCAGATTTTTTAAATAAAACATAAAAATGACTTTGCAAAAATGGATTAAAAAACTGAAGAAAAGACAGCATTTGTGTATTATTTTGTTTGAAGTTGAGATGTGGTATAACAACAGTGGGTCTTGAAACTGAATATATTTGGCATTCATCATTAACCTTTTTATAACAGCAAACGTAAACATATTTTATTGCAGTTTTATGGGAAAGTACAGCATAATTGTTAGGTATTGTTAAAAACAATATGTAAAAAAAACCACTATATTTTTGTTCTTCTCCCTTTACTTTGATTAAACTTGTGGAAGAAGTTGTTCTGATTAGATGAAACTGAACTTTTCGCCCGATGATCTACATGCCATGGAGGGCAGAAAACTTAAACTTAGAATCAATAAGGCGATTTCTTAAGGCACTGATTTTCTTCAGAAGTGTCAAAGGCAGGTGAGTATAAAGGAAATATCTTGTTGCATTTTTTCCTCCAGAATGTTGAAAGTCCCTTTCACTTCGCGGTTATGCACCATTTTGCAGTGGTGTAATGCATACTATACTCAAGGAGTATCAATATGGTGGCAGGGCTCTGTATAATCAGACAATATGACGTCTTTGTAATTGTAATATTTACCCTCGTAGCTTCTAACATCAACATGGTCAACTTCACTTGACATTCTCATTTTGTTTGAGATAATAATTTGCCAAGTAGGGGAAACGGCTATTCATTAAAATTTCCTAAGTAATCCTCAGGTATTGACTCCTTCAGTAGTAATTATAGAAGTCCAACGAAGGATCACAGAGAGAGAGGATTGGGACATATGAAGACTGGAAGGACAGAAACACAGTTACTGTGAGTGATAAAGCTGGGAATTGAAACTGAATATATTTGGCATTCATCATCTTCGGATGTTTCCTTATCTTATTCCTGGCCACCTTCATAATCTCAGTGATTATAAAGGCAGAAAGGTCGATGGAGAGGAGGGATGATGTATAGCACTAAGGCGGTCTGAAGTGTTATTAACTGAAATGGCCATTAGAAAGTTCTCCATCCCGAGCGCTGGACAGGGTCAAAAGCTATTACCCTCTGTATGAAATAACCTTTGAAATCAATCAGAAACCAAAGGACAGACAAAGTGAATGTGTTCTATTATTCATCAAACTTCCACTTTATTAAAGGTTGGAGTGTAAAATGCCCATTTTGATTGTGGTTCATCTCAATGTTTAGCTGCAGGAAAGTCTAAGCTAAGGGAAAAACAAAGGGCAGTTTTCCAAATCCTCCATGCTATGAAATGGGGACTTCATCAAAATAATTTGCTCTGTCCACAAGTACTGAAATCACTTAAATAATCCCAGATGTAATCAACATTGCTTGTGGGACCAATTTTAGTAGCTATAACTGATTATATTGCTTTCTTATGGAGTATTTTTATGTTTTCAATCCTTATTGGTACTGTTGGACCACTAAACACTGGTTAGTGGTCTAATGATGGAATAACGTAAGGTAAATAAGACCTTGTTTATAAGTTTTAATGTCAAAAAAGTTTCCACATTTTGTAGAAAGAGTAATGTATCATCAGCGTAAGGGCGACTTTCATGGATCAGACCTGCGGCTTTAATTCCGCTAACATAATTGTTTTGTCAAATTGAACCTGTCAGAAGTTCGATTTGGTGATTTGTGGTCCATTCTCGTCGAGGACAACCTGAGCTATACATTGTTTTGTTTTTTTTTAATCAGAAACTATCATTTAGCATAATAGTCTGGAAGGAAGCTCTTGAGGGTGATTTTGAACTTTGTCTGCATGTAATATTCTTCAAACTGTTTGAAATTTACCTTATAAACGTTCTCAGGTTGATGAGTAGCAAAAATTGCTTCTCCAAGACAATTTCTGCCATCTCCTTATTTTGACTTTATGGGAAAACACCCCAACAATTGAGTGCAACAGGAATTGCAATTTACAGTCTGGTAAAGGTCATAAGTTTCATTGGCTTCTGTACATTAAACTAAGGATTGAAATCCTTCCAATCAACAATCATTCAAGTCAAAATCAAGACAACATGACAATTCTCTAAAACTCCACTCGCCATCAGACATTATCCCTCTGCCTGGTAGAAACCCTCGGAGGACTCAGTCAGTTGGCAGAATTACAGCTCTAGATTAGGGTGTTGTAGCCAATCTGTGTCTAAATAAAAGATACCACCTTAATTATTTATTGTACCTAGTTTAGCTATGCTCAAACTCTTGTGGGATAATGGAGAGCTTCTGGTTACACTTGCTGAAAAAAATGCAAATGAACAACAGATTTTCTCCCCTTCTTTGGGTCTGTTTGGGCTCTTCTGTCAGAAAGAATGTGTGATTCTTAGGATTTCAATCTTTCATCCTGTGGCTTTTGTCGTTAATGTTTCAGTTTCAAATAAAGCCAAGGAATTTAAACTTGGAGTGCAGAAGGCATCTGAGATTCATGTGGGCATAAAACATACAAACTAACATGCTCAAAATGTGGGGAAGCATTAAGGGGTGCTACGAGGGCGCTTTCTTTCTTTGCTGACCAGCTTCTTGGGTAAACCCTCCATCTGCCTGTGATAATCAGCAAGGCGGCCGAGGCCAGCAGAGAGCATGTCTGTTCAAAACCTTGATCGTAGCTTCAGATGAACGCGGGAGTCCGGAGTTGGTTTCAAGACATCTGCTGTCTCTTTGTGTTCTTCACAGCAAGGCTTCCAGAGAACTGATTATACACTTAAACTCAAAATGATGAAAACACAGCAACGTCTCTCTGATGGCAAGTCTCCTTACGCAGAAACAGCGCCTGCCAAAGACATTAACACCCCCTTGAACTTGTCCAAATTCAAATCTCAATCTATTTCATTGAGATTTCACATGATAGCCCAACACAAATTATAATCCATACCTTGATGCATGGTTTTCAATCATTTTCCAAATGAATTAATCTGAATTCAACCCTTTTCACTGTAACAACCTAGAAAAATATGTAGATTATAGTCTGGAAAATATGATAATTGAAGTAAAAGGTGGCTCTATATGGGAATAAATCAATAGAATGGAATGCAAATACATGTCAAACTTTAACATTGTAATTAAAAAAAAAAAAGTTTGACATGCATTGCAATCAATTCTCGAGCAGTACGATGCACAGGGTTGCCCTCTCGTTGCCTCTAGATGTTGTCTACGGCCTCTAGCAGAGGCGGCCTGAGTGCAGACAGAGGTCAACTTCTTCTATCCTTTATCCGTTGCACTGGTGATGGGTAAAAATGCAAAACTGAGATGGAATTTGTGGTCAGGAGGAAGCTCTGACCCTTTGTAATACATCACTTTAGACTTGGTGTTTGGTCCCAACCTGCCAGGAACCGAGGTGATGACCTCCGTACCCCTACGACTGTAACTTTAGAAATCTGCTTGAAGCTACGGATGCTGTCTGGCAGCTGTAAGAGTATCCCAACTTGTTCACTGCAAGTGAAAGACACCTCTGCGGTTTTTACATATTAGCCCCCTTAAGTTTCAATTAAGTATCCTCGGTCTCAAAGCGGACAGATGAGACTGTGGATTCAATCTGCCCACATCAGATTACCCACTGTAGTCTGGTTTGTTTCCGTTAGCGTACTCCGGCTTCTTCCATGTGTCTTATGGTAAACTGTAAATGGGGCTTCTCGTGGCTTTTATTCCAACAATGACTTTCGTTTTGTCCTTTAAATGGCCAAACTTGTGGAAGACTAACGGCCTTATTTATTGATTAGGTGAAGACAAAATCCAGTGGAATCAGAGAAAAGAAAGCTGAATGCTACAATTCTGTAGATTTATTAGTAAAAAATGTAAAAATGAGGCATTTTATCCTCACTTTCTTCAACTATGCGATGACAAAAACTACAAATAGGCAATCAAAACATATTTTGATAATATATGAAAATATTTTGATAATATAATATATTTAAGAAAGCAACCGTAATTAACTTTGACTTTACTTCGCAAGTAACTGAAGTAAAACATGAAACTCATGACCTGTCATCCTGTGAATTTCAACATCTCTGTCATTTAAAGGGGCAGTGTTATGTTTTCCAGCCACAAAGTGCCATTTTATATCACAATCAAGAAACTATATTGTGTTATAGTCAGTTAGTTCTTATAAATATGCAGCAAATATCAAATACGATTTAGATTAAATTTTACTTCATACATTCATGCCTTGAAATTAGGCCGTAACAGTGGATTTAATAAAAAGGAACACTGTCCCCATTTAAAAAACATAGAAAATCCTACCTGTGTAACTTTGTCTGTGACATTATGAGTGCGGTCTTTGACTTTTGGGGCAATGATGGTCTTCTCAGAAGAAGGAGGGGAGGGACACTTCTTTTCATTGTTGGCTTCAGAGAAGTTGAGGGTGATGAGGGGGATCTTGTTAATGGTGCTGTACCTGTTGAGGTTGGAGTCGGAGGTGGAGCCCAGCAGGCTGGACTTGATGTGGCTGAGTGGCCCTGAAAGAGAAAGCGATGGGGTGAGGATCGCGCCGATCAACAGTGACCCAGGTTTTTGTTAGGATTGTGAACTGTGGACATCAGAAAACAGCCAGGGTGAGTCATTTGTGTCGTGACACAGGGAGTGAGAATGGAGAGGTCCTCGCTGTTGGTGTATGTGGAACCACAACACAACACTGGTATTACAGACAGACACCGAAATACAAACTCTACACCCTCTGACTGACCCATCTCAAATTAACAGGCTGCTTAAAGCTACTCATGAAAAGGTAATGTAAACTGTCAGGACAAAAAAATCAAAGAATGCAACCCAACACTGAAAACAAGTCATTGTCTGATGGAGCTTGAACATACATTCGCAGTGAGAAGTTTACACAGACTCGTCCTGGGCATAAAGGTTTTCATGGTTTTTGGTTTTTATTGATTTATTTGAACAGATTCTGTTCAACTGACTTCCTGTGTCACTTCTTGTTGTACCACACAAAGTCTGACACGAATCGACAAAAACGGTAGAAGTATAAAACGATAAAGGAGCAAAATTTCCAGCCACAACCAAAGTCTCTGTTCTGCAGCAGCATAAATAAACATCCAACAATAGAAAACATTCAAATATCTTCCTAAACCTTCAGTGCAATCTGCCTTCATTTTAAACACCTCACTGACACCTCACTGAACATAGCCAACTTTGAGTCCTGCTCTTCCCTCAGCATTAACGTTCACACTGAAGAGTGTTGTTGCTTGGTGACATGTTAGCCCTTTTTGGATTTTTGGGTTTCAGATGGACGAGTGAAGCTAAAAATCATCCAGTTCTGGTCTATAAAATGGTTTGTCTGTGAAACTTTGAGTGAAAGATCTGAATATAGAAGTTAATAGAAATTTGAAAACCTTCATGAAATGATTTGGGTGAATATGTACGTATTTGACTCCATGTGGATTACACAAAACCACCGATTCAAACTTACACACTTAATGTTGCTTTTAAAATTCATTAAAATTAAATGCTGTATAATCTTCCACCATAAAAAAAGCAACAAAAACAGTCCAAATAAATCATTAAAGGCCAAACTTAATATGACCAACCATGCCAAAGTTGAGATTATGTAAACTTCCATTATGTAATGCTTCCTTATCCAAGCGTGTTATACTTTCCAGGATTTTACAGCATTTTAAAAAAGAACTGCCTAGCAGACATGAAGTTCCATACAACTCTTCAAGAATATGACACCATCATACAGACACGCACACCAACATGTGGCCCAATGAGAATGATCGAAAGTGAAAAAACAGACTTGCTGATTCAGCTGTGTGAGCCAGCAAAGGAAGGCTGCTCTGCTTTGCTTCCCTTTTCACCAAGAATGTTGCAGTGATTGAGAGTCAAGGACAGGGAAACAGACAGCTGAGGGTGAGAGATTGCATGCGCAGCTTCAATCCATGCCACAGTCAGGGTACACCACAGCAGTTATAAAGAATAACTTAAAAGATAAAGCCGAAGCCATACCCCCAGCCATCCAGGAGCGTGATACTAGCAGACCAGGGGAGAGAAGAAATAGGAGGTAGAGGGGAAAGTGGGATTATGGACGCTGATTGGACTGTAGGGTCATGGGTGTAAACAACATCAACATCGTGCTATTATCAGACAATCACCTTGGTTGATTCTGCGATAACGAGATTAGAGACCTGATGCTGCCAGGTACACTTCTATAACTTAAACTTCAATGTAAATAAAGAACCAGGCATTTTTCTACATTTTGCCACTCTACAACCACAAGTTTTGAACTTTAATGGGATTCTAAGTGACGGTGCAAAGTAGGCATAAGTATAAAGTGCAAGTAAGATGCATGGTTTTCATGTCCCGATTCAACTTTTCCACTTCAACTACGATGTAGATATTGCAGCTTTGAATATCGTCCGATACCGATATTTATCTGATACAATATCAACACGAATCATGCATACTTTTGTAACTTATTTGGAATGTCAGAAAAGATTTGATCAAGTTATATTACTCAGAGCAGTAGGTATATGAGGACAGCAGACTGATTTATTATTTACCAACGGGCCTGCATGAGAGATATAAGCGCTGCTGGATAGAAATGTGGACTTGGACTTAACTCTGGAGTGGAGAACTTGTTATTTTATGTTGGAGATTTTAGATGCAGGCTGATATAATTCAATACTGTTGGCCAGTCATGGAGAAAAACATTTTATACGTTGCAAACAAATTGATACCGTGAATAAGGTTTTGTTTCCAGTAGGACAATCAGATGAAACAAATAACCTGGGCTACCATAGTTGACATTAAAGGATAATCATAGGTCTGAATTAATACAAACATAAATCCAACTGCTGCTCACAGACTCTTCAAATTTGATTGAGCTTTCACTATTTTGGAAACAGCAATGGGCAAAAAATGTGTCTCGACGTCCGAAGCTGAAATCCAGCGATTGCAGATGCTTTGTTATAAGCATTTGAAACCATGTATCAATTTGCTTCCACTTCAGTTATGCACTACTTTGTGTTTGTCTCTCATGTACAAATACACAACACATACATCAAAGTTTGTGGTTACAATGTGACACAATGTGGGACCTCTAAAAGTGTTTATGAATAAACTGCCTTATGCAGCAAATACGTAGCATGTCCTATGGAATCCAGAATAAGAAGTGTGTTTGTGAAGTTTTTTTTAATAACTGTGTAGTGTGGGGGTGTGTGTATCGACTTCAAATGGAAACACGACCAGGTTTCTATTCATTTAGATGTGGCAGCATAGATTCAAAGGGTGCACAGAAAAAAAAACAAAACAAAACAGAGGTTAAAGACAGTGGGAGGTTTCACTGCGGAAAGCTTCATTGATTTTCTTCAATAGACAACAAGCAGGAGAGAAACAGAAAGTGTTGCTTCATGCATGCGCGTGCACGGGTCAGTGTGTGTTCTCTTTACTGAGCCCTCGCCGGGAGACTGGCGAGGGTCAGGCCGGTCATGTACACTCACACTACGTCAATTAGTGCTGCGCTAGTCTTTCGAGAACTTACAAACACACTGTCAGTCATCCACAAAGGCATTTGCATTCAACAGAAATCCTCTGTGGAGAAATTCATGCAAAGAAGCAGGCTTTGCGCGTTATACATGTCTTGTCCAACAGGCGTGCCAAAAGAAGCATAAGTCCAGGATGCAGCAAGCTGCTGTTGGTTACCTTTGATATTGCGACCATTGTCTGTGAGGAGGAAAAAGACAGGGGAACTGCAGGTGAGTGAAGGAATAGGAATAAATGTGGCATCAGAGCTGTTATCACGCCCTATGAAGAGTTCATTAGAGTGAAGCACACATGGTAGTGTGTCAGCCATTCCCTGAGGCGACAATGAAAATCACACTTAATAGGTGAAGTAGACTGATTGGGCTGAATCGGCACTTTAACTATCAGCTTAAGAGGAAAAATGACCATGACAGGAATCTAGAGATGATCGGTGACACACCGATGTATGTTTGTTTTTACATCTTTGCAGGTGAAAAAAGCAATAAATATTTAAATATCTTCATATTTGTATGTAAAATTAAGTTCAATCATTGTTAAATTATCTTTCATTTAAAGCACACAGTTACTACTTCTTCCCCCTTCAGGTGGTCTCTACATCTCATCCTATCCATACTGTTCTCTTCTGTCATACCTACCCTGTGACAATCTAAAGGAATAATTTATTGTTATTATGTACAAAATTTAGTGAAGTGTTATTTCAATGTCGTCTCAAAATATTCAGGATATTTGATGTGCACGTGTCGGAGAGGGCTTTGCTTTTGTTTTGACTTTAGAGCTTTTTTCTATAAGGGACATTCTGATGTTGCTTTTTAAAATTAGGATTATTATTTGCTCTCATGCAGTAAATAAGTTCTAGGATTTTACATCATTCAATACATCTCTGAACCTTCTCTGTGGTCTTCTTTTTTCTACCTTCCTGTCACCGTACTCAATATCCTTTGACAAAATATGAACCATCTGTCCTCTTTGAATACTCAAACCGTCTCAACCAAACCTATTAAAGCGTTTTCAACAGCACAACATAGTAGTAGATCCAATAATAAAACCATCTTGTAAAGCTTTACTCCAACTCTTGAAGCTATCATTTTTTAACTATCCATAACACTTTATCCACTTCATGCTGCCTGCACCTTCTTCTTGATCCATCTTGTGTGCTGCCTCTTGCTGTGAATGTTTGACCCCGGGACTTAACTCATCCATGCTTTATGGATGCAGTTGAAGCTACATTGCGTTTCCCTCTCATTCACAAATCATTTCCTTATTTTCTCCACTGCCTCCCAACTCCCATCTTTCTAGAACTCTAGAATGTACTCTTACTACAATGTTGTCGACAAATATTGTAATCCATGGGGACTCCTGCCTCTGGTCTTTTATCAATCTGATCATCATCATTGCAAACAAGGAAGCACTTTCAACTCATCTTACCTCACATCTCACTGCTGTAACTGTCCTTGTACATGACTTTCACTGCCCTAACAAACGCTCTCTGAACACAGATGTCAGGTCTGGTACCCTATAATGTACTTTCTCTAACGCCACACAGACACAATGGAGACTGACTTCGTAACAGTTCTCCATCAACACTCGAGAAACAAACATCGCACAGATGCTCTTTGTCTTTGTGAAACCTAACTGCTGCTGTAGAACGGCCACTTCTCTTCTTGGCCTACCTTCAGCAACCTCTTCTGATATCTTCACAGACTTTTTCCCTAAAGTTCTGCACATCTCTGTTGTTCTTGAAAGTAATAACCAGCACATGCCTTAGCACACAAATTTTGAGGAACTAAAAGTGACATCCTTGAGGAATACTACCTTTACTTAAATGTTTTTTTTTATTCAACCATAACAAAGCTTTATTGCAGATCCATTTGAACGTGTTCAAGTTGGTATTATCACAAAGGAACCATCACCCCTTTACTCTTGTGAATATTCCAACTCGCTAATTTGAGTGTGACTGAGCTGGTTACTAGTTCAGGCATAAAAATTCAGCTCCGACTGAGATTTAAAAAATCTCTACTGTATATGCCTTAGTAACCAATCAACTAAAAGTGGATTTAGTTGGGTCAAACTTACCTTCACTGGCATGCCTGTCCCTGAATGTAGTTTTGTACTTGGAACCGAAGCCTTCGATGTCATGTACAGAAGAGGCTCTGCGAATACTGCACACGGTCTCTCTAGAGGCAGTCGGAGTGAGGCCCGGGATTGACGGCGCCGCAGTAAGTGTGTCCTCTTGGCTCTGGTGTTGGGTCTGGGCAACAGCCTGGCCCTGGTACATCCGATCCCAGGGGCCCTTGGGGGATGAGTGGTCTAAGGGGCCCGATACTGGGGTTGAACAATGGCTGGGGCCGATGAGAGCGCGGGTGTCATTGGCATAGGATGGACTGCAGCTCTCACGAGTGGTGGGGAGTTGGTAGTCGCGTGTCACCACCGAGCCATCGCTGTGTCGAGGAGAGTCCACCATGACCGCGTCGGGGTCCTCTTGCGGAAGGGACTGCTTGCTGATGCCCAGGAGCGGTAAGGCTGGGAAACGGAAGCGGAAGAACCTCCCTCTACCTGATGGGAGAAAAGGTAGAAGAACAGCACTGTCAAGATCCTTCGTGTTCTGGCAATCTCTCGCTAAAATGCTAGAACGTCTCAAGGCTCTAGCATGTAGAGCAGGAATGTTTCTCTTGCATTCCTGCTCTAAAACACTTGACTCAACAGGCTAAGATCCATGTTTCTCAATTCCGGTCATCAGGGACCACTGCCCTGTTTATTTTAGATGTGCCTCTGTTCTAGAACCCCTGATTCAAACATGCATGACCTCCTCTGTATGCATTCAAGTGCTGCAGAAGCCTGTTAATCACCCACCAATTCAAGACACTTGTGTGGCAGAGGAGAAACATCTAAAACATGCAGGGCTGTGATCCCTGAGAATTGGAATTGAGAAACACTGGCTTAGATCATATATGTTCATGTGTTGAAACGGCCTAGTCAAAGTTCAGACCTAAATCCGACCGAGAATCTTTTTCAAAACTTGAAATAAATGTGCAAAGACACTCTCCATCCTATCTGACTGATCTTTACCTATTTTGAAAAGATGAACAGGCAAAGGTTTAAGTCTCAAGATGCGTAAAGTTAGTTGACAAATACTAAAAGGGACCTGCAGGTGGGATTACAAAGAGCGTTTTAGAACATTTTGACTGATATACTATTTATGTCTATCACATAAAACCCTAGTAAAATGTAGAAGTAAAAAAGTTAAAAATCAAGAGCACTACTTAACTACCGAGGGAAGAAAAAACAGAATGGCTAGTTTTGACCTTGTACTGCTGTTTCCAGTGTGCTTAAAACAGAACTTGAATAAAATCCCCAGATCTGATATTTTAGGTATTGGCTAATGGCACCAGAAAGCCTGGTACTGCTGCAATCTGAAAAGCTCAGATCAAAACAAATGCCTATTGTGCTTCAGGCTCAAGTTCAATCTTCAATTTCCCTTTAATTATTCATATGGGATGGGGGGAACATTTACTGAAATTTTATAATGCAGCGGTGCACTGAGATGGGGATCCTTTAAAGGATTACGTTCAGTGTTTTAATGAGTGACTGATAGCCTCTGGAGAGTTAAAGCCCAATGTTACAAAGTCATAGAGGATAAATGTAAGACAACTCTCCTCTCAGGAACAGTTGTGAAGCATAATACTAACTTTAGGATAAATGCTGAGCTGCCCGTTCACTGACAAACAGTATTTACAAATCACACTTTGCTGCATTTTACATTATGTGCATTCATGTTATGACAGTAATGCTTGCAGATTTAAACATACGGACAACGAATCGCGGCCTCCGTCTAGTGAATCATTTAGCTGCGTGAACATATGGCATACATTCTGCATTTGTGTTTCAGCTCCCAAACACAAGTCTTCCTGCCATGATGAAAGCAAAAACAATTTGCATTCAAAGTGAGACATGCCAACATGAAGTATTCTATGTACAAATTATATATGAAGAGCAACTAAATGTAGCTAACCAACATTGTGTGGCCTAGTTCAACCTCTGCTTTATTTATTCTAATAAACAGCAATCTGCGATCTATAACCCTGCACAGTGAGGAGGTGTGACTTCTTAGTGAGCAAATTAGTTTAATTGATCTAATAATAACTCTGCTAATTCAGATCAGACCTGAACATCCAACATCCTGACTTCACTGCAGCATTACTGAAATTAAGTTCTGGGTTAGTTTTGTCTTGTTTCAAGTGTACTAAGATATTTGCACGAGATACTCGAGCAAAAATACAGCACACCCGAAGCTGTGTTTCCCTGGAGCATATAATTGTGCAAATTGGGTTTGCACAATTATTTGGAAAAAATAAATTCACTTAGTAGGAACAACAATTTAAAAAAAAAAAACAAATCATGTTTTTTCGATACAAGAGTTTTGCGCTAAGATGAAGCGAATTATTGGCTGTGTCAAAATTATTGTATTTCGCAAAACTGCAAAGGAAATACTTTTTTCACGTCACACAAATCGTGTGATCAACAACCGGATGTTGCTATCGGTGGAAAAGATGAAGATGATGACAGGAAGTGGTCGTTTCTATGTTGTTTAATGACCTATTGCGTGAACAAATGTATTCACGTGCAATTTTAAATGTGTTTTTTATTTCATGGAAACACTGCAACTGCAAAATTGTGGATAAGTAATAAATTCACTCCTTAAACCACACGTTTTTAAAATTAGATCTTCAGTCAGATGCACAATAATAATGTCTGCTTACAAAAGTCGATACGAAAACAGCCAATTTAAACCTTACAGGAATAGCTGCTCTGAGTACACTTCGTGGGTTTTCGGCGTATCAAGTCTTCCCTCCTCTGTCTTCTCATTCTTTTCCTGCTCCATCAGGCAGCTTTACACAACCAGTGGACACACAGCGGCCCTTGTTGCTATGATACCAGAGAGTAATATTTGCATTGAATATTAATTGGGCCCTCAGTTTTGGAGAGAAATGTCCTTCTGTAACGCGAGCATGATTCAGTCGACAAGGGAGAAGCCCAAAAAAGAAAGGAAAGCTGTTTAGAAAGAAGGCCAGAAAAACGCTAATGTCCTTTTGTTTCTGCCTCTGGTTCAGACATCAGACTTAACTACAGCAGTTGTGCAGTGAATGTGCTTAAATGATTTGCATGAAGCATTATTTCACCTAAAGGAGTGTTTACCTGAGCTCCCTGTCCTCCAATTAGACAGATTATTCTGCTTTGCCCTGCTCTCATTTATTAGAGAGCAAATAAGGATGTTATTGCACTGAGCCTGAAGTAATGGAAGTTAATTTTAACTCTTTTTCTTTCATTACACATTTCCCAAAGGCGGAAAAATGCAAATGAGAATAAAGGTGGTACCATGCGATCAAGCTTTCTGGGTTTGAAACGAGCATAAAATATCAAAAGCTGCTCATACATACAACTAGATATTCAAATATTCTGTAAAAATATTTCCTCCCAACTTTCTGACTATGAAATCAGCTTAAATGTTCTAAACACTTCTATATACTAAATGCTACAATAGGCCAGATTTCATAGAAATTTAAAAAAAATTTTCTTTCATTTCTAAAGTTTACGTAATTTGGTAGAATGGCCTTTAATTTGGGTCGGAAGTTTTAGGTTGTTTTCACATCTGATAGTCCAGTAGACACGCTTAGATTGGGGACCAAAGTTGTTACATTTTCAGCTGCTGTGGTTCTCTCTCTCTTCGTCTAACAAACCAAAACTTGTTCACCCTCTCAGTCAAGATGTCTTAAGATGTACTTCAACATTTCCTCATGTTGTTTCCTTATAATGTCATTTATGTTGAGAATTGCACCAGTCAAACCACCCACACAAACATAATGGGTGTTTGTGTGGGTTATTCTCACACAAACCTGAGCCAGCGATTTTATTACAAGCTTCTCTTTTTTTCATCCAAATGCAACCCAGGTCATTATGGCCAAACCACAGGATACCGTTAAAAAAAGTTAAGATCTTTGTCACTTTCTCCCCTCCTCTGTCTTAACAGTGAACTATAGACATCTCCTCTCTATAGTTTCTTGAACAGATGAAAGTCTCTCTTTTCCACTTATCTAGACTGCAGTCTTTTCCCCAGCTCAGTTCGTGCTTTGACTCTCGCAACAGCTTTATTATTCATTTGTAAAAGGAAGAAATCGACCGTCTCCAGTCGGCTCAAAATACCGCTGCAAGGCGAAAGAGTCGGCACAGTTTTGATCAGTATGTTTTAGAATTAATGTTAAAATTTTAGTATGTACTTTCAGAGCGCTGTGCGGTCAAGCCCCAGCATGCATTCAGAACTTTTAGAGCCCAACATCTCTTCCTGTGGTCTGAGATCTTCCAGTTTAATTAAGGCTTTTAAAGGTTCCTTGACCACGAAAGACTAGAGGGGATTCATCTTTTCGAGTGGAAGACCCCAGATTGTGCAGTTAATTTTAATCTTTGTGCTTTTGACTAGTTTTATGCTGTATGACCTTATCTGATGTGTTCTGTTTTTATGAGTTCTTTTGTGTTTTTAACGTTTGTTCCTATTGTAAAACACTTTGTGGGTTTCTGACCTGTGAAAGGTGTTATATAAATAAAATGTGCTTACTAAGTGCATAATTATGTGGTCCCGGTTTGCCGCATTAAAATATAATGCGAGTCCATGGGGGTAGCGGAATGGATGCAAAAATCAATTAGTGCAGCTAATGCATCACCCAAAATGAGATCATGTAACACTTGGATCATTACTGGAGCAAACCCACAAAACTGCAACATTTAAAAAAAATATCAGCTTACATCCATAGAAGCTCCTTTATTGAGGATAAGGTTTTAAAATGGTTTAAAAATTCCTGCCAATAAAAAAATGTTCAGAGCATTTTTATTCAACCCCCTTTACTCTGTTACCTCCAGATAAAATCTAGTGCTACCAACTACCTTGAAAAGTCACCATAATATAAAACAGATTTGTAGAGTCTATATACGTAAAATGTTTTAGACTTCCACAAACACTTAACTCGACTTTGGTTTGGACACAATGTTCTAAAGAGTCTTCGTCTTTCTTCCTATTAACCCTGACCAGACTAGAACGATAAAATAAAACATTTCACTCTAAGAGTAATGAATCTTTACTTTTTGAAAGGAGAGACAATAAATAAGAACTTTCTCCACAATATTAAAATTTTTTGAGATATACCAGCAGGACACATTCTCAAAGTCAAATCCGCACATTAACATATACTATTTACCAGACTGTGCACAACAGCAACAACAATAAATCCTCTTCATTATACTGTAAACTCAACACACTGCCTGTTCTTCACATCACCCTTCATTAGGCAGAGCAGCTTGTTAAGAGCTTTGTCCAATTACAGTCATCCTGAGGTGACCTCTGGTTCTCCTTACTGCTGTTTTCTCTATCAAAGATGGAAAGTGCAAAAAGAGACAGACTTTCACAGGATCAGGAGGAGGAGGAGGAGGATGAGTGAACCTCTGGGGAATGGCATTGTACACCATTACACCAAGGCAACTCTCACAGCGCACTTCAAGTAGTTCATCAGACCTTCCTGGCAGGGTATGAGCTATAATTGGGCCAGACCTTAGAGATGATAGCGGGCAAACATCAGTGTCTGCTAAATGCCTGTGTCAACATACCGTAGCATTTGTTGAGCAACCAATTCCTGCAGCTGCAACGAGTACAAGCTGCCCAACATTGTCATTTATGAATAATCAATAATTACAGAAAGATCTAAAAGACAATACGGTTAAATAAGCTTGTATGAGTGTCTTTTGATTATCTATAAAGTTTAAATACGAGCTCCGACTACCACCAGTTTACCGTCTCTACTCACGCTGGTCAGCTTTGGAGGGAGACGTGTGGTTGAGTCTCTCCAGCGAGTCGCAGCTGACATCGTCCAGGATGTAATCGAAGTTCAGGATGAACATCATGACCACGCCCTCCTCATTCTTTACCGGGATGATGTGGGTGGTGCAGGGGAACTTGGAACCTAAAACAGAAGATTAAAAAAAAATGAATAAAAATCTATTTACTTTCATTTGACAATTATGCACTAATCTAAGTTCTTCTGTCACATAAAATCCAATAGATGCAATAAAGTTTGTGTTCATGATAAAATGTGGAAACTCTTTTTGTTCAAAACAACTGAGTTAAATCTGATTCAGATATGTTAGACATGTTGTCCTAGAACTGACAAAAGCAAACAAACAAAAACTCTAATGTTTCAGTTAAATAAAATCCTTCTCATACTTTTTGCATTAAATGCTTTTAAAGGGTGAATATACATTTTCTACTAGGTACAGAGTGCTGTGCTCTTTGCTATGCTAAAGCTAGTTCCCACTATGGAGCCTGACCCAAATGCTAAGGCTAATTAGCATAGCCAACTATGATGGCACATAAAACAGATTACTGGAACAGGAAGTTGTTTCTCTGCTACTAGCACATTTAATTGCGCATAAACAAGCATGATTAACAGCGCTAGGACCCTCCTACTGGCTCTGATTGAATGTTTCTGACAGAGAGGTGCATATCTTCTGCAGATGACAGTAGGACAACTGAGAAGAGGTGGAGGAGCTCCATTATTTCACAGATTATGTGAAATAATCACTGTCATGATATTGTGACATTTTTACATCTTTTAACAAAGATGTAAAAATGATTTTTCATCAACATTACCTCCTAGAGCCTTAAGTTAACCAATAAAACACAATGAAGCATGTGGTTAAAACAAAAGTCTAGTCAACTTGTGAGAAAAGGAACAAACGCAGCAGCCAGGTTTTACCGCAACAGGAAAAGTATGTCAGGTTTAAAAAAATAAATAAAAGAGGAGGAATCAACATGGACATCTCTGGAAGACACTACCTCTCGCATTAGGCTCTAAGTCTTGCTGTCACCACAGTGCTATTTATAGCTTACCCAGCAGGCACCGAGCCCACTGCGTTTCTTTTCTTGGGGGGAACACAGACAAACTGCTGCACACACACTCAACTACATCCTATCTTCTGATACACTACGTGTGTGTGTGTGTGTGTGGAACGCACAAAAAACCCAATGTGACAGACTAATTGCAGAAAGCCAGTCTTATGTGATTTTCCTGTATTTCACTGGTTCAGTGTCTCGTTTTTGTGCTTTGCCCTAAAGCAACAGTTCCACCAGGCTGGAGTTTGATTTATGTTTTGGGGAGCTGCACTTCTGCTGGGCTAAGCAGTTTGCTGCTCCTAATAGTAAATCATCACCACCATGAACAGATCAAGCCATTATTTTTCAGTGGAGTAGGAGAGAGGGGGGACAGGAGTTATCACAACTCTTCTTAATTGCATAAAAGAACCTGGAAGCTGGCGAGTGTTTTTGTTTTTATTGTTTTCAGGTGACAGGAAGAAGTCCAATCAGCTGATCTTCATCCACACCAGCAGCTGGAAAAGTGGGATTTAACAACTTTTACAGCAACATTTATTAACACCTAGAGACATAAAAAAACATTTAGAGCTTTAAAGATGTTAAATGTTTATGGATTTAGTAAAAAACGATGGATTTGATGATGTAAACTCTGTAATGGGTAATATCAAAATAAACTACAAGAGAGCTAAGAGACAGTCTGGCGTAATTTGATGTTTTTTTTAAACACATCCTGCATGGCACTGTAGCATTCAGACCTGTTGTCTGAGTGTCAAAGTGACAGATTTACTTTGACAAGTGGAGCGTTATGGGATTCGTCTTGATGCTCCGATTTATACGTTTATGAAACTTTATTAGGAATTCGTATTTGGGTTGAATTCAAATGTAATAAACCCGGAGACGGAAAAGAAAGGACAAAAGACAAAGAGAACGCTGGGTGAAAAGGTTTAAAGTGAAAGAGAGGACGGAGGACACCCTGAAGTCTGCCTCTACGCCTGCAGAAAGAGAAAAAAAACTAAACTGAGAATCTACAACATGGATATCTATACCAACATTTCTTATTGTTTTCACGTCCCTTTGACATTATTGCTTCACTGCTGTGATTTTAGTAATATTTTTCATTTGAAAGCCCTAAAAAAACTTAAAACAAAATGTGACAAAGTCCAAGGAGGAACCGATACGGCAACTCTGTTAACGCTGTGACTAACATTTCATAGTTTGATTCACATTGTTTGCAAATGAAAATGATGAGCATCTCCATGGAAACAAGAAGGAGCTCAGGAGAGAAGCAAATGTTCATTTGGCTCCAACTCCTGAATAACAAAATAAGATCCTTATCTGGAATCAAATCACAGAAAAAATTTACATGATCCAGTCCCAGGTTCCCTCCGTTGGGTTTCTGCACAGAGGCTTAAATCACCATGAATCCAGGTCTTATGTCGCTGTAAACATTATTGTTTGAGGACGCGTACGCTGACACACAACCCCACATTTGCATTGACATGAGAGTCCACACGAATGCAAATTTAATTCTTTTAACCTGGCATTTGCAAACAAAAGTCTTTGTAGGAGATTCAGTTGTAGGTGGGAAAACAAGAAAACGACGCATCAAAAATGTATTTACTTGTTTTGCAATTTGGCAAACAAGGGCATCTGACAGTGAATATGTTGCATTATATCATAGAAATGTTTATTCTATATGCAACATATGGAGCATATGTAGCACCAAGGAGTCAGGTGATGGCTTTATTATTTTACCAGAAGAGGCACCAAAGTTGGAACATGAATTTAAAACAAAATAACTTTATTTGCATTATGAAACTTACTTTAGAGCAGTCATCCCCAACCTTCCAGTCTATGGACCAATTGGCACCGGGCTGTACAATAAATAATTCAATATTTCCGTTTTATGTATTATCTGAGTCTGGAGGATCTTTTATTTTGAAAATCCTTTATTAAGCGGATTCTTTCGGTTGCAGCATCTGCTTCAGGCCTAACTACTCTAAAAAGCTGTTTGTTGTTTGCTATTTTTTAACATTGAGCTTAACAACATTATTGCCACAGAACTGTAAGTGAACTACTTGAAGTTTTGCCACAAATCTAATTTTCTCAGCATTTATTCCCTGGCATCAAACTATTGGGGCTCCCAAACTGGAAGTTTTCTAATCTCTGCCAACAAAGCAAAAACTCAAGCTTTTTAAAACAATCAGCGTTTGTGGCTCCATGCATAGAAACACACCAACTTTAAATAGAATGGTTGGAATCCATCCGCATTTATAATTCATCACCGCTAAGTATTATGTTCTGCAGAATGTAGTGGTTGATCTTCTGTAGACAATATAGAGATTAGAGGATCGGTGCTTCCTTACATATCATGTTCAACTGTTTACACTAGAAACAGTTCATATTTAGTGTCTGATGATACATGTTTACATGAGAAATAACCCAATTGTGAGGGTTGCAAACTATGAATGAGGTTTGACCCAATTCGTTTTGAATATAGTTTGACAAATGATTGAAGACTCTGGCGGGGGGAAGAATGTATCATCTGACTATCACTCAGGGAAGCAAATGTGTTTCCCTTCATTTTTAAATTTGATGAGTTGGTTTGCCTAAGACATTTAGAAGAGAAGCAAACAGCAGTATAGTCACAGACAGAAGATGAAAAATGGGAGAAGGCACAGAGCGAGGCAGAGGGGTTGGTTCAGAGCCCAGGAAAAGTGTTTGTTCTCCTTGAACTCTTTCACATTAAGTCGCAACCTGAAAGTGTTTTTATTGGTATTTTGTCAGATAGACCAACAAAAGTAGTACAATGTGAAGTGGATTTAAAAAACATCTGAAAAGTATGGCACGCATTTCTACCAGCTTCCTCTACTGTTGGACATCACATCCAACCCACTGTTTCCAAGTCTATTTGTAAAAAGGCTTAGTTAAAGTTCACCTACTGGTATTTTAATTTTAGTTTGATTCAAACTTACTCACATGATTTTAGTTGCATTTCTTATATAATGCAAAAACTGCAATTGCACAATTGACTTTTTTAAGCATTAGTGGAATAAGTTTGTAATGAAAACGCAGCTACAGACTGTCTGTCCTCTTCCTCTGTTGTTGAGCTACCCTTGTCTGCACCTGTTTTATTTATCTGTTGTTATTCCACTCACTTCCTCCTGTTTCCCCCCCGGCCCTAATGTGCCTCCCCTTCATCTCTCTGAGAAAGAAAATAGCTGCTCAGGTTCTCAGCAAGAAGACCGCCTGATGTGTTAAAACTGGACAGATCAAACAGCTCCCCAGAAGCCGCTGCTGCTACCCATGCAAATTTCTTCTTGCCTGCCTGCCTCGGAGAGGGGTCGAAGCCGCACGCACGCGTGTGCACGAGGGGATCCTCGTGCAAACAGAAGGCCGTTTACACTTCTCCGCCGCACGCCAAGCGAGCCGCAAACACTAACGAGACCCGTGCGTCTCGGGCTCAGCGTGGCCCAAACTGAGTCAGTCGCTCACACACGGCCTGCCAGCAGCATTAATTAGCGGAATGTTCCCTGTCCGAGTAAATCTAATAAGCGGGCGATGAAGCTGGTTTACATGCTGCAGCGTAATGAGAGAAATCACCTCTGAAAGGCACTAAAACAACTTCAGTCGGAGCGACTCCGACTGGAATGTTTCTAGGGATTTGCTGTGTTTTAACGTCACAAATATACATCTTTAAAACCATCAAAGGTGGAAGAAAACAGGAGAAAGAAAAAGCTCAGAGTCTGCACTCTCTTGCACACTCCAACATACAGTCATGGATGGGTGAACAATAACACAAACACAATCTGTTCTGTTCTGGTCTCTAAGCCTCAGAGGATGGGAGGAAGTGCTGACTTGAGGAAGTAGGGAGAGCGAAAAACTTTTTGGCAAGGTGACAGTCGGCTGATAAACACAGAGCTGCCAATCATCCACCCCGGACGTCAAAGAGGAGCCTATATGTATGACGGCGATGTTATAAAGCTGCTGCCTTGTTGCAGTCGCCCAGCGCGTCAAGGTCAAGCCGTAAGCTTGAGAGGAAACGCGGGACTTATTGATTTAAACATTTTCCGCTTGGCTTGGTTTCCTTGTTGATGCAGTGCTTCCTACCTGGATTAACGGGGGCTACCTGGTAATCTGTTGCTACACAGATGGCTCGGCAGGATGACAGCACAGTGCGTTGCCGAGTGCAAACACTAAATATGCCAGATCGCAGTGGGCCAACGAGCTCTTTGAAGTTCTGGGAGCAAAGCGGTCCGAACGGATCGCGTCTTTTGACTCCGTTACACTCAGGTGCTTCGGTGAGTCAGCCGTTATCCTCATAAATCAAAGATTATTGGCTTTACATGTATGCAACTGGCATGCATGTTTCATTTATTGTTTTTGGTTATTGTGTTTATTTTGGACATTTCTTTAAGTTCCAGTGTTTAGTTTTCTGTACAAAGTTAAACTTTATTAGTCTTCAAGAGGACAAACTTTCATTAATACATCATTGTCAATGTATGACTTGAAAATAGCTTCAAAACAACAATATTATCGTTTATCGCAATAATTACTGAGGCAATTTATTCAAAAAACTGACAGGCCTAATCATTTGTGACAAAACTGATATAAATGAATGTAAACATTTCTCCATGAGTCAGTGAGTTAGCATGAGTTAGCAGCGCTAACGCTATCAGTGAAGTAGCACAGTGCAGTGTTAAACTCCTCCTAAGCTAACGAGTGTAGGAGACACTGCCTTAACTGAAGTTTAATTGAATCCAATTTTAAAAGCAGCAATTGTTCCTACACTTTTCCATTACATGGCCCCAATATCACCTTGGAGTGAGGATTAACAGCCATGCAACTGTTGGAGCGGGGGACGAAGTTGAGATGAGGACAACGTTACCTCAGTAGCCAAGTGTTCCCACAGAGCTGTGTCTTAATTACAGTTCAGGCACCACACACACAAAAGGAGCAAGGCCCATGACCATAAAATCACCTCCTCGATTATCTCACTTCTCTCACACTCTCTCTGGGATTACATTCACTCCACTCTAGTATGGCAATGCCTCATTTTAAGCATGAGGATTCACCATTTCGTTTCCTTTCCCCAAGTTATTGGCTAAGCAATGAGACGGCTCCGTTTTATTGGGGACAGTCTCAATTTAGTTTGTGGAGCTCAATTAAATTTGGAGAAAAAAATGAAGTAAGAAACCCCTGAATCAAATAGTGCAAAAAAAAAAAAAAGTAAAAATACTGATAGAAGTAAACTAATATGTCCAATTATTTTATGTTTCACAATTATAAAAATAAAATAAAATCTACAACGATTTGAACCTTGTGAAGGAAGTTGGTTGCAGAGGACATAAATACAAAATACATAAATTATAATGATGCACAGTTTTAATGCAAAAAAAAAAAAAAACTTTCGCTGAAAAAGCTACTTTGTCCTCAAAATGTTTTCCATTTTCCGCTCTTGAATCTATTAATAATAGAGCTGAGAAAAATGTTTGACTTAATGCAGTGCTACAGCTGAATGTCATCCTTTCTAGTCACAGCATTTCTGAAATTTAACTGGGTACAAATCATAATAATCCAATACAATAATTGCAATTTTAGATTCAGATAAATCAAAATGAAGGTGATGACTCTTCATCCAACACACGAGAGTCAGTGAAATCCTAGGATTAGAAAATTGCGTTTAATGCACCTTAATCACACTTCACTGCTAGCAAATTATACTAAAACAAATTTTAAAATTAGATTTTAAATTTACTTGCAATTGAAGTATATTTGTTAGTATAAGCAATATCAAATAATTTGCTAAAAAATAATCAGCAAAACTTTCTTTCAAGATGTCTCAGTTAGTCATTCGGACAAAATAAGTTGAAAACTATCTTAATACTTTAGTTTAGTTCTTGTACACAAAAATATTGGATTAAATTACATAATTAAAAATGTATGCAGTGTTGTCTTCATCAATATGTGCTGAGGTTTAAACGCAAATTAATACTGAAGAATTAAAACTCGCAATAATTATATATGACTCCAAAATTAACTTATTGAGTAAACTCAGACAAGGAACAAAAATGACAGGGATTGTGTCAACATAATCTTTTCGGGATAATGAAACAGTATATTAGTACTGGACGTGGTTATATTTCATTATGTTTGCTGGGTAAATTCCACCTTGTAAATATGTCCTATTAAGACCTGCCAGCTTTGTTTGAATTCATGCTGCATCAGTGAAACAAAATTAACTCTCGCTGCATGAATAAACAGGTCGCCTCTGCTGCTTGCGCCAGGCCTGCTGAATTAATGAAAAGCACTCTAAATGAAACAGCAAAACCGTTTCAGGTGAGTCTACCCTCTAATTACTCATTCAGTTGACAAAGAAAACATTACTAGAGTCAGCTGCATTAACCAAAACCTAACAAACAGACTTAACCAATCTAAACAGATTACTTTGATTAGGAAAAATATATTCAACTGAATAACAAACCCCTACGCTGTTAAAATCAGAATCCTGTTTTATTTTTGGTGTGACTTACTTCTATAAACAGACATTTTGTACATATGCAGGTTTAAGAATCACTTTATTTATCAAGATTACACTACAAACTTAAATAACTGCTGTAAGATGACTTGCTGGCTATTACAGCTTGTGCTCACAGTTGGCATGGAGAATGGAGCACAGAGCTCCAAGATGCTGGAAATGGTTTACTAAGCAATTTCATCAGCTCTGGGACTCCAGCGAACAAAAGTCAGTGTCATCATCCACAAATGGACAAAACATAGAACAGTGGTGGATCTTCCAAGGAGTGGCTGGCTGACCGAAGTTACCCCAAAACCACAGCGACGACTCATCCAACAGGACATAAAAGATCCCAAAACATCATCCAAAGAACTGCGCTTGCCTCAGTTAAGGTCAGAGTTCATTCTTCCGTCATAAGAAATAGACTGGGCAAAAATAACATTAAGACTCGTGTCAATTTTTCCAGAACACACCATGAGATTCCCAAAGTCTTAGTAAATTGATAAGACAATAGGTGTGGCTCCCATTTCATCTGCTATAGAAGTAATATTTTAGAAAAAGATTATCATACCAATTTTGAAACATGAAAAACTTTTTTTTTTATTAGGAAAAACTATTTTTGACCTGAAAGACCTGAAAGGAACCAAAACCTCTTGAAGGAGAATATCCAGCCATCAAGTTGAAACCAACTTATTAAAAAGGCTTTTCATCCTGGAAAACCCTCCAATTCTGCAGAGATGATTATCGCAAACACTTGATTTACGTTGTTCTGCTAAGGCTGGCCCAACAAGTTATTACGGTCAGGGAGCAATCCTTTTAATCACACAGGTTTGGATTTTTTTCTTCCTTCACCTAAACGTCTTCATTTAAAAACTGCATTTTGTGCAGTGTTGTCTTTGACTAATATTTAAACTGGTTTGATGTTCAGAAACACATGTGAGAAACTTTAAGAACATTGGAAATCAGGAAGGGGGAAAACACTTTTTCACACCACTGTAACATATCCTTCACATTGCTTCCTTTTCCTTCACACTCCCTCTCACACACACAGATGAGTGTAACATTGGTGACTGGCTGTGTCTTCCAGTGATGCGAGCTAATGATATTTGGGAATGTTGACAGGATTTGGGGGGAAATCTCGGCAGGAACCCGGCAGTCACAATAATTTGAAACTGCAGCCGGGGGTTTTATGATCTACACTAATAGACACTGTGACTGTTTAGGTATAAGTAAGAGTTTCTAAATGACTGACACTGGTGTGAGCTGTGCCTCCAGCAGAATAGAGCTGTTGCACTTTGAGGTGTTATAGTGACATCTCTCACCTTCGTTCCCAATCCGCCTGTCTCTTTCTCCCTCTCTCTTTCGCTCTCTTTCTCTGCCTGTGAAGGGTTCAGCCTCCGCAGCCTGCTGAGGTTAATTGTCATCAAATCAACTTCTTCAGCTCGCTCTCTGACCCTGTGTCAGCATGTGTCTGAGTCAGGCACTTCTGCTGACAGAGGGTGAGAAACTACTTTAGTTCATGAGTAATAAGCCTTTGCAGCGCACTGGAAATCGAAAAAGTGTACGACCATGGCTCATTGAAAATAACTAGTAAGTCACCAAGTGTCTGTGTGAAGCGGAAAGAAATAATTCTGCTACGAGCAACAGATAATTAGGCTCTAGTAAAAGAAAATAGAGATTTAGCCAAATTCACCTCAACAAAGTTGCTTTCTTTTTTTCTTTTTAACTTTTTTTGTTGCTTTTTTAAATCTCAATGTCAGTCATGAACCACACTAGACTTGGAGTAGAGTACAGTACAGTTATTACAGCAGTTTTGGTTGTAGTCCAAAAAAATTCTCAGAACCAAATCTGCTCATATGTTTATCTAACTTGTTAGTTTTAACCTTTCATGTCCCATTTATGGCTATTTATCGGGTGCAATGTTGTTCAACTGCAGTTAAAATAAAGATCCTCAATGGCAACTTTATATTAGTTTGTCACCACATAATATAGAAACCATAACAAAATTGTGTTTCCATGATGTAACTAAATCTTCCTACAATACTTTTAACATTGCTATAATAAACAATTTCTTGCCACAACAAGACAGAAAAAATGTTGCTTACTTTCATTTTCAGTAGGTTACACAATTGTACGTCTGTAAAAAAAATTAAAATGGTTCTCAGTTTTAGACATGTCTTAGCTATTCAACTGCTTTAAGTTTGGATGTTAGCCTTTAAATTTTCTCTGTCATTTTCTATACTGTTGTTTTCCTGAAAAACACTTTGGATAGTATATAAGTCTCCGAACGGTCAACAAACTGAGGAATATTTTAATATTTTTCCATATTAATTCATTGTGATTTAATGCTTTCACAATGTGAAAATGTTGGTTTTGGTTGGTTGCGATATCTTTTTATGTTAAACCAGAGGTTGTCTTTCTCACTGAGCGTCTGCTGAATCAGTCTCCATCAAAGCTTTGCCTGTGGCGCAGCAGAGTGCTGATCTTGGCCTGGCATTTAGCAGACGGTAGCTCTAGAGGGCCTACTTTCTGTGCGTAGGATTTCCCATGTTGCTCAATTCATCAGATTTAAACAGTCAAACAAACTAGTGGGCAGCAACATCATCAATACCAACAATATCAGAGGCTGTAAAAAATAAAGTATTTTTTCCCCCCATACTTTTGTTGATTTTTGCCACTCTTACATGTTTCAGGTTATCAAATACATTTGAATGGCATTTTGTACACTGGTATTATTAAAGCCCACCAAGATATTGAGGACAGGTCTACCGCAGGATAAATGCCGGAAATGTGGCAAAGACAATGGTCATTTTCTTCATATTTTGGGAATATTCTCTGGTGTTTCCTTTTCTGATGGAGGTCATTGTAAATTTGGAAAAAAATTCAAAGAATGGATGAAAGTCATGACAGAGACTGCCCCAAATGTTAGTTCCTGGGGTAAAAACAAATCTGATATTCATGTCCTTTATTAAATAACAAGATAGAGAGTTCACTGTATCATTTTCTTTTCTTTTTAATCGGAAGTAGTGCCACTTTTTTATGTGTATATATTTTCTTTTATATGTTTGTTTATGTTTCAAAGATAGAAATTCAATAATTTAAATTACAAAAAAAATGGCATTTTGCATGTACTTGTTTTTGATTTTAACATTTAATCATCTGAAACATTTAGAAATTATGAAAAAAGTGAAAAAGAAGAACTTTGTTAAAGTGCACAGTTTTACAAATCGCTATGCAGGATTGAGAAATCTCTAGAATGAAAGCAAAGCGGTGTGTAATCTAACCAATGAATGACACTGACAGGGGGAAATGTGAATGTCTGTTCATCCCTTTTTTTATATCCAATCTGTGAATGAGAGCAGGCAGACATAATGCAAGTCACTTGACACACACTAAGTGAATGGCGTTTTATTTGCATGGAGCCGGTGTCGGATAGCAGGGTGGGTGTGCTAGGAAATTAAGCCAGAGCAAGGTGGGGGAGAGGGCAGCCATACTGTTTACACTCTAGTTGGTGTAATATCATCAGATAATGGCAGATTGTGTGAGTTTAATTTATAGATCCAACTTCAGAGTGGCCTACATTATTCACAGCTGCACCTGTCAAAGATCTGATAACTACAAGTCGAGGTTAAAATGTGAGAAAATACGCCACGTTGCACAGTTATAGTCTGTAAACCATTAAATCCCATAAAAAAAAAAAAAAACTTGTTTATGTTTTTGTAAATAAAACTTGATATTCAATATTCAATTCTTGAATAAAAACATATTGGTAGAGCCCTACTGCAGTCTGATCAATAGAAGTTCTAACAATTGAGCACAATTTGAAACGCTTAAGTGTAGTAGATAAAATTAACACTTGAAAAAAATAATCTGACTATATTTTTAAAAAATGAGATGATTCGTCTATATTTTAATCTTCAGTTTAGAGCATTTTTATGTTTAAAATTAGGTTTTGCTACCTTACTTAAACCAGACATTTCTCTGCTCGCCTGAATTGTAGGAAAGCAGGGGGAATTGCAAGAGAGCACCAAAGATGCAGCGGTTGCCAGGACAACACTATGCTGGACTGCACAGAAAGACTTTGTGCAGGGATTGAGAAGTGATGGTGTGACAGACAGGGAGGTGCTCATAAGCAGAAAATGAAGCAAGCACAGCTCGTGTTGCCACATTCTCTGAATGCTTTTAAAGCGTTCAGGTTTACACAGAGATACATTTCTGTGTTTCACAAAGATTTGTAATTGTGAACAGCACACGAAAAGCCGCAAAACAGACTCATTGAGAGACGTTCCACACACACACACACGGATATGTCTGTCACTTATTTTGTGTACAGATGCAGGCTGTACACAGGCTTTATTTCTTTCAGAAGCAGCTCTCTGGGAAAAACAGCTCATATTCAGCTGAATCTTATTTCTCATTCCACTTTACTGTAATCTGCTTATTTGTTCCTCAAACACACATTTAAAGATGAATGATTGTAGAATCAAGAAATCACTAACAAAACCTGACGGAAAATTTGAAGAATGGTAAAACGCTTCAAAAAGCAACACAACCTGAAGAAATTTAAATCGGCCATTATGTAGAAATGGAGAAATTTTATTTGGGATAAACGGTACAAAATTTAGTAAGTCTTGTCTTTGATATATCTTTCATAGAGAATCAATTGACCTTTTGAGGATGACAGTTAAACTCTCTCTCTATGCCCATTTTGGTCAAATAATTATTAGATGGATTCATTACTTGTCAATGTGAGTTAATTGTAGACAGAGCACCTGCATAGCATACTATGAGGTTAAATTCAAGTGGGGGTAATTACTGTGACATTTGAGTAGCACTGAGTTCAATAATAGCAATAGAGGATATGTAAAGTATAAATAGTCTTTGTGACATGTCCACAATGTATGTGGCAGTCTGAGACTATGTTTACACAATATCGCTGCCTGGAAACTGCAGGTATTTTTGGATGTCGATTGGGAAAAAACCCCCACCAAGACACCTTGAGTCAGCTGTAGTTATAATGCAAGGCCATTAGATGGCACTGTGATTTTGACACGTCATCAAACACACGTGCTTTTCAAAAGCTTCCGCCTTGCTAGTTTCCGCCTCACTGTAAACAGTAACACAAGGTCCTCATGTAACACATTATCAGAGATTATGCTAAACTGAAAAGGTTAATTAGCACAACACAGCACAATGCTGTCCACCATTTTTGTTTCTATCTGCTGTGAATGCTTCATATAAACCCTACAAGTGTGTGCTTTTATACCTGTGATGTATTTCCGACAGGATCACAACAAAAATGTTAGTTTCACCAATCAAAATACATATTGTACAGTAACAGATATATAGGAAGGCAATACTTAAGAATTTTATCTTACGCTACTGAAAGTAGACTTGCAAGTGTGTGAGCAGGGAATAATTAATGCAGTGATGTAACAATATTTATGCTATTAGTGTTGTGCGCTCACATTTTCCTCATAGCAGGTACATAATGAGGGCTTCTGACCAAAGCTAAATGTGACAAAATGAAGGACACTGCAAGCTAAAAATCTCATGTGTGCAGCAGTGCATCTACAAGAACAGTTTTTTACTGAGCATGTTTCCCATTTCGGAGCCACACCAACTCAGAACTACGTCTGGCAAACAACCCGAGCTATTCCATCACTCCTCATTGTGTCTGGCTTCCTGTAGGGAAGATAACCCTCTCTGCAGTAGTTGCTAGATATTCTAAGCAAGTTAACCAACAAGCAGAACGGCTCTTTAAGAGATGATGACATTATCTAAGTGACCCAGAAAATTAGTCCAAACAAATTTCTCCATCAAACAAATGTCATGTCCTATACAGAGGATTAGCTAAGGGTCAGAGAGAGACGACTAACAGGTGATTCTATTTTAAATCTGCTTCCTCGTTAGCGCCTCGTTAACACGTTTGCACGATGTTGCTGGAAGAAGAATAACGTGTGAAATACAATCAGTTCCTTAGCCATGCTGAGTCTTTGGAGAAGCAATGACAGCCCAAGGCTGAAGCTGAAGAATGAAAAAATCCTGAACCCGTCCTTGGAGGAAATAAATAGGAGTTTAAGAAGGAAGGTTTTTAGCGGTATAAACCTGAAAACACCAATTCTGTTCATTTTTATAGAGAATCTTATTTGTACAGCAAGTGAAGTTTAAAAAAAGATTGTAACTGTCACTGTAAACCAGAATCAGGCTCTTGCCCAGAATGAATGCACATAATTCAGTCTTGCTCATATTTTTCTTTTTACGTGTTTGAGCAACGGCTATAAAAGTGACAGCCTTGTTTTTCTGTTGAAGTAAAAGCTTGTTTTGTGGCACTGAATATTCATCACCAGCTGAAATTGAGACATTTGTCCAACACATTTCAAATGCAAAGGAAAAGGTCTTTAAATCTCAGTGAGGCTCAATGAGTCACAAGAAACTATAATCTGACATTTTCAGCATAGTTTTCCATTTGCTGCCGAGAGCTTTCACAGCGTATCAGACTTGAAACATTGCCTTTAGGAAATGAATGGGTGAATTTTGCAAGGATAAACAAAAGCATAAAATAATCACCATTAAATACTCATTTTTTTAAATAGAGGTTATTTATTTTGGGCTTAATGTAATCTCTAAAGAAAGAGAAGGTTGTTTATGACTGGATGGCAACATATCCTGGGGGAATATGTTGTTGAATATTTATCTTTCAACATGGCTTCCCAACCCTTTTAAGGTTTTCACAATCAATAACATTGAGTCTTTTTATCACCTCAGATCTGTGCTTTTTTCCATCACTCTGAGCAGTTTACCACAACACCAGAACACAAATATAAGCGCTTCTTATGTTTTCCTCTAATTTATTAAATAGAAACGACAGAAATACCCCATTTACCTGTCCATTAAGACCATTTGTTGTGACGTTAACAGATGGGCTCCTATGCATCCATTAGCGCAGCACTTCACAAATCAGGCTTTTACGGTTGATTGGCCCTCTTTTATATGAAAACAGAGTCTGCTGGGAATTGTACAAAAGATTTTTATTAATGCAGCTAGCTGTTCAAGTTTGGAGTCTGTCGAAAATTAATAGTAATAATCTACTAATAGTTTGTTTGCCTAGAAAGTTCGGTTCGTTTTGGTGACAATGTGCAATTTAACTCTGATGTGGACCAAAGAAAAATCCAACTCTGCCTCCAAACCTCAGTCTCGGTTTGTTTGAACTCTGGCGCAGTTCAAGTGCACATGTGGATGACAAGCGGACCAGAAGCTGCTCCAACAGCAAGAAGCAAATACAAGCGCAGGGTGATCTGGGTAAGTACAACCCAAACAGATGTGTGTGTCTAGTGTGTCTTTTTTACCAAAGACAAAAAAGAAATTCTACCACTGCCAAAATCTGACTGTACTTTATTTTAATTACTATTTTGTGAAAAAAATAAGTTGCGATCACGCCTTCTTTAAAGGTTTTCTAGTCGTTTCCTTCAGTGGTGAACTGGGTTTTTAAAGGTTCTGATTTGCATGGTGAAAGTGAACTGCCGAGTCTATTGGACCATCAGGTGTACAAACACTATCAATTATTTTAGCACCAGACCCATTTAAAGCTAAGAACCTCCTGTAATCTACAGGACTGTGTTTGCGAATCATTCACATTAGTTTGAGCGGGAAGAAAATCACTGTCTGACTTGGGGATAATCAAAACCAAATCTTATTATTCCACCTTAAACATAATGACTCGGAACCATCAAAAGATAGAATGTAAATGTCTTAATGTTGTTGTTCGACACAATAAAACGTAAAGGACTGCACAGAGTTATTTAGAGTAATTAAACTTCTGACATGAGAGATAATTATAAACAAACAGTGACAGTAGAACAACTGTTATTGTGAGTAATTGAGTTTTCATTAAATTAAGTTCCTAACCTTCATTACGCAAGCAACCTAATTGTCTCCTTGGGTTTCAGATGGACCCCACTGTTTAAAAGTGCCTTGTGAAAACGTAAAACTTGAGGGACTTTTACAGCCGCTTCTTGTCCTGGAGGTCAAACGGATCGGAGGGGTGCATCGGCGAATCATTCAGCATTCGGAATGAGCCCGAGATCGTGCTGACAAGCACAATCTCCTTGAGGGGTGTTAAAGGACAGCGGGAACGGCCTCTGCGTAACTTGAGTCAGGGGATTAAGAAAAAGAAGAAGAAGAAGAAATTGCTTCACAGACAATCCCACGGTTCACGGTGAGGAGAGGAGTCTGCAAGCTGCACACAAACTCAAGCTGTAAAACACGAAGCGACTGACCGGGGTGGTGGAATCTGAAACTACTTCCAGAAGTGCTTTTGAGGGTATTGTTTCTAACACCACATAGTCTTGTCTTTTGATCCCACAGTAGTTTCTGACTTCTTTGAACAATAATGACTGTTTTGTTATTGTTTTTAATTTAAAAAAATCTATTGTAGGGGCCAGAAACGAGTAAATGACCCTCCACGGTGAAGCTGTGGATCAGGTACAACAACAGAACAGAGGTAATTAGGGGCAGAGGAGCAAGAATGGGAAAGAAATGTTTTCCCCTGTGGCAAGGTCTGACAGTCGGGTTCCATCTAACTCTTTATTCAAGGTCCCTGTAGAGCAGCCACTCTGTCCACTGCAACTGTGCTCCAGCTTTATGCAGCATGAGGGTCTCTGTGTCCTCATTAATGCTGTTTGTTCAGCAGATTGACTCAGGCTGAACTTTTTGGAAGAGACAAACCTGCCACAGTTAGGAGAAATGTAGCTGAATCTGCTCTAAGTGTTGCTTATTTTCAACTACATTTATAAACTAACAAAAAGAAGAAAAAAAAAAAATCACCAAAAGAAGGAAAACCAGACTTTTTGCATTGGTGTAATACGCAAAATTAAAGCAAATAACGTATTTCTGCAGTAATGTATTTAAATTATTCCCCAATAGTCATGCATACCTGTGTACAGTAAAGGTTACTACTAAAGAAACTGGAGCTCTATCCAGGCATGTTGATGGAAAGTTCAGTGGAAAGAATAAAAGCTGTGATACAAAACAGGTGCATGACCAACTGCATAACTGGATTTTGCTAATTGAAAACAAAGACAAAATTGTTTTCGAATTGATATTTTGAGGGCAACGGTTAGCACAGTTAGCTTTATTAAATGCAAACTTTGGGTGCATTCGCTGCGGAGAACGTACACTCTGACTTTCACTCTAAAGTTTCAACAAAGCCAGCTTCAAAACAACATCCAGAGACCGATTCATGCTTTCAACTATCTTCACTCTGTTGACTTCCTTTTAAAACCTATCATAGGAACTAGCTAAAGTTGAGGCTTCTTCCCTCAGTAACAACTTTCACGTCAAAGAATGTTTGTGTAACATACTTCAACATCTCATGTGTGAATGACCTCCTTCCATCAAGAACATAAACATGTCTCCATGATAAACCCAAAAGACTAAAAACTAATAGCTAAAAGCTTTTCCCATGATTATATAAGATGCATTATTGTCACAAATTACATTATTGTTTGCTTAATTACTATTATTATTGTAGAATTTCCTTTTTGGCGACACTGCAGAATATTTAGAAATGCTAGCAGATAAGTAAAAACTTTATCAAAGATACAAATGAGACTTTACTGAGCTGTTCTGAAAGAGTTCAGACTAAAAGAACAAACCATAAGGCCACATCTCACAACCCAATCCCTCCAGTATTACTGTATCTATCTTTCTCAACCTTTGACCTCCGGCTACGTCTCCAAGGACACTATCATTTGGAGCAGCTTTTTCAAACCTATCCTCTTTCTTATTCCCTGCGTTCTGTTAAAACAGCCTGAAAACAGCATTGACTTACAGATTTAGTTAATTTTTGATGAAAATGAGGTTTTAATCTAGCTGAAATGTTCATACATGTGCTCCTCTTCCACCTCATAAATACACACTACATTGTTTATTTTTGTTAATTCACATAAAATCTGATTAAAACACATCAAAGTTTGAGGACGTAACTTTAAAATATTCATTAAGGAACTGTATGAAGAATGAAGCAGTGGCAAAAAAAAATCTGCAGCAGTTCACAGTAATCAATGCAGGAGCTGGACTGAGACTTCGTAAACATATCCATCCGTATCCGTGGCAACAATGAGGAAAATTCTTGAGACTGATGATGCTGGAGAAACAAATTTTTCTGTTGCTGACAGAAAAATCTTTCCCTTCACAAACATTTTCTAGTTGCTGTTTAATATTCAATAGACAACAGCTTTAGGACAATAAAGATGTCTAGAATAAAAGCAGCAAAACACTGCTGACAAAACAGCATCACTCAAGTCTTTCAGCGATTTGTTTTTTTACCAGGATTACAATACAATAAAAAACCACACACAATAAAAACTAATTGACTATTTTATTGCGGTTTTCTGACGAAGTGATAACTTCAGGGAATCATAAATCATACATGACCTGCAATAAAATTTATAATACTACAGTTGAAACCAGAAGTTTACATACACTATATAAAAAGACATGCATTTTTTTCCACAATCAGAATAAGGTGAAATATTGCCCCAATACATACAGCTCAAGGGCAATGGTACCAAATACTAGTAAAATGTACTTAAACTTTAACTTTGAAGAAAATGTAAAAAAAATTGTAACATTTTATTTAAGAAATAAAACATTAAAAATCTCTTTATTTTTCTGGAATTTGGCAAATAGAAAACAATGTGCTTATTCTAGTTAACATAAAGTGGAAAAATGTTTTTGATTTTACGTCAAACAGTGTGAAAAAAAATTGCATGTTTTTATCTTTTTATGTAGTGTATGTAAACTTCTGGTTTGGTTGTGTGTGTTTGGGGGGGTTTCTCTGCCCTGCACCAGACTGACGCCACCAAAACGTTACACAAAGAGAGCTAATTACCAGGACACAGACGCTGTCGCTACAGGTCACACACCATCCCTGAATCAGCTAAACTTTCGCTCCAGTCACACACCAAGACAATGCCAGCTGTCGCGCAAGTCATGATCTGCACTTGGTATTCATGAGCGCCATCTGCACATCAGATTATCTAAAATACGACTAAAACAGAGTCGCGGGCTGCGGTTTTAACCTCTGACAACTTCCACCAGGAAACCATGAGCAGCACAGTGAGTTATTTGATACCTCTGTGTTCGGAATGCTTTGTAGAAATGTGAGGATGATTAGATCAGAGGCTTCAGCATCTACGCATTGGTCTGCAACCTTCCTAAAGTGGAAGCTAATGAACAGCTCCCGGGTTCTAAGTGGGCAGAGGAGGTGGTCTGCAGATAGCAGAAAAAAAAACAAAAAAACACAGCACCGCAGCCCGACCAGCAACCTCACCATCCTTGCGGTGGTAGGTGATCTCCACCTTGCGCTCCTCGGAGCCCAGGAGAGCCTGGGCCACCTGGGCCACGGCGTGCCGGTTGGTGAACTGGCCGTGCAGGAAGTCGCACGTGCACGGCCTCTGCATGACATCCGGCCGGGAGAAGCCCGTCATCTCGCAGAAGCCGTCGTTGCAGTAGATGATGGCGCAGTTCTGCGCGCGGGCATTGGCGATGATGAATTTCTTATCTGGAACGGAGTGCAGGAAAAGACTGTTAGTGTTAAGGTTATTGCTGTGAGAATGGACAAAGACAGCGCCGTCACAGTTATTAAAACAGCAAACATTATGAGTGAGAATGTGTGACGTGCTTTTTGTGAAAACAGGAGATTAATTTGCTTTATGTTCTGGTTCTAATCAAAACACAAAATGACCAGCTGGGAAAACTAATTTCAGTCATTTATGAATTTCATTTTTCCAATTTATTTATTTATTGTCCACAATGTCTGAGCAGCTTCTGCCCGTTTTTGCGGTTACTCTATATTTCTGTAGCTTGTTTGCAGATGTTATTTGTACCTCCTTAATATTTTCATGCCGATGTTTAAATTTGTTTCTCACAATATATATATATAAAGTCCTGTCATGCTGTCTAAAGACCTGAAAATGGCAAAACAAAACTGGTATTCTACTCCATTTTAAAATCCATCAACAAACCACAATCAAGGCTGAGAAAGCTAGACTGAACTAATTGCTCTAAAATTTCAGGACATGATCTATTTATGTATAACTTTTACAGAAATTGGTTTCAGGTATGTAGAGTTAAATACCTTTTATGTATTTTAGTCACTTTTGAGTGTAAAAACAGTCATAATGTATTTATTATGCTATTACATAATTCTGTGTAAAAATAATTGAACCCAAATGAACGTGTATTTAAACTTATCCATCTAAACTTGTCCATAGCTACATTAAGAGCAATAATGATGCTAAAACAACTAGAACTGTGACAAATAGATCAACGTTTAGAAAAGCTAAATTAATCTTACGTCATTGTTTGGGGGATTAAATTAAAATGCCTTTTTTGTAGAGTCAAGTCAATGAGACTTTAGGTGGAATTTATGTTGAGCTTATTAAAAATCTCTCCATCCTAGTTCAGCATCATATTTTGTCATTTGAGCACCAGCTCATTGTGGGAGATCCTAAAGTGACATATAATCCTCCTCTGGGTTCTGGGTTGGCCCAAGGGAGTTGTTCTTTTTGTGAAACAGTAAGCGTCCCCCTGAAGCTAGGTTCTAGGCAGACCTGAGGTCACAAACTGATGACTAGGTCTGGCCCTTCAGGATTTTTTGCTTGAGAGCAAAAATCATACAGCAAGTCATCCATGTCCTGAAGCAGCCTCAGATTATCACACTGCTAGAACCCTGTTTGGGGTTTCAGTCTTTCATGCTTTTAATTTTATACTCAGCATAGCTGGAGACCTTTGAGATAGTTCCAATTTCAGCAAACATGGGATTGGCCTTTGTATTAGTTTTGGTGTGCATTGATTCAGCCTTTGCAACTCTCCTTTAAATGCCATTTTTGTACAGCCTGCTTCTGACTGTTAAATGTTGTGTACATATTTTAATTCAATTCAGTTTATTAATATATAGCCAAACGGATCACATAGATTCAAAGTTAAATACATTCCAGCTGATCCTATACAGGAATGAAGTCAAGTTCAGTTAATTGAAACCTAAAGAAACCCAGTAGATAGCACTGAGTCACCTTATTGAGGCTGGTGTGGTTTAGATGTTTGTGACCTGCTGGTTAAGTCATTGATGAACTCATCAAGTCATGTCAGCGGTCCGCTACACCTGATACAGTTCGCTAATGTTTCATATTAAAACCTTAGAAATAGCTTTGGAACCCTTTTCAGATGGATGCATTCATTATTTCTTCAGATTCTTCAGATACTTCATGCTTTCAGACTGGTTCCAGTAAAGTGATTGCTTAATTGTACAGGTCTTACATAGTCACTCCCGGGTGTGGCTAGTGATGCTTTCTCTAAAAAACCGTAAACACATTTGATTCTTGATTTTACAAGATTATTTTCCCCAATGGGTCAGGTTGATTTTGATTGCTTTTTACCATTCCTTCATAAGCTGCTCTGTATTTTGTCCCAGCTGTCTCTGATATGAACATTTTTGGACAGCCAAAACAATAAAGTGCAACAAAACAAGAAAGAAAAAAAACCTTTACTTCTGCATTGAACAGAATCAAATCTGTGTAATTGTTAAAAGGATTAATATTACAGAATAAAAAAAACATTTGCTTAAGGTGGGATTTCCCTCCCAGCCATCTGAACCAATGTGCTCCAATTAAAAGGTTTGATTTTTTCCCTCCCCCAATATGTTTCAGAGATATTGCCACACACATCTTTATATCTTAGCAAAAACACACAGAATAAAGGGGGGATTGGCATAAAACATTTGAATTTCCTGTTAGGAATTGCTCTCACAAACAAAAGGTAGCATCATAGCTCTCTACAGTGGGCAGGTACTCACTTTGTCCTTCGAATTTCCGAATAATCACTCCTAGAAATGTGTTTTGTGGCGCGACATGACCTCTCCGAACAGGCATGGTTCCCTTTCCCCCTCCCCCAAAAATAAATCTTTATGAAGAAAAAATAATAAGCTTTGGCGGAGCTTTAAGCGCGTGCCTTTTAAGTTCGCGGGTGTAAACCGAAGCCAGCAGGGCTCCCCCGGTTTTCTTTGTCAGCACTCTGTCATCCTCGCAAGTGGAGGTGGGGAGGGGGAAATAAACAGATATCCAGCCCCGACCGAATCCCCCCTTCTTTTATTTCAGCTCCTCGGCTGAGCGCATAGCAGAGGCTTCCCTCCCTGCGCTCCGCTCCGAAGAGAAGCCCGAAAGGAAGGAAGAGCCGGCGGGTCGCGGCGGAACCAACATCTCACCGCTGAGCCTTCGCTGAGAGCTGCGAGCGTTTGTGGCGGCGCGTGAGGAAAAGCTTGCGCGTGTGTGCGCGTGGAGGGTGGAGAAGGGGGTGCTGTCGTGATGGGAAGACTGATGGTCTATTAGTCCAATGGCTTGACGCATGGCACCGACACTCCGAGAGAGAAAAGGGATGCGCGCGAACAAAGAGGCAGAGGCAAACTGTGACGTTTCACTCAAGTTACCTTAATTAATATGTATGATTTATATTAAAATGTACAAATACTGGACTGTGACGACAGGTGAAAACTACGCTGCTTGCTAATTGTATTGGTTTACTCCTGCGAGGTTAAAATGACGTCACAACTTTTGATTCGCGCACCTGTCACGAGCACAGCACGTGTCAAACAGTGGAACAGGGCGGGGAGCGGCGTCACTCAGGTGTATGTCATAGACGCTCTTGTGAAGAAATAAAAAAAAAAATGGCGACTCATGATTTCTCCGTGGTATCCTGACTGTGTTTGGAGGTTTCCTTTAACGCG
Organism: Poeciliopsis retropinna; assembly: GCA_010277075.1. Taxonomy (NCBI): domain Eukaryota; kingdom Metazoa; phylum Chordata; class Actinopteri; order Cyprinodontiformes; family Poeciliidae; genus Poeciliopsis; species Poeciliopsis retropinna. The sequence continues at coordinate 7,153,271 of VMRM01000029.1, read as the reverse complement.
GAGGCGCTGGCCATGGTGCTGCCTGGGCGACTCACTTCCCCCCTCTGGTATCCATGTTTAAACAGCCTTGCCTGTTTCTTTTTCTCGGTATATTTAGGAGAAAGTGCTTCATCAACAATTCAAATAAAAATATTCAAAATACTTTCCCCAATAGTCTTGCTTGTTGTGAAATCATTTACACAGGTTTGCAAATTTTTTATGATACACCAACACAAGTGGTGTGTATTTGTAAACTGGAAGGAAAATGTTTGTTTTTTTAATTACTTAATAAATCTTTGATTTCAAAGTTCCCTACAAATTCAAGACACAGGATAACTTTTAGCTGAACTTTTAGCTGGTAGACTTTTTCCCCCCCATATCTTCCCATCAAACAAGGTGCCCAGGTCCCATCGCTGAAAAACAAGCCCATATAACCATCACTCCACCACCATGCTTTACAGTCAACCAAACAGCTCCAGGTGCATTACCATAGTATTTTTGGAGACAAAAGGATTTCACCTGGCAACCCTTCCAAACAAACCAAACTTTAGGACTTACCTTGCTTAAGTGAGGGCTGTAGAGTTTGACTTGAAGTGTTTTGTGTTTATGATTATTGACCCAAATTAATTAATGACATTCATTTTAATAATATGATTCCTAAGATCTTTGGCATTTTTTTAATACACACCCTTACATCTCCAAATTAGCCCTCTGAAAAGGTGGAACCGTACAGTAAAACATAAACTAGATCAAACTTTAATCTTCTCCATACACAGCAGGCTGAGGGAGGCTTTGAATCCTCGCTTTGCATGGATACAGAGGAAATGGAGTAGCAGAGGCTCAGACCGGAAAGGTTTTAATACACTCTCTCACATCCTATGAGTTAATTTTCTTCACTCGCTGTGCTTTACTCGGGCATTCAATTTATTTCCTTCCCAGTCGCACGTGCACTCTCAGACACGCGCGGGCAAAAGAACTCAGCCGGGGTCTTGTGAAACATCTGTCCCGCGCTTCCATTTGCTCCCCTCCATCTGGTCCTCGGGGGGGAAAACGGCTCACAACACACAGACGTGGTGGAAGGTCAGTGGCATTTGCTGGTTTTGCGAGCTCTTTGTTTCATCTACGTCTACTGTGCAATTCCGAGTTACAGACTTGACTTCTTGTCATGTTTACCACCTTCTAGAAGAGTCAGTCTGCTGCCATATGGAACGATGCTAACAGCTGCTTTTGAAGTATTTAATTTGCATTGTTGCAATTTATGTTGTAGTGCTGACTCATACAGTTTTTTTTTTCAAAGTTACATCCTAATTGTAAATGATTTATTTCCCTCCACACTGCAAAGTAAGCAGCCCTCACCCACTCAGCAGTAGAGCAGTAAAGGGTAGCCCTGCCCTTGAGTCATATTCACATTAGAGGAAGTGGCAGTGAAATTAATTGTATTTTAGCTCCTGACCTGCTCACTGAATGGACACATTTTTAAAACTCAATTCAAAATCAAATGCAGAAATATACTAATTACTGTCTGAGATATTGTTGAAAGCAACAATCACACATGGGGTTTTTATGTACCCAACATAAGGTAGTGCATAGTTGGACAATGATGAATGATTTGTAACATTTTTATTAATTAAAATCAAGGTTTGAACGATGGACTGAACAATCATCCTTCTCCCTAAAGTGTCTGCTGTGAATTACATAACACACAAGCTGGTTTTTATTTAGGTTTATCAGAGTAAATGCACTGCAAAAAATACATATTTCCTCACTCAACTTGACTCGTTGTCAAGTTGAGTGAGGAACTCAACTTTAACTAATCAACACCAGTTAAAGTTGATGCTGAGTGCATGTCCCACTCTCTATTGTTTTGCAGATGAAGAATCCCTAAAACCATGTATCAGTTAACTCCCACTTCACAATTATTCACTACATTGTTTGGGTTTGTCACACACAGTAAGACCACATTACATCCATGCTATACAGTTTATCTTAGAGTTTTTTTTATAGTTAAACACATGAGCAGCAGCATGTTATCTTTTACAAGATGAAAAAATAACCCAGTTTAAAAGTTATCTAATGGAGTCTACCGAGCCCTCCATTCTGGTCTGTATTATTTCATCACTTGCAATACAAAGGCTTTGGGAACCTGGGGGAAGCATTCACATTATTGCTTAGAGCCCCAGTCCTACAACCTTTATGAAGGTACACAGCCTGCATTCAAGCACAGCGCAAGGCTCGGCAAAACAAATCAATTATCTGACTCTCTAGAAGTTTTACTTGCAAAACTTTATTCTCTGTGCACCATCAAGACAAGCAGGTGATGCCCTTGAGTCTCCATGACAGCTAATCAGATCAGGCATATTCCACAAATAAAGAAACACTGGATTTTCTGAGGGAGGGCCCTTTATTTTTGTTTATTTATTGAATTATTTTTGAATGAGTGTCCATTCGATTAGCAAATCAAAATGAAAACACTGATGGACAAACCACTTCATATATTCAGTATCAGACCTTTCCCATGCTTGGTTTTCGTTTTTCTATACTTATCCAAATCTGGAAACACACAACTCATACTTCCTGGGCGTCTCTTTGCAGAACTATTATGGGTTTTATGAGAACTGATGCTAAAAATAGGCACAAGCGTATTTACGTTCTATTTTTCTCAGGGATCATTTATCTGTTTGTGCTCTTTATCAAAATGTTCCTTGCTGGCCAGGTTTATGAGGCATGGTGAAAAAAGGAAATGAAATTTGATGCAGATGAAACTATTAATAAAAAGCTATAAATAATTGATTAAAAATTAAATGATGCCTTAGAGAGTCGGAGATAAAAGATAGCGTGAGAGGGCTTGGCAATATTTCCAAAAATGTGTCTATATACATTAATGCAACTTGAGTTACTAGATTAAATATATAGTTTTGCATTAAGCAGTTATCTCTACGGAGAGGAATCATGAAAGAAGACAATTTGGTCAGGTAAGACCGGAAGGAATCGGTTTAGTGTAGCAAATTTAAGACTAGAGCAAAGATTCACATACCAGAAGGACAATGACCCTAAACATACAGCGAGAGCTACAATGGAATAATTTAGAGCAGCCCAGTTAAAGTAAATCTAATTAATGCAACCAAACGGCAATTTTGGTTACAGAAAATTTTATTTAGGGAAGTCAGAGTAAGCAAGCTTATAGGTTTGAAAACTTTAGCGAGGCAGAGTCATTGTAAATCTACCACTTCCTTTGTAAAGTACTCTCCAGCTTTCCCCTCTCTCAAAGGTCAGTACTGTCATGGCAGTTTGCTATTGGTCAGTGTTGAAAATTAGTGTCAAAGTTCACAAGCAACAAACTTGGGAGTCACTCTCCCTCTGGCATTGAAGTCTGGTAAAATTAACTCACTGGAGCTTCTTGAGTGTAACACATTGACGCGTTTCCCAAGCAAAGACCTGGATTAAAACGGGTTAGATGTCATTTTTGGTGGTGTTTGTAAAATGTGCTCTTATTAAAAGAGTACGGCTGAAAATAAAAAAAATGAAAACGCTGGTTGGTACTCTTGCTTTGGGTCCTGCTCATTAGTTAAACTACAACAAACTCTAAGGATTGTGACAGGGTGGCTTTCCTGCGTTGCCAACGTCCAGATTTGGCACTGCAAAAGTGCTTAGACTCCTATAACAGCACATATCCATCCTCCAGGAATATAAGACACAGAATGTCTTCTGGGATTTTTAGCAATATCAAAAATTCAACACTAAACCAATAACTTCCCCCAGCGGATGGTGGCATCAGTTCCTTTGAAATTGGCTATGACAGGCAGGGTTTACAGAAGATGCACATCAGGCGGCGTCCACATTGCGTGACTAGATATTTACAGATCTAGGCCGACAAGGGCTTTACTTCTTCATTTTGTTAGTGCAAGAAAGCTGACATGGCTAATTACATAGGCTAACAACAGACCAGCATTTATTTCCCGTGGTGGTTGTAAAGGATCTCTATTACTATGATTCCTTTTCCCCCCCTTTTCCTCAGCCTATGAGAGAGGCTTAGCTTGTGCAGCAGTCATTAAATTAACTCTGCCCAACTCTAATCCACTCAACGCCAACTCATTCAAGACTACACAAAGAAGAGAATACGCTCAGAGAGTGTTTAAATGAATTGGGTTAAACCTTATTCTATGAAATAATTCCCCAGTAGGAATCCTGCCACAGTGATGATATTCCAGGGGTCACATAACTATATAGACGACTGAGGTGTTGCCTTAAAACAATTCATAATTACGTGATAGGACCTAGCCAAATTCAAGACCTAAATCCACATTGTTCAGGTTTTTATTTGTGAACCCATTTGAAAACCATCAATGATTGCCCTACTTTTTCTTGGTCTGTCATGTGAAAGCTAAATAAAATACATTGAAGTTTGTAATTCTAATGATATGAAGACTTTTGCTTGGGACTCTGTCGTGGTAGTGACATTGATTGCTGTAATGATGAAGCTAAATATAGCTATTAATTAAAGTGGAATAGAAACAGTTGTGGGAGGGGGGGGAGGACGCAGCTTTCTCTAAGGTAGTCCATTCATTTCAGCAGCCTTTAGGGCCCTTGCTACTGCTGAGGTAGAACTATTGGACAGGAGAATATCTCCCCCTTAAGCCTGGCTATCAGCTCAGTTGGCCCATTCATTTTTAGCTCAATCTGTTCAATACGTGGAGCAATTTAGATTGGGCATCCAGGCCTTGGCCCATAATCCCCAGATCACTCCAGGGCAAATGGCTACCCACACTGGAGGAATGGCCCTATCTGCTTCTCCTTTCTCAGATCATTTCTGCTCCTTGTTGTTTTTGTTCGACCTTGATCCCGCAAAGATCCAAGCCGAATTCATTCAGACAGAGTAAAGCGCCGCAGCAGTTGACAGAAAGGCAGGAACAACTGATGAAGACTGACAATACACTGATCCAGTGTAGCCAGACTTTTTCCACAGCTGGCCCCTTCCGAAGATAACAGCCTTGTGTATCCTCGTCTACCGTCTTGCTATCTTTTTGGAGCTGCAGAGTTGAGCTTGGTGATTCGTGGAAAATGTGCGCCAAGGATGCAGAGTTGGTGTGACAATGATAACCCACGTGCCACTCCAAGATATCGCCGGCAGCTCTTCGTTTGACTGCAGCTTTGCCTTCTGTCAGTGTCGCCGTCACAGCTAAACGCCTGTGACTGCCCAACTCATCGCCATAGAGAGGTGTCATCCCAGAGATGCATGACCCTGTACATGTCCCTGTCTCTTTGCTGGTCCACTTGAGGTGCCAGAGTGAAACGCCTCTGACTCATGGTTGTGTGTGTGCATCCTCTTGTGTGGGGCTGTCCTTGAAATATCTGACTTGAGCATCAGCCCGTTGGATGGATGTTCTGAAAAAGTATCACCTTGCGAAGTTGTTGCTACAGCCAGATTGTCTTGCTGTAGAGCCTCAAGGCAGACATTTTGGCTTGCTTTTCAGAAGTTACATGAATTAGCCGGTCAGCTTCTTGATCCAGATTCAGTATTACTAGCAGACCTATAAAGATTAAGATGCCATTTAAATTAAACCTATTTACAAAAACAAGTAGGCTAAAAAGCAGCACTAAATGCCCCCTTTTATAGAAATGTTTGTTTAAAGAGCCATTATCCACAAATGGAGTAAAAATGAAATTGTGGTCAACCTTCCTAGGAGTGTTTGGCCTACCAAGGTTTAGAGCTACTTTTCAGCTTCAGCACCTACATAACATGCTATAACTGATGAAACCATAAACTCTGATTTCTAACAAAATCTCCAGGAGGAAGATTCTGCCATCAATTAATGGACTTAAACTCAAGAGCAATTAAGTTATCCAACAAAGAAAAAAATCTATCTCGGAATGGTTCCAAATTATTACATGACATTTGCTTGCTTTGCTGGGTTTAAATCCATTTGAGAGGCTTTGTCATGATATATGATGTACATGTTTGAAAATCCTCTAACGTGTTGGAAAAGACTCACTGCCAGTTATCTTAACTAGTGGATGCCAGGTGTTAGCACTCATGGTGGCACAGCTAGTTAAAAAAAGTTGAAGGAATCTGTGCCTGGACAACTTTAATCACTGTATATGTACAAAAATAGGCTGATTCACCCTGGTAAGGTGTATTTATGTATACAAAATAGTTCCAAAAATACAAAAAATAAAACACTGAAAAAAAATGTGTAATCAGTATATAATTTCTTCACAATGTATAATTACTACCTTCAACTGAAATGTCTCAGGATGAGACAACTGTAATCATCAGCATGATTAATGTTCTGTAATGTTGACTGGTTTGGAAGTCATTTGTCTGCATTGAAACCTTCAAAGGATACCCAACACTGCTCCTATTTGGTAGACTGTCATACCATATCGCCATGGTAACTCACCATGGTAAGAAGTGAACTTTGCGAAATTGTAAACCCAACATTGAGCATGATGTCTTCTGTCTCGGATTGTGCTTTGCAGTGGAAATTGCTGGCCTTACATCAGCATCTTGTGCCATTTCTTACGACCGAGCCAATGAGCACAGCACTCAGTCCTGTTTCTGCTTTTAGCAGTGGTGTGGCCTATAATGACTCCTGCTGAGGAACCCCAGGGACAGCCATTGTCAATTGTGAAATGTCAGCTGTGGAGTGCAGGCCTGTTGCTGCTATTTGCTCTCACACACACGTCTCAACTTGGACACAGTCTAACTTGCTTAGAATGTGTAAGGCACTAAAATGATTCCCCCTTTATAAATGTCCTTTAGAGCTGTCGCAAACCTGTTGCTGCTTTTAGTTCACATGGCGTGTTAGATTTTTAATTTATTCCTTAGTAAATCCTTTTATAAACAGCTCTTGTATTTATCTGCCCGTCCCCTTGTTCTCGTAATGTACTGTAGTTTATGATTTAAAAAAAAACAAAAAACAAAATTAAAAGTAGGGAAGTAGGAAGCAGGAATGATTTCCATAGAATAAGGGCAGCTGGATGTTTTTGCCACATGACCAAAAAGAAAAAAGAATAATAAATAAATAAATCACATGAGTCACCATATGGCAACAAATGTGAGTTGGTGTAATTATCTGAGTATTAATAGAACTGAACTCATGAAAATATCACTGATTTGGAAGCAGGGCTACACTTTCATCCCAGATAGTCACATAAAAAATGTTTCTGACTCAAGCAAAGCTTAGATGAGACATGAAACGCAGATAGGGGACGTACAGAAGTGTCCAACTCCAGCCTGATCCTCACAGAGATCAAAACAAAGATCATGTTGCTGCTCAGTACAATGCACACAGTGTGAAGACACAATCAGAGTGGAAGTATGAGGAATACTGATCGATGTTGACAGAGCACAGACAGGCGGAGCTATTTTTAGATCTAGTTTTGTGTTTCTTTTTATTTTTGGGAAGAGAGAGCTTGGTATCTACACCGTTTGTAAAAGTACTGATGTAACATGAAAGAAAAAAGATGGGTGTTTTTCTATTTTACTGACAGAAAATGGCAACACTCAGTGATTCATTAATGAGCAGTTTGAGATGCATAACATCTTTATTCTATTTGTGAAAATAAACACAGCAATTTTTGGCATTAGGACCACTTTTGCAATAAATAACCATAATGTAGATTAGTTAAACCTGTATTTAAATGTTCATAGATTTTCTATTTGAAAATTGCTAAACTTTTACTCTGTGAAAAACTTGGTTTTCCTAAAAATATTGTAAAAGTATTAACTCACTTTCATGAAGCCAATGTGAGCTGGTTGATTTGTTACTCCTCAGTCAATACTAGAAAAAAATAATTAGTCAATTGCATTAGTAAGCAAAACTATGTAAAAAAAATCCAATGTTTTTAGTAACAGCTGTTTAATTGATGACAGCTAATGATGATTGATTCTATTGATTTTCCCGATGATTAATCAATTAATCAGATAAAAACTGGGGACTTTTTGTAGAGTTTTCATTTGATTGAGCTTATTTTATGCAAAATCCAAAATACATAAATGCAAATAAACTAATTAATAAAGTCCTATTTTGAATAAGTATGTAAATATTGTACGGTAAATCTCAGAAAAAAAAAACTTTTTTAAGACAGGATACTACAGTTTATGATTAATCTATTAGGATAGTTGACAATTATTTCAACATTTGATTTATCACGATTAATCCGATTAATTGTTTCAGCCCAAGACTGGTTCAAGATGATAAAAATGCAGCACTGAGATGATATTCAACTAGAATATCATCTCTGAACACATTGAACCTTGAGCTAGCTGAGCTACAGCCACTAACAGGAAACTGGGGCCAGAGCACACACAGCCACACCAAAATTTAGCAATGAAATATTAGAAAAAATTGCCTGAATTTCTATTTTTTTCTACAGACATCACATTAAAAGACTAGTTTATAGATATGATTTTAACAAATGACCTTGAGCTTACTTTATTAATGTGCTTTTTGCTGAAGAAATGTAAACAGCTGGGCTCCTGTAGTATGATATTCTTTATGCATGGTGTTTCTAGGATTGTGTTGAATGTTCCTTCTCACTTCCTCCTATCAGAATGTCAGCGTTTTGTAAATATGTGTGTATCCCTCTGTGTGTGTTCTGTCAGTCTTGTCAGTTCCTGACAGGTTCCCGTCACCCGACTTCAAAATTGTTATTCCTCTAAGGATTTCCTGTGTAATGGCTCAATCCCTCCTGTTCATTACTGCGCTGCTGTCAGAACCCCTGGCAGTCCTCCAGCCATGCAAGCCATTTCACCTCCCCCTTCCATCTCCTTCAGTCTGTCTCCTGCTTGCTCTTTTTCTCTGCCAGCTCCAGCCGGTCGGAGGGATCAAGAGCCAGCGTTGCCGTGGCAACTTGACCTATCCCCATCTCTCCAATAGATCGTTGTTCAGCAGCACGTCAAACTCTGCGCAACAAACACCCAACGACAACAAACACCGGATTCTTCAAATAAGATTGGATCTTTTTTTTTTCATTGCTAGGTTACAATGTGTCAGGCTCAGTTTTGTCAGTCATGCTCGCATGGACTGTTACTGACAACATTTGGATGTTAAGTGGTCAATGTGCCACTTAACATTGACACATGAGGATGCAACCTGCGTAATATAATATTAAACTCAGAGATTACATACAATGCTTTGAATTTGTTCAGAAAAAAAACTTAAAGCAAGGCTAATTTATTTGATATTTTCTTTGTTTTTTTTCATTGGATAAACTCAATGTTACTACTGATTTGAAATGAATCAACAATTCTCTTAGTAAACATTTTTATTTCTATTGACATGAAATTCACATGTATAAAAAAAAAAAATTAAATACAGGAGAAATGTGTCACATTCTTTCCATTTTTGGAAAGAAAGGCTTTCCGAAAATAGCTGAGAAATTTCTAAGTGTTTCCGATACTTATTCCCTGTGCCAATTCATCTCTTTACCCAAAACTGAATTTATGGATTAGTTTGCGTCAAATCTCCGAATTATGTGTTACTGACATCTGGTGTGAAATTTATGTCAATAGAAATATTTTAAATATATTTACTGACGAGAAACAATGCATTCAATGTGCATTCCCCCCTTTAATCTGTTTATTGCAGAGTAAGTGGTAAACCTATTTTTCAGTGTCTCTTTTCATACCATCCATATCAAGGCAATGTTTGTATAACTTCACGAAAAACATGGGTACATTAAGACAATACCAATCATATTTTGGTGGAAAATTATTAAAATACTACTACTACCTCCTTCCATCCATCCATCCATCCATCCATTTTCTAACACCCTTACACTATACCACTAATACCTGTGTATTAAATGTCTCTGATCATCCTTTTGTTTTTGCTACTGGTTTTATGTTTTACATCCAAGAGGGCTAAGAAAGTAAGTCTCATGACTGCTTGATGGTAATAAATTGCCCATAAATTTTCTTCCTGTGAGCACAGCTTCTAGAGGAAAGTAATGAGCAGATAATTTTGACTCAGACTTAATAGCAAAACTCACCGTACCAATTTCCATGTGGTAAAACCAGTGAGCTGGTGTCTGTTTTCATGAGCGGTTAATTGCTAATGGCTCTCCTCCTCTGATGGATTTCCAACATTTCCACTGCTCTGATAAATATCCAGAAGATCTGCCAATAAACATTCCTACAACACACAAACCGAGCAATCATTGACCCTACTGAACATCTTGACAGGCAAATCCATTTGAAATATGTTATACAACGCAAAGTTGCCCACTAATCAATCTCCTCCATTGACTGATGGCTAATGATGTTGACAAATGACTGTAAAAAGCTCCATTTAGCTTATTGATGCTCTGGCTCAGATGACAGATGGTCAAATGAGAATCCTTTTCCAGGATGATAAAACTACCCGCCTGTTAATTGATAGTACGAAATGCTAAATATAGAATGTAACTTTAAAAAAAAAAAAAAAAACAGGAATATTTGTGATGCTGACAGTGGCATTGGGTATTAGTCTAATTCTTCAACTCCTCATTTAAGCATGTAGTCAGATTTCAGATGGCAACCATAGTTCTCTATGAAAATGTAACCCTTCAAAATCTTGCATGATTGATTGATGTTATTCATTGCAGATTCAATTCCAGGTTTAGAAGGTTTTTTGTATGTAGCGCAGCTGCATCAAAAAGGAAAAGTAAAAAAGAGCTGCTGAACCTAAAACAATACTTATCTTTGTAAATCAAACAAGCAATTGCTAGGTTTTTATGTGCCGTATGAGAATTCTCTCTACTTTTGGCCAACAAATGAAAAATTCAAGTATTTATTAGAGTATTTTTGCACAAGACCACAAAAACGCACACTAACCCGGCACCACTGACAGTTATGCTGCTGTAATTGAGCTAATCAAAGTTGTCTGTACTCAACCAGTGTGCCTTATGAGGTTTCAGTGTAACAGGAGGCTGTGCTTCAGCTGATCCTGTCGAGATTAAGGGGAACTAAAATAATCGTCCAGAAATCTGGACAATGACTTCTGAAGTGGCAGCAGAGCCTCCAACCTGACATTTCCCTCACAGAACAAATACGAGTGTTGCTCATTTCACCTGGAGTGTCAAAGAAGAAATGGAGAAGAAAAGAAAACTTCCAAGAGTGTATTGCCCTCTATTGGTGATATTAGTTAAACACACTTATTAAACAAAATAATAGGGCTTCTATGCTTTAGAAAGCAAGTATTGTACCTGATACTTTTTTCTAGATGTTTTAAGTCACTTACATGGAATGGAAATATTCACCTTTTAAAAATGATGCATGTAATCTTTAGATGTTCTAGAATACACACTCAGTTTTAAAGTGAATTTGGCTTAAGAACATCACCCAGAGGCTTATTACAGTGCCTCTGGGAAGCTGGAATTCATTCTAAAACTTTTGGACACAAATGACAGTTTTACCCACTGAACCACAGTTCCCCAAACTAGACTTATTAAAATAAAACCATTATTATAGTTTACGGTTCCTTGGAAAAGTCTTGTTATGCTATAATGACAAAATTTTATGTATTTAACTGAGAGTTTATGAGATCAGTCAAGGCAGAGTCGTGTATAATTGTGAGGATTGCATGTTTGGGGTTGTTGTCTTTAGTCTCAAGCCTCTTATTACAGGTTTTTCTACAAGATTTATCCTCATTCATATTCAAAACAACTCTGATGAGCTAGCATGGTGCTATGCCATGTATGTGTCTGTCATGTTTTTTCTTCTTTTGACTCCTCCATACATGCCAGATTTGTGGATTGATTGATATATTGCCATTGGTGACTCCTTGACAGTTTCTCTGATTGAAGATCTCCTCGATAACAATACAGACAAGGTTCTTTCAGTGGATACAAAAGGTCTGAGCACATGTTTGCACTAACCTAACCAAGATTCAAGACATTAACTACAATCGGATCCTATTCTTTCCACCCGTGGAACAATGTAAGGGGACCCAGAGCTTTCTCATTGTCTGAAAGGGAGTACCCGGTCACAGGTGTTGCTTTATCGCCGGTGTACAGTCACGCCTGAGGTTGATTTCGTGATATACCTTTACAGCACCTCATAGAACTATATTTGGAATCAGCCCAGGCCTGCTGCCACTGTACCGGGGTATCGCACCATCATTAAATATACAACAAGCCAGGTAAGAGTAGGATAAGAATGAAACTACAGGAGCAAATGCTCTGATTTGCTTCACTGTATTCCCATCTACACTTTCTCTTCTCTGTTACTAAGCCTGAATCCTCACGTGTGCGTGTCAGAGTGTGTGTGTCTACGTTCTCGTCGGGCGTCCTGTTCAGATGGAGGATCTAAGCCATTTAGAGGATGAGCAGCGGTCTGAGCCTCCTTCAGACCTCTTAACGCAGCATTCTGCAGGGATGAAGGCTCTGTTTGGCCACAGATAGCAGCCCTGTGCCCTGTTAGTTCACTCTATCTCCAGCTCTTCAGGCTCAATTCCCACGAGCCTGTTAACCAACGCCACACACTTCCTTCTCTCCTTCGCTACAAAGTGGCTGAGCGCTGAAAACCCCATTTGTCACAGTTAGGAGCTTTATAGGCCTCACTGCCTATGCAGGTCATTGGTGTCTCCTTCAACAGGCTGACAGCTACGTTTGTTTTATTTTTTTAAAACCGTATTTGACAAAAACTTGCTATTGTATATCAATGTAATGATTAAAACATCTATTAAAGATTTTTTTTATTTGTGAGATATTAATAATTGCAGTATGAATTAATACATAAAATTAGTCAAATTGAACAGATATAAGCTTTATGGTGAAGAACGTTTATAGCTTAGCTACTTTAGAAACACTGCTAACATTATGTTTATATGCCACTCGGTCAGGATAGTTGACCATCTCAGCGGTCAACTATCTTTTAATTATAGTTTCTTTTTAGCACAGGAGAAAACATGAAATTAATTTGTAAGATCTGATTTATTTCAGTGCATTTTAAAAGTGGGCTGAACCGCAGCATGTTTGCTAAAGTGTCTTAGCTTTTACACCTGAAGATATTGACTATAATCTACTCAAACTGAAAGTATGAAAATGATTACAGAAATGTCATTGATTTAACTTTTTTTTTTTAAAGCTACTGATTTTTACCTGTCTTCACAAATAGTCTGAAAACCACTAAGGATTCCTTTGCACCTCTCCTACAATTTACAGTCTTTTAAATGAAATGCTGGAGAAAGGTGTTGGCTGCCTGTATGAGCTGAGAAAAATAATAAAACTTAGCTTTTTGTAAGCTGTTGTGATTGCAGAAAGGACGGATAGTCTTAGTGGGGAAAGAGTGCCACCCATCACTCTGTTAAGGTATTGTAAAATTACAGCTTCCAGAATATAAAAAGCTAAATATCAAATAGCTTTATTTGTGTAAATGCCACCAAAGTTGTGTTTATCACAAGGTTACCATGTAGTGGAAATCTGACACCAGCCCAGGTCTTCGTCATAGTCAGCAGGTAAATATGTTAGGATTAAGACAATCACCAAAGAGACCATTGGCTCACCTGGTGATAAGATCCTCACATACAGAAGATCTGTTTCAGCTGACAGGAGGCTACAGGAGTTGATTTTCAGACCAGCAGATCAGGATCTGTGCTCGTGCCGGAGGTGAAGCCACTCCGATCTGGTCCCCAGCCGTGCGTCTGTAAATGTGTTAGTGGCAAAATGAATTGTTGCAAACTTTCCAGACATATCTAAAATATTCATGTTGCCTGCCTTATTGAGGAAACTCAATAAGGAGAGTATGGCTAGGTTTTCTCTCAGCCTGTCCATCAGTACCACAGAGATATTCATCGAATTACAGCAACCCACTTGAAGCGAGTGTGGAGTTAATGTCTGACTGTCACATCAGCACCTCCAGCACCTCTAATCACAGCCTGACATGATTCATACAGTCATCAGCGAGGGGCTTAAAAAGTGATTAAATATGTTGATAAAAGCATAAACAGAACAAGGCTGACTGTTTCAAACAAGATTAAATGATCAGGGACTAAATAAAGAAAGTCAAGCTGTGAAATTAATGGAAAAAATATCTAATAATAGCAACTTTTTGACATTTGGCTCGTTTTACGACACATTGATCACTCTCAGCGTTTAGGAAAGCAGAAATTAAAAACAAGCACAAAAAAGAGAGAAAAATACAGTGTTTTCAAATCAAATAATTTTTTTTAGATTTATATAACATTTCAGAACAACTGCAGGAAAAAAGACATGTTTCAAAAATGACTATTATACTGAAACTAAAACATTTCATTTACGAATCACCTGATTGCTAAAGATAAATGGTTGCACTAGATTTTATTTGAAGAGTCAGAATACAGGGGGGGATGAAATACAAATGCATAACCTAATGTTAGATTTTTAAAAAACTGCATTCATTAACATGAAACATGAAAAGCACAATACACAGGATTATAATGGAAAGTTTTACAGAAAAAAATGTAAAAGGAAAAAAAGACAACGAAATGTGGTGAGGTCTTCTCTTAAACGTGTTTGTGCAACACATGGCCAGCAGGTGGCAGTGCTTTAGCAAAAATAAAACTGAAGTTTCCCGTGTTGAAGCATTCTGTGTATCAGCAATAACAGCAACAGAACACTTATTTTCTCATTCACACACACACAAAGCTAAAATAAAAAAAAATAAGATGCAGGAAATTGCAACTAAAATTTAGGCTCCTTTAAAATACAATAGAGGCACAATAAAATAACTATTTATTATGCTCCTTAGTAACTACATTTTTGAAAAATTGCATAATAAATTAAATACTGCATATTGAATTTAACACATTAAATACTCTATTGAATTTCTTGCTGCAATATTTAAAATGATCATGATCAAAGTCTGCTTGTTCACTGTAGAAACTAGCACATTGAATGCTACAGTCACCAGAAATCAGATTTTGCCCTAGAAATGTCACATAATGTAGGGCGTATGTTATGTAAAAATGCATTTTGAAGAAGTGCAGAATATTAGTTTTTAAAATTATTTAACTTTTAACCAGACATAATAGTCTGTACATTTTACATTTTATTTTTACATTTTATTTTTAATAAATATTAAATTTTAGCATTAACTTAGAACATGGCAAACTAAATATTTGGTTTATACTTTATCTAATGGTGTCAGTTCTGTTAGCAGTTAGCTATTTTTGCTCATCATCTGTGGCATCCATCAGGTTTCTATTGTAATTTGAGAAAAACCACATTGTTTATTAGCAAAATGTAAAAATGTAAAACATATGCATGACTTGTGAATGATGAGGTCTTTGAAGAATTGTAATCTGTGGAGAGTTTAGCTACAATGCTAATGCTAAGTCTAACGCGCTAGCAAGCAGAGGTTTTTCACCCTGGTGATAATGAACAGCAAATTTTAGCTGTGGTTGTCATGGAAATGCTTTAAATGCCACTTTGTTAGATTAGTTTCTGAAAATGGTGAATAATGCTTTACTAGCATCCGTTTATTAAATTTGTATAGGAACATTTATCAGATAAGGGCAAAAGAAAAAAGTAATAAAAATAGCATTCAACAAAAAATTGGTATGATTATTTCAGAAATAAAATTTTAAATATCCATTGTTTCCCTGATGTAATTGAACAAACTGTGACAGTAAATTTTAAATGAAATGGTTTTAAATGATTATTTTAATACACCATCATTAATACTTCTTTAAGCACATTGAATCACTATTAATCAGTGCAAATCAAAGTTTATACTGCAAAGTGTAATAAAATCTGACCTTAATATAACACAGCAGTTTAAATTGCGCAAGACAAAAGTTCTTTATTAAAACTGGGATAATTCTTCAAGCTCCGGGTTTTATTTCACTAAGAGCATCTCAGACCATCATTATCGACTTTTATAAGTTTCTCCTACTAAACCCTGCTGTTATGACAACAGCTGCATCAAGGACTAATGTTTATTAGCAAAAGATATTATTGTCAAAATGAATAAAAATATTCCCCTATTAATCTTAGTGGTGACTCAAATCTACCTTTATTTGCTCAATATAGACAACGGATACCCTGCCTTGCAAAATTAAGCATAAACAGCTGAAGGGAAGAAAATATGTGGTTTGTAAAATCTTTTGCAAATAAAAATTAGCAAGAGGCTTATTTTTGATTTTTTATTTCTTTTTTACAAATAAATGTTGGAAATTACAGCAAATTTGCAGTTTTCATAAATTACCTGGCGAGGTAAAGACACTTGATTTAAAATGTTTTGATTCAACAGTGACATGAAAAATGTGGTGTGCATTTGTATTCATCCCACATGGCTTGATGACTTTTTATTCTCACAAACATCTTAATAAATTTGGCAAGTATTTATATTTACCTCTTTTTTATCTGTCATGCCAATAAGTAAGATGAAACAAAAAAGATTTACGTTTTCTGAAAATAAGGAACTGGTGGAATTCATTTTTATGCATCCTGAAATCTAGTAAAGAAAAAAAAAGTGACTGTCTTATTGAAAAAAATTTATCACACACAGTTGGACCCTTTTCACAAATTAGATGATTTGTGAAACTGCAATATAGATTTTAGAACAATGTCAATGAGGGCTGGATAAAAAGGCACGCCACAATTCTTTAGCTTTTTACATGTAAAAGAAAAACCTTTATTCTCTCTCTATTTCACAATTAAACACGACTTTATGTCGGCTTATCACATTAAAAATCCTGATAAAATACATTGAACTTTGTGGCTTTAATCTGAGAATATGTGGAAAAAACCTTAAGATTTATGAATCATTTTCTAAGACATTGTATATTTATATTTGAGTTCTGAAAGCTTTTACTAGATCTGAAGCTCTCACCAAAGCAATGTGAGATATCCTTTAGCCAACCATGATGAAAATAAATATAAAAGAAAAGGTACCTTTATGTATGTTTTCATTCTTCATACATTTATGATGTTTAATATTTTTGGATGGATTTCTGAGAAACTGGCAATGGTTTTTTAAAGTGATGTAAAGGCCTCTGTATCCTGGCAGAAGTTTTGCCACAAGGTGGAGATAAAGTTCAGGATACGCCTCAACAGGCCTGATGTGTTGTGTCGAAGAAACAGATTTTAAAAATCGACCTAATATCTCTTCCCATATGATTAAAGAGCTATTAATACATGAGAGGAATAAGACCTTTTCTATCCCTCTTTAAGCTGTGGAAAGGTGAAAGACAATTCTAAGAAATTCATTTCAATTTAAGCGTTCTTATGAATATTTAACAAACTGACTTCCGAGTTCAAATTTAACACTGTTGATAGTTTAGTCTGAAAAAAAAAAATGCCGCAAAGTTTGTTTCTGTGGAGGAGATCCATGTTTCAGAATTTAGTGTGAAGAAATTTAGGAATAATGGCCATGAACTACTAAATGATGACTAAGAAGGTCCACATAATTATCATCACCTTAATGATAGATTAGGATGCCGCAGTTATTTGATCGTTTCCCCATCACGTCTGTCTGGATGGTAAATCATACGGCGCAGTTTGCAGGTCATCAAGCTGATTGCCGGCTCGTTTTCTGCATCTTTATTACATGCCGGAGGAAGCAGAAACCCTACAGGTGGGTTAGCTCTGTCTGGGCGTGGGAGTAAGGTAGGAAGTACCCAAATCAATATCATGTGAATTATTAAGAGCTTTCTTCACTGTCACGCTCTGTGGATGCACTCCCTCCTCCCCTCTCTTGTTTTCACTCTCGCTTCCTTCATTTCCCCTTGTAGGGGAGTTTACATACGTTCGGCCACACAACCCGCTCTCACGCACTGGTCTTTAGGCTCGCCCTTGTTGGAGTGCTCATTAGTCAGTGCACTGATGCAGAGTAGCCCTGTCATTAGCTGAGAGCTCTCTGTCCTCCATTCCCTTTCCTCTGTTTTATTCTTCTTCCTCTGCTTAGGATTCATCTTCATTTTATCTCGGAGGCCGGGGGCAGTCCAGAGATTTACATGACAAAGATCTCCTTAATCCCACTGAAGTCTAAATACCTTCCGCAGCCTGTCTTTATTAGCAGAACCGAGATCAGGTGTCCTAATTGACTTTGCCATTTCAGTCACTTGTTAATGCCCAAGATGAAACTGGTAAGGAGACAGTTGGTTCCAGCCACAACACTGCACCACAAGCATTTTCTTAAAATATTAATATGAGTTACAGATCACAATTTCAGGGAAGGTGCCCTAGGGAATAGTCCAATTGAGACTTAATTCGGCAGACATGCTTGCTAGAGACAGGTATGTAAATGGTTTTGTTTTACAAGAACCTGGGTTGTCTAGACTAGGTACTATTGGATATAATGCAGTGTGTGGACCAAATACATCATCAGGCAGTTGCTGCACTGTGGGAGTTCTGATCCAGACAGGCTGTACCAATAGAGGATCCTCATACTGCCATGTACTATGGAGTTGATCTATACCTTCCATTAACACAATGGAAGTTGTTAAAGGACTCTTTCCAGCAATGGATGTCATCCTGGACCTTAACTCAACAGTTTTCAGCTAATCTTCTGCTTCTCCATGATTTGACTGAGCTGCTAATGGAATCAAGCTTATAGAGAGATAAGCTTGATTGCATCACACCTGCTTTACTACAGACTACCATCTGTTGTGCGGATAAGGAGATGATCAACTCTGTTGTTTAGGGACATATTGTTGGTACTCCTGGCATCATGGAATGGGGAACCAAAGGTACACAGGGCATACCTTGAGGTATGGCTTGGTAGTGACTTGAGGTACCCTTGTGACACACTACATCATCATCTAGAGAGAATCATTTAGTGAATCACTGATGTGTGTATGTACAGATTTGTCTGCATGATGTTAAAGTCCCTCACTTGCCAGTTTCACACTGAATTAACATGGACCATAAGCATGCTTCTGCTACCAACTCTGTCTCCCAGTCAATCTGATAGTGTAGTTCAGTTTCAGTTCCAACATAGTCTGGGTTCTCTACTTGTTGGTCTAAAAATGTAAAATAAAACTAGCATAGCAGTGGGACTAATTACTATTTTGTGAAGGGATGGTGTGGTTTCAGATTGGTGTGCCCAGGTTAGGTTGGAAAAGGTATAATTAATTTCATAATTTATTTTTTCCATAGAAGTTTCATAGTTATTGCTTCATTCAAAGAATTGATCAGAATTCAACTAAAGTTTGGCAGGTTTATAAAAAAATGATTGAACACAAAGAGTGGAAGTCAGAAAAATAAATATTAGAAGTGACATTGAACAATTTCAGCTGTAAAAAAGAAATCTCCCACTACATGCTGCTGCCACCACCGTGTTCTAACATGGGACTAAGGTTTGATGTTTTGTTTTTATTTCATCCATCCTTCCATTTTCTGTTCACCCTCGTCCCTAGAGGGGTCGGGAGTTTTTTTATTTCATAGTTTCTTATAATATTTTAGTCTCTAAATATTATATTAGAAATAAATATTTACAATAATGCTGAAAAATAGTTCATGAAAACATGATTCCATACCACAATATGATATGGAATCATACCATATTACCCTAAAACATATACATATCACCCTAAAATAACATTTTAGGTTATTTTATCACCCTAAAATAACATTTTAGGGTGATATAATTAAAACTGAAGATTATTGATATACTTGATTGTAAGACAAAACTCTTACATTTCCCAGAATTTAAACAATAGTTAATATTAGTTAGCAAAAGTGTTAATGTTCAACAACAACAAATAAATGGTATGCAAGACTTAATATATGGTTTCAAAATAAAAAGTATTCATAAAGTACATTATGAATACATAACATACTTTATGTATGTTTATACATAAATATACATACATAACATAAATAAGCATGTTTATTTATATTCATAAATAGACAAATATCTATGTTTATTTATTTAGACATAAATAGGAAATATGTTTTCTATTTATGTCTAAATATTTAGCATAACGGTTTACAGTCAGGTCCATTTATTTTAGGGGTGTTTCCACACCTATAGTTTGTTTATTTTGGTCTGAATCAGTTGATGAGTGCAACTTGTAATTTTATTCTGGAGAATTGGCTTGTCATGCAGAGAAAACTCCAAATGAACCATAAACTGTGATTAGAAACACTATTTCTGCATCTAAATACGAAGTGGCTCATCATTTGGCTGCAACATTCAAGTGACGATGAAGAAATTAATAGACCATAGAAGTGGCAGGAAAAAACACTCAGAAACCAATTTGAGGGGCTTTAATCTCACTTTTGTGCGATAAGAGGGCTTTTTCATTATTTCGACTAATTCTTTCACACTCGATCCGTGCTTAGGCTGGAACTGAACGTTCGTTGGAAGTTCATTCCTTTCCTTAGAGAATTACATGATGGAAAAAGTAGGTGGTTAAGAACTAGAGTTTTAATTACTGTAGCTAATTTGAAGAGGAAACTGTGCCTTTTTGTGTGTTTTACAGCGTAGTGCTAACGGTTTGGGCATTATAGTTAAATATAGCATGTGCTTGTTTAATAGTAAACTCACAGAGATGAGGTCTCGGCAGCCAACAAGTGTCAGTTGTGTACCATTAAAAAGGCATGTTTGTTTTTTATTTTGTATGATTATCATGTCATCTAAAAACTAAACACTTTTTAAGTCTCTTACTACTTTTGCTTGAATTCCAGAAACCAGCAGTGAAGTTAGCAGGGAGCACAGATTGTATTACATCATGCCAAATTTCAGCCTTGTAAAATTGTATCCAACTAGCTTTGAATTGATTATTTGATTGGTCTTTACCAATATACGAGGTTTTAAAATAGCAATGCTAACAACACAAAGAACAACAATGCAATCAGCAAAACCACTAAACACACACTGAGAAGAATCGCTGAAGTAATTCAAGTTACACACAAAATTAACTTCTTATGTTTAAAACTGCTTTGTAAAAGGTTCTGTAAGTTTAACTAATTCAGAAGGGCATTGTTTAGCTTCCAGCAACAAATTCCTTTTTCTCAGGAAGGAGACACAAATCTATCAAAGCATCTCAATCTAATTCATATGAAAAACATCCACACGCAGGGTGCATGTGAAGATTATCCTCCATCATTTCCTCCCTTTCTCTCCATTCCTTCCAAACGCTCCTGACACTAATGTTTGTTTGTCATGTTTAGCTCCATGGGTGATGAATCCGTCCCAACGAGGAGATCTATTCATTATCTCGGGATGCACAACCCTGCATTCCATATCCTAATTTATCTGAGTGGAGACAGAAACAGCACACGCACTGATGGGACACCCCTGCTGAATTCCTGCAGGGCTATCAGTCGTCTTGCTGCTGTTTCTTATCTCTGACTTGGCCTCTTGTTTACAGACACCATCACTTAAGTACAACATCCTCTAATATATTGCTGGCTAATGACTGTGTTAGACGAACTATCAATCTGTGGGCATCACCGGCGTCCAGGGAGAGTCCAAGGAATGAAAAAGTCCAGGCTAGATTTGAAAGTTGCTCGAAAACACAAGTTACTGGCTAAATCTGATTTGTGGGCTTTTCCTTGTCACGTAAACAGTCATTGCGTCCAACCTGCTGGGCTGCCAGCTAGCCATCAACAATGCAATTAATGAACACAATGATGATAGCTCCAGGAGGACATTCCTCTTTGCTCATCGTGCATTCCGCACTGCATGCAATTACAAATGACCAAACACTCCATATAATAGCACATCATTTAGCCGACGTACTTCGCTGGCTTGGCTCCCTGCGTACTCCACACTGGCCATCAAAATCTCTGTGATAGAGCACATTAATTACACCCATCCAGAGACAGCTATGATTACAATTTCACACGTTTGAATGGACTTCAGCCATTTGCCACAAAACTGCAGAGGCAGAGCAATGACTTTAGTGAAACTGAGGGAAGGGAGGTGGGAGAGACATGGGGGGGGGTTGGGTCGTTCTTAATTCTCCAGAGGACTGCAGATGCAGGATATGTGGACGCATGGATGCTGACAGTTCTGGCGTTTATGCGGTGTGCTGTAATTGCATGCAAATGGGCCCGAATCTGTATCTTAACACGTCTTCATTAGCTGGTGCGCACGTGTCTGTGGCTCTGATGGAGGGACAATGGAGGGTTGAAGTTAATTCTTAGCAGGCTGATTCTGTTTTCATACTGGACAACTTTAATTAAACGAAAGATTAAGTTTTGAGGGGATGGTTTAATGCGTTGAATCCCATGAGTGCTCTAATAAACAGCAGAATGGAATCAGTCAGCGGATATCTAATGAAGTTGAAAATAGACATAGACGTCTATAACGCCACCACCAAGTGCCTTATTTCTTACTTTAAACACATCTCATCAACATACAAAATGAGTTTCAGTTGCATTGCTAATGGCTTTATAGATATGATTACACTTGATAATTATGGGCCTTCACTTGTAAATTTTATATGTTTATTATGTTTTGCAATGAAAATGTTTCATTACGAGTAAGGAAAGGATTGCCACTGTGGTTTATCATCAACCGAGTCTATTTAAAGTTATTTTAGAGACGATACCCATAATCTTAACATGTTGGAGGGCTGAACAATTTGTTACTAAAAAAATAAATTCTAATTCCAGATGAATGTATGAAAAACACAATTTATAAACTGGTCAATTTTAGACTAAATTTTTCTGTATGAATTACAAATTCTTTTTGATAAACCTTTCCTTTACAAGGCATGTCCAACTTTTTTTCTTTTATGTAAGATGCTAACACATCATTATGTAGCATGCCTGTTAGCACAGAAATTTATGTAGCAGCACAGACATGGAATGACACTGAAAATGACAACAATAATTGTCGTATTTTACTCTGATCCTTAATTTTGATCTGTGAAAATTAGGTAATATCTCACATTGTGTCAATCAACCAGTAAACCATGTTGCACAACATCCAAAGGAGAAAATGACACGCTGAGCTTCAAATTGAGACTAAACTGAGAAGTACACCCCAGCCCAAATTAACAACAACTATCCCTTCAAGCTTTAACCCCTAAATGTGACCCATGATCCTCTAATCCCAACTTTCATGACCCTTAAGAAAACTATTGGCTCCCTATGAAACCAGTAGTGCCAGAGAATGTCAACCCTTATCCCTTATTTCTGTTCTTGAACCACCACTGTCACTCCCCATTTCAGCATGTTGATTGTTGCCAGATCAGCCAGTGAGATGACTGACTGCTGAGTGCAGCTAATGAGTGGCAAACAAGAAGGGAGATCATGACAGCAGAAAGCGAACCCTGCATCTACACGTCAGACAATTTCTCCTATTTGTCATCACAATCTCTCAAGAGCAAGCAACTTTTTATCCAAGAACATGGATGGATCATGGAGGTGAGGAAACTTCAACTTAACTGAAAATAAAGATTATAAAAGAGACCTCCTATACCTCATCCTTTGCCAGCTTGTCAGATTTGGTGGATTTGAAGTTGTGCTACACCATTTCCATTTTCACAAGACAGACTGAACACTGCTCTATGAGATGTTCATAGAGGAGAGGAACCCTAGTAAAATGTGTTGAAGTTTGCCGTTTTCACATGACAATGTATAAAAGTTCTATATTTTTGCAATACATTGCAAATTGATTTTAATTTAACAATCAGTTAGTACAACATAAAATCATTAGTGGATCAACAACTTCATATCTTTATTATGTTTTGGTCTATATAAATCATGACCATCCAGAGTCAGACCTAATGTACACGGCAGCTCACGTGATATTCATTTTCTGCAGCAAAGGATGTCGACGCAATTTTTTTTTCTTGTGTCTGGAGCCATTTTGACCTGTAATCCCCAAGATTATATAGCGGCTAAACTGCCCACTGTGTGTTTTCGTGCTCTTTATCAACTCCTGGTATGGTAGGCTGAGAGGACTGCTGGCCTCTGGATGCCCTTAGCCTGACATTCAGGGATCACAGGGGTAGCTCGCTGTGCGCGTGCATGTGGGAGTGTGCTTGGGCCATCACAGGTGTCTCCAATGCCCTTGGGGCGGAGACAGGCTCCTATGGGGTAACAGCAGGTCAGAGGGCACAGCAATTACGGAGCAGTTGGAACCATTAATTAGCCAATATATCACTTACTCTATTGTTTGGGTTGCCTGTGTACACTAAACTCAGAATAACCTCTGGACAACTGTCCTTCCTCCTAATATTTCTGGTTAGGGTTAAGTCTCCCACCTCAAATAACCCTGTGAGCTCCATACAATAGCGCTTCACTGATACAAATAGTCATGGCAGAAAATAACAAATAAGTTCTGGAACCTGAGAGATGATGTGTGGCATCGAGAAGGAATCTTTCAACTCTCTGCCCCGTCTTCAGGCAACATGTCTCCTGAATACTCATCAGTTATTTTATTCTATTTTTTTTCTGAAGTATTTACCTATGATCCAAGCCCGCCTTGAGCACTTTTATTTTCTTCTCTGTGCCTCCAAGCCAGGCTGTGAACTTGCAAAGGCTGCGAGAAAAAGACACTGAAAAACTCAGAGAGGGGGAAGGGTGTATCAAAACCTGCAAGCTTGAGAGCTCAGCAGCTGAAAGGGAAGCCAGGTAGGTTGAGGTTCGTTAGGAATCACATAAGCGCCAGGGAATAATGGGGATTGACATGGCCACCCACATGAGGGAAGAACAGACTGCTCAGACAGAGGAAAGCAGCTACACAAGAGAGGACTTGACTCTCAAGAGGGTGATCACGCAAGTGGGACCCTTTCACGGGAATGTCGTCCGACCCCCTGCAAGCCTCCCAGGGCAAGTGGGGGTGGGCGATATCCTAGTGAGGAAAACACACCACCAACACTTCAGCTCAATGATAAGGCTCCTCTTGCTCCTCTCTAACCCACAACCAAAAGGAAAAGGAAGAACTTCGAAGAGTTCCTCTGGAGCCAGCAGAGGCCGATCTGCCAAGACACAGAGTGATTGACAGGGGCTGACGATAAAGGCAGAGAAGAGCAGCGTTGAAGGATAGCGGCCTCATGATGGAGTGCTCATGGGGAAAAGTAGCTATTGAATCCTCTTTTTAATCTGTCTGTCAAGGTTATTGAAAGTGCTGTCTTCGTTATTGCGTGCCAGCCTTGGACTTGAAGGGGCCATAAGTATGAGAACACACCCTTTTCTGGTGAGGGGATAAACAAGCTGAGGCAAACACATACACAGATAAAGAATGTGTAATGTGCACATACACATCAAAGAAGAGCAAACAAGCATTGCCGCTGCAATGGGTGTGTGTGCATGTCCCTCGATGGACAGAGCATCGGTGTCCCATAAGAGGTTTTGGTGCACTCATCCAACTGATGGCTGTCCTTTTTACCCCAGACGAGCCGTACCCCCTGTGTGATGTTGCTCCAGTTCAGGTGAGATCGAGAGGGCTCCACTCCAATCTGGACCCGCTTTTCAATCAATGTTCATTGGCGGCTCCGGCAATAAGTTGTCAATGGGATTCTCATTGGAATTCAAGTGTGCTTTTAAATAATATTGTAAAGCAGTGAATCATACTGACAGATGACTGGGTGAGTGGCAGTTGAGAGCTTGTCACGGAGTGAATTTTAATCAGAGGGGATGGTGTCAGGCAGAAGCTGATGTACACCGATACTGCCTTTTCCTGTTGTGCTGTATAATCTTTTATAGTAGAGAAACATCTTTCAACACCATTCAGGGTAAAACTAAGAATCTTAATAATATAAATGCTTCATCAATTAAAAGCTCTTTTTTCAGCAAGGTTCTGTGGAGTTAACAGTAAGTTTTCTTCCTAATGGTAGACAGATGCCATATCACGTTTTCAAAAAGCTTTATGAAAATGTAAATAAATCCTAGTCGTGGAAGCCAACAGATACTCAGCTATCTTACTTATACTTCAGGTAAACTTTAGCAGATTAAAACAACTCAAACTGAAAGTGTTTATATACAACCTATAAGCAGATATTAATCTTCAATTTTACAACATTTTCTTTAACATTGTCAAAATTTATTTTCCACCAAGTAAACATTTTCTTTAAACCTAATTATATAGAACATGTAAAATTTAATCAGGGCTTTGCAGCCTAGGAGCTCAGAAGAAGTTATTTGAAGAAGTTCTAGCATCTGATCAGCATGCTTCCTGGGTGCATTATTTTGAAGTTGCCTGTGTCCCACTGACCAAACACTGCAAGACAATATATCCCTTCTGTTCAGGAAACACTCTGGGATGCCCCAGGATGCACTAGGTAAAGGGATTTTCCGTCTCCCTCCTGGAATGGTTGCCCAAACAACCCAATCTCAGATAAGCAGCAAACACTGGATGGATAAGGTCTCGTGCTGATAGCAACCGGACAGCGCTTTACAAGACATGCTTCACTTTAAAGAGGAATACTGTGGCCTTTTAATATCACGAAATCTTGTCACACCACAAGAAGCTGCCACTCAAAACTTTCTATTTTATTTAGTGTTTGTGATTTTTACCCTAAGAACCACAGGTTTCTATTTCTGTTGAGCCTGTCACAACGTGTCCATTGCTGTGTTGGGGCTTTCACAATATCCAACAAACATAGCAATCATGTGTGTGCTTGACGCGAGTTTTTTAGATTTGACATAATATATTGGAACGTCTTGTTAAGATAATCTTTTGTACTGATAACAAATGATTTGATTTGTTTTCCCACTACAAGAAATAAAAGACTTTTGGTGAAAAGTCTTTACTGCACGTTCTTGCCCGTGCAGTAAAGAGAGATGCGCGTGTCGTTTGTTTTTCTCTCCAAAACTAGTTCACCTTGGACAGCATGGCTTCACTGCCTCAAAAGACCTCTGCTATCTGTTTGAGGGAGGGTGACCTGTATCAGTTGGGCTATAGAGGTGCCCCACAGCATGTTGTTTTGGATCACAAACTATAGGATTACTCCTATAGATGCTTGTGAAACACAGACTCTACATATCAGTGGGTTTTAGAAATATACCTTGCTTGACTGGACTATGACTCCAACACATTCTCACCAAGCTATTGAGGGAATCATACTACATGAAATAATCATTTTTAAAAGGGAGTTTAGGATTTATAAATAGATGTCTGCTAAAGAGTGGCAAATGGAAAATAAGGGATCAGTGTGCCACCAATGAGCTTTATATCTGAAACACACTGACAAAGCATAAAGCATGAAGCAATGTAAAAATCAATAAACGGTGGAAATAATGCGATTGTTTTGCTCTTCACAGCATTTTGCTTTTATGTTAGACATTTCCTCTGACCAGAAATTCTTTTCATGTTCTTTTCCCAAGTTCTCACATGAAAATAAGTTCTTTCACTTCTTGAAAACCTTTCCACAGCTGGCGCTATGGAAAGGTGGCTACAGTGTCACAATTCCCATCTGGGAGTGAAAGTGGAAGTCAAAGAAACACTGCCAAATGTCTTTTCAGTGTTCAATAAAATATATTGTTTATTTATACACACAATTATACCCACAGAAAGACCAAATATCCATCAAAGTGGGACCTTAAACTAAGAAAAACAGATAGAATTTTACTAGTGTTGTTTCTCTGGTTACCGACCAGAGAAACTATATCACATGATAATAGTTTTATCACCTTCAAACTAACTTAATGGCAAGCTAAAATAACACTAAGTTGGACACCAAATTTATTCATGCCATCATTTGAAAACAAAGGCTCTTCTTTTTGGAACTATTCAAGAAATATAGTAAAACTGACATGCCAAAATCTGTTCTCTTTCCCAGTTGCGTGTAGAAAATTGCGTAATTTTGTTCTCAGCCTCCTGTCACAAACCCTTTGGCAACCGTTTCATCCTTCTATTCTAGCAATGCAAATGTGTGATTGGTCAAAAATTCATGGGTGTTTATGCAGAAAACAGCTTCAACTACTCAACTTCCATTAGCTGGTTTCTTTACCAGAGAGCAGGATGAATAGTTTTAACAAACCTGAGGAATATGTACTGTTGCACCAAAACACTGAACACAACCTGCTCCTTTTTGGTCCAATGCAGCGGACGAACATCCCAGGATCCATATCTCACAATGACTGGTGAGGGTTGGAACAAAACCAGACCAGAAAATCAGAAGTAGTACTTTTTCTTTTTTCCACCACAACTGCTGCAGGATCTAGGTTACTACAAACAATGGCCCAACCTGCCTATTTCTTACTCAAGCATATCATCCCTCAAGAATAGGAGCCCAAGACATTTAGTTAAGACAAAATCTGACTCCTTGCCAAGAGGAAAAAAATCTTCCTTGTACCAAGGACTGAGACTCAGAAATGGGCAGTCATACTCTTTGTTGCAGACTAAACACTTCAGGAAGTGAAGTGTTTAGACACTTCCTTGACATCGTCTTTGTCAATGTCAAGAAAATATAGAACAGTATGGAAACTCTGCCGATGTCCATTTGCATGCAAAGATGTGTGAATTGTATGTCCAACCTAAAAGAACAAAATGCAATCAAGATCTACTCAAGGTTATTTTAGTAGGTAATGGCATTACATATGGATAGAATAGTCTTTTTCCAAACGCCATTAAATCTATGTTATTGAAACATGATCCTGAAATGAGTCCAAGCATATGCACATTAGAAATAATTAATTGGTTCTGTTTTTCTGAGAGTAAAGACAGCACAACAAGGTGGGATTTGAATGTTTATCAGTATTAATTGTTTCTACACTGAAACATGTTTTTTTCACAATTTATTTCCTTTCCTCGACCCTCTGTGAGAAGCAAGTTATTCACGTCCTTTGGTTAAAATCGATTGACGTCCACTCATTTGAGCTCCATTCAAATCCCAAATAAAAGACAGTCCTTTAGAATTGAGCTTTGCTGAGCAAGGAGTGCTACTTAAAAACTGGCATCCATCCAAGAAAAATAACCTTCCATTCTTTCATTCATTTCATTTGAAAACTTGGTCACAGATTGCCCTTAAACATAACAACTTTCATATGGCGACAACGCAGCTTTGTTAACCCTTGCAAGGCTAGCCTCTGTCAACAAAGTGGCCTGAAATTACCAAATAATCCAAGAACCACTGCTTTTCAGAGGGCTCTACCTTGTATCAAAAGCTTACCTTGCCTTTTATTCAAATTTTTCTGCATTATTTCACTATTCATTTCTGTAGAATAATAGACCTTTGGAGGATATAAATCGGTGAAAGATGTGCTCTTGTGCAGAAAAATTTGTTATTTACTCACGAGGAGCCAGCAATTTGTGCTGTCCCTGAACTAACGTGACTATCGAGAAAAACACATCAAAAACAACTATATGTGAATACATTCTTGGTTTATTCAGCTCTGCCAGTGTGTCCTTTAATAATAGATTTATTAATCTGCAGCTGAGTGTTTCTGCCATGCAAATGCTGTGTTTATGAACGGCCATGCAAGTAATGCCTTGAGCAATAAAATCATCAGCAAGTGTTTACCCTCTGGTATATGAGCATGTAGTGCCTCGCAAATGTATTCCAACCATCTTAACTTGTTAAAATGTTCCCATGTTACAATCCCTGCAATGTATTTTGTTGAGCTGCCATGAAAGCAGTTCTTAAAAGTGAAGTTGAATGATGGTGTATGTGTTTTAATAAGTAATAAGAGGGTAAAATCTCCTGGAACCAGGAAGATGTGTTGATCAGATGGGAAGATGGATGCAGCTACAAATTTGAGGGAATAAAAAAGCATATTAATTAATCAATAAAATTACTAAATTCTAAACTATGATGAAATGCAGTTACTGTGAGCAGCTTAGTGATACAAATCACACTCCATTATGAGGCTAGTGTCCAAAAGAAGTGCATTACAAATTTTTTCAAGAGCAGAATTTGTGCTTGATTGCCATTTACCTAAAAAAAAAAGTAGCAAAAAATAGTTCTTATTGTCAGTTTTATTGTTATAACAATCGAAATATAAAGTAGCAGGAAGTCCATATTCATATTCCTAAGTCCATATTCCCCAGCCATTTTTTGCTGCCACTACTTTGCTTCACTATAGGAATTGTATTTTTGTTTTCTAAATATCCAAATGTCTCAAGTTTGTTTCTCGCCAAACCAGATAAAAATCTTTCATTTCTTAAACAGAATCACCAACTCGTCCAATGGACTACCGAAGTTTGTAGTTCTAAGATGAAAACGGAAAAAACTTCTACAAGTCATTTTTGCTTAAAAGAAAGCATCACACTTGAACAGAAATTAGCAGGTGTGTGTGGATATATTCAGCATTGTGCGTACTGCGCGTACTGGTGAGTGTATATGTGTGTGCAGTCACAACATATGTTGTAGCCAGTTGGGGAATAGTTTTCCCCAGAGAGCAGTCCACACAGCCCTCCAGTCAGGGGCTCAAATTAAAGGGAGCAGCAGCATAGCCATGCCTCATCCGCTTTAATAGCATTTTAACTATTATTGGAGCTTTTTATATATATATATATAAATAAATGAACATTCGGTGATGTTGGTCATGGCGGCACGCCTATGTAAAGGACATTGCCACAACAGCCTCCAACTGAACTATGACAGGCCAATTAATGGGCCTTCATTGGGAAACAGTTGTTACATAGGTCACCTAAGAAGTGTAATTAGAAAGCATTGTAAATTCTTATTTTTATTGAGAATGCTTAATTAAAAGAGGGAACGCAATCAACTGCGAGTCTTTATATCAAATGCGCACTGCTATGATTTTTATTGGAAAATAAAAATAATCTAAAAAAAAAAAAAGACTGGTTATGAGGCGCTCTCATGCTACAGTGAGCATACACACAGCCGCACAAACACACATAAATGTCGCCCATGAGGCTTGATAGATGTGTCACAGTGGGGATGTGAATGGGAGCCAATTACATTTATAATGTCAAACGTGCTGCCGAAATTAGCTTCAGTATTATTATGCGAACGCTAATTGCAAGGAAATGCTAAAATGATTTAAATCACCGGGGCTATTTCCAGACATTAAGGCATTCTGAAGATAGCCACAGTACTAACAATTTGTACCACCCTTTTTATAATTACATTTAATAGGTTGTCTTATCAGCTCTCTAAAAGTGGATTTGGATTATCGCAGGCCAGACCAGTCCAGTCCATCAGAACAGATTTTTTTTTTTTCGACTTTTTTTTTTTCTTTTTAGGTGATGAGTGCTGGCCACCTTGTTCATCAGAGGAGAAGGAGAGATAATGTTCTACGGGGTTAAACACTTGGATTGCCACTTCAGAAGGCAAAATGGAACAGAACACCATTGGCAAGGCCATCCTTTGTATTTTCAAGAAGGTCCACCACTGGCATTCAACGCCACTTAGCTTCCCACCACAATAGATTTCCTACAGTATGCAAAGACACATACAGAGCGTGTTGCCAAGCCGTCCTCAGAGCTGACCCCATCCGGCGGCACTGACCCCGCCATTGTTGGCGCTCCAGGCATTCAGATTGTATGCAAATAAGGGCAGCGAATAGAGGGAAGGGAGCAGGAGACGTGCTTTGTTATTAAGCAAGACTTGAGTCTGCTTATTAATTTTCAGGGCCTTACACTTGAGCGCTGCTTTGAATTATGACAGTCTAACAAAGTGCTTCAGTATGTCTACTATCTATGCATGATCATTTAAATAAACAATAATAATAAAAAATTAAAGTTAGTTTATTATAAGAATTGTGACTTTTTCAAGCTTTTCCGACCCATTTGATTTCTCTATAGATTAGTTTGAAGAACACTCCAAGCTTAGACTATAAAGTAATTCACCGTTTTTCACAACTGCAGCACGCGAATCCATGATGAGGAATGGATATGACTGTGTGAAAATCAGCAGGTGGAGGAAGGAGATCAGCGTGTTATCGTCATGGGCCGCTGGGGGGGGGGGGCTTAGTGCTCTCTGCCTGCAGCACCCGAATTATCCACAGGTGTACAATCAGCAACATAAGCAATCGGCCTCTTTACCTTAAGTCCACATCATCCTTGGCGCAGCCATGCGGACCCAGGGTGCCACTCGGAGCTTACAAGGAGATTAAGGCCAGGATCTCATGAAGAAGTATGTTATGTATCATTCATAAAGCAACATATCAGCTCCAGGATTTAGCTGTTTAACCTACGGGTTAAGTTGTTTTGTGATGTTTTTCCAATTTTAAATGATGTTACGGTGTGTACAGTGCAACAAACTTGGGAAGACAATGGAAAAAGAGGCTCAGAATTATCCATATAGGCTCAAATATATTTCTTTATTGCCTAAACGTATTGGACAAGCCTGTTTCTATAATTAGTTATTCAGTTAAACAAATGATGGACTAAAATGAGCTCAATTTCCATTCCGATTGATATTGTTTTGAAGGGCAATCTTGTTTACACTAAATAATCCACTTTATTTATGGTTTTGGTTGTGTGTGGTTTTAATTTTCTTTTTATTTATTGCTTTAGGTTGTTGGATGTTGTCTGGTTAGAATGCTTTCCACATGATTTACTAGTGAGTTCATAGGATTTTTGACAATTCTCAGAGAGCATTTTTCAGGTTGGACACTGATGTTGGACAGGGAAGTCAAATTCCTTGTTCAGTCATATCCTAAAGAGCCTTGTGTTATATACAGAAAAAGTCACATTGGAACTGAAATGGCAAACTCCAAACTGGAAAATAAAATTGTCTTCGCATAGTGACAATGAGTTGAGTTGTAAAGAAGCCATAGTTTTTCTCCAGCCATCAAAAAACTCTTTGTAAAATTCTACCTGGATATTTAACTACTTCTATCAGAAATGGTGGATCTCATTTCGTTTTGGAGCACCCGATTATGCTTGCTTTAAAATCTAATGATTTGAGGAAAAGTTTAACAATTTGGGACAAATTGTCCTTCATTAATTGCAATACAACAGTAGTAAAGCAAAACGGTCCCTCTCAAAACATTGCTCTTTTGTCATTCAGGTCCAATTTCATATTATTTGCAAAGTCTGACCATGATGTAGGCAGCTGCAATCTACACTCATGCTTTAATTTTTGTTCCTTTTTGACTTCCTTTTGGTCCATCTCACCATATTTCAACATCTTCTATTCAAAACTGGTTTTAGAATAATTAAAAGAAGATAACATTAAGTTTCTGAAATTACCTTGACATTAACCCTGATGAAAAAGGTATGGTCTATGTCCAACCAATTTAAATAAGCTCTACCCTTTTTGACAGAAGTGGTTAAATACCCAGTTTAGAATTATGCTAGAAAGTTATCGATTGATACAAAAAGAGTGTTATTTCTTGGGCGCTTGGAGAAAAAGAGTCACTTGAGCCTTTATGCAAGAAGAAAAGAAAATGTGCAACAACTTTTCTATATTTTGAAAATCAACTGAATTATGTTCTGTATAAACATTCCAGTCTGAAAGGGGAATAGCATCTTTAAAGGCTTTAGATTAATATGATTTCATGCTCATGGTCAGCAAACTCCACCAGCATTCTACAAGATGCTCAGACGCAATTATCTACCATTAATTTGTGATAGACACAGAATATAACTCTGTAATTGGAAAAAGGTTTAAATCCTCTATATTGCTAATTTTCTTTAGCAATAACCAATTTACGGGCTTCATTAAGGTTAAACAGGCATCCAATAACAGGGATTCACATCCAGCACATATAGAACGTAATTTAATGATTTATGTGCTACCAAAGGCAGTCTCCAACCAATACTTTCATAAACTTGTATAAGGCAATTAGTAAGGCTTAATACGAAGCCTGAGTTATTATTTTTAAGTAATTTCCATTTATATATCCAATAACCAACAGCAACATGAGTGAAGACTGCTTGAGAAGGAAGCCTGACCAGCGTTTCCCTCTCCAGAAGTGACATCAAGACCCACCAGGTGACTTCAAAACACAAAACAGATTTAATACAGTTGTCTGCCATTTTACGATCACTTAGCAAGAGTAAGAGTAACTGAAATAAACTGAACTGAGTTCAAATTTATTAGAAAAGTATGACTTTAGATCTGGCTGCTTTGAATTTAATTGGATTGGTACTTTATTGTATCCTACTGAATTGGAAAGATGGCATGGTTAAAACCAGCCCCTTGTACTAAACTTTGCTTCGTCCAGAGTGCCTGGGCTCTGGGAATAGAGAAGCGATTGCTTTCTGGAGGCATAAAATCTATTAAGGTTTTAAATTTTACCCAACCGCTAACGTTTGTTCGTGGCTTATGTAATGTTCTACGAAGGCTACCAGAAATTCCCTCTACTTTAAAAAAAAAAAAAACAACACTCATCTATGGTCACCTATAGTGACCGAAAGAAGATTGCAGATACAAGTGGCCAAAATGTTTTGTTTTTTTTACAAGGTGTAAAAAGCTTCTCTTCTGAAGCTCGGTCATTTGCTGCTTCTCCACTTTGAGAGCCAAATGATGTGGGTTAGCATCTGTTTTATATCCCTAATGGACGCCTCCCATGGTCAGGTGTTCCAGGATTATTCCAATACGGGAATAATCCTGGGGACTTCCTCTAGGACTGGGACTATGTTTCTCAGACATGGGCACGCCTTGAGATTCCTCCAAATATCTATGCAGAGGGAATTTTAGTCCTCTTTGCAAAGGCTGTTATCCCTGCAACCCGCTCCCAGATTAAGCAGAAAGCACTGGGTGGACAAATGGATTTTATTTAGGTGCATCAGAAAAAAAGCTCCTCACGAATCAACACCACATTAAAAATGAATTTAAAAATCTGAATAAGATTGATGTTTATGGCAGTGTAACAACATAGGAAAAAGGTCGATAGTAAAAGCTCTTATTAAGATGCTATAGTAAACCTGTTCTCTTTAATTTACAATTTAGGTTAATTACTCTATTATTGTAAAGGAATGTCAGCAATTTATGTATCTAAAAGTTGTGGATTTATTACTTATGTATGTCGAG
This sequence comes from Poeciliopsis retropinna, assembly GCA_010277075.1. Classification (NCBI taxonomy): domain Eukaryota; kingdom Metazoa; phylum Chordata; class Actinopteri; order Cyprinodontiformes; family Poeciliidae; genus Poeciliopsis; species Poeciliopsis retropinna. The sequence continues at coordinate 7,118,535 of VMRM01000029.1, read as the reverse complement.
TTTATTGATTTTACCAGCATGCATCGCCCGAGCAGTGTTTGAAAAATTGCCTGCATTTTCCGGAGGTTCGAAACTGATGTACGATTCCTGAGACGAAAATTGACTTTTCTTTTTTTGTAACGGTGTTCTGTAGATTTACCGTGTAAACTTATAAAAGCACCCTGTGTGCCATCTAAATCAGTCTTACAAAGACGGACAGTGGCACTGAGCTTAGGAGAGAAAACCAGGGTTGATAATGTTGGCCTTGATTGGGGAGAGGTGGTAATCAAGCTGTGTGCAGTTAATTCTCTGATCCATTATGTGCTTACATACATAGGCCCACAGTGAATGATTGTGCTTGAACACACACGGCTTAAAAAAAACACACATGCACAACAAAAACAGGTGAGCACACACACAACAGGCTGAAAGGGCTCAATATGAAGCATCTCTATTTCTCCACCTCACTGTGAGTCATTAGCCATTCCAGACGTAGGGTGATCAGCAGAGCCAGCCTGGCCTGAGACAATTAGAGACCCCAGAGGTGGCTGCACATCACAATGAGCCCTGCGGCCATGATTAAAACATCAGCCGCTCTCTATGCAACACTGACAGGAAGAGGGGGGAGGGAGGGGAAAGCAAAAAAAAAATATGAAGGGACAGAGGCTGTAGTTTTTTTAGCTGTCTGTGATCCTACTTAAAAGACTGGTTTGTTTATTTTCGGAAGCGGAGAAAAGTCCTCAGAAGAAAAGTTGAGCTTCAGGTAGTTTTATTTTTGTGTGTATATATCTCGCTTTTATTTCCTTTCAGGACTTTAGCATCAAGTACATGTTTGACCTGCTTTAATATTCAGCAAAACCTACAGGAGCTCTGATCCATATAAACCTACAGCAGCTAGTGGATTACCAGTGCTGCAACATTGCTATCTCATTTGACATTTGTGGCTTTGATATGTATCTCAGCCTAGGGAGATTTAGCTAGCAAATCTCCCCTCCGAGTGCTTCAATGAGCAGAAGTGCATCTCCATTCAGAAAAGCTTAGAGGTGCTGGACAAACAGGAAGTGGGACACTACACCCTTTAAACCTCGTTACAACCATGAACGTAACTGTAAAATGGTGCAATCATGCAGTAGTTTGTGTTGCTCTATCACAAGAAGTATTACAATAAAATACATTGATGTCTGTGATTGCAATGCAGTGCACATTTAGGATGCTCACGCAGTAATGGCAAGTTTAGTAAGTCCGATCAAGAGGTGAAACTGTTAATCGAATTAAAAGGCCATGAAGAAGAGAAAATTAGGAAACATTTTAAGACAAAAAAAAAAAACTGGGCTATTCACGTTTACAATTTTGACAAACAATGAAGTGTTCACTAAAGGAATGTTATATTGATTGATTTTAGGAAATTAAATGTTTTATCTAAGAAAGGGATTTTTTAATTAGTTTAACTGCATACTTTAAGACATTTTAATATTGTATAAAAAAGGATCAAGTAAAATCTGCATAATGTGACAACTTCTGTTATCTGATTAATCATCCGTAAAACTGATTAGTAAAATTATGATTAGCTACAGTCCTATTCCAATCATTACTGGCTTAGATTTGGGCTAAGGTAACAAGTATCTTAACTGTATTTAATGGTTAGGATGTGTGTAATTCTCATGGAGTCCTTGAGTCAAAGGGGAATCCTTTCTAATCACATCTACTCCAACTGTGATCTGCCCTCAAATTCCCAGAACCCTCTTCTCCGGGTTGACCCAGTTCTCCCACCGCATCATCTTACCTTCTCCCAACACTCTGCCTGCTCAACCTTACCCTTAAAAGCCTGGCTGTCCTCTGATCTGTTCCGACATCGCCATTTACCCAAGGCAGTGGTCCTCTGGAGAAGACTTGGCTATCCCAGAGTCCCTGCTGTGGGCAGCCCTCTGTCCCTCTGTTCTTATGGTTCAGTCACCATTGAGTAATGCCACATGGGAGCTCTACACACTACACTGCCTCACCCACCATGGTTTCACCAAACACCCTTTGCACATCCAACTCTAATCATCATTTCCAAAGGGACCAGGTGAGAATCTTCATCCAGACTGTAGAAAATCTATGGCTGGTCGTTCAAACTCTTCTGCACTATAAAAAGTCAATTTGGAAGTATAAAATGTTAGCCATTTCTATATTTGAATCATAGTGGACAAATTCTAGCATTTAAAACTGAAATTCAATTAAAGATGTTGGTATCATTAAGGGTTAGTTATTCTCTTATGTTTCTCTCTAGCGGAGAACAGTAAGATTAATAAATTTTCCTCGCAATGTATTCTGCATGAATATGTTTATTAAAAGTTCAGAACTACCATGAGGGTTGTGAAAGAGTCTGCGTTGGAAGAAACATTTCTGATAAGTCCAGCGTTAGCTAGGTTAGCTACAGCGCTAATGCTAAGGTAAAGTTAGTACCGAGAAAGGCTTCTACTGAACCTTGAAATAGTCGTTGCTAATAAACAGCTGACCTTACTTTTGAGCTTGACCCCGGATCTTATATTGTCCAACACATAGATCTAATTTGTTGTCTTTTTGGATGCTTTCCCTCAACACTTGACTCGTTTCCTCTGCTTCATCTGCTCCACTAAGACAGGGCTTAAAGGAAAAACAGATGGTAAACACGGAAACCTGTTCAGAAAGAAATTGTACTATTGTACTACTTGTCAGACTAACTATTCAAACTATTCAAAATCAAGAGCAGTCTTTGACACAGTCTTACTTTAGCTGAAGACGTTTACAATCACTTTATATCTTCTTCTGTGTTGGTTATTACATCTGAGGTTATTTACTTTCTTAAATAGTTGGTCACATGACCTCTGTCTTTGCTGATTCAGCATAAGAGATAATTTAAACTATTTGCAATATTGCCTCTCTAAGTTGCATTGTCTCTTTCTTTGCTGTTGCCTCCATTTCATTTTTGGATAGTTTTCGTTTCTACAAAACTTAGCCAGTTTTCCGAAGGTCCTTAGTTCTATAGAGCAGTGGTCCCCAACCTTTTTATTATCGTGTTCCGGTCCACACTTGGCACTTGTTGCTGCGGCCCGTGGGGTCCGATTTTTTTTTTGTTTGCTCCGATTTGCCCTTTACGAAAATCTTACAACGTTATGCAGTGTGTGATGGTGTGTTGAATATGCCCGATACCCAATCGGGGATATTCAACATTGTCTTGGCCCCTTTATCGCAGCCTGTGGGGTTTCCCTGACTGGGAGCAGAACACAGCCTGTTGAATGTGACAAGTAGCCAATCAGAAAGCTTGGTGACGTAAGAACAGAGGGAATCCCAAACAGTTGACATGGCAACTGAGAGTCTGGAGGACATCGGAGGTGATATGTGGAAATGTTTATTACTACATATAAAAGACATTTTTAGATATGTTTATTGTATGTGGTTATGTTTATTCAGTTAAAAATGTTAACTATGAAAAATCATAACTCACCACCAAATCATAGTGCAGCAAATAAGAGCGGCTGCTCCTTTTATCAAACGCCTTTTCTTTTTGTTATGTCCACAAACGATCAATACTGATTCTACATCGTCATCGTGTTTAATTATTCTAAATTCACATATGGTATGTTGGGGGTTTTACGGGATTTCCTTCTGTTAACAGGATGTTCGTGATGTTTGGTTCCTGGAAACACGAACCGATCGAACCTGTTGGACTTTTATCGGCTCTGTGGTCACAGAAGTTTGGAAAATCAGCCGTCAATCCTTAAATCGTGCCGTGTGAACCAGAACTAAGACTCACAAGTTCTTCTCTCATCTCGACCACTGCCCTGATGCTCACTGACTCTGGTCGCTATGGTAACGTTTACATATCCCTTCAAAATAAGATAAATATGCACTACAAAAATGAACATTTTACTTACGTAAAAATTTTAACTCACGATAACGACTAATATCCGTGTTTTCTGGGTGCAAAACATGGATTTGTGCCTCAGACAAATGATCTGCTGGTGGGGATAAATTAGTTTGTTTTTTTTCTGTCGGCTGAACTGATTTTATGTCAGACACGAAACACTTTCAAAGGGAGCCCTGAGCTTGTTTCTCCCATCTGGGAGTGATGAGATACAATGACACCTGAAGTGTTGCTAATGTTCAGTCTGCTAGGTCTCTACGTGGAGAAGCAGTTTGAAGCTTCGTTGCCTCATTAATAGCCGGTAACCATATCATACAGAGCAGCTTGGAATGTGGGAATCACCTACCAGGGTAAATCCATTCTCCTGTCTCCTCTCTCAGCCTTTTCCCTTCACAAATAAATTTTCCAAAGATATCTGTTTCTTACTAATTTTGCTGCTTGTGGCTCGATGTTGGCGCGCAAGACGTAACCGAGAGAATCCGGTTAAAGGATTTTCAAAATAAAAGATCCTCCAGACTCAAATAATATATAAAACGGAAATATTTAACTATTTCTTGCACGGCTTGGTCCCCAACCACCGGGCCGGGGACAGGTTCTATAGAGGACTGACCCTGCCAAAATTGACAAACATAGAAATAAATAAATGGCTTGGTAAATTTTCCACTTAGAGCTTCAATTTGATGCAGACTGAATCCCTGTGGCTCCCTTTGTCACCTTACCTCCTACAAAGAGTAAGAAGGAAAAACACTACCTTAAAAAAAGAATGGATGCGTTTTATTTAGGTTTCACGCATTTAATATTTATATATTCTTGGCACTAAAATACAGTATATTGCCTTTAAATTCTTCCCAAACAAAACTGCTTTCATATGGTTAAGCCTATTGGTTAAATTGTACCATTTTATCAGTGCAACATTCTTGGACCTAACCTTTGGATGTTAATTTTATTTTTTTTTAGAAAGTTCATGGTTAAAGCTGAAAGGAGAAAGACTACCACTTGTCTAATGCAATACTGCATCTAATGGGGCCAAGTTGTGGCTGCTAAAGCTGTCTCGTTGCATTTGAGGTGTTGCAGCATCCCTTGTCCTGACACATGCTATAACAACTAATTAAATGTGATGGCTGATATTATTCAATTCGGAAACAGTCGTACCTCAAAGAGCAAAGAAAATTACAAAATTGATTTGATGACAGCTAAATTGCAAGAGAAGGCCTTGATTTAACCAGCCAATGTAAATGAGTCCAATTTAGAATCGTGTAATGCGGGCCGGGAGAACGCGGCGGAAAATGATCAGGCCGGGCCAGTCACAGATATTAAAATGAATTATATCTAATCGGAATTTTAGTCACGCTACATTAACTAATAGAAAGTTATTAACATTTCAAGAGCGCATGGAAGCGAAGGGGGGGGAGAAAAAAAGCTTTTGCCTGCAAAATTAACAGTGGCTGGGCTGACCCACGGGCCTGTGGATGTGAACACTGTAATGACAGCATAATGACATATTTACATTTAAAACCTCACTGGCTAATAATCAGATCCGGAATTAGACATTAAGTCAAGGAATATTTGGTTTACCCCCTCAGCCTCACTGTCTTACTTCAATCGTGTAAACTTTTAATCCCCTGAAAAAACAAACGGTTATAATTTAACAGAATGTAACCGTCTGCATCCATTTGCTGAGGATGTCTTTAACTATTTATAGAGAGCTATTTTAGTTCTTACGCCAAAAGCATAATTGAATTTGCTCTTCTCAAAATGTGACAAAATCCAACTAATCCATTTGCTCATAAGCTATGTCCTCCCACATTGAAAAGTAAAAAAGATAATAATAATAATAGTAAACATGTAATAGAGATTAACCAGGTTTAGCATCAACTAGCTTCATCAATTGAACAAAATGATCAACATGAAGCCCTAATACCAATTACTCCAAATAGTTGTTCAAAAACGGACATAAATATCTAAATTAGTCATACCTAATCATTTTTAAGTGATTTAAGCGAGTTTAACTTTAGCAGTAGCGCCATCATGAAATTAGCCAAAACTGAACACAAATTCTTTAAATTTATTTTAACAAATACTTTGTTGTTTAACTATTAAGTTTCATTCTACGACATTGACATTATCTCAGGCTTAAAAATCTAAGTTTGCTAGCAAGTTTGAGTTAGGGCTGTCACTAATCTAGCAAGGAAAGGATCACAGCCCTGACTCCAATGTCTCCCTGCCCAGATTTCTAAGCTCACAGCCAGACAAAGATTTAAAGAGGAGCAACAAAAACACAAGTGGATTAAAAGTGCTTGCTAACAACTGCCAGTGTCATCCAGAACATTGTTACTGTGAAATATCGTCTCTACTTCCTGGATATTTAACTGTTCATGTCATGAGACTGTCATACAGCAACAGTGTCTTCTTTATAGAGAGTTATAGCGACATTTAATTGTCGCTATAACTCAGTTCAATTCTTTTTGAATTGAACTGCTTCAACCCAATTAGTCTGACTGGTTCTAAGCTGGCGAGCGCTCCAACACAGAGGCGTTCTCAGACTTGTAGAAGTATATATAATTATTAAAAACAACTCAGGTAAACATATTGGCTTTACTGTGCTCCACTGGACCAATTAGAGCAACAGCAACAACTGAACAAACACATTCAACTAAATTCTAATTAAAAAATGTTTAAGGTAATTTGCTACAAAAAAAAAGTAGTCAAATGATGATAAAATTTAACCATGACAGAATATTGCGAAGTAATTATTTAGATGTAAAATAATTTCATTGACTAATATTTCATTCCTTTTTACAGTGTTTCATTCACTATATCTACTTCATCCCTTTGTTTCAGTGCTCCCGCCACTTGTCTCTGCTGTCTTGGGTTTAGTTATTCTAAATCTTTTATCTACCGTGTTACAGTAGAGTGCCATCTCTCTCGCTTGTTGTCTTTCATCCTCTTATAAAGTGCATCTATAGAAATATTTGCCGTCTTTGTGTTTCTCTCTCTTGCGATGAGCCCAGCCTGTCATTAGGCTACAGGGCCATCCCTGACAGCTTTCTTTACCCCTGGCAACCGAGTTTTGTATTTTAAGCGTTTTACTTTTATATTAATTTACTTTTCTCATCAATATCACTTAAGCGTCGTGTAAGTCTTCAGTCTGCAGGGGGGTGTTTTTATGTTCAAGGGCTAAAAAGAACACAGGCGAGTGCTTAAAGACACAGCTTTTGAGGCTGTTAATACCTGGCAGGTTTTACTAATTTTCAAAGCACAGTGAATCTCCATAATGGAGCGGCACCCACCAGTCAGCCAAGGACAACGCAGGCATTCAAAGGCGTTTCATCACTTATCACACACACTGCCCACCAAGCCATTAGTATTCACAACACATAAGAAGTTTCATGGACATCACATGAGACAGCTAAGAAGAACTCAAAGAGTAGTGGGTCTTTAATAAAGGCATCAAAATCTCTTAGTGTTCATAAAGTTTGTTTTTTATGATCAGGGGCGGGGGGGAGGGGTTTATTTAAATCCCAGTGTTTTTCAATGAACGAGCGGAACAATTTACAGGCACACATGTGGTACACGTTTGTGTGAGTGTGTGTTATTGTTTCTAGGTTTCACCCGACTTGGGCTGACCTCTGGCTCAACACGTTCAACGCCAGACATCGGCGCTCCCCTGCTCTCCTCATTTCCACTCCTCCGCTTGTCTGCAGCCGCTCTGTTCAGCCACAACGAGAGATGAAATTTTTACGCTGGGCAGACTGCCTTTTTTTTATAATTTAAAGCACAGCATGAGGAGGAATGGGAGAGCTGAGAGGTGTGTGGTGTGGTGGTAGTTGGTGTGTGCTTAATGTTTGATTTATAAAACAAATAAAAACCAGAATTACGAGTTAGGTTTTCTTTTTTTTTGTAGCCGCATTTTGGAAAAATAAGTTCTGCTGTGTGTGTGTGTGCACCGCAGGGAGACGTACAAGGAGAGACAACGTCCGAGGTTTCTGAGCTTCAGGGTCGGACTATGAAATGTTCCCTTTGCAAAATGTACGATGGTATTTGAGAAAAACGTGAAGCCTTGCTTCGCCGTGTCCTTTTCGGTTGACACTTTTAGCTTTTGACATTCATGTGCTCTGCATGTGTGTGTGTGTGTGTGTGTGTTTAGTTTGTGCAAGTGGTGGTCTGATGAATTAAAAAAGAAAAAGCAACAAAGAGTGTCTTGGCTCTGACGTCCAGCCAGCAGACCTTCTCCTCAGCCCACCATCTGCTCCCCGGGTCAACAGACTCCCCCTCCCAGCCAGTATTCTGCCAGAGAGCCTGGTAGCTGCCTTCAATATGCCTGAAGACAAAAACCAGGCCTGGATTTTCTGACAACAGCAGCTTCCTCTAACTCTCTTTACTCTCTTATTCTAATATAGAGTCATAAACTGGAAGAGGATGAATGACTTTAGGAAATTTGACAAATAAAAATGTTGGGCTGCTTCATAGCGTCGGCTCTGACAGAAAATATTGATAAAACCCATTAACAAATTGCAAAAATATTAACAAACAGCTGACTCTGCATTCGATAGCTACTTCTTAACATTAAAAGTTGAGCATCTATTTGCATTGATATAATTAGGCAGAATATTCAGATAAAACTACTTTTATTTAATGAATCCATATTATCTATATGGACTTAAAAAAAATTTAGCAATAGTTTCTGTTAAGACTTATAACAGTAAACATTATAATGAAAAACTATGACTTACTCTTTAGGTCCCTGTATGGCTGTGACTGTATGACAGCGTCATAAACAAATGTTCTTCAAAAATATTCCCATTTCATGGTTTATGGTTAACCTAATTCTTAATGCTAAAACCATACGAATGTTTCCAGGCCAAAACGAAATAAAATAAATTGAACAAATACGTGTTGTGGTGAAATCAGTTAGTATGACTTCATTTGTGGGCAAAAAAAGGTAAAAGCAGCACAAGGCCTGAGGTGGCTGTATTTATAGAGTGAGAAACAAAGAGCCCAGATGCTCAAAGTCACCCCAACTTTCCCAGCGAATTTGAAGCCATAAGAACACAAGGGCAGAAAAACTGAGCTGCATATGGCACCTATAGACCATCACCCGCAAAGATGGTACATGTTTACTTTTTAATATTCAGAAAAAAGTAAAAACAAAACTTTACATTTAAGCTAGTAATTATTCAGTTTGATGTTCTGAGCTCAGCTGTGGTCAATCTATTGTCTCCATTCTGCTTTCTTCCATATTTTAACTTCTATATGCATATTTTATTCTCTAACATATACGGTATGTAAATAAGAACACATTCTCTAGAACTGTGCTCTCTCATTTTATTAAAATAAAGCAAAAAAAGGTTGAAATTGGGATCAAACATCAGATTTGAATCACTTGAAAATAAGTTTGATTCTCTACTCACCAATGCAAATCAAAGACAAGATATGCGCTGCTACCTTAATGAAGTATTTAATAAGTATTTGTTTTGCTGTAGATGTTCTGTAAAGTGTGAGCTGCTGCCAGGATTATCTTGCAAAACACATTATTATTAAAAACAACAATAATAATAATCATTTAATGTCCTATTAGACTGAAAGGACTTTGCTTCACAGTCCTCTGAGAGCTGCTGTTATCCCTCTTGTTTCATCATTCTTTCTCACTAGTTTTTCCTTCCACTCAACCTTCCTCTAACATGTTTGGAAGCAGCATTCAGTGAACGGTCAGCTTTTTACCAATGACATGTTGCTGGACATCTGTCAAGTTGGCAGTCTTCCCATGAATTAATGCCACAATTTGCTGTGATCTTTTTCCGAGAGACTGAATTTTTTTTTGTTCTTATTAGCTGTTCAACATAATCATCAAGCAGAAACAAATACTTGAAATATGTCAGTCTGTTTGCAATGGTAATATATGAACTCAGTTATGACATAAATGACATTTTCAGAGATTTTCTAAATGAATGTCGATGGTGGGCAGCAGAAAATGTTGGTTTATATTTTTCTTATAATAAAATATCAAGTGTGAATAAAACCGACAGACAGCTTAGAGTTACTTAGAGTAAATAAGCTCTAGGAGATTGGTGCATCCTCATTCTCTAAGGCACCAACAGCTCTTTAATGCTCGTTTTCCCGATACTCACTCATTCTGCCTGCGATGTGGACTTTACATACCAATAATTTTCTTTTACTGCCTTGCTGAGCTTGTTTGACGTACGCAGCGTGCCGGATTGCGGGTACTCGGCGTAATTAAATTCTCTGGACGAGAAAGAGAAAAGAGAAAAGAAAAAAAAACAAAAAACACGTACATTCCCATCACCAAGGTGAGAGTGAGAGCATTTATGCCGTGTGTTTTCGCACGAGAGCAAAAAGGTGTCTGCATCCAGCCCCGTTAGCACCTCGTGGAAAAATAAATAAATAAATAAATAAAAACGTTTTTCTCCCCTTACCACTTTACAAATGAAATCAGCGCTGTGAGGCGGTGGATTAATATCATAAGGAAGGCCAGAGTGGGCCATTAGAGCGGTGTAATGTTGCTCCGGGGCCTTGTGATGGATGGCCATCGGCGCTGCGGCCCTATTTGCACACAGTCACCTCTGTGGTGGCCGCCATTAGCAGGACATGGGAGGTAAGGGCTGAGGGATGGCGTTGATGCAGCTGGACCGCAGTTTTATTACCACTGAGGTGTGTTTGTATCTCCCCGTATATGCTGGCTTTAGTATTTGTGTGTTTTTTCATTACTGTGTTACTGTTATGAATGTGTGTGTGTGTGTGTGTGTCTCCTCAGCAGACAGATGTTACGCTCCCCGCCCTCCACTCTAACGTGTCTGTCTGTCTCAATGGACGGCAGTAGCAGGCAGCAAGCGCACTCAGTGTAATTAAGACAAATTAGCCTGGATGGCAGCTTGCAATAACAGCAGCATATGTTGGGAGGCTGGAGTACAGAAGCAAACAATCAAAATCATCATTAGCAAATCACTTATTGTAAACAGAAGGACGTTTTCCACCTTGGAGCGCTCGGAGATGAAAACGACGACTGGATCGGCTTGGAATGGATTTATTTGAAGTCGTTTATGTTTCCTACCCACTTTAAACGAATTAGCATTTTTGAATCTAAAAGTGCCTGTTTTCAAGTGACGACATTTCTTGCCAAAAGATCTCAGGATATTATGACGACGCTTTATTTATTGTCGATTTTTTTTTTTTTTAAAGAGGTTTGTTAAACTTTACCACCATATTGTGTCTATGTTTAAGACTCTGAATTTAAAATAAAAAGGTAGTTTTTGAGTTGCCTCATTGTTTTAACAGAGTCAAAAAGTTATGGTTTTCTGTCATACCACTCAAAAAGCATCAGAATGTAAAAAATACATATATATCATTGCCCCTACATATTCTATTGCTCCAAACTCTTGGTATGCTAGAAAAATTTCCAGCCAGAAAACATGAGAATAGTGTGGAAACTAATGTCAAGTTGGTTGTGAATAACTTTTTCCCCTTAATAAATAAAAGCATTTTTTATTTACACTTTCCTTCTTTAGAAATGTGGGCTGTGCATGCCAGTATTAGCATTTGGGACAGCTCTACTGTTGCTACATGTTTAGCATTGAGAAGCTATTTTAGGCTTGTATAGCTTTCGTTATATGCTAATTCTTTTAGCATAGCAATGATCTTTTACAGCGTCCAATCAAGCAAAAGTTCAGCCCCACTGGGACAAAAGAAGCAGCTTTGTCATCCATCAATGTCTGCAGATGTCGCTTGTCCGGCACATTCAGAGGCAGTACCAGAAACGTGGAAATACAAAAGGTTCCGGCGGGAGCCTTTTTATGCAAAAAAAAATATATATATTATTACCAACTGCGTTAAAATTGAGATAATTAATCATTTGAAATGAATATTTGAAATGGCCTGGGCCTGGTGAAATCTTTGTTGTGCGTACAGGCAGCTGTAATGTTTTACTTTGGAATTTAAGGATGTATTTATTGTTTTACACCCATCGATCCCCCTCCCTTCTCCATTTCCTCGCCTCCTCGGCGCCTGTTGTATCCTCTTCTTTCTTCGCCACGTCTTTGTCTTGCTCTATCGCTCTCCGTGTCACTCCTCTTCTCCACACTTCACTCTCCACCTCCCTTCAGCATTTCAAAAGAAGGAATTACTTTTTGCGGGCTGTCATTTGGCCCTGGCCAAAAATTCATTTCTGTGGGTCAAGTGTTTCAAACTGTCATTTTTGACAGGAACCATCTTATACAATAACTATATGGAGGGACCTTGACTTGGGAGTGCTTTAGTTCCTTTCTTTTTTTGCTTTCTCCACTTCTTTTTTCCCCCTATCTCCTCTCTTCGTATGCATGCTAAAATGATTTCAGCTACTGTAGGCACGGATGGAAGAAGATGGAGGCAGAGATCAATACTCGATTAAGAGAATAAACTCGACCACGCACAAAGTTATGTGACGGGTAAAAGAAAGAAACAAGATGTTCAGCAAAGAAACCGTCCAGCTGGATCACAAAGGCAGCTCGCCGACTTCGCAGAAAGCGAGACTCTGCATGTGCGGAATAAAAGTGAGGAGAATATAAACCTCTGCATGTGTTTGCTGGGGACAATCCGCTTTCTGTGGCATTGGACTTGAGCAGACAATCTATTTACAGTGAGCTCAGGGGAGCCTATAAACAAATGTTGAGTAATTTCAGCCAGGAGTAATTACCCTTGCCGCTGACAAGGAGAGTGTGTTAGCGCTCCCCTTCACCCTCGGCCCTGTCCAGAAGGCTTCGAGCTGCTGCGCGAATGCTCCAACACCCGCCCGGACATGCACAGATGTACATTCACACAGGAGGATCTCCTCGCATACACATGGCGTCGGTCCAGCTGTCGATAGTGCCGAGTCCAACCCGGGCTCTGACGAAACGCACTCGCCTGCTTGGAATCGTGTTATCTTCCCCCGCTGTGAAAGCCTGAATGTTTCAAGGCGAGGAACTTTTTTTTTTTTTTCTCTCCCCCCGCCCCTTGTTTTAGGGTTAGGCTTAAAAACAAGTAAGTGCAACTCTGGCTGCTTTCAATGACCTTCAAGTCATGGCTTCACAAGGAGGAGCTGTTTCTTATCCACCTAGAAGTAAACTCACTTTCAAATGAGTTTTTTTCTAGTTTCCCTAAAATACTAAGAGCTTCCTACTGTAAACATTATTGATGGCAGCATCATGCTGTGGGGTATTTTCTTTCTAGGAGCTGAAATGTGACTCCAGGATGACAACCCAGAACAAACGCAAGCTTTTCAAAGTCCAGACGTAAATTCAAAGGGCATAAATGTGCTTTGTTTCAATTCATTAGTTTTTTGGGGTTTTTTTTATTTTTATTTTTTTCACTTAATAATTATGCATTAACTTATGTTGACAATGACATAAAACCCCAATAAAAATATGGACATTTTCACTTGTAAAGACAGAAAAATAGAAAGGAACAATGTCTGTGCACACTTTAGTAAGGCACAGCAAATTAAGTACCCAGAATAAAAAGAAAATACTATCAGAAATTTAAATATAAATAATGATCATGAATATTTTACAAAAAAATTATCTAGATTTCTAAAAAAGACAAGACAGTGACTCCAGAAAAAAAAAAATTTCACATGAACACGTGAAATTTGAATAAAAAGCAGCTCTATTAAACAATCAAGTCAGCATCTTACCTGCACAGGACAACTCTCATGGTGTCTTCAACAGATTAGTTGAACTCCGATGTCATGAGATGCTGCTGTGTCTGACCTAAACACAAACAGGTGGATGAACAAGGACTGACTAATCACAAGCAAATACAGGGAAAAACAAGAGTCGTTTTTAATATAAGAGACCATACGCTACTCAGGTGTAACGAGGAAACAAACGGAACAAAGAACATAACCACAGTCGACACATGAGCCAAAAACTAAAACCAAAAGTTCATGACAATGGAGGATGAAGGTGATTTGGAATGTCTTATGCTCAGTTTAAACATTGAAAACAACATTCAATTTGGATTTGATGGTTATTTTCACAAAGTGGATGATTACTCACACCGTTATGAAAGCAGTTTTGGCCTCAGCTTCTCTCGACGCATTTGTTTTTTAGTTGCTTTTTAAGATTTTAATGGAACCTTACTTCAGCAAGTATAAAACATCCAGTTAATGCACTTTTTGTTTTATTTTAACGTCGGTAAGAACCACAAAATCCAGCAACAAAAAATGTTAATTAGCTAGACTTAAAGGCGTAAGTCTTGATTTAAAAAGTTAGCAGAAAATTTCTTACCTGCAGTAAATAAAGTTCTTGGCATTTCCACTTGAAGTATGCTATGCCAAAGTAAGCATAATTAAAACAGTCACAAAATATAATTGTGCTTATCATACATTGTAACCACACTGTAACCTGTAGTAAAATACTAAATATTTAAAACATAGGTGTAAAAATAGTGATAATGTATGATAAGCATTATCATATTTTTCATAATATCAATTAAGCTTATGGTTTTGGTGTGGCATATTCTTCTTAAAGGCCCAGGTACATGGGAAAGTATGGTCTAAAAATGTAACAGCGCCCCCTCTGGTCGCAGAAAAAGATGCAACACCTCCCCTGACGTCACTGCTTCAGCACACCTGCCTCCAATATTGGCTCATTAGCAGAGCTGGACTGCATAGTAGTGACATTTAGCCATTTAATTTAAGTGTGTAGAACAAAGAAAATATCTAAAAGTTTCACGACAATGGTTCTCAAAGACTAGAGTTTGAAACCACTGCATATAAGTCACAAGTTTTTATCGAATGACGATTTAAAAGAAAAGAGAAATAGGAGCGAAAGGATGCGCGTGACTGTTATCTCAAATATAGGACGTTAACGGCTCATAAAAAACTGCTCATGTGAGATTTAGCTTTATAATAAAGACCATATGAATGCCCACCAACTATTCAATTATTTAGGGTCATTTCGGTTGAGCCAAAAAAAACGTAACTTACCTCTATTATTATTATTCTCTCTGCTAAGCCAGCTGCGTCGTTTCAATACCACTTTCGGATATAGCAAGCCTGTCAAAATAAAAGCACTTCCTGTTCTGTTCTGAGTATTCTCATTTGCTACCACATTTTGTTACTTTAATTTTAGTTTATGCGGTAGATTTTAAATGTGTATTTAGAAAATAGTTTTCAATTTGTAAGTACAAAAAAAAAAAAAAAAAAGTTAATTTGACAAAAACAGTTTAATTCATTCAAATATTAGAATTTAACAGGTACAATAGGGTCATTTTTACGTTTTATCAAGATGATAAAAGCAGCCTTTAGCAGAATTTCATATGACTGTCTCTAAAAATGAGTTGTCAACATCTCTGCCTCCAGGTAAGACAGATCACCTTTTATTGAGAGTAATTACAAAAATTCAGATATATCCCATTAAACTTCATTCAAACAAATTCTGCTTGAATGGATAAAAATACTGAAACCAAGCCAGAAGAAGCTGAAAGTTACTTTTAATTAGCATTCTGGACGTACAGTCATCAAGCTAACAAATCATGTTATTGAGCAAAAACAACACAAACAAAAAGCATGCAATCAAAGTCACATTGAGTGCTCCATTGTTTTACATTTTAATCATTTGGAAGACTTAATTACGGGATTGAAACGTACATAGCAAACAAGCAAATTAATTTTCACCTTAACCTCTGAGAGCCGAGCGACTGGGATACAGACTTTATCCCATCGGATCGATTATGATCTCCCCGCTTGAACGGAATGGATTCCCATGCAAATTTGGCCCGATCGATGGACGTTCCTGTGGAATCAATGCGGCAGCTTTTCTACAGCTGCCAGATAGCACTGTATGAGGAGAGGATGAGAAAGTAACACACGCTGTTATTATGCTGAATAAAACATCAAAATAGGATCTCTGTAAAAACAACAACAACATTTTTTATCTATAATCAGTTTTGGGTATAGAGTTTGAGAATTAAAAAAGTATAAGTATTTTACAATACAAAGCTACAAAGATAGCCTTTTATTACCCCAACCCACTATCTCTTCTTATCTAGCTTTGAATACTGAGCAGGGGAGAGATGTGGCTGCTTAAAGTTTCTGATCACAACTGGGAGTCACTCATAGCTTTAGTGGAACTTTATGTACACAATCATCTAAATGAGTGTAATTTCACATTTTATATTTGCGACAACGAGTTTAAGAATGTTCTCCAATAAAAAAGCCAGTCAGCTGGGAATAAACTAAGCTCACTGAAGGTAAAGGCACAGTTTCTCATCCCACTTTGCAGTTTCAATGTCACATCTCTGCTGTGTGGGCCGTATTACATCACATCTTTCACTGTCCACTTAGGAGGCACGGCATTAGCATTTTAGCGCTGCTCACACACTGAGGAGGAAGGCGCGTGTGTGTTTCCTCCAGTAGATTGTCCTTTTCTGTGACCCACACTGAGATTTCCATTGAATTTCATTCAGAAACCACAAAAAGCCCAGATTTATAACCCTTGATTACATTTTTATTAATAAAACCAAATATTTAATTATAGTTTGTGCGTAATTAACGAGGGCAAAA
Source organism: Poeciliopsis retropinna (assembly GCA_010277075.1). Lineage (NCBI taxonomy): Eukaryota > Metazoa > Chordata > Actinopteri > Cyprinodontiformes > Poeciliidae > Poeciliopsis > Poeciliopsis retropinna. The sequence continues at coordinate 7,102,132 of VMRM01000029.1, read as the reverse complement.
TCTGACACCATTCCATTTTTGCTTATGTTTCATGAAGAAGGAAGTTGCACTCATGTCTTATTCTGAGATTTGTTTCCTCTTTTTGTCGTTTCCTTCAGTGGTTCTTGATGCAGCGCCCACAGTCGAGGGAGTAAACAGGTTTTTTTGAACGTTTTGGACCGTTTGACAGAATGCAGTGTGAAAGTAAACCGCAGCAGCTAAAAAATGTAACAAATGTCACAAGTTTTGTCCTCAGGTGTGAAAACACCTCTAGTGTCTTAAAATCAGACTGAAACTATGGCACCAAAATAAAAATCTCAGGAGGACGCAAGGTTCCCTACAGGTGAAGATGATTCAAGATCCTGTCACTAATTGAAATAATTTCAATTAACAGAGCCTAATCAAGGCCATCTCTGAAGCATCATGGCAGGGTCACGCAGTCGTGGTGTTCCATGTTTTCCCAGTCTTCTGTTTTTGACCCCACACCTCAGAGTTTTGACAGTCTTGACCTCTTCAATACACAAAGCAACAATTCATCCCGAGGAGAAGAACAAGTAGACGGGGGGTAAAAAAAAGAGAAGAAGAAGCTTAGAGAGGGGCCGATCGATAAACAGAGTCGGAACTGTGATTTATTTACCGCTGTGTGTTATGTAGAGGCAAGAGCAGGGAGAAGAAAAGCCTTCTGATATGGCCACAGGCAGCCGACATAATGGGGCCCTCTCAATCTTCTGTGAGTGGCTTGTTGGATTGTCAGGCGGGTTTCCGCCAGTGTTCAGAAGCGCTAGCCGATCAAGCCCCTGAGACGCGGGCGACCAGACAGATGATTACTCACTGTAAACGATCCAGGAGGGGGGGAAAAGGAGAAATAACTACAGCGGATATTGATGACTCAATAGACTCTGTGACAGAGGATTCCATTTGTGTCTAGATAAAGTGTTGACTGTCTTGGATCAATCATAATACAGACCCCTTATTGAGCATAAAAACCATGTTTAATCTCATTAAACCCAGATCAAGCTCGTGTCTCTCCTCCTCTTGTCTCTTTCCTTGGAGCTTACACGTACCTGGCAGTCTGTCTTTCACTGTACAGCCATGTGAGCATGAGGAAAAAAGAGAGTGGGGGATGGCTGGGGATATTAGTTGTGTTGGTGGTGGTGAAGGGGTGCAAGAGGAGGAAAGGCATGGGTGAACAAGAGAAGATGGGGAAGGATAAAGAAACCTGTGAGGCAATCATTTCTGGCAGAGTGGTGGCCGTCAGTTCAGGCGGTTGTGTGTATGTGTGTGTGTTGTCCTTTTTTTTTTTGTAATTTCAGACAGTTTGGACGCGGACGAAGCTCAGCTTTGGCCAATAACAGTTTACGGACTGCTGATGTCATCACATTTTGACAAACTTCTCAATCCGCAGTGACCTTGGTGGTGTGCAAACACACTCGCCCGTCTCTCCGCACATCCACTCTGCTCTCCCTCTGCCCGTCACTGAGCAGAAGTCGACGGCAGTGGGAGCCGGTTAAGTTTTACTGTGGGATGGCAGGAGCTGTAAAACAGAGTTTGGCTAATAAAAATGGTTATGGGGTTGACATTTCAAACTGTTTTTTAGCATCTTCATTTTACAGTTAGCATGGTTAGCATAGCTGGCCAAGCCAAAACCACAATTAACATGTGTCTGGTCTAAAGAATATACACATTTACCTTGATAGTTTGTTCAATAATAAGTGGAGGTTGAAACTGACTTAGCTATTTTCTGTTCAGCCTTCCTGTTATCTGGTGGAGTCTGCTCTCTCTCTCACTTTCTAGATGCCTAGGACCAAATGTCTACATTTCATGAATTATGGTGATTCATAGTCATAAAAACCAACTCTGTTATACGTTTTAGTTGTTTTGCTGCTGAGACACACCCAACTTAAATGAATGGATGATTAACAGGCTTCTCAGATACTTGTTGAGAGGTAATGCAAAGATCACAAAATGGCCTTATATTGGTACAAAATGAGGGGACAATCTGGTAAAGAGGCAAAGTGGCCACCACTATGCTTACAGTAAACAACTACTGTTGTTTACTACATTTCAGAATAAGATGAAATGTTTGATGGTAGTTTTAGCATCACAAAATATAAACTCCTGAGGTTGGTTTAGAAATCACTTTTGTGGCCTTTACTCCCAGATTGACAGGAAGCCACAGTACTGACAGAGAACTACAGATGGTTCACTAAATTTGTCCTTTAGGGAGGGAATTTTAGAATAATCAACGAAACAAATTATTTCAAGAATTTAAAGTTTGAAATGTAGGCGAGCATCCGTAGCCTGAATGATCTGGGGAGATAAGGCTGTGGTGGAACTCAGGTGACACTCACCTCATCAGTCAGGCCTCTCCTCCCCCATCCTCGCTCCGAGCTGGAGGCCTTGGCCCTGAAACCCAGCTGACTGACAGCTGTTGATTTGGATCTCTCCATCACATGCCAGATAAAAGAGAGATTCAGGACTCACCCATTCCCCTCCCCTCCATCCCTGCCTCAAGTCCCCTCCCGCAAACGCAATTCCCAGGCACCAGACTTTCTGCAGGCCCTCCTAATGAAGTCATTCCCAGTACACATGATCGAGGAAAATTGCCACAGCACCAACACCGGTGCTCCAGCATCTCCCATCCCCTCCCTACCACCACCCATCACCTCTCAGTGTACTCGTGTGGAAACGGCAAATGGTTGTGTACGTCTCTTGCGTGCGTCCCTTCCCTCCCCGAACGTGAACGCGGGTGTGTAGGTGTGTGTTTCCTAACGCTGACTGCTGCTAATTGGATGTCTCCATCCACAGTTATACACGACGCGGCTTTATGGAGGAGAGAGAAATCACTCCAACACTGTGGAGGAAACACGGTGTCGATGGAATCTGCTGGCAGTAAAGGAAATGATCAGATCATGAGGTTTGATAACACAAGAAAAAACAGTCAGTAGACGGAGACAGAGTGATTTGTACCTCTGGAAACACAGTCGCCTTTGATGGGTTATGAAGCTAATGAATCTCTGAAGACATCACCCAGTGAGACATATGCGTGGAGGTCTGACGCACCGCCTAATGCGCATCAGAATCCCTGATAGTTCACTAAGTGACACTTCCTCTGGAGAAATCCTCCAGAGAGGCTGTCAGTCGGTCCGTCTGCCACTCACCAGCAACACGACAGCCAGTCCCCGAGTGGCTGCAAACACTCTGCAAGCTTCGCCGATCTGACAACGACAACAACAAGAAGTGGGGGAGGAAAAGTGTTACCGAAGGTACCATCAAGTGACATCCAAAAAGGCTCTTTTTACGGTTTTCTTTGCCTGCAAAGGGGGAGGTGGGCAGTGGAGGAAGGGTGAGTCATGTTAGTAGAGGGGTTGAGTGATCAAATAGACCCGATTCGATCTGAATGGTGACTCAGAAGCTAAAGGATTCTGTGTTTTTTCTCTAACACCCCCTAAAAATGAAATTCAACTATCTTTAGAAAGTTGCAGAGGTTTGATGGAGAATATTAGTGGATAAATAACATCATGAAGAACAAAGGAGACAGCAGACAAGAAAGAGATGGAGCTAATTACAAGTCAACCCTGAAAGAAAACCTGTTAATATTTGAGGTTCACCTTCCAGTAGGATTATGACTCTGAACATACATCCAGAGATACAATAGACTAGTTTAGATCCAAGCATATTCATGTTTGGGTAAGGCCCAATCAAAGCCCAGACCTAAATCCAAATGAAAATCTGTGGCAAGACATGGAAACTGATCTTTACAAATGCTCTCCTGTCTACATTGAAGTTTGTTTTTCATGTGAAGAGGTTCAAGGAGTTGGAATACTTTTGTAAGACTCTGTGACTGTGAAGCTGAAAGAACATCTGAGGTCTTCAATAGTCAACAGCACCATTAGATTAAGAAAGCCAGGTCAACAAAAGAGATTTCATAAAATCTAAGTGAACATTAGCATTTCATTTAAAAGACCCGGTCCACTGATGCCTTCCTCCTGAATCAAAGCTCATTTCTCTTTCTGATTCCAACTGTTGTTTATTAAGCTTCTAATTTGTGATTTCCATAACAACAAATGCAAAGTATTATCAATATGCCAACACCATGCATTATTAAAGATGAACACCATTAGCATAATAATAAATTAGCATAATCAAGACCACTATTTGCAAGGGAGATGTTGCAGTAAGCCATGTAGGATCTCCATACTTCAGCAGAAGGTGAACCGGTTTTACTTTTTTCCTTCAGAAAGCTTTCAGAAACCTCAAACTCATCAACAGTCTTCATCAAATATAACACATCTCATCAGATCGAGTGTATCTAGGTGACCCTATCGGCTGTTTTCATGGGCTACCAGCCTTTAGTTCCCCTCTCATCAGTTTGCGGTGCATTTTCTTCAGGCTAGGTTAGCTAGGTTAGCCATGTTGTAGGCATCAGTGATTGATTCGAATTTGTGTAAGTCAATCAGATGCAGCATGAAGGGTTGGGGTTGGTCGTTTGGTCAAAAGATTTGGCATCAAGCGAAAAGTTGCCCAGTTGGATTGCTTCCTTTAAGTAGAATATTTGAAGATAGGTGCAGTTAAATGTAGGCATGTATTTGTGGGAACCAAACATACAGTCTAATGTGTCTATAAGGGTCCTCTATGTCTGGTACTGTTGCGGTCAAGACTACCTAATCTGACATTGAGTCAAACCAAGACATCCGGTCCAAACCAGCGAGAGACCTGTTTTAAGACTACTGGTTGTTTCTCTGGACATTTAGAGCAAGCTAATGTGCAGCACCTCTCCAAGGTAAACGGCACAAAACACAAGGTTTCAACATTTTATGTCACAAACACATGATAAAAGTATGTTGTGAAATTTATTTCAGTCCCTCTGAGTCAAGACTTCATAGAAACAACTTTGATACCGCTTTAGACTGCAACATCTTTTAAGGTCTGTCCCCACCACAAACATTTTGTCTGCTTGGCTGGATTGTTTCTGTGAAGAACAATTTTAAGATCTTGCTCCAGTTTCTGAATAAAGTTTTTGGTGGACTTTCACTTGGGTATTCGAACAAAGGAATAAATATGTTTTGATTAAAGCATAGCATAGCAACTCCGGCTGTAGGTTTAGGACTTACTTTCCAGCTGGAAAGTAAACCTCTACCGTAGTCTAGAGTCTTTTGCGACCTATGACGTTGTTTCTTCAAATCCACTCGAATCAGCTTTCCAGTTCCCACTGAAGAAAAACATCCCTACAACATGATGCCGCCACCACCATGCTGTAATATGAGGATAGAGTGAGTACAGGCCAGAAAGTTGACTTTTGGTCTCTTCTGCTAACACAGATGACTTCTGAACATAGCTGTAAGCATTGATACCCTTTAGGTGAAATGGGTTTGTTCAGATTTATATTTATAGAATATGAAACGAACCAGCCTTCTATTTTCCTTGGTCTAAGTGTCTATGTTGTATGTTTCCCTCCTGATATACACTAAAATATGCAATATCTCTCTGGTAATCATTAAATTATGCTATGAGTTCTCGAGGTATAGCCAAAGTGAGGCAGCTTGCCCCTGATAAAACAAAGCAAAGGCACTTAGCATGCTTTGTCCTAGTTAAGATTCCCTCTCTCCGGTAATACCATGTTTCCAAGGGTCTGCTGGAAAACAAGTGGAAGGTCAAGATCACGAACAATAGATGTTGATTCCAATTATGTGTAAAGCATTGAACAAGATGCACTAATGATGGCGTTGTCGGGAGAAAAAAGGTGTTTATGTGCTAGTCTTCCAAAGCCTGTGAAACAGTTTATTAAGCAAGGCCTTTATTTCCATAAAGGCTGATAAGACTTCAAATGATTCACTGAAAAACAGTCCTGGCGTCGGCACAGCAGAGCAGCTTGTGTATTTATCTCTCTCGACGCTGCGAGACAATCAAGACAAAGATGATAGCGCGGTTTGAAATGCAGCGCGGCGGCGTAATGAGACTGCAGCTACTTCAGGAACAAAACCAGACAAAATGCTTTTTTCTCCTAAATGGCTCCTTGTTTTATTCACACGCACCAAAAAAAGGCCATCGTTTTCAATTAATGAAGCAGGGAATTGAGTCTGAGGTCCGGCGGGATATGGATTAACCATGATGGCTTGAGGGCCCAATCTCACACCGAGTCTCTGCTGCAGTCTGCATAGAGGAATTTCTCATTCAAGGCCTTGGCTGCCTTCAGCGGCCCCCTCCCTCCTTCCCGCTGCCTCCTACCTCCAGCTCATCCACCCATTCCTCATGCTAAGGTGAGCTGCTTCAGTGCAAACCGCTATTAGTGGCGGGGGGAGATAAAACTGTAAGTGTTGCTCCCAATTAGTGCATCAGTGACCGCTCCGTGCCTCCTCCACGGCGAGGCCTGCGAGGTATGGGAAAAGGATGGGAAATGAGGGGAGGATGGGCAGCGGGGAGATGTGAGGGAAGTGGCGGCGGGAAGGAGAGTGAACGGCGCGAAGATGGTGGCATGAAAGACGGGAGTGGGTGAGAAAGGCAGCGAGATAAAGAGGGGGCAGGAGATGAAGCAGAAACGGGGGGTGGGGGTGAAGTGAATGGTGTAGAGGCGGCGGGAGGGGTGGTGGGGAGCAGAAGAGTGACTAAAAAATGGCTTAAGCATTCGTTTTGAGTGGCGAGACAGGTCCTATTAACATTTAACAGCATTTGCGCAACTTGGTGTGGAGGTTAGGATGCAAATGAGGAGGAATTAAAACTGGCCAGGGGTTTGTCATTGATGGATTGCAGTCTGGTGCTTCTCGCCACTTCCTAGTGTCCATCACAGACGATTACTGTATAATTAAACCTTATTTCTGGACTCTCCGTCCGCATAATTACTTGTGTGGGAATGTAACCATCATCTAAAAGCTCCGGCAAAATGCTTTAGCATTTAGTCTGGCGGGCTGCAGTCATTTCACCGAGCCGCTAGACAGATAGAGCCGTCTGATGGTTGGGAAAAGAACAGTCACTTTTAATAAGAGGTAGGGGAAAAAATATTAGGCGACAGTCTGCTGATTATAGGAAAATTAGGCTTTCAAGTGGTAAAGCCCTTTGTGTTATTTGCATAATTTATTCCAGCTTTACCCCCTGTTTTACCACCTCTGTATTTTTTTTCTTCTTCTCGAGCTGTGGGCAATTTCCTCTCATATTTGAATGGATTGCACATTTAAGACTACTTAAGGAAAACGATCACTTAGCATATTTTAATTGTTGTGCAAAAGAGTGAGCAGAGGGTGCGAGGCAAAGCTTTCGGCGTGTGGACCCTTTAAGGCGAAGAGGACGCAACGGTGTCTGGAAGATAACCTTTAAACTGAGGGGGGAAAAAAGTGAAAGATTTAAGATGAAAGTGGGGACTGTTGCATGACACTTTGGGGGTAAACTTTTAGGAATTGTTGGATGATGATGTCATTTCCCCTGCTGGGGTAAGCCGAGACTTCCATCCACCTATTGTCTTCAGCTTATTTGAGATTGTTCTACAGAGATAACAGGTTCCAGCCAAAGAAGCCTAGCATCTCTCTCAGCAGAGACACTCTCCAGTTCAGTCTGGTGAACAGCCCAGAAGGAGCACTTAGCCCATTCAATGGGTTGGTACGCTTGAACATGTTGGTGCGATGTTACTACATTCACAAGGAGCAACATTAATTTTCCTTCGTATGATTGGGTGTACCCCAAGAGCCAAGATAAGGAAGATCATGGATGTTAACTTTTGTGCTAGTGTTAGAAATGCTGCATGACTGAAAAGCACATATAAAGTATATTATGTGTTAGCAGCCTTAGGGAAAGTCTTGAGTATTTGAGGATTTTAGCTATTCATGGACGGCTACAGTTCCTAATCACTGCTAAATTATAGGGATCTACTGTGCAGGGGAAGTTTGTTTCAGCAGCTTGAATTTGGGATCTCGTACTTTGAGCCAAAACGTTGGTCGCTTCTCATGACCAACGTTTGGATGCTGATGTAGACAGAGAAGTGGACTCTGTCTACATCCTTAAGGCCGTAAGGAGGAAGATCAGTTTAGCTTTCTGTATTTTACATCTTGCCCTTTTGGTAATGAGCGAGGAGGATCAGAAGATAGATGGACAAATCAAGAACTTTGTATTTTACTTCACTACAACAGACCTTAGCAACTACCTCAATTTATTTCTTTCAATGCATAAGAGCAACAACCCAAATCCAAACTCCCACTCTATGACAGAACCTCTTGCCTCATCTTCAAGCCAACATCAGTCACCCAATGGTGAAGACTCATTTCAGTCAATGGTATTCAGGATATCTAACTTCCTGTCACAATTTGTAATACCAAGGTAAGGGTTTGACAGACAATATATATAGACCTTAAATTTAAAAACCTTAGTTTCAGGTTGAGTTTTTTCTTTTCTGTGACAGACAAGCTCAACAAACTTAAATTTAGATGAAATCGCAAACTGTCTATTATTCTGATCAGTCCTTCCATCATTTGTAAAAAAAGACCCGAAATACTTGAACTCCTTTGTTTGAGAAAGCTGGTAAACCAGTCAAATTGAGAACCTTGTATCTTGGATGCAAAAACAACCTGAAGCAACACTTTCTTCACTGCAGACGAAGCTCAAATAAGTCGATCTTCTGCTACATCCTGCATTCACTTATGACAAAGACACCAAGACACTTCAGCTCCTTTGCCCATAACTTAGATAAAGCAGGAAACTGAGATCTTTGCCCTCTGGCTAATCTCCCTTTCTATGACAGACTGACACTTCCTCACTTCAGACAAAACCCCAGTTGGCTTCCACGTCATCCTGCCAATGTTTTTTTCTAGAAAATCACCAAGATATAAAGACTCTCAAGACTTAAAATGAGCATTTCTCCTCTTCCCCATTTTAGAATCATTTTCTCAAATGTTTTAAAAATTCAAGTTCATGTTATTAGGCCCCTTAAGAGTTTTGTGCGATAAGAAATACGCAAAATGACCTCTTGGGTGTTCCCAGTCTGGCTTATTTTCTTTGCAGAAAATGATCTTTATTTTTGCCATGGATATGGGAAACAAAGAGTTTGATTTCTGATGGCTATAGCATATTTCTAAGTGGGAAACTAAAGAAAACAGCAGCTCTTGGTGAACTTTAACCTCTTGTGAAGCATTTGGAGTTTTCACAGATAATTACAGAGGCTATACAGCAGCTTCCCACACCTCACCGGCAGCTATATAATGATACATTGGAAATGGAGCGGGCAAATGCACATCATTTTCATTAAGAGCGCTTGCATAATCCAAATTCGTCGTGTGCGAGAAATATAATTAATGCTTTAATGTTTTGGTCTTGCCACTCTTAGCACGGCGAGAGAAATGAATTGTTACATTTTAATGAGAGAAGCGACAGCGCCGGCTTCCTGCGCAACACGGATGGGTTTCTAATTGCACACAAGGGTGACTAACTCAAGGCTCATTAAGGCGATTTATCAGCTTGGCTATTTTTTTGGCAGGACAATACATTTATTTATCCACTGTACTGATAAATACATTCTGTTATTAATCTTCCTTACCCCGGTTCATCCCTTAGAGTATCATTGTTATGGGGAAAAAGAAAACAAGATACAATCTCCCAAGAAAACGTCTTTAATGAATCGTTTGTTGCTGTTTGTACCTCAGATTACATGAAAATACATTTAAGTTGACTGCAAGTATGGCAACATATTCACACATATAAACAAGTGGTGCATTTGTATTGTATGTATAGGTATGTACAACAGAAACACGTTACACTCTGTTTTAAAGTTGTGCAAGTGTGTTATATATAGTAACGATTTATAAAATTCCACACACTAAATGAAAATTTAAAAAAAAGAAAAAAAAAAAAAAAGAGGAGTGTGCCCACGTATATACACATTCACACGCGCACAACCACAGTAGTTCACAAAGGATTAAAGCAAATGTATTGGATTATACATTTCCAGGTCACCTTTAAGTTGACCCCCAACTCCTCACAAATTGCTTGCGAGGTTATTTTTTCTTTTTTTTTTTTCACGTCCGCATCGTCTTGAGTGAGTGTGTGTGTGAGTGTGTGTGTGTGCTGGATATAGCTCGTATCGGACAAACGGTGACACACATACGCGCGTACAGTCTAGGCTATGCTGCAGCCTGCGGTTGCACCATCAGCTAAATGTTTTTTTTAAAGTACAGTCATCTGAGGTAGACTGCGCAAACTTTACGGTGATACCCTCTCCTGTTCTCCATCTGTTTTTTATTTTGTTTTTGCTTTTTTAGTTGTTTTCTCTGAAATGTCGTCGTTTGGAAACACGCAGATCAAAAAGCACAAGTGTTCTGCAGCTATGAGGTAGAAACGCTTAAAGTAACAATTTAAAAGACAGGAGAAGAGAAAAAAAACAAAACAAAACAACCCAGGTTTGCACGGCGTGGAGGGAAAATAAGACTAAACGTGAAAAGGATCACAGCGCGTGTTAGAACCGAAGCGCAGCATTGACCGCCGCGTTTCAAGTCGTTTGTTGGTCCGCTGCAGAGAACAAGGGGAAAAAAGGAACGCCTGCGCTGCTGTTGTGCGCTCTGAAGTGCATTACTGGTTTTTTTTTTTTCTGTCCAAAGAGACTCTTTCTCCAGAGGATATGCTGACAGAAGGAATTCTCGCACAGATTGTTTTGAGGGTGGTTTTCTGACGGACTACTTTGCTTCCCCCCTTGTGCTGCTGCCACGCCGCCTGCCTATCTCTCTCCTCGCCGTCGGTTTTGCTGATGCTCAGCAGAACTCTCCTACCCTCTACGTCAGGTGCTGCACCGGCGGTGCTCGTGAAAGTGGGGCCGATCATACACTACAGATAACTGTAATTCAGTAAATGTTTGGTTAAACTTAAAAAAAAAAAAAAAAGAAGGAAAAATGACATCAGGATAACTGCACACAAAAATACGGTCTCCCAGTGGAGCTGGCAAGGAGAGGACACACACTCCTAATGGAATACAGTGAATAACGGAGGACTCACTGTTGTAAAGGACCTTGAAGATTTGTGCTAGTTTCTCTTTGTTTTCATCTCAAAAATATGAACAAATCCAACTGACAATACAGAAAGAAAAAAGTGACAGCGCCTTACTTGAACTTCCTCACATTTCTGTGTTTTTTTTGGGATTGTATGCGATGGACAAACACAAAGTAGTGCAAAGTTGGGAATTGTAAGTCTAGATGTATTTCAATTTACTTTTGTAAATATAAATCTAAAAAGTGTGGCGTACTCTTGTGAGTCAATGTATGAAAAGGCTTGAAGTCCTTTTATTGTAGCCGCAGATTCTCAAACATGAATGGAAAGGATTCCCACAGAATGATGCTGCCACCCCCATGTTTCACTGTTTGTATTTAATTTTGGATCCCATTTAATGTTTTGCATGCAAACCAAACAGTTGAATTTCCATCTCATATAACAAGACGACCAGTATACCTGTTCGAATTGTCTCCCAAATGACTTTGTAAAGATGATGTATTCATGACTGTCACTTTTCAGATGCTTATTTGTAAAAACATTTTGGAAAGCATGTATACATTTTCTTCTATTTCACAAGTACTAGTTGCACTACTTTTGTGTTGTTCCATCACATTAATGTGACAAAATGCGCAAAAGCTCAAGAGGTGTGAACATTTTTTGCAAGACAGTAACTTAATAACCGGGGTAGTTTATTTGTGGTGGTCAAACATTTGTGGGTATAAGATTGTTTATTATAAGTGCAACCTAAATAATCTTCCATAAGACTTGGTCAAAATGGGTTTAATGGCATATTGGAACTTCAAACCAATAATAAGAGACCCACATTAAGTTTTTCTTACATGAAAATAATCCTGTTTTAGTTGAGGAAAAGAGAGCCCAAACTTATGGACAGCCTTTGTTTCCTCACTGTACTCCTTTTACTACTGTTGGTATTGTTTAAAATTATTTACCCAAGGCAAAACAAGTCAACCTAACCAGCTTAGTTGACTTTTTTATGGGCAGAAATGAGCAGGTGTTTTAATGTTACCGTTTTAAAATTCAGCAACGTTTCCAGAGAAAAGATTAGAAACAGCAAATCAGCTGCCAAACATCAACTTCCTGGATGATGACAAATGATGTCAAAAACCCAGACAGGGAGTAATTTTTGATATTGTAATGAAAGTAACTTTAAGACATAAACTGTGTCTTGTGAAACAAAAGCTCAACTATATAACTCATTAAAGTTTGTGAAATGTATTCCACTGAAATAAACTGACAAAGAATAGAGCATAAATGGGAGACGGGTGGAAAAATGTTTTCAATGTAAAATTCTAAAATGTGTGGCGTGCATTCATATCTTCCCCATGCTTTTAATGGTATCTCTTTGCATGTAAACATGCTATGTCCATTCTCTATCAGATCAGGGTAGTTTCCCTTTCCCTCCTGAAGACATGGATCTCTGCAGCATGATGCTGCCACCACCGTGTTTCACAGAACAGCTGCACTTACAATGAGATTAAATGGGTTTCATGATGTATTGGAAAACTCTTTATCCATCCATCCATCCATTGTCCGATCTTTGTCCCTAGTGGAGTCGGGAGTTGCTGGTGTCTATCTCCTGTGTTGTGGGCGAGAGGCGGGGTCACCCTGGACAGGTCGCCAGTCTGTCGCAGGGCAACACAGAAACAGACAGGACAAATAACCATGCACACACACACACACCTAGGGAGAATTTGGAAAGACCAATTAACCTGACAGTCATGTTTTTGGACCATGGGAGAACCCGGAGAGAACCCAGGCATGCGGAGGGAGAACATGCAGACTCCGTGCAGAAAGACCCCGGGCCGGGAATCAAACCCAGGACCTTCTTGCTGCAAGGCAACAGTGCTACCAACTGCACCACTGTGCAGCCTGGAAAACTCTTTAATGATTGTAAAATAAAATCAACCTTCAAAAGTCACCAAAAGAATTGTGAAATACAAATGCACGCCACACGTTTCAGTTTCTGGGGGGATTTTTTTTTTTGGGTCAAAACTATTGTAATGTGACAAATTGTGGAAATGTTCATATACTTTAGAAAGATGGTGGAGTTCATTTTATATTAAAAATTGGGTCGTGGTGTGGTGGAGTAGGGGGTTAGCACGCCCCACGTTTGGAGGCCTCAGTCCTCGACGCGGACGTCGCGGGTTCAACTCCCGGTCCCAGGACCCTTGCCGCATGTCTTCCCCCCTCTCTTCGCCCTCCTTCCTGTCTGCCCACTGTCAAAAATACGAGCCACTAGCGCCGCAAAAACTCTTCGGAGAAAAAAAATTAAAAATTGGGTGATAAGGTCTCATATATGGCTGTAGTTAGCCATTAAGCTCACTCATTTATATGTTACAAATGAAACAAAAAATAAATAAATAAATGCCTGATAAACAGCCTAGAGTGTGTTATAGGAGCAATGGTGATCTACAACACCTACCAGCCTCAACACACCTGCCTGCTTTTAAAGTCTCAAACTCCGCCAGGCAGCAGAACAGTGTTTGCAGAACGAAGGAAATACATTTCAGGATTGGTCAAGAAGATGCAGGCAACTAAAGAGACTGCTGGGATGGGAAAAATAAAGACGTAATGCTTTACTCTCAATGTAGATCATGTTCCACCAATCAGAACACATCTAATACATTCATTGTCACCTCTTTGTGATTTTTATCCCAGCCCCTTCAGGTCCACCTAAATGTGAAAGATTCTCTTCTCAAATCTTAGTGCTTTTTGTCGAGATTTCCAGAAGTACTGTACAATTTACAAATGCTTTCCTGAGTGTTATTTGCTTGTTTGTTACGTTTGTTTGTTTTGCAGACACGCGACGCGGGGCCCAGACTTCCGCCACTGAAATGGATTGCCGCAACAAAAGACGATAAAGGATGAATAACCACCCCCGCTGCGAACTGTCATTCTGTTTTCCAGACTCTCTGCTGAAGGCTTAAAGCTCTTAATAATCATCAGCTCATGCCATGAATTTCGATTGTGAGGCAAATTAAGAGAACTCAGAAAGCACCACTTCAGGCACTTGGAAAGCCAACTAAATCTCAAGAAACGACGACATACGATATATGTACACGGACACCAGGGCGTCTCACGCAAAGCTGACTTGTTTGAAATGTGTAAACGGCGCCTGGCTTGTCAAGCATTTGGATTGAAAATTGTCTCATTAACAGCAAAACTGCTTGTTGTTGAATCAAACCAGGTCTCTGTGAGGACACAGCGGGCTCGCGTCGGCCTTCTGTCGGCTTTTCCCTCTAGCGCAACGCTTAAGCCCTGAGGGGAGGAATTGTGGAAGCCTCTTTTTCTCAAGGGCAGTTCCTATTTTGCTCACTGGCTGCAGCCGAACATTTTGTTCCACTCGGTGTAAGTATCAATCTCTTTCTGCGATATACTTGCTTGGAATTTACAACAGACACCTTCAATGTCCTGGTAGGTGAGGGGCCTGATCTGGCCCCGGGGCATCATGCCCGTCATGTCCATGCCTTGTGCTGAGACATGTAAGAGACCTACAAGGGCCTCCTGGCAGAGTCTGGCCAAATCCAGTCCAGAGAAACCCTCGGTGCGCTGCACCAGCAGTGCCAGCTCCTCCTCGCTTAAACAGAACTTGTGCTGGGATTGGGCCAGAACCTGGTTCATGATCTGGTGTCGGGCTGCGCTGTCCGGTAGGGGCACTAGTACCCTCCGAGTAAAGTACCTCCGGAGGCTTTCATCCATATCTTGAGGTCTGCTTGTGGAGCAAATGACTAGGACTTGGTTCCCTCCGTCTTCACCTGAGCTCATAAGGAGAGAGTCCAGCTGGGTGAGTACTTCTCCCTTCAGTCGGGTGATTGGACTCTCGTCACTGACGTGAGCTGACAGGAGCATGTCCACCTCGCTAATGAAGAGCACCGATGGCTGTCGGCAACGGGCCACCAGGAATGACGCACGGATAATTTCCTCTCCGTCCGCCAGCCACTTGGTGGCCAGAGTAGAGCCGCTGAGCTGGAGAAACGTTGCTCCTAGCTGACTGGCGAGGCAGCGGCCTAGCAACGTCCTACCGCTGCCCCTCGGGCCAAATAGCAACACGCAGCGAGGTGCTGGCCCTAAGCTACTGAACATGTCTGGACGCAGAATGGGCCACAGGACCTCCTCCTTCAACGTAACTTTGGCCAGTTCTAGACCTGCGATGTCACTCCAGTCCACAGGAGGGCCCTGCTGAATGATTTCTGAGGTCACAAGGTCCAGAAGGTGAGGGTCGCAGGTTTTTAATTGCTCCTCGGCAGGGCGTGATGAAGCAGAAGAGGAGGCGGAGGTAGGCCCTGGTGCTGAGTGGGAAAGGTGGAGGCGGTGATCATCAGCACCTTGCTCACTAAGGGAGGGGGAGGTGAAGCTGGCAAGAGAGTCCGCTGACCGTGAGCCCCCCAGGGTTGAGGAGACGTAGGCTGGTGGGGTAAGTGACCCACCTGTTGCCTGGCTGCCATACTTTCTCTGCTGCTGCTCTGATGGCATTGCGGACTGTTTCTGAGGATTAAATGGTAAGGATGACTTCTCCGGATTCCTATCGAAGCCACCCCCACCCCCGCTGTTAGAGCCCCCGTTTGCACTGCTGCTGTCCGCCACCCTGTACATGGGACTCTCGGTTGAGCTCCGCGCCTGGGGATAGCCAAAATTCCCGTAAGACGTGTCCATCTCTCCTTGGCCTGTCATATAGAAGGCCTTCCTTTTCAACGTGTTGGAGGAACTGCTGTTGAGGGGAGTGGGGGCAATTGGGGTCAGGTTGTGGCTCTGGTATGGGTATCCAGGTAAAGCAGAAGAAGGGGGGAGAGGAGTAGGGGCGGCGATGCCTGAGGGGAGGTACGAGGAAGGAGGGGGCGCTCCTCCAGGGCTGTATCCCGGCCCAACTGAGCTCTGAGCTGGGTAGCCAGCTGGGGGGTAATTATAACTAGACAAGTTGGGGGAGCCTCCATTGTAAGCTGGAACAATGGTGGGGTGGGAAGGAGGTGGAGGTGGCTGTAAGAGCCCAGAGCTGTGCAGTGGGGAGGGCAGGGCAGCGGCGGGGGCGGACTGGGAGCTGTAACTACTGTGCAGGTAGGAGCCGCTGTACGTGGGGCCGTATTCCTGAGACGTCATGGAGGAGGAGTGGAGCGCCGTGGCTGAGTGGCTCCCACAGCTGCTGCTGGAGTAGCTGGGCTCGCTGAGGGTGCTGGAAGCCAGGCCTGGGGAGCTGCAGATCCCAGATACCACTTCAGACGCAGCGGCAACACCTCCCTTTCTGACAGAAACTCCCTCTGGGATGCAGCTCATGGGGTAGACGCCATCTTGCCAGGGCTCCGACTCGCCTTTCCGGCCATTCATCCCCCCAGGGACCCCAGGCACCTCGGAGTAAGAGGCGGGCATCTCGAGGATCCCAGAGTACTTTTCAGCATACTTCTTGAGCAGGTTGGAGGCGGTGAGGGCAGATATGTCGTCGTTGGCCCAGGCGTACTGGTAGGTAGCGGACCGTTGCAGGTGGCCTGACACCGCCCTGTAGGCCTCTGCCTTGTGGGCTGGGGAGCGGGTGGTAGAAGAGATGTCAAAATGCTGTTCGGCCCACTGGCTGTGCTCGGGGGTCCACTGCATCTTCAAGCCTGAAAAACGAAACAGAGACATTACCACACAGTCATAACAAGACAATGTAGAGTTCAATTAAAAAACACCATCAACTTCTCTGAAACAAATCGGAAAATTGAAGTGGAGACTGTACTCCTCACTTCTTTACCGCTTTTCCTATTTTGTCCCATATAATCCAGTCTATATTATTTGGATTTTATGCTGTAGACCCACACAATGTCGGGCATAAATGTGAAGTGAAAGAAAAAAAATTTCATTATTTTGTAAATATAAATTTTCAGTCTTTTCGACCGTCTTTGACTACAATTGCAGCTGCCAGGCTTGGGAGCATGTCTAAACTCCAAAAACTTGTTCTCATTATTCTTTGCAAAGTAGCTGATGCTCTTTCCTAGATTTATGTCTGGACTTTGACTGGGCCACTATTAACAAGGCCGATAACTATGAACATACAAATCCACAGTTAATAAAATCTGCCATCATAGAAATGTATGATTTGGCTTATTACAAAATAATGCAAATAATGCTTTGAGCAAAATGAAGTTTACTGCCAGTTGGAGTGCAAATATTTTTAACATCTTAAGAATTCAAATATGATTTGCCGTGTGTTTGTAGACTTACAAAACAACAAACTAAAGAAAGAGAGAAAAAGGTGTTTTGCTGTTGTTGGAAGTAAATTGATGCTGCCATCTCCAACCTTAAGCTAGATTACTTGTAAACTTTCCCTCAGCAATGCATTTCCTTGCCACTTCTCCATAAACGTCAGATTTGCAGAGTGCGTAACTGCTGTTATTGCTTACGACAGAATACCTTAAAGTTCAAAGTTGTAGCATGGCAGAATATGGGAAAGTTCACTGGGTGTGAATACTTTTGCAGGGCTCAGTGTATTGCGGCAGAGAAGGACAGTGGGATGGCTGCTTCTGGCAGCCTAATGCACCACAGTCAGACCAATAAGACAGAGGCATTGAGGGTCACTCTATAATCCCCAGCTCATCTGAGGTGGCTGGAGATGGGTTTGAAAATGTGCCTCGCACTCCAACTACACAACACACACACACACACACACCGATTTGCTCATAGTGCTTTCATTCAACACACACAAACCTGTGCTCATACACACTGACACTTAAAAAAAAAGCCCTATGCCTTCACTCGAGCGTGCAGTGGTGCACACACATACACAAGCATGCATCCACTGACCCAGACGGACAAACACAGGCACGCACACAGCAACTGTGGCGAGCTATGAATTACAACACATTGTGTCTCAAGCTTAGTTCCTGTCTGCACGGCTCCACCTTGACCTCCTCTTCTCCGTCTACCTCTCTTCTTCGTACCTCCCCGTTGCCTCGTCTTCCCTCACTCCTGCTTCTTTCTTTGCTTTTTTCCCTTCTTTCCCCACCCCTCTCTTTATTTCTCTTCACCTCCTTTTATTCTGACTCAATCTATTTCGATATATATCTCCCTGCTTTCATTCCCTTTTCTGTGCATCCACCCCTCCTCTTATTTACTCCGCCTGTGCTCGCGTCGCGTCGCTTCCCTCCCCTGCCCTCCCCTCTGCCTCCCCTCCTTCGTTGCTCCATCTCATCTCAGACACGCTCACCTGGCTCTCCCCTTTATTGCCTCGGGAGGCTGGAGAGCCACTGTTTCCTTTAATCCTAGCCAATGCCATCTGCAAACACCGACAGTCACACAGCGACTCCATCGTTGTCTCGCTATCAAAGCCTTGATGCTATCAAAGGCTGGACGGGGCGTAATCACAGCAGCCGCGGCGGCAGATTGAACCCTGTTTGATTTGACTTAGTGCACACAAATAAAGGATAATATCGGTGTCATTTAGGCTGCTTCCTGCGACTTATTGACTGGCGGCAGTTGCATGCGGAGAGACCCACAGCTGGGGGTCCGCTGAGCAATCCCTGGCTCCGGAATTGGTTTGCCATGTGTCTATTTGCGAGAGTAAATCAGGCACGCCAAATAAAATCTATTCCCCTCCCGCCATCCGTTTATGCTTCTGCAGACACAGACACATGGGAGGAAAAAGCCGACACATTAACACTCTTTTGCTGCCTTCGCCGAGGCTCTGTGTTTGTTTGGTAACAATGCGGGCAGGGAGTGAATAAGGGGGGATCCCGTCCCCAGACTCTTATTTCCTCTCTCATTCTCCTCTCTTAACCGTCCCTCTGCAGACGCCAGTGGCTAATTAGCAGAATGGCGATTTGCTAATTGTGTTAATTTACAACATTTTAGCCGAGGGGAGTCTTACGGGGGGCTGGCGAGCCCATCACCCTCCCAGAGCAGCAAGGAATCAAGAGCAGATCTGAAGTTTTCTATTAGCTGCTGAGCTTCTTTATTACTTTATTAAGAGGCAGCATTTCAGGAGTGTAAACATTTATGAGCAGAAGAAAAAAAAAAAAAAAACAGAAAAAGGTTGCTTCAATCTTAATAGAATTAAAATGTCACCATCAGGATTTGATTTTAAACTATGCATCAGTTATATTTTTGCAAACTGCAGACTTGAAATAAATTAGCGTGGCTGTGGCATATTCTTTTAATAGCAGGTATGTTGCCTTGGTGAACTTATGTAAAACAGTAAAAAAAAGTCTTCCAAGGGGTTAATAGCCTGGAATGCTTTGAAGCATATATCCAACATGCTTAATTTAAAAAGGAGGTATTATGTAAAATTGATGTTTTTGAGCTTTAAATGGTGTTACAATGTTATTCCTTCATCGGAAACATACCTGGAGTGTTGCCTTGATTCGTTCATAAATGTTGGAGAAATCCATTACTGTCTTGTAAAACATCTAGCCACTGGGGTGCCTAAATGTTTGGAGCTGCACTCTCCAGTTGAGATTCTGCCTCACAAAGTGCCCCTTGCCCGCACAGTCCCTACAGACTAGCGGCAGCAGCAATTAGCAATTATCAGCCTGCTGGGGTTATCATAGGAACTATTTCTCAGTCCGATACTATGAAGAACATTTGTAAACGGCCTAACTGAAAAACGACATGACGACGTGCTGAAGTGTCAGAGAGAGTAGGAGCTTCTTTAAGAGACAGAGGTCAATTTCAAGCTGTCAAATTGTGAAGTCAATTTTCTTTTATGTTTGATATACACAGCAATTGAAGGTAATGTAGTTACTTGATTGCACTGTAAAATGGTACTACGTGACCAAGTAAAGGGGTCTGAACACAAATGTATGTATGCTACACTTCTCATTTGTATATTTGCAAGAGCATTTGAGAAACCACGTAATAACTTTCATTCCACTTCATAATTTAGGTTTGTGTCACATTTTTCATCACAGTCTTGCTATTTTTTTTCAAATATCCTCATGAATAATTGACATTAAAGTCTACTGAGCAATTTCTAAAGGAATACTTTCACATTAAATAAGGAAAAAAAACCATTTGGGGTCAAACACTAAGCTATTTTTCTGGGAATTAGCTGAAAAGTCCTAAAAGTATATTTTTTCATTTCAACAGATTTAAGTTTTAAACTTACTTTCACATATAATCTTAAAGTAAACACCAGCATTTCTCATAGGGTAGATTTTTTAGAGTAGCCTTGTATGTTTTAAAGGGCAGTAATTTATTCACACGAAGCATGAGCAGTGAAAATAAAACACACACACACAAAAGTAGACTTAATTTTCCAATGAGACAATAATTTCAGCCAAATGATACAACTCCTTTGTGAGCAAGTGGTTTTCTGTGTTCTTGTACCATCTGATCTGTAGCCAAAAGCTACATGTCGGTTTGGCTGCAATTCTCTATAGCTTTCACATTACCTTTTCAGCACCACTAAATAATATATAGCTGTAGATAGCAAGGATAACATTCATGAGGTAATGCTCTCGGCAAGTTTCAGCCTCGTCCTCTGCATCAGTAAACACACACGCTCTCTATCAAACTAAGTGTGTATTCCCCATCTGACTCAGGAGCTTTAATAACCGCATGTGTTCTCACAGCAGCTCTCCTCTCTGCAGATAAACAGGCCGGCTATGAAGAGCCTTCCCTTGATTCCATGTCAATCTGCAATGATGCTTCTGCAGAAACATCCATCTTTATGTCATTTTACGCTGGCAGAAATCTGGATATTGGCCGAGAATGATCAGGGAAACATGGACTTTACCTCTGCCTGTGAAATACTTCAGTCAGTTTTTATGGAGCAGGTTCAACACAAATGTTTATTCCGCGTTTTAAGATGTGACATTTTTCTAATTTTTCCTAAAATGTACACGTCAAGAAGTGAATTATGGCTATATCTATATTCAAATATCTACTTTTAAGCATATCTTAAGCAACAGACCATAAACAGCAAACGTAATGACAGAATTTCAAATTATTTAGTTTTTTTCTCAGTTTAGTTTTCTCAGTGTCCAACATTACACACGATAGGGTGACGATAACATCTGATCGCACAACAGGAAGTTGCAGTTATCGTATGCAGAACCAGAACTAGAATAATCAGAAAACGTCAACAGCAAATCCAAATTACAATCCAATAATTATGAAACGGAAAGAGATTATCTGAGCTTAGAATCTTCTTTTAGCAATTAAACATTGAGTCATTGGATCTCTCACATCACTTTGAAAGAGTTTTGACTCACTCTTCTTTCCAGGATTGTTTAATTCAGCCATATTGAAGAGTTTTCACATCAACACATCTGTTATTAAATTTCTTTAGATCGGTGGAATTGTGTGCTGCTTTTTGAAATCTTTTAGCTTATTTTCATGTTGTTAGTCCTATTGTAAAATTTCTTGATTTTACAGGTTTGGCAGTTAAATTGATATCAGCTTTGCAAAAGGATGTGGTTCTTCACGTGTTATCTTGGTCTGTTATTGTATTATCTGAAACATTTAAGAGATGAAAAAAGACCCAGGAGAAATCTGTAAAAAGACACAATTTGGTGTGGAACACAGGATTTCCAGATTCTTTGTGATGAAGCTATTAAAAAAGGAAACTATTCTCCAGTGCTGCAATGCAATGCTATTGTATTGTCAAAACTCATTTTAGATGCCTGAGCACAGTTTCAACTCTTCAACTGTAGTACTTCACTTTTGAAAAACTACAGTTCAAAATATTAACTAGCCTTCCAGCAAAATGTGGCTTTAATAATAATCTGAAATGAGGCATTTACACTCTAAACTGTGTTTAGCATCTTACATTTGTAATTAGCATCATTAGCATTACTGAAACAAAGATTTGTGTTTTACTTAGTGAATAAAGATTCTTATGTTAACATCTGCCAACATTTCCAAATCCAGATGTTCTACAACAAAGGCTGAAAATAAAAAAACAACTTTCCTGTACTCGCTGTATTCCATTCAGCCTTCCTGTTATCTCCTTTACATTTCCCTTTCCCTTTCCCTTAATGCCTTGAGCCTCAGTAAATTGTAGTCGCTCTAACATGTTGTGAAAAATAGCTTTACAATTTCTACAATCTGCGTACTTCCTTTGAATTCTGTTTAAATAGCAAAAAAGGAAACGGAGTTGTCTTTTCCCAGTATCAACTTCCACAATGAAGATTTTTGTTTCCAGCATGATCGGGTAGCCCGGTTTGCCAGGATGACTGATCAGAAACAGATCTTTTTATTTCAGTCCAGGCACCAGTACGACATAGTCAATCTGAAAACTGTTCAGTTTAAGTCACTAGATCATTTCTCAGAGCATCTGTATTCAGACAAGAAGGAAATAAGAGAAGAAAAGTCTAAAGAAGATGAAGGAAGTGTCACAATCACAAGGAAGAACCAGAAACACAAGCTGTCCAAGTCTTTTGTCTGCTCCGTTCGACAAGAAAAACTCCATTTCCAGCATATTTCAAGAAACTCGGATGTTTCTAATACTGTCATTAATAAAGATAATGTACATAAAAGAGTGTCAGGCTCCATCAAGGCTTTCATCTCGTCTTTAATGAGGTTAATGCAGAGACGCTGTGATTACCCCAGCAATGCAAATGAAGGCCAAATGATAACTTGCACTATTTAAATAAGGTAATAGCGATTACTCTACGTTATTCAAATGAGGACAGGCGCTTTGAACGGAGCCGCTTTGAACTCGCTGCTCCTTCTCCAAAACATATGGCAGAGAGGATTGACTTAAGGATCGTTCAGGGGTTCAGCTTCTAATTCAATGTGATGTAAACCAGGGGCAACGAGCGAGCAATGTCACTTATTGTGACCGTGAAGGCTTGGGTGTGGGGACTTACTGCACCCCTTTACTTTCTTTCTACATCCTTGAAAGTTGCTGTAACAGAAAAAAAAAGAAAGGCTTGAATCCAATGTCAAATAATTCAAAGACATGGATCAAAAATCAGCCTCTAGGAAGGAATGTTTTTTTTCTGTTATTATTTCTGAAACTATCAAGGCCCTGGGCTTATTTTAAAAAAAGAAAAGAAACATTCATAAATTTGTCAAATCTGGGTTTTATTAACAATTTTGGGCTTTCCATGCAGATAAGAATTTAGAGGTGTCATTCCAGTCGTCGAATTTGTTTTCTGATTACTCCTTGAAAAGTAAGAGGTCCCGGTGCTTAATTTCAATGCATTTACATTTAATAATTTCCCTTTTCTTCAAAGCAACTTTACAAGTGGACACATGCAGAAATGTGTGTGTGTGTGTGTGCCTCCGGAAAAAAAAAAAAAGAAAAGGCACGGCATCAGTGTGCTGCAGAGAAAAGGAGGAGAAAAAGGGGGAGGGAGTGAGATGGTGCACTCAGCTGAAACAACATCTAACAGAAAAATCTTTTCCACCTTCTGAAGCCTGCCAGCGTTTTCCTCGTCCTCCTCCAGGCCTCCGCATAGAGAAGCCTAATCATTCTCATTATGCTCGGCGTCCATCTGCATCAACAGAGCTGCCCATTACTGCGCGTGTGTGTATATGCAGTAAACAGCTCTTTAGAGAGAGCTAATGAGCTCTTTTAAGTCTGTCTGCTGTGTGATTCTGCAAGCGGGGTGTCGGAGCAAACTGCCCATTTTGGTAACGTCATAATTAAGCCGTATGTGTTAGGAGGAAGAAATGCACACACACACACACGCATAGACGGAGAGATAAATGTGTGCCCTTCTTTGTCTTTTTAACATAAACACACACAGGAGACCTTCAAAAACAAATTATCATGTCGGACTTTTTATTTATTTATTTGTACGTCGGGCCGTTGGAGGAGGAGGAGGAGGAGCTGCGTGACAAGCGATAACTTCATCAAGACAGACCCGCTTTCACACACCACCTGGGAAATCTAAGCAGCCAGTTATTCAAATCCTTATCAAATACACCAGAGGGCATCTTTTAACCTCTCAATCACTATACCTCAACACGTGCCGTACAGTACGCGGCTTTTGTTTAATGACTTGTTCGTACGTATGTGTGTTCAACAACCTTGTTAATGAGTCCGGCACACTGTGACTAAGCCACAGGCAACACGGTGCTGGAACACAACCTGCCGTAGTGAGTCAAATAATGTGATTAGGTCCTCCAAAAGGCAATTAATTATCAAATTAGTCATGAGCTTATGTGACTTGCTTGACACACACAAGAATCCGAACTGGGTTCATCCGTCCCTTCAGTATCACCGCTAACAAGCTTTGTTTGTTATGAGCACAACAAATACAATTATGTTTCCTTTCTTAGTGGCAGCCAACGAACAAAAACATGATTAAAACCGTGTTGTTGTGTTTTTTTGGGCTGAGGCAAACGTATGGTGGGTCTGGCTGCCCTGCAGTGTCAAGTCAGACTTCTAGCACAAAGAATAAAAGATTTTCCTCGCATGATTAGATAATGTATGTCACTGAGGCGAAACACAACACTTTTAAGCAATTTTACAACAAAAACACACAACAGTAAAATAAAAGTTGGAATGGATTTAGTCAAAATAAAATTAAGAAGAAGCAACTAATTAACTATTCTATTGTGTTGAATCAAATTAACATCTCAAACATGAAGGACACCGGCCCTCTAAAGCACAACAAAGCTCTAATAAACATGAGCTCCACTAACACTAAATAACTACACTAAAACGGTGCATAGGGGAAGCTAACGCTGACGTGCTAACTTAAAATCAAATCATATCTGCCATTTATAGATTGCAACCTTTGAGCACCAGTTTAATTTTGACATTATCATTTACATTATAATGTTCTATAATGCCTTTACATATTTTATGTTTATGGAACCAGGACTGCAAATAGTCTTTATGCACTTCAAAATAAAAGCATAAATATAAACATTTAGCGACTTAGATTTTTAAGAGCCAATAAACTTTAGTCAAAAGAAGGTTTACAAACAATTTTATTAGCACTTTTGAATTTATCCAGAGAAATGTATTTATGGGAAGCTAAATATGCTAAGCATTTTCAAATTAAGCAAAAATGGCGCTAAACAAAAAATACTGTCCTGCTACTACATTATGTCTACCCCTGCCAAATGGTATATTTGGCACAGACACAGCACCTACAACACATACAAATACAGTGAAACACGGTGGTGGTAAGATCATGCTTTGGGTTTACTTTTCTTCAGATGTTACTAGACCTTTTGTTAAGGTGGATGAAATCATGAACAGTGCTAAAATGCAGTCAGTTTTGACCCAAAGTCTTTAGCAGTCTGCTAGAAACATGGAAATAAAGACGAATCTTAATTCTTTTCAGAATCAAAGTCCAAACATTCTCTAGAGAGAACACTTTACGTTTTGAAATGGTCCGCTCAGTGTTCAGAACTACATCTAAGTGACACTCGGTGGGGTCATCTGCAGATGGCAGAGGACCAGAAATATCCTCACAATCTGATCAGTTTAAGATGGGACACACCCATGCAGTCCGCCGTAGAATATTGTAGATATTTCCAAACACCCAGATCTATCTCTTTCTGAGCAATCAAAAACTTTTAACCAACAGAAACAGGTGGGGGACAGGCAGAGAAACATAGTAGTTTCTTTACCACTTAAAGTGAAGGAACATAAAACCACAGGTACAACATTGTGGGAAATCTTAGTCGTTTTGAATCTGCCATGTTTAGCAACATTTGTACACCTTAACATTGGCTCGTGCACAGCTACAAGCTTATTGGGGTTCATGGACGACTGGAACTGCATCTGAGGGTCTGCTAATACCTGACAGGGTAATAAAAATAATCACTGTTATGCCTGAAGCTGTCCAAAAAGCTTGTAGAAGTACAAGTAAAAGTACTTTGCCATGACTTTTCCTTGCTTTCCTTCAAGTCTGACCTACTGATTCAGAATGTAATTCTGTTCTTATTTTCTAATGATCATGATATGTAAAAAGAAAAAAAGAACTGTAGGTTCTTTAATAAAGGTTCTTAATAGAAAGTGAAGGAATCACTGGAATATTTCAGTGATCTTCATTGACGTATTTGTCCCTAGCTGTTTAATAGTTATTGCATTTATTTATTGAAAGTGGTGAGTTTGGATTCATTTTCTAAGTTTTCCAGTATTTGATTTAACAAGTAAGGAAACACTGTCCAATTTTCACCTCTTGTCAATTAATAGAGCCATCAGGAGTAAGGAGCATTACTACAGCAAATCAGCTGAGACACAACTTCCTTCAAACCTTCACAATAAGAAACTTGAACATTAATACTTTGCTCTGCTGTTTGTAAAAACAAGTGTAAGTGCTGTGTTTGTTCACATAAAATAAAGGGCAATTGTCAATTTTATTTAACTCTGTGTGAACACTAAAAATAAGAAGTCGCCTTTATTTTGGATTTTATTTAATATGCAGGATTCCTTAGAAAACAATATATTGTGCTCAAATCTCCATTGTGGCCTTACTTTTAATTTTCCTGGAATTGGCACCATCTTAAAGAAAAGTAGCAATGCTGACAATGCAAATCTAGAATATATTCTCTTGTTCAAGAGACGATTTGTTTTAACTCTAAGCAAGAAATTTCACTTGCACCTACAATCTTCTGATTAAATTAAACTGACAAAAATTTATTTCACACGTGTGTGTGTGACGATAAATAAATACATTTTCACATTGCTATTGTTTTTAATCTTTATTATTGTACTGCGCTTTATAAATAAAATGTATCATGATTTTATTATTATTTGAGCAACAACTTGAGCGTGTAGTACGCATTTTTGTTTTCTTTTTTCTTTACACATTTTACCAAAATTCTTCAAACAACGCTAAAATATTTAACAAAATTTTCATACCATTACCTTAACTGTCCTATTCAAGTGAAGCTGCAAAGCGCTACGGCAACTAGCAACAACAACAACAAGAGAAAAGGGAGGGAGCTGGGGGAGTTCAGAGTCTCGGCAGCGAGCAGTGACCAGGAGAGATGAGCTGTCACTAACTCAAAGACAGTAAACGGAGGGAGGGGCTGGGGGACGGGTGTGGGGTAGGTGGGTGGGTGGGGTTCGGATGCTGCAGAGATGACAGCTCCGAGCTACGATATAAGAGTATTTGACAAATGACAGCAGCTTTATAGAAGAAAATCAAATATTCATTGTAATCGGTGATCTTTGACCGTCTGATAAGTTTGCACAGCTTTGACCAGAAAACTTTGAAATGTCTGTGGAGCCACGATTGAGCTTCATATATACAGAAAGAAAGAGAGAGAAAAAAACAGAGTATATTTAAAGATGGATCTAAATTTAAAGAAATCTGGCTTAAGCACAATAAATGTGTAACTTAATTCCAGCGTGGTATCATCGGTGCCCCTGACTGTGGGTATCAGATCTTCTTTAGAGCTGTATAAATTGACACAGTCTAAATTTCCTTTTACAAGACAGACTATTGAATGGGTGGGTTAAATGGGTAGGGCGCAGTTAAACAAATGCTCCGGATCAAGGAAATTGTGCGTGGCTTCTTTTGTCATTCAGAAAGGAAATTGAGAGATATTCGGCGGGGGCCCCGAGCCACTAACGCATGGCATTCATCTATAATGCACTCGGCCTGTCCGTCAGATACTCCATTTCCTGTGACTAGCGCAGCGTGCCTAATCACCCGCCGCCACACAGAGATTCGCTCCTCAAAGACACACACACACACACACACACACATGCATACACATGCATTCAGGAGAGAATGGAGACAGACACAGAAGCATCAGGCCCGCTGAGGCAAACGGAGTATTCTTATCTGGCAGACAAAACATCTGTAACGACTAGCACCACAACTGTGCTCTAACAGTGTCACGACCCCGACAGCATCTCCACAGCTCCGTTTCATCACTCAGAAAAGCAAAGCGGCGCAAAAAAAACAACAAAAAAAAAACACCAACACCTCATCAGGAAGGGAGAAAAATAAAATAAAAATACACTCATGTGACTTAAACTGGCTGCTATGTTGGCACAATTTTCCCTTTTTTCATCCACAAAAAAAAAGACGAAAGAAATCCAAATAAACAGCAGAAAAAGAAAAACTTTATGTAAATTTTGTCTAAACAGAAACCAGTCAGATCGAAACTTGTCCTATGACCTCAAGCTCGCTGTTGATCTGGAAATCTTTCACTGAATTATTTATAGAGTTAAAATATAGAAAACAACTTTTAAAACTTACAAAGTTATCACTTTTAAAAGCTTGACAGGGGAACTGCTTATAAAGTAACTAAAATCATACTGTTGAACTGATTTAAGACTATAATGAACCCCACAGGAGAGACATTAACACTTAAGATTTAACTTACTGCAGTATTTGATTCAGCAAAACAAAATATTGAGTTAAAACTTGCTAAATATTAAGAACACCCTAATAAATGTGTAAATATGTTAATTTAGCTATGAACACTTTATAAATCATTAAGTACTTATAAAGAACAAGAGAAAATGCTGCTCCGGATTCGTCCTAAAACAAGAATAACACTTTACAAATTCTTTATTAAAATGGAGTTTACAAAAAAAGAGAAAAAAAGGAGATGAAATTATTTGTATTAAGTTAATATTGGGCCCTCTTCCTGCTGTCACCACCACTAATAGCAGACAAGCAAACAAGTTTGATTGGTTACTTGCATTTAGAGATAGACGCATTTATGAACAAACCAAGCTCAAAAACAATGAAAATATTCCACATGTTGCATCAGATTTTAACTGCATGAACATAATCAGACAAAGAAGAATGAAGATGCAGTAAAGTCGTGAATTACTTTAGTTTCAGTTAAAATAATAATTTTGTTCATTTATTTTTGCTGAAACCCTTAAATCTTGTGGTCAAACTCTTAAAAAAAATTTTTATTGAGTTAATTGCAGGGTCTGTAATTAACTATTTGTAATTAATCGCACTTTAATAAAAAAATAAAAGATATGTAGACAAAATAGGCTACATCCTCAATTCAAAACACCCTTTTTGCTGCTTAATTATTAAATAAGCAGCAAATATATGTATTAAATAGATACATATAATACGATGTCAATACCAAAGACATCGTATTGATTGCTCTTAATCTGTTAATTAGCTTATTCAACCAAAATGGGTGACATTCCACCCATTTTGGTTTTAAAGTATTTCAGGAAGTTCTCATCATTCACTGGACGTTTTTTTTACAAATACTTTGTTTTTGAAATATGAACTGTGGACACTGACATGTGCAACATCTCTTCATCTTGAACAGGTTTCAAGAAACGGCTAATCCAACAGTTTCCTCTTTCCTGCGAGCAACACCGGCTCTGGTGTCAGATGACCCGGTTCCCTCGCGTCCGCAGAGCTTTTTCTGGTGACAGCAGGAACGTTTCTACGGCATCATCGGTATTCCCCATTAAAAGTCCTCCGCTACGTTCACTCAAGGTGGAACAAGCAGGATCTTTCACAGCAGCTCGGAGGTTAACATGGGGCCACACACTATCAATACCCCGCTGACGTCCGAATCCATACCAGTGAACCAACACTACTTTGTTTACCTGTGTGTTCAGTAATTAAAATAGATTTCTGAGAGGAGGTCTAATCCTTTTAGAAATGACATTGATCCGACTTCCAATTGAAGAGAGCCAGGGTGTAATTTTGTCATCTCTACTCTCTCCTTCCTCCTGTGTGGAAACTTTGGAAAGTCCTCGACATGAAGGGCGTCATTTAGTGGCAGGCGACGGGAGGGGGACTCTGAGAGGGACGCAGGTGGAGATAATAGAGAGGAAGCCTCTAACCTCGTCTAAAGCTGTCTGTCTTCGTAAATAAAATGAGATAATTATTGAGCGAACAACATTATACGCCGACGACATACTCTTTCTTCTACCCCCCTCCAGCCGGCGCAGTTGTAAATCTCAACAAACACAGTGCTTTTGGACATTAAGTGCTCACTAAGCACAGTGGATGCATCATATTTCAAGAGCAGGCGTTGTGTGGGTGAGGAGCTGGGGGAAAATGGAGTGTAATGGTTATCCATTATCTTATACAGCAACGGCGGCAATGATCATTTTCAAGTGACTCATTTCTGGAAGTACCTGTCTATTGGCCACTTCGAGAGAAGACTTTGATGGCTAATCCAAAACAACTATTCAGAGGTCACTTGCAGCGGCTGCGCTGAGACACTCCGCACAAGAGAAACGCTCCAGCCTCCCTCATTATTCAAATACAATCCTCAGAAAAGATCCACATCACAAACAGTCGGCGCGGCGGCGGCCCCGGAGTGGGCGATTACCTGCGCAGCACGCTCTGAACCAGAGAGGAGGCATTAACAATGCATCAACAAATGAATATATCACAATCCAAGTTAGGGTTTGAAAGAGATATTTGTCACTGGGATGAAATGGTGACACTAGAGATGTATTAACATATTAATGATCACTTATGGAAGAAGAAGAAGTAGGCAGCACAAACACGAGTCTGGCGAGTGGGAAAACTTTCACTTTATTCAATCTGTGTTGTGAAAAAAGTCTTCATCATGCAGATTTCTTCTGTTTGTTTTGCTTTTTACTCACACTTATGTGTCTCAGATCATACAAATTTGGATTACTGGTAAGAGTTTGTGATACTTGTAAGTCTTTCGCATCATGGTGGAGCAATTTTGACAACCCATTTGTGGATTTTTGAGCCTATTTAAGGTCATGGTGCCGCATCATAATTGGATTTAGGTCCATACTTTGAGTCAATACCAAACCTTTCGATTTATTTTCCTATTCACCCAAACCTGGACAGAAACCCAACACCAGACCATCATAATCACTCCGCTATGTCAATATGATGATATGTTTCTGAAACGCTGTGCTAGTTTTATTTGTAAAAATACTTCTTGGCAATAATGAAGGGAGGCAGGCCTTTGTGTTATTCTGTTCAGCAGTGGTGTTGGATTTATTACTCTCCCACAAAGACCATTGTTGATCATGTCTTTTGTATTTTTCAATCAAGAATATTAACTATAACTGAGGCGAGTGCAGTCTCCAGAGCTTTAGATGGATTCTTTAGTGATCTCCTGGATGAGTTAGGTAAGTAATTTCCCATGTTTTCTCTATTTATGGATACTGGCTCTCACTGTGGCTTACAGTCCAAAAGCATTAAAAACAGGCTTTGCAACTTTTCCAATCTTTTAGATGACTTTGTTTCTCATCTGTTCTTCACTTTCGTTGCTTTAATGTGTTTTGTTTTTTCCTAAGGTGATATTAACGGTTTTCCCACATACAACATAATCAATTAGTTTGAAGGGGGACTTTCAATGTCAAAGATTTGCAAATCATCAGCATAAATCATCACCAAAAGAACCAGGCCATTAGTTATAAGAAGAGTTTCACTGCTGTAATGCCAGTAAACATTTTTCCACTGGAGGAGGATAATGATTTTTGACATGATTTTATTTTTTCCAGACAGTCCTTCTTTTTTATTGTTTTACTATATCTTGACAGAAGCCTATCTTATTTACAACCAGGAATCAAACTTCTTGCTTGAATCAAAGTAATTTTGAATCTGGTGAGAGTATGAATATTATCTGACTTTTCCCAAAAACGTGGTTGACAACTTATTCCCACAGAGCGAGCTAGGTTGAGTTGGATAGATGTTTTCGCCCTAATGCATTAAAATATTTGAAAACTGCTTTTGGTATTTGCTCAGTTTGTTTAGCTATGATTTCAACCACTCAAGCGTGACAAAAAAAGCAAAAGCAGAAGTAATCTACAAGGGTGTCAATACTTTCCGCAGCCTGTATGTAACGCTACTCTAGAGGGAGGCGGATGTATTTTTAGAAGTGTAGGTGCCATGTTTGTTTGTGTGTGGTCTCGGCTCCACATGAACGGTTACTTAACACCACACTGATTTCCCCTCAGCAGTTAGAGAAAAACCAGCCGATGCTCAATGATGCATCACTGTGTTTGTGGCCGCCAGGCATCTGCAAGCGTGCGTGCGCATGTGTGTGTGTGTGTGTGCGTTATCATCGCTGGCACGTAGACAGACAGTCCAGGAGTGACTGCCGGAGAGCCACCATCTGTGGATTCATTTATGTCTGTCTGCAGTGAGCTTATTTGTGTGTGTTTGTGCAAACTGTGGTGGCGACACACACACGCGCAAACACGCAGACAGGAGGTTCCTACACAGTCTGGAAAAGTCTGGAATTTTTTTGTGTGTTTTCCAGGTCTGGAAATATTTTTGAAATGATCGCTAATTGGCTGATACTTAAATGGGAAGCTGAGCTTCACCACCAATCTTATCTGCCTCGCTAAAAGGCATCAATCCATCCTCTGCCTACCAGGTCATGTCCACACGTTTGCAGTTAACAATAGTCATTCCACTGTTGCCAACTCACCCACTTTATAATTATATATTTAGAAACACTTCAGACTAAAAACCTGAATCAGAATCGGCAGGTCAGGCTTTTTATAGATCTGTGATTGGTCAGAAAAGTGTAATCGGTGCACGCCTCCTATCCACCAGTCATCCTTTCATATACTAATGCCTCCCTCCCTTCTTCCATTAATCCATCCTTCCTCCTTTTTCTTTCCTACTTTACTTGTCCCTTCTTGCTTTCCTTCTTACATTGTTCCTTCATCATCCTCTTTTATACCTTCCTTATTTTTACTTTTTCATTCCCCTAATCCCTCCTTCCATCCTTTCCTCTGTCCTTCCTGCATTCTTTTGTTATTTCTTTGCCTTTCTTTTATGCATTTTCCCATCACCAGTTGATAACGCTATAGAAATACATCAGAGATAAATTCGGAGTGATTTCTCATGTTTGTTCCTTTTGAATTTGTCAAGATAAAAGGTCAAATCGGAGACATTAAAACATCGTAGCAATCCCAGCAGACTGGGCGACAGCCCAGTCAGCGCTCTGACTCTTTAGACCTCTCGAACCCTCGCTGCTCTGCTCACATTTACACACGTTTTTAAGCTCTAGTCAAAGCAGGAGAAGTCCAACTTTATTTTGGTAACACCAGCTATATATATATATATATATATATATATATATATATATATATATATATATATATATATATATATATATATATATATATATATATATATATATATATATATGTATATATATAAGCACTGCTTCAACTCATTAAGATGGATTTTGCAGCCAATTAAACACCTGGCAAGGAAGGCAGATTAGAGATCCGCAGCAGTTGGAGGAGATTAACGCCCCGGCCGAGCGGTGCACGTGTGAGGCTGCACGTCTGTGTGCGTGTTCGTGCGGGCGTAGTGTGTGAATTACGGAGGAGGGCCTGCAGGGATAACCTCCACCCCCAGCCTGTGAACTTGCAGGATCCCTCATGCACATGCGTGTTTCAAGTATCAAATAAAGCACACTTCTGACAAGGGCTACCGACAACGCAACGTGTGACGCAGTTTCAGGTTTGATCTGTGAAAACTGGAGAAATTAGCTTCCTCTTTAGTTCTCAAATTTAAAAAAAACAACACAGCTGTAAGCACTGAGCTTTTAACTGCTAAGCCTACAGTTGCGTATAATTAATTAGACCTGAAATAAAAACATCAGACAAACATAAAAATATCAAACTTAAATGTAAAACTTGGTCTAGCTGCTTTTATTTGAAACAGTAAAGAAGGTATTTGTAGTGATTTTCTAGTGTTAGATATATGTGGTATCACAACTTTCAGTAAAAATAATCTAATTTTACAGTATGATATTATTCTAATACTTAAACTTGATTTTACTGCTTTTTTCAACCACTGCAATAGTTCAACAAGCTGACTGTTAAAGTTACACCAAATGATCTTAAAGACTGAAGATTAGTTTGAAGTTATTTTGCATTTGATAGGCATACGACTCGCAATTTCTTTCTCTTTCATCAATATCACATTAACCATGGGCATGCAGGGCGGTCAGTCTTTCCAACAGGATAAATATATTACTGACATCCAGGAAATAACACATCAACAGCTGAATCAGAAATATACTCTGATCCTCTTTCTTCAGCCTGCTGACCAGCAGTGTGCAGCAGCAGGCTCAAGGAGGAATGCAGCTCGACTACTTTATGGGCATGATACTTTTAAAACCAAAATGGTGCATCACATGCGGACATGAGCCAGCAGAGTCTGCACATGCATCTTTAAATCCACTGTGGCTTTGCAATATGTTGGAATTCACACAGGTTGTCTAAACAGTCAAACAGCGGATCAATACGACCGATCGATCGGCGGCATTGAGACTGAACTGGTCGTGTCGAGGGGCCAGGAGATTCTCACTAGAGCTCTCTGCAGCAGCCTGCTGGAGAACTCTCACACACACACACACACACACACACACACAGTGCAGACTGATGAACACCTATTTCATATTTGAGGACTGGAAACATATTTACAGACTCTTCTGCCTGGTTTTACCTCCACACAGACGACGGCCCTCATCTCGTACCAGCAGATTCGGGTCCTGTCTGTAGGAGTCCGAGCAGACTGCCGGCAGTTTGTCTCAAAGTGAGGGCATCCAGTCAGCTTCGGCAGCAGAATACAAAGCTGGCTGCCGTCCGCGTCTCCTCGCGCTCGACTGACACAGTCAATAGCTCTGCATTATTCATGGGGGGGGACGGATGAGATGGCCTCTCGCTGAGGGCTGGGTTTCAGCCGTCCCAAACTTTAGCAAGCGGAGGGAGGTGAGGGGGGGAAGTTGGAGGGGGGTACGCCTGACACCTTCAACGACTGCTTATCGTCAGCGAAAACGACACGAGAGGGAGCCAAGTTTAGACATCCAGACGTTCCTTTCGCAGCTGATGAAACATGGCAGAACGTGACGACTTTCTTGTCAGCTCCTCTTTGTTTGCAATCAAGGCATTTAACGAGGATCACAAAGTTAACATGAAAACCTCAGGCGGATTTTTGCCGCGACTGAAAACAAGTAATTTGTAACGTGGTTGATTTCCATTACGCAGACCAAAAGACGTCAATTAGTTAAGCCGGAGCTCTTTAAAATGACGTCAAGAAAGGAAACAGACGGTTATTTAGGAAGAAAAAAGTCAAACAGAACAAAAAAACAATAAAGAACTTTGGGCTGCTTCTTGATATCAGATCTCGGAGGAGAAATTTGATGGGCACCGTTGAGCAGAAGGCGTCTCAGGAGAATTGGACGAGGGAGAGATTTAATGTGATCATAGGGGACGCTCATCTTTCAGGGAACGGGGTAATAATGAGCAATCAATAACGTCCTTAACAGAGTTAGAGCGAGTTGGCTGACAGCAGATGTAACAGGCTACGTCTGATCTCACATTACCGCGCTGGATCAAGGTTTAACATGCGCACACACCGGGAGGTGCACACACGCACACACACACTAGCATATGGAGGGACACACACTAACATATGGGCTCGAATGCACTGCCCTCTCTGTTTCTGAGGCGTCCACACATACACACACGCACAACCACCCTCTTACTTTAGGTGTCATCCAGCAGCATTGTGTCATTCTGTATCGATCAGGAGCTGTAATCACATTCAGGGGCGGGGGGAACGAGGCGGTGGGGCGTATACGCACGGTTCTTGGTTTATCGTCCACCCCCCTGGTTTTTACGGGCGGAGGCAACGGCGAGGAAATGAAACAACACACAGAGTTTCTCTTCGGTAAATAAAAGCTCTCAGTCCTGCCGTGGGCTCGGCCACCGTGGATGAAATCAAACTCTTGGGAATGACTTGTCATATTGTGGCTAATGAAAACAGTAGAGCTAATGTAACTATGCATGGGCTGAGATGAGGCTCTTAGGGAGGGAGTATTTGGTTAAATACTACAGGCAACCATATTAAATTGAACATCTCTCCTAAATCTATAACACAGTATAGAACGTAAAAAAAAAAAAAAACTGCCAATTTTGTTAGTTTATTGCTCCTACGTAACCAATCATTTGAAAATCCATTTCAGGAGTTTTAAAAGTGACTGATCTGTCATAGGAAACCTATGAAGACTGGTGAAAATGTATCATTTTTAGCGTTCCCAACCAGCCGAGCGGCCCTTCCCAGTCCTAAAGCTCTCCCAGATGGTTGAATCCTCGCACAGCACTCACTTCCCAGCTGGAGCTAGATGGGCTCCCTCCGTGTCCAGACTGCAAACCCATTGCACAGGTGCAAACCCTCTACTGGACGATCCCCCCTCACAGTTAGCGTCAGGAAGGGCATTAAAAATCATATATATTCTGTCCTATGCGACTTGTAGGTTTCTAAATGGACCTTAGTTCAAGAACAAAACCAAGAAGATATCAGCAAAAACGTCCATCCTTCAAAGCAATTCACTGTCTTTCAAGTTCTACGAAGACATTATTGTTCCAAACTTAATTAAATGTTTCAAATCACTGGTGTTATAATTTTTGTCAACATCAACTAGCCGAGTAGTATTCTACGATTTCCTTGAAAGTAAGGATGCACCGATCCATTTTTTTCACTTCTGATATTGATACCAATGTCTGAGGTTTAGTATCGAGTGATGCTGATTTGATACAAAAGAATAGTGCTAATTTGACTTGAAACTTTGCAATTAGGAGTATAACAGATAATGTAAAGCAAATAAGAAAGAAAATGGACAAACCGAAATTGCAAAGGTATGACACTAGCAAAGGGGTAAATGAGTGATAGTAGCAGCAACAGAGTTCAGCGAACAAAAATAATTTAAAAAATGGAGTAATTTTATTTGTTTTGGAAAATTCAGATCTAAAGTCACAGATGTGAATTTGCACCTCAGTGGTGTCTGCATCTCTTAGCAACACAACAAAACCAGACAGTCAAGTAAAATTTAAACACACATTTGATCTTTTACCTGAGGATTCATCATTATATGTGTTGATATTTATTGCAATAATAATAAAAGTGGATATCTACAAACACAAATACTGCACTCAAAAACAATAAACCAAATAAAAACATTAACTTAATGAAAAACTCCTTCAGGACACGAGCTTACATTTAATTATTAAAAATATCTATATTTATTTGATGCTCTGACTTAACTAATGGTGGATGTAGGTTAGTAAACTCCCTCATAATTGTCATAAAATTTAAAAAAAAATCTAAATTCTTACACTATTGCCCACCCCATCTGTGACAAAGTGATTAGAATTTATAGAAAATATTTTGTCAAAATCGTAAAACACATGTAAAGAAACTTTTATTAGCGACAATGAAATGTTAGCAAATTTTGTTAGTGGTTTTGTTGTTTTTTTTTTTACTTTATATTTTACAATTGATAATTCACTTCAGAATTGAGAGCTTTTCATATATTTTGACATTGCAAAGTTTGAAATCTTAAAGTTTAGTATTTTATTTTTCAGAAATTGATAAACTTTGTTTATTGTATTGAATAGATCATTTGTCAGTCGATTTTAGAAAAGATTTTAAAATAATTGAAATTTTGGACATTTTTCAATAATTGTGATTTCAAATTCAAAAATACTTTATTGATCTCAAAGAAAAATTACATGCTGTAATTTATATTCAAAGTTCTTCAAATAGTTATTTTAGATGCCGATGGCAGTAGGCAGAAAGGTTTTCCTGTAGCAGTCTGTATTACAGCAAATATAAAGAAGCCTCTGACTGAAGGCACTCTCTTTTTGTAGAAAAGCGTTGGGAAAAGAAGGCTCAGGGCTGTCCATAATTTCAATAAAAATAAAAAAAGTTTCCCACAATTGAGATTTACTTTACCTAGAAACAACATCACTGACATGTGGCGACTTGGATGGATTTTCAACTTATCTGACAAACATCTAAAGACCAACAATCTAAGAGGGATGTGAAGATCAGTATTTTTAATTGAACTGAATAGAAACCAGAGTAGTTAATGAAATAATACTGTCATTGTCACATTCTGCAATATCATGCATCCCTAATCTCATAGCAGAGAAAGCTCATACTTTATATTTAACTTTTTCTTTTATACCTTCAGACCATGTAATAGCTTTTAAAAGTTTAATCCTCACATTTATTCAAGTTTCTAAAACATATTCCTTGCTAAAACAACAGCTTTGTGTGTTAAAGGGTAGAAGCCAAGCCAGACCCATTATAGACCATAGCAGCAACACATCCCTTCAGGAGAGAAGCACTTCTCAACACCGAAGCAACAGAAAATCTGATTTTAATACAGATTTGCATTCTCCCTTAGGTTCCAAGACCCTGGTAACTGTGTGGATGTGTACAGCCAAATGTTGAACATTGTAGTGTGTTTTTTTAAGCTGACTGGTACCTTCTGCAAGGGGTTTTTCTGTACTGCTTTTCCGACTGAAATCTGACTCTAATGGGCAAACTGTGCACTAGAAAGAAGATCGGAATATGATTGGGTAGCAAGGTAGAGGGAAAAGATTTTGTATTTTTTAAAGAGATGAGTTCGGATGCAAGACTGTGCTGGCCTGTTCGGAAATGAATGTCGTTCCACGGCCAGATGAGTCAAGGCTGAAGAACTAAGAACTGACAGAAACTCAAGCTCAGATATTTATATTCTGAGGAGTTCTAATCTTTTTTCTGCAACAGTAAAAAAAATAAACTTGTACAGATTATAATTATTTCTTCTAAAAAACCTCACATTTACTTGCCTTTTATACCGTCCCTAGCTACCAACATGCATTCAGAGACAGAAAACGGATTGAGATTCAGTATATAAACAGTTTCATTTTGTAAACAATATCTAGCTGCTGCAGATGCCCCGACTGTTGTCAACAACTTGTGTTAACAACTGACCAGATGTGTCCAAGGGTTGCAGCGTCTCCTAGCAACTGGGAAACATTATGGCAAAGCTGAAGCCTCAATGCGACTTTCAATGCTGTAATTTGTTGGACTTTACTGGCCAGCAGAACTTCAGATGATGCCGACGCTGGGCCCAGCCTGTATTGTTAGGGCTACACTAACCGATTATGCTCAGGGATGAGGTTAATAAATGTGCAAGAAATTTATACAAATACTTACAAGCAACAACGAACAACATGAGCTGCAGTTATCCTTTCTGTTTCAATAATGTTATATGTCCATTATTTTTGAAACACATGTAATACTAAGGAAACTTAGCATTTGTTAGAACGAGCAGAGAAGTGCCTAAAAAAAACATTGATGAATTTGTACACTGCCATTTTTAAGTTGTTGCTGAACAGTAAACAAACAAATATAACCAACTTATTTGATTGTACGGCATTGATCACGAGCCACAAAGAACACATCTAAATTATTTAAAGGTGGAAGTTAACAGTGAACAAGCAAACACATTAGGAGTTGATGACAACCAGCAACAGGAACACACCAGTCAACCAGCTGTGTTTTTATGACATTTCATGTCTAAGGCTCTTCTTGTGAAGGTTCAGAAAAAGCTGCAAGCGCAGACATTTTGTCACCCAGCGTTGCAAGTTTGCCTTCGCTGGCAAACCAGCAAGGGCAAACCTGCTTCTCTTCTGTTCTGGTCAAGAAAAATGTGGGTTCATTGTCATCAAAGTCAACTTTGCAGGTTTCAGCAATAATACCACAATTACATATTATCTTGACATGATGCACATCAAGTTGTTAGTCCCTTCAAAGTTATCTTATTGGTCAATCTGTGACTTCATAGCAGATATGGCCAACAAATCCAATCCTGCCTTATGCGTCTCTGTAAAACAACACACTTGTTCAAGCACACTATTGCAGCAAACTGGAGATGAGTTTAAATTGACCAGCTGACGTTGAACAAGCCAAGTCATTAGTCCTCGTCATAAAGGGAAAACCAACAGCAGACAACAGGACAAAGATGCTATTTTATTTGGAGTAGCTGGGCAGTTTAAACATCTTGTAGCCCAAAACTAAATTAGCCTTTTCCAGTCATGAGTGCGTTTGTGTTTGATGGAGCCCCCTTTTGCGTTACTTTACTTGTTTTCCCTCCCTGTCTGGAGCTAGAAAGAAAAACACAATGGGTAGGAAATGTATAAAGAGAGGAGAAATAGAGACAGAGACAGAATGCCAAGCAGATATACGGAGAGAAACAAAGACTCGGACAAACACATACAGTGATAGGGAGATGGAGACACAGAAGGAGAGATAGGGAGGGATGCTGGATGTGTGTTCTGCATCCCAAGGGATCACTTACTCAGTATAGACACAGTACTGGAGGACAGAGCACAACGAGGGTTCATTGGCCAAAATCTTTCCTCTTTACACGCACATACACTCACACAATCCCTCCAAGCAATATTCCTGTAAGCACTCGTCCACTGAGAATAACCGCATTGACTGAAGTGGAGAGGAGGAAGGAGTGTAAGAGGATGATAAAATGAGGGGTGGAAAGAGGAAAGCAAAGCAAAGGGATCAGGAAGAAGCGGGAGGAGTGTCCACCTGGCCCATGTCCAGGGGAATTAAACAGGCTGCTTACTGCTCTCAGCGCCTCAGCAGCACCATGTTAGCCTAATGGTACGGACATGAAGCCAATTGATTTGTGGACCAATAGACCTGTCCCACAGCACAAGCAGATTACCTAGATCACTGGCTCTGCATCGAGTAGACATCGCTTCTCGTTCGCGCCCCACAGGCAACAGAATGTGGACAGGGTTTGTAATGTGTAGCTCTGTGTGGGTCAGCTTGTGTATTTCTAGACATGTTTGGATAAGACCGAGGTTAATTCTTTCTCCAGCCTGGCCAGCGTCGTTCAGGGCCATTTCTTAGTTTTTGTACATGCAAAATGATTCCGTACCCAGAAAAGTCCACATTGACAAACACAAATATTGATTAACACTGCACATCTAAAGCCACAAAATCCGTAGTTATAACTAATACTCATTGAGCTTCAGAACAGTTTGCACCAAACAATGTTCAATGTAATTTACTGGAATTTTATGGGACAAATGAGGGAAAAAAAAGAAAATGCATGGCTATGAAATTTTTTGAAAACCATTTTCCAAAGATTTCTTTAGATGTTTTCTTCTGTAAAAATGGTAAATCTCCCTGTTACAGATTCAAGTCTTTGCCAGCTAAACTGAGACATTTTCTCCTCCTCTTTCTTCAAAAACTCCAAACCAGTGATATTGGATGAAGTGTGTCATTGAACGCCACAGATTTCCGATTGGATTCAGCTCTCGACTTAAACTGGGGGATTCTAGTATAATACTTTGCTTTGATCTGATCCTTTCCTTAATTTATTATCTGTAATATTTTGGGTCTTGTACAGTTTTTATGTAAATATCAATCCCGAGAAAATATTATATTTGACTTAACTGCTTTCGCAAAAACCACAGTAACAAACAATGCATGTATGTAAAATATGACGCTCCTGATGATGTGTTTGTGCGAAAATTGTCCTACTTTCCTCACAAGCAAATTGATGAGATTACTGCAGTAGATCTAAAGGAAGCCGACATGGTTTCCATAGCAGACAGCAGTGCTGATGTCAGCGTTCCCTGATTCAACAACTGAATAAAATAAAGTCTGGTTCATGTTTTTGCTCTTATTGCTGAATATGTTACTACCTGTTTTCTTATTTTAAAAAAACAAAACTATTTGATTTTGCCATGTCCAGACCTTCTATTGAAAATAAAAATAGTCAGAATATAATTTATTATCTTTTGTTCCATTCCTGTCTGCATCAAAGCAAAGGAGGATTACTATTAAGATGTTTGTTTCATGAAAGCCAGACTAATTTACTTTTTAAAGCTATTTTCCGTAAATTCACAGAACTGATACATGAGCATATACTAAATTAACTTGGACAAGATCAGATCAAACTATAGTTATTTTAGCTAAATTTCAGAATTTGATTGTTTTCTTAATAAGTATTATAGTACAAGTATTATACTCCAATACAATATTTTATTGTCTTAATAGTAAGAAGATTACATTCCACTTTAAAAAAGTCTTTTGCCTGAATAAAGTGACTTTTACAACATTGTAGCTGACAACAACAGAAAAAGTTAATGACAACTCCTTGAACAATTTACATTTGTTTCTCAAAAGGTTCCTAAAAATTAAGCAACTTTATCTCATTTCACAACTTTTTACAGTTTCCGATGTAAATTATTGACATGAATTACCACAGAATTTCATCTGTTAGACTGCAGATGTCTTAATTTGCTGAAAGTTTCTACATTGTTTATGTCACAAGCTTTCTGTTGCCATTGCTGAGCATCTGGTGTTGATGAAAGTAAGGAAATCAAGAAAAATACAGATTTGCATTGTAAAAATGACGTAATTATTTTAATTGGACTTTAATAAGGTAAATATTCAATTCATCAGAGCCAAATATTGTTATAAGGAAAAGTGAAGTCACTTTGTGTAAATAAACAACCCTAAATAAAGTATTTTATGGTAAAATGAGCTTGAAGACAAATCTAAACTAGCCCATTTTAGTTTAACAAACTAATTATCTGGGCTCTGACTCGCTAATTAGTTCCTGGTTTTCATTTGGAAATTAAAGCAGTGGGTGTTAGATGTTTATATTCTTTGATATTATGTCATACTTTCTCAGATTTAATTAAACAGTCCACTAAATTCATCACTGTCATCTATCATCTTGTTTGCTTTATTTACTTTTGCTTCCTACACAGTGACACTCAAGAAACACAAGCTCCCCATAGAAACCATAAAACCGATGCGTGCCATACAGCTGATGCTTCGTGATACATATTTGCTGCATTAACAGCGTGCGATTTTTAGCAGCCAGCGCAAAAAAAAAAAAAATTGCACTGAGACAAAAAGGAGACCACACACTCTTGAAGCGCCGGTTGTCCGTGTGTACGAGTGAACAGAGAGAATAATCCCACATTCTCCACAGTTTTCACTCATGTTACTGTCCCGCTTGAGAAGCATGAAAATCCATTTATCTACAAAGCGACTGTATGGTCTGTGTCGGACAATGTCTCTTTCATGGTCCCTGGTGGGGCCCTTTTTTTTTTTTTCTTGGTCCACAAAGCCACCCAACTGACTCCGCCACGTCTGTAATAGGCCACGTTCATTTGATATAGGCACATCAAGGGAGATGTTGCAGTGGTTTCAGCGTGCATCAAGAAAAGTGGAGCTGGTTCACAGAGGAAGAGAGATGCTCTGAACATAAAAGAACAACGGATGCAAGGCAGATGCAGTTATGCAAAAAAAACAACAACTAAAAAACAGAAAGTGAGCTCGATGCATGGGCCTGTCAAAC
The DNA here is from genome assembly GCA_010277075.1 of Poeciliopsis retropinna. NCBI lineage: Eukaryota > Metazoa > Chordata > Actinopteri > Cyprinodontiformes > Poeciliidae > Poeciliopsis > Poeciliopsis retropinna. Next base: position 7,059,154 of record VMRM01000029.1, on the reverse strand, counting down.
TGTAATATTGCCATTTTCAACTGATATAATAATAATAATAAAACTTGGGATGCAAGTACACCCACTTGAAAACAAGAAAAAAACATTATTTCTAAAGAATATTTATCACTGGAACAGGAAAACATTTTAAATATCCGAAATAAAACAATTAAAATTAGGATTATTAAGCCTCTGTAACTAAAATTGTATTTAAAAAAAAAAAAAAAGCTTCGACAGAAAAAACAGGCACAAATGGCAGGTAGCGCCGACTAACTATATCATACCATTTCTCAAAATGGTGGCTTTTCAACTATATTTAAGGGCAGCATTTCTTTGATGATGGTTGTGGACATGGAAATTATCATGCTCATTTTAATTTATTGTGTGATTAATTGTTTTATTGCTTAATCATGCAGGCCTGCATTTTAGCAAACACACAGACGAAAGAAAGCGAAGGGAAACTCAACATCACTGCCAGTCGTTATCACTCTTATGACTGTTGAGACTGAAAGTTGAGCCGGAGGACAGAGATCCGAAATTAGGCTTATGAGGAGAGAGAGGAGGAGGAGCAGTCAGATTATAGATTAGAGGGAGGGGAAATGGTGGGATTAAACATGTGGACTAGAAGGCAGCCCGACTAATACAGCTCACAGCTCAGCAAAAGAGCATTGTGGCAGTTAGTCCCGTGGATTACACCGTAGTTACTGAAGTGACAAACCTCTACTGACGGCTCAGTTTAAAAGAAAATGACTCGAGGAAATTGTTTACTCTCTTTCCAGACGTTATCACTCATCTGATCTGATCTAGATTTCTCTAAATGAGCTGGAGAGAGAGAGAGCATGTTGCGGCACAAGGCAGACATCAGTATTAACGGCGATGCTGTGTATTAACCACCCTCTGGCTAATGCAACTAATGAATGAGGGAGCTAGCAGGCTAGCGGCTCTAATTCTCCTTCACAGCCTATCGTGTTGCAGCCCGGAGACAGATCAATACCATTTGCTCAACACACAGGAGGCCTGGGAATCTATAAAAGGGCTTTTATTGAGTAATTAAACACCCATTACTGTCCCGTGCAGCCAAACAATAAATTTGATCAGCCTCTCAGGCGCAGATCCAGCCGTGATTAATACCCGGTGCATGCAAGACATAAAGGAACACAATGACATTTTGCGAAAATCGCTACAACAGTTCAGGGACAATATTGTGGCTACTTTAGAGCCTCAAGAAAACACCGTAAACTTTATATTGTCCAGGCTTTTCGACTTGGGTGTGAAATGTCGCCAGTACCTCTGTTTACCTCAAAGGCCACAAATTCTATTGTTTCACGTGAAAAAAGTCTCTAACAGATCAATGTTACGACTAAATATTGACACTGGAAAATAAGATATGAACTTGAACGACATTCTCAGTTACATTTCCACAAAATTTGAACATTAAGGTGCAACATGAAGGTGTGAAAAGTGACAAACCACTCTTAAAGCGATTACAGAAAATTCACTCTGATATCTTAAACAAAGTGACTGTAGGAACTGAATCACAGGAAGTTTATACCCATCCATCCAAAAAAGTTAATATAAATGTTAATATCATTTAAGGAAGTGTGTACATTTGACTCAGTTCTGCAGTTTATTTTATTTTATAATAATTGCTTATTTTTATTGTGCTTCACAGTATCATTTGTCTACTAACATATTGTGACATTTTTTTTTTTTTTTTACTACCAGGGACAAATTTTATACTAAAAATTAATTGTTTCATGTTTGTTTCAAAAACAAACATGGATCTGGAGCAAACAAAACCATTTTCACAGTACAAACAAATATCTGGTCCATGCAGATGTATTGAGCACCTCCCATGTATAATTTCTGTCTTTCTGGCAATTTTGCAAAACATTTTCTTTTGGAGATCAGTGTTTGAAATTGCTTTCGTACTCGTACCACAGTAGAACAGAGCGTTGCAGGATTCAGAACTTCTTGACGAAGGATCTCAAACCCGTGAAGCTAATGCTAAACCAGATAGCGTTAGCTAAGCTGTCTGGGAGGTTCACAAATACAGGAACTTTACCTTCGTAAGCTGCTCTTAGTGTCAATGCATTAGCTTGTAGCATTAGCACAGTTAGCATAATGCATCTTTCAGCATTTCCAGTCCATCTGCCTCACAGAGAAAGTCCAACCAATGCATGTTTGGTTGGACTCTTTAGCTGTTTGCCAGCTAAAGAGTCCAGTTGACCTTTGTTTTTTTGTTGGAGCCAACTGAGTTTAAAACGTTCAGCAGGTCTTAGCTTTGATCAGGTGAAGGGAAAGGTTGACTGCTATTACATTCTTCCTGTTGGCAGAAGTGCAACAATTGGGCAAATGTGAATGGGTCAGTTTGCATCGATTTTGATGCAAATGAATAATTCATTTCTCTAGTATCGATTATATCGAGAAATGGATTATTTTGACAACGCTCCCACCTTTTCTTTGATGTGGGCAGGAACGTGATACCAGAGATTCAGAATGTTTTATAAAGTAAAAGCCTTACAATGGCTAAAATAATGTATTCCCTCTCATTCCTGCAGTTGAAAATACATTTAAGTGTCAGAAAAATCTGAATTTTCTCACACTTGTTGTTTCTGTCGATGTACCAGGATCAAAATAAATGTTTCTGATAACATAATTCAGTCATTTTTGTTTTAAATTTCCTGTTTGTATTATATTTTTAATTGATGTAATCTCACCGTGAGAATCTCATACTGGACTACCCCTACCTCTTAAACAAATTTATTGCATAAAAAGCTTTCTCCCACTACTGGAACACAACTGCACATACACAAAAAAAGCTCTCTGTTTTACTTTTTCTGACAGAGTTCCTCTCAGCTCCTCCCCCACCATCCATCCCTCCTTTTTCCACAATTTCACAATTCAGAAACCTGTTACAATCCAATCCTTGTTGGAGAATATTTAGCGTTGTTGAGCCAACAATATGGCATCTGGGTGATTCTCCTAAATATGAATGGCCCATTCACGAGGCTCAATGCCGTCGCTTGGCAGTGGCCCTCCTCCCCCCAGTACTCAAAACAATATTCAGCGCAGCAGTCTTGGCACTTTTCCCCGAAAGCAACAAAAGAGGAACTCGAAACTGTCCCTGAAACCCTCAAAGCATTAAGCCTCTGTGAGATGCAAGTACTTGGCACAAGCAAAGCGATTTAGCGACAATGGGCAAATCATACAGTGCTTTGTGAGATTTAGGGGATACAATAGCACTCGGTTTCCAAAGCACACATTAGTAGGCATGTCATTGGGACCCCCTGAGGGATTTGAGCAGCCTAGAGGATTGTGTAGTGAAGAGGATAAATATATGTTACTGGGTAAGAAGATGGAGCGCTGCCAGGGCCTTCCCCTCCTTCACACAACATATTGTGGATTACAGTGCGAGGAATACATTAATAGCATAATCTTCCGACCACACAAACTAACCCGCAAACTGAACCCATTTGGCTTGTTAAGTGTACACATTGCATCGCATCCAAAATCAATTTACAACCATTTAACAGAGCTCAGGAGGTGTGGATGAGGAGAGAAAGAGAGAAAAGGCAGGAAATAAAATGCATAAACAAAACCAGAAAACACCACCGAAATAAATAAATAAATAACTTGTTATAAATGTGCGGCGCTTGCAGCCATGCTGACCTCCGAGTGCTAAACAAAACCCAGCAATGGACAAGCAGACACCCACTCAAAAGTCAATACCATGCGTGCCTCCTCTTCCTCTGGTATGGTTAATGCATGATGCCAGGTAGTGGAGACAGACGGAGAGTAGGATCTCATTATGCGCTGCGTGCTATCATTAGCTATGTACCACATGTGTCCGTCCTGCCAACGGAGCCATACAAGAAACATCCTAATGCTCTCGCCTGCTTCCTGTAGGGAATCTTGCCCAACGCACGCATGCACACACACACAACAACATAATCACGTGTATGAATACTAACACCTTCCTTTCCCAAAAGGAGTGGCTTCAGTATTAGAAACCATTAGGAATACAGAAAAAATTCTCCTTTTTCAAAATAGTTGCATATCTCTAATATTTGGGGGAGGTAAAATGTAAAAAATTTACGGCTTTATTGTTTTGTCGTAGCCTAGAATTAAAACACAAAGCATCGTCATTTCGGAGCCTAAATGACGGGTGTTATTAGGCCCGTCACAATAACAAATTTGTCTGGACAATAAATTGTCCCATAAATTTTAATATCGTCATTTGGAAACCATTTTTTCAACTAGTAATTACAATAACAATGACGTCATAATGCGAATACACCTACTCAAAGATTCAATGTCTGAAGAACATCTAACTCTGGAACCATAAGCATTTTAAACTTATGAAATAAAAGAAAACAACAATTAAAATAGATTACAAAGTCTCTGCGACCAAAATTGTATTTTGAAAAACAATAATCATTCAGTTTTGACAAGAAAAACAGGCACAAGTGGAAGGTAGTGCAAACTAACTAAAAACTGGTGTCAAATGTTTGCAGCATTCCTCAAAATGGCAGCTTTCCAATAATATCTTTGATAATTTAATTTATCACGCAATTAATTGATTTATTGCTTATTGTGGCATGTAGATTGGGTTATGGTGTTAAAGTATGCTAAGATTTGAAAACATTTTGGGATTAGAACTGTAAAATTTGAACAATCACGCCGGTTGATTTCTTTCAGTGAGTCAGAAAGAGCAGCAATTACTGGATTATTTTTTCTCCCCAACTACATGGAGAGTAGTGCAATACCACAGTGCCCCTCCCCCAACTTGTTTCTGCCGGTCATCAGGTGGAAAGACAGCAAGCAGGCAAGGCAAACTCAGCAACATTTTTCATTTTTTCACGTAAAAAAAAAAAAAAAAGGACAGTAAAGGTAGTGAAATTAAAAGCTGATGGTGGAGGCAGCACCATGTTGAACTCTAGGAAAAGACTAGCACCTTTTTATACTATTGCTTATCATTAAAATATCATAGGAAGTGTTATTGTTATTGTGAAGTAGTTTAGATAGTTGGATAGTTGCACATGTTTTGTTTCTTTCTTTTTTCCAATAAGAAATGGAAGTTAGGTTTTACATATATAAAAAAATTGTTTTAAAGTAGTTAAACAAGACAAATTTAAGGATTGTTTGATACCGCGGTCCGAAAAGTCAATAAAACTGACAATGCTTCAAATGACCTTTGACCTGAAAAAAATCTACTTGCAAATGCATAGGAAAAAAAAGTTGACTTTTCACTCTAAATGCGGCTGAGAAGTGGAAGGTGAAAAGCACATATACTCATAATGTAGGAAAGAGAAATTGATTCTAATGTGCAGAAAACAAACTAATTTCAAAACTACTTTTTTTTTTTTTGAGAACTCCACAACAACTGGCCTATCTGAAGCAGCAATTCAGCCTCAATCCAGCAAATTAACAATAAAAAAAACAAACAACGTTCATCAACAAAAAACGTTGAGAAAGAAAAGAGTGACCAGCTTTTCTGTGCCATCCGCTAATCAGGATGCGAATGGGCAACATTTCTCCGAAGCTTGCTGTCCATCAGATGTTCCAGAGCAACTAAGAAGAGCAGCAGAGATTACACTCATCTCTTTTCTCGCTTTCTGTCTTTTCCTGTGGGTCTTCCTTTAAAAAGGGAAAAAAAAAAAAAAAAGGAAGAGAGACTCTCGACGGCCTCTTCCGTCGTCGGGCCAAACGACTAGCGAGCTTCTACGCATATCAATGCACAATTTAACTTAAGACTTGCATGGCAATAACCTAATTAGAAACGGCACCTTCTCATTTGAAGCCACAATGTAAAGGATAAAGCTCTTTGCCGCCATGTCTAATGGCGTGAAATATTCAGTTTTTCTTTCTTTTTTTTGCCTTTTTTAATAAGTCCTTAGCATATTTAACACTTTCACCAGCCAAATGTTTTAATATCTACCAGAGAATCCGGGCCATGGGTGGTGAAGATTGCTGCTGAAGAGTAAAAGGGAGGTGAGCCGGGGTCTGTTTAAAATTCAGGAAAGAAAAAAAAAAAGGGCAGCTCTTCACAAAAAAAAGGGTAGGAGGGAGAGAAAGAAATATTTAAAATATTATCCGGCGCTTTGATTTGATTAAAACCAGACAAAATTTACACGTTGCATAAAACCGGGGGACTTCAAAACCTTCCAGAAGGAATCGGGAGTTCAAAGAGAGGCAGATAATGCTGGAAATTAACACGGGAATAAATTTGGGTGGGATGGAGGAAAAATGTGGGGATCAATGGGAATTACAGAAACTGACCTTAAATGTTTTTTATACAACTTAGATGGAATTCTGCACAAAAAGAAACAAGAAAAAAAAATGACCCGATTTCTCAAGTTTTAAAGCGTTGTTGTGGCACCAATCGTCAGAGGTTACACGTAGCTCTGAGGTAAGCCGGCAGCATTATTTTATCTCGGACTGGTGCAGATACCCTGAGCTTTAAGTACAGCCATCAGATTTTGACCTGTCAGCACTAAAAGAGAGAGAGAGAGTGGAGAAAGAGTAGTGAATTGAAATCAGAGAGGAGTGTGTGGAAATGGTTTAAAAAGAAGGGAGAAAACAAAAAAAGAGAAGGAGAGGCTGTCATGACAAACAGGAAACTACATAAAATACAGTGAGAGGGAAGCAGAGAGGATCACGGTGTCAAGGATTTTTAGGAATTGGCGTTGGCTCAGCTACGAAGAAAGAAGCGAAGGTGGCGGTGCTACCGACAGCTGCTTGCCATCTCTGAGAAGGAGAACTTAGATCGGTGAAGAGAGGGAGGCAAGGGGGTGAAGGTGGGGAGGCTAACGGCAAGCCTCGCTACAGTTAGCTGACACAAAGCCCAGGCTCTGTCTTCTGGGATGGAGAGAGGGGGAAATAAGTGGACAAAGAGGGAAACAGCGAGGAGACAAGACAGGCTGACGCACTGTCGAGCAAACATGGAGAGAGGAGGAAAGGAGGAAAAAAAAAGAAAAGATGGGGGCAGCGAGGAGGGAGATGGAGGAGAGTGAAACAGACAGACAGCTCCGAGAGGGATTTGTTCTATTTGCATGCGCCGGGCTCCCATGGGGGTCCGGGCTCGGCTCGGCAAGCCGAGAGCACAAAAGATAACACTTAACATATTTGCTAAAAGATGACAACCCTGCCTGGATCTCGTTTGAAGGGGCCCCTTTGTCAGGATGCTGATACGGACACGGCCGAGGTTTTCCTTCCATCTGCGTGTGTGTGTGTGGAAAAAAATAAAATAAAACACAATATTTCCCCACGACCGCCACAAGTCCCGCGGGAGGCCAGCGACACAACGTGCGCCGATGGCTCCGGGACGGTGAAACGGCTTTTTAACGGTAAACATTATGGAGTGATAGAAAGTGTCAGAATAATTTATTTCTACGGCCCCTCTGGGAAACGCCGAGGCACCCTCTCTCTCTCTCTGTGTTCGTTTGAGGGTCCACATTTAGATAAATAAAGGCGGCACTTTTTCCTCACTCCCTATTATGCCTCTGTCCCTATTAACTGTACTGGAGGTCCGCCAGAGATGTGAGGCAATACGTTATGTGTATAATGAGGGGGATTATTGCTACTGTCACTGCTACACTCGCACGCAGCAGATGTAAGATCTGAAGCCACGGAAGGTCAGAGTTAAAGGAACAAACTCAAATCGGATTATTCACGTTAAAAAAAAACAAAACAAGCCCACTCTACCACTTCTGTCACAATAGGAGATTCTCATAATGTCAAATAAAAACAGTCGGCCAGTAATTTAGAAAAATAAAAAATCTGGAACACCACCTGACCGCTTTCCTTTTCAACGCAGCAACTAGTCGAAGATATTTAATAAATCCTCAAATTTAGGGGGTGAGCATTTATTGTATCGTTTATCTTTTATCATCAGAAATGAATTTCAATTTATCGCTGCCTTGATAAATTTTTTGATTTTTAAAAACCCCCCAACAAATGTCCGCAAAGTCAGAATTGCTAGCTTTAATATTTCAGCCGCCGTTTGTTCAATGAAAGTATCAATACATTTGAGAATCTGATTAAATTCAGTTACTGCGTGGAGTTTAGTGATACAAGCTGCACTTCTTCATGTAACTGGTGTCCTGAAGAGGCGCAGAACAAAAGAGTTGGTTTTCTAAGAGCAGCATTTGTTTTTGTATGACTATAAATGCTGCTTCATGCAGTTAGTCATATAGTTACCTAAAAAAGAAATAAAATAGTTACTATCATCATTTGTTTTCACAATAATACCACAAAATATCATGAAACTTTAAGTACATGTCGCCTAAATCTAGTTCTAATATGAACTCCTGAGATACGCTGTTACTTGAAGCCCCACAGCATGATGCTGCCACTTCCATGCTCTTAGCTTACACTCATCTTTCTGTGACATATCAAGAGCCAAACCTTTCTCCCTTCTAAGTAAACTCAATGTGATTTTAGCCAGCTGACCTGCAGTGCACAGAAGGCGCAGTCACCTTCTCATTACAAGGACCGCAAAAAATATATAAAAACTATTCACTCTTTGAAAATTCTGCGTCGAGTCTTCCCAATAAATGTCCACAAGTCAGAGCTGCAGCCGCAGTTTTAATCCTTCACCATTAACCTGTTGCTCTCTCAAACCCGGAAGATCACGCTACATTTTACGCTTAAAAGGAGGGAAAGGAAATAATAATAATATGATAATATGCAGCACCTTTTCGGCGTATGATAAAAAGCAGGAGGGTGACCATGCAATGCGGGAAGAAGTGATGCTGCGCTGGCTGCAACATACAAACTGGAGCGCAGCAGCAGCAGGTGAGAGCTCATGTCAAGAAGCGAATAAATATGTTTGTGCGGGAGGAGAAAGTGAGATCAAAGGTGAGAGGTCGAATCTCGGCTAATAGCCGCTGCAAACCAAAAAGTACAGCCGTCTCGCTATCAGTAGGGCGCCGTGGACGGATGGAACGTGTACCGAGCAGCGTCTCTTTTTAAACGCACACACACAAAATACCTGCCGTTTAGAATTGCACAGATTTCTGCAGCGGCGATTTTGTTCGTAAATGTTACTACTGAGTCTTTGTTCGCGTGAGGATGTTTGAAGTGATAAGTGGGCAAAGGTTTCGTGAAATACAAGAGATTAATTTTAAATTCTTTGCAGCAGCCAAGGCCTCTTTCAAAGAAACCCACCTGCTAGTGGAAATGTGGATGGTTTAATAACACAAAAGAAGAAAAATACCTCTCTTTAGATCCAGGTCTGACGATTTCTCTAAAAACTGTCCAATTTCCCAAGAAAGATTTTGTTGCTTTACAAAAATCTAATTGGATTACAGCAAACTGCACCACACATGCTGTAGTCACTGATTATTAATTCTAAGACCACATATTTGAGCACAATGCATTTTTTATATATGAGTGAAAAACGAGCTATTTTTTCCCAGCAATGTCACCTTTTTGTTTTTAATTATTATCTCTTACATATACAGGAGTGAAAAGGTAAATGATCACTTACCATAGACGCTGCTGCTGCTGATCATGTCGTGCTGTAAAAAAAAAAAAAAGGGGGGGACAACTTGAATGCATTTCAAGACAAAACAACAAAGCATGTTATGGTAAAATAAATCTAGATTTTTTTGCATTTTATTACTGTTTCCAGCAGCAGCAGTGTGTGATGTGCGAGGTGGGGCCCTTGCAACTCTAACCTACATGCAAATGATTAGAAAGTGGAACCCGGGGTGACAGGCAGCACAGGAGGAGGAAAAATAAATCAACTGGTGCGGCGCAGGTTGGAGTTAAATCTCCCCATGACGCCCTCAAAATGTCCAGGCTCGATGCGAAGAGAGCGGGGCAACTTGTTGTGACCGCGCCGCCGCAACAGCTGCTGCCCTCCTGGACGCCGCTCTATCTGCGGTGGAGCAAAAACCACAACTTGGGGGAGATTTTCTCCGTGTTTTGCTCCGGTGGGAGAGAGCTGCGCAGCCGACACACACACACAGAATACGGCCAGAGTCTAGACGTGTCTGTCCTCTAATTTAGCCGCGGCGCAGGTGAACCGGTAAAATAAAATTAATTGAAAAAATAGAAGAAAAAACCCAACAAATACAGACATTTAGCACACCTGAGGCGAGTGGAAACTTCTTAAATAGCTAACCGCGCGTGCATTAGTCCGAATTAAGCCGCGTGCGCACGCCGCTTCCAGCTTTTCTACAGACGCGCGCGCGCTCGCCGCAGCGGATGCCCAGCCGGACCGTCCTCCCTTACCTGTGTGTTTTCCTCCTTTTTTTTTTTTTTTAAATAAATATATATTTTTTTTTTTCTTATTCAGCGACAGGTTGACCCCTCACGCAGGGGTGAGTTGAGGTCGCATCGATCCCGAGGAGGCTCTTCTGCCGGGTGTTCGAGGTTAAGCCGGGCTGCGCTCGAGCTGAAACCATCCCAAGTTAACGCAGGAAACACTGACCACAGCCACTGCCATGTTGGAATTTCACCAGCCCCGAACAGCTGCTTCTCACACTGACCAGTGCGCTGCCCAGTGCGCATGCGCCACGCCAGTAAGAGGAGAGAGAGAGAGCGAGATAGAGAGAGAGATGGAGAGGGGAGCAAGTAATAATCTTTAGCTGTCAAACCGAAACCAAAAGCCATAACAGAGTAACAGGGATCTTATTAGGCAAAATGGATCGAAAAAGCATAAATGGCATTACTGAAATTCAGTTTTGAAGATGAGAAAAACAAATTAGGTTGTGAAACATTTAGCATGGCACATCCTATGCAACTGAACAAGAATTTAAGCTGTTTTTTTAAAAAAAAAAAAAAAAAAAGAAGAAGAAAAAGGGGGAATAAGAAGCTTAACCTAGTTGCCGACGTCTGGACATCATTAAACTTTGACTTATTCACATTATTTCAGTTTTTATACATTCCTTATTATATGCATTCCTAAAATCTTCCCAAATCTATCATGTCTTGTAAAGATTTTTGTTCATTACAACATGTGAGGAAGTTCATAAACTAATGTAGAAAACTGAATTTTCCATTCGTCTACAACTTTCTGGAAGACACTTGAAGGTTTTGGGTCACGACTGATCGGCTGTTTTGAACGATTTCATTCACCCCCAGACCAAAACAACCAAAAATAAATAATAATAATAATAATAATAATAATTTAAAAAATCATGATGCTTCCACCATTGCTGTGTTGTGTCAAAAAGTTGAAACAGTGTTGAAAATTGAAATGCCAAGTGCTATTTGAAAGTGTCATCTCTATTTTTTTTAAAATTTATATATGCTTTATAACCAAACAAATCTCTTATGATGGCCGACTGTATTAAGAAACAAAAAAATTCTTGATTGTTTTTACAATTTTTGTCCGTAGGTATTTCTGTGACCACTGCATGTTAACAATGACAAATGACCAAAACAAAAACAAATGGTAAGTTGTCTTACTAAAGTTCACACAAGGACACGAGTGCATGGAACAATAGTAGAAACACAGACTGAAGGAAGAAAGCTAACAGTAAGAAAGCTGAGGAGAAAGTATACAATAACCAAGTGGAAAAGGTTGAACACTAGTAATACAAAAAAACATGATGAATACTAAGAACAAAGAAAAAAAATAAATATAAAGGAATCAACTGGAAAGGCGAAATAATCAAAACACAAACACAGATGGAAACCAAAACACCTCAGAGTCGTGAGAGTTGTGGTTGTTTCCTCAAAAACCCACTCTACCAAGTACAGCTACATGTATTTCCCTCATTATCTACAAAATGAAAAATGCTCATAGAATAAATGTGATAAGTGGTGTTTATGCTTGAAATGCATGTTTATGTATGTATGTGTTTTTGACTTTCAAAAGTCTCTTGCATCAAATGTGATATTAAAGGGGAAAACATTGAATAATCTAGTCGATTGTTATCTGGTAAAATATCCAATTACCATGAAATAAAAGGAAATGAGAAAAAGGATTCTCTAACACTTACAATATTTTCTAAGGCTTGTAGAAGGCAGCTGGTGGCAAAAGAAACTTAAAAACATCATATAACAGCTTGGAAAATATAATTCAGGATTCCAGTAAAACGGATAATCCACAAATCCGAATCTTATTTCGAGAGAGTTCTGGATTTCACAAGGTTCCAGAAGCTCTGTCTGAAGTTTGCGTTCAGGCTTATAGATGGAACCAGACCTGCTGACAGAATCTCAGAGACGTACAGATCAAAAAGACTCTCCTTGTCCTTGAACTGCTCTATAAAAGTCCAACAAAAAACACTTAGAAACTGTTAAATTTGTCGTTCTTTTTATTAATGGATGGGTGGACGGATGACGCACTTTTACGATACTTATCCAGACCTGAATTGGATGAGACTTGGAGAGTAACTTTTTTTTCCCAGCCAGCTCATCAGTAGTATGCAGCAACTGCCACTATGCACCAAACAAACAGACAAAGACCTGGCTCTTTTTGTTATGACGGACAACGTTATTGCTTTTTAAATAGCAATTTTTAACTTGTCTGTGTTGAATAAGGAGCTTAAAATATACTCTAAAGCTCATAACCAATTAAAGCGGATATCACGATGGTAACACCATGATCTATCAATTGATCTAAATCAAAACCTTAATCAAGATAAACCCAAGGGTTCCCTATAGAATATTTAGCATGAGGCGCTAGACATCCAACATTTTTTCTTACCCAAGAACAAACAAGGATTTTCAGAGACAAAGTCTCTGCACTTTGGCAAAGCATACGACAAATAACTCAATATCATCGGTGCATGAGTAATAATAAATGTTTCCAAAGGTTTTGCCCTTTTCATCAACCTCAACAAGTCTTCATCTAAATTTAAATAGCATGTGGGTGTTGTAATCTTTGCATTAAAAAAGTTACATAAGACAAGCATGGCGCTTACCTCAGAATAAGGTGAGAAAACCATTCGGCGGCAGCCTAAATCATATATTTCCCAGTGATAATTACAACGAGGCTATATTGGAATTAGCAAATGAGGCTCTAATTAGAATGGAAATGTCCCAGTTAGTGGCTTATCAAAGCATCAGCAGGGAGACCAGGTTTGAACAAGATATCAAAGATGGAAGAGCTGTCAGTTCATTGGTACAAGTAACACCCCCATTAGGTTGACAGCCTGCGAGTGTGTGTGGGTTTTGTGGAGGAAAGGAAGAAGAAAAGTTCTTATTGGCAAAATTGTATATGGTTAATACAACAAACAAAGTTGTATTAACCATATATATATATATATATATGTGTATCTTTTTGGCTTAGTTGTTTATCGGCGCGTGGGTCAGCATGCAGGCAAACACATCTCAGCATGATGTCCTTGAATTACCTCGAGTGGGTGATTTGCTTTCTTACACCTTTTATTTCTCCACCTGCTTCACTTTGCCCATTATTTTGATCATGAAGGCGTGACAAAAATGCAGGATTGGATAAATGAGAAAAATGTGCCCACGTGCTTTATGTAATTAATGATTAATTTAATAAATAAATCATGAAAAGACTCCCTAAAATGTCTCAAAAGATAGCTATTTAGGAATATGAAGTTGTAAAATACTCAATCCAGATGTATTGAGACGGCTTGGAAACTACATGGATTAAAACACATAAGGAGTCGTTTCGTTATTCAGGTACAAAGCGAAGCCACCTGCTGTTTTGGACCTGGATGTGGGAATTTTTGTTCCAATCATGCATCAAATGGGCAAAAGAATTGGTAACTGAGTGTTCAGTCAACACAAGGTTTTTAAAAGAGCCTACTTCAGAGTGATATTGTTTTATGCACTCAATGCACAGATTTTAGGAAACGATTGATTTTAACCAACATTTGTATTCTTCCAATGCCATGGCTTATTAGCACAACTCTCCGTTTGTCCTGAAGGACTCACGAAGGTCTGCGACCGCATTGATGAACCTCTTTCAATGTCTATTCTGCTGCTATATTTAAATTAGCCCAGCCCACAATGCAAACAGTGATTTGCCAGTAGTTAGATTTGATTGAAAACTCAGTTAATGGCCCTCTAATGGCTCCATGAATAGGGGTTTTCTTTTTGTACCGCATTGCTAAATATTAGCCGCCATTCAGCGCGTCGGGCCGGTAATGTTTAAGCGAGAGAAAACAGCCCTTTGTGTTATATTGCGGTGTGCGGGCGCCGCGTTACGTCCTCTCTGATTTCCATACTGAAGGCAGAAAGGTATAATTCGAGAGTGTTGAATATGCAGTTATGCTATAAAAAGGCTCCCACACAGGTATAGAAAAGCCTTGTGTAGGAATACTTTCAGGTTTTGTGATTTGTGATGCGTCGCGTGTGTGTCTGCTTTAATGACAACATAAATCTAAATAGATTCTAACTCATTAGCCGTTGGAGAGGTAATGATGTAGGTCTGTCACTAATGAGCTTAAGCTCTTAATTGAATAGGAGGGGGTAGAAGAACACACACACATATATATATATATGAATAGGATCACAGATATATCTATATAAAAAGTGCACACATACACTTACAGATACAATTCTGCCTCCTGTGGTGAATGTTTTCTTCTTCTCTTTTCTCGCCCTCCTTCTACCTCACTCCCTCGATCAGGGGTCACAAACAGGAGGGGGCTGCTCGAGCTACATGACCAGCAAAATTTCCTTCAGACACACGCTCAAAAACAGACCGCAAAGCACAGAGATCGGATTTATTTACGTCACACAAATCAAACCTGTGCTACCTTTCGCCACATATAAGAAAGGGGGGAGAGAAAAACTGCAACTGCTTTGATGTCACCTCTTCTGTTTTTCATCTTTTCTATTCATCTTCCCAATAATTATCAACACTTAACCTGTCATGTCTGCCAAGACGTAAAAATGCCAGAATCCATTTGGATAACGAGGCGAGCTTATAGGATAAAATGCCTATTCTCTTATGTTACATTTGAAGCAGGATGTGTTCCCTTGGTAATACGGGCAATGAAAATGATGATATCCAATTTCATATTGCCTTCTATCAAATATACCCCCATGTAAACAAAGCCCCGCGTGAATGGGGGAACAATGGAGGAGGAATCTCAAAGCCAGGAAATCCATGGGGAGAAAAAAAAAACGAGAGGAGAGATTAGAAAAGCCCAGACAGTGTTTCCAGCGGCTCAGATAAAGGAGAGAGAATAATGTAGGAAAATAGAAGAAGGGATGAGTCGCCTGTGCTCAGAGGCTCGAGTGTGGCCAATCCCCTTTCATGAGCCCAGACTAGCGCCCTGATGGGACGCGGCGTAGATTTGAGCAGAGCCTATTGAGCGTAAGCTGCTAAATTTGGCAATGAAGGGAATGTGATTTACTGTAAGCTCCAGTGGGCCAAGAGCAACGCAGCCACCGGCGTCCTCACACTCACACACACGCGCACACGCACCCCCCCCCCCCCCCCCCCCCCCCACACACACACCTGAGAGCATAAAAACACTAACAATAACTCACTCACTCTGTTACTGTCTCTTGCTCTCTCGCTCATTCTCCCCGACACCCAGTGTGAACGGCTGGCTGGCTCGGCTCGCCGCCCCGCACACACACGCACACACACACACACACACACACACACACACACACCAGCGCAGCCACTCATGCGGCCCGGCTGCACTGACTTTGACAAATAACCAGGAAGTCCTGGTGTTGGCTTAAAAACTCCAACTTGTTCAGTTGCAATTCTGCATTTGTCCTGCTTTAATGGCCGTGGAAGTGGCTTTGGAGGTAATCTGTCAGTGATTGATTAGAGTCCGGCCAAATCCTCAACACCCCCAACCCACCCACCCACCCAACAGAGCGCATTGTTAGGCGGCAGGCCCCGCTAGCTATTGCCGCCGCTCTTCAAGGTGGAGAGAAATGGGACAAGATGGAACGGCAGTCACACACAGACTTATTGAGTGTGGAAATATATCTGTGTATTGACTGCAAAGAAGTTAAGTCTCATTGAGAAAATTAATTAACATTAATTTCTAAGTTGAGTAAGTAAGTACAGAAGACTCCTCACAGCAAGAAATACTTTTACTTTCGTAAAGGAAAAAAGCTAAGGAATAGGGATGTAGAGCTAAGGAGTCTAAACTTTCTAAGTTCGTCAATAACCATTTCCCTCTGGATTGTTCTGTCAGATCCACAAAGTCTCTCTGCAGCTAATAGGCCATATTATCTTCTTTTATGGCTGCGCAGATTTAATCAATTGTTATATTTCACATGCTGCAAATGAATAAGTCCGTTGATGATTCCATCCCCAATGAGGTAATCAGGAGTTCTATACCATATTAAAATTTGGTATATGAGGTCAATCGAATTAAAATAGAAAAATATTGCATCCGAGTTCTCTGGTTTTTTTTAGTTTCCCCGTCTCTTCAATGAAAGCGAGAGCCTATTTGCCAAACACGCAGGCTCCGACGACAAAAATGTTCAACATGAATCTTAATATCACTTAAGTGATAATTATTTCTGCTCACCACAAACCTGACTAACAAAATAGAATTCAATCAGAGCCTCCACATAATGATAGTCATTATGAAAATAATGAACAAAAAAAGTAATAATGACATCCCTGCCTGCATTCATACCTCTTTTTCCTCACACATCTCCATGGTGATCTGAATTCCTTTTTTCACCAACTCTGTGTTCTGGCTGGCCCATGGACGCTTTAATCACATTGTTTATGGTAAACCAAGCGTAGTGTGCGCGCTCTGTGCGTGGATTCATTTAATTAACCACTTGAGAGGTGTAGCAGAGTCTGCAGCGGCTCTGCGTTGTGTCCTGCAGTGGGGAAAGCGGAGGTGATTGTTGCTGACCAGTCCGTCTCTGCGATTCTCTCTGTTGGCTCTTTGAAATTAGATAAATGTGGGAATATTTCCCTCGTAACGCTAATGTGAACCAACGTCTGACAATCAAGTGTAATAAAATTATCAGAAAATTATCTCGCCACGGCAGCACAGGAACAGATTACACATGCTGGGAATAAATGATGAACCACAGGCTGTCGTACAACTTCCAAGTCAAAAGCAGCAGTTTGAGGGGGGAAAAGAAAAGAAAAGAAAAACAGAATCTGAAATTAAACAGTAGAAATGTCTGGATTATAATTACTATTTAAGTAGGGGAACCTTTCCAACAAATTGGCTGGGTTGTACAATGGAAGAAATTCAGAAAAACGCTGCAAATGAAACTTGGCAAAGCTAAAATATATGTACCCTATCATCTAGAAGTGTCCTTTATCCTTCCTCGGGTTGTTCCTTCCTTCCTTTTTTCCTACCTTGCTCTTAATCCAGCTTTCCTTCATCTTTCTTACCACCTCCTTTGTGTATTTCCCTACAAACCACCTTTTCTCTTTCCTCCATTCCTTCTCTGTGTCCTTCCACACTTATTTGTATCCTTCCTTCTGACTTGCCTTTTGTCCCCTCTTACTTCCTCACGCTCTTCTTTTATCCTGTTCTACTTTCCTTTCTTGCTTGTGTTCTTTTTCACATCTTTCTTTCCTGCCTTGCATCACCGTGTCCTTCCTTCTTTGCTCCGTTGTTTGCTTTTGGCTGTATTTCGCACAACCTTTCCTTTTACTTACTTAGTAAGTAAGATGGAGAATAGGCACAAGGGGACGTACCAATCAGAGTACATGCTTTGATGTACAAATATCACATGACATTATTAAAGTTGTTTGTGACAGTATGGATCAATGGGGGCATGCTTCATTTGACGTGATGAGCAGTAGAATGGTCAAATAAAGGACATTTATGTACTGAACATTTGTAATCAGCCTCAGCAAAGAAAAAAAAATTAAATGGTTGTGAATACTTTCTGAAGTGCTGTAAAAGACCTCACCAGGGATAATAACATATCTCTTTTCCAGCAGTAGAGCAAGAAAAGAGAGAACATACATCACAAATGGTAGTAAGGACTGAAAATGTCTCTTGCTGTTCAAAAACATCTAATTTGAAGCAGTTATGTATTGGTGATGTTTCCTATCTATGTGGCGATGATACCATCTCTCCATTCATTTTTAATTATCCATGTTTAAAAGAATATAAGATTCTGCTTCTCTGCCTTCTCTTAATCAAAGATGCCTCAACGTAACATCCATGCGTGAATGCCTGTTTAATGCATTTATTTTGCTCACTTTACATCGACTTTCATAGAGTCTGATTTACATGAGTGAGAACTTTTTCTGGCTCACACACGGCTAGTGTGTGCGTGTGTGTGTGTGTGTGTGTGTGTGTGTGTGTGTGTGTGTGGCGGACCATGTCCTTGAGGTTTACTCCTTTGATTCAATAGTGCTCCACATGGACAGACTCAATCAGATACCTCAGACCCAGTGAAGGGTGATGTTCAGTGGAGCTGAAGTTACTCAACAGCAGCTCCTCTGAGAAAACACAGGCTGGTTCTCAGACGGTGTTTACATGTAAAGACACAACACGGACCTGAATTTTAACCACATAAAATAAGATATTGTTGTTTTTTTATTGTGGAAATCACAAGGCGATTCTCAGAAGCTAAAGAAAAGCATAATTGAAAGCAAACAGACATAAATATAGTGCTGCAAAAAAACTAAATATTTAACTATTAAACTACTATATTTAACAAATTGTCTGCAACCTAAACAATTTTTAAAAAATAACCGTGATAATTTGGTTTATTTAGTCTGTGAGAGAAAAACATGTCGGTGCTCATTTTTCAAACTTATATTTTCACCATTCCTACACTTCAAAGTTGTACACTTGTAACTTGTAAACTATTTAATTTACAAGCTAATTATTAAGCTTGCTCACTAAATATTTAAGTCAAAGCTAAACATTTAGCAAACATGCAAATTGGCTCGCCAATAAGCGGGAGTGGAATATCCTGTGGACTGCTGAGGTAAGAGTGTTTGTCTGGTTACATCTGGTCCTCAAACCAGGAACAGATCATCAGGTCAATTAACTAAAGCATACTGGCAAGTTCAACTATAAATAACATTCCTCCACAGCGTAGTAAAAAGACTCATCCATCCCACCTATAAAGGAGGAAATACTTGCGTAAAGCAAGTATTGAAGCATTTTTGCCGCAAATAACACAAAAGGATGGCATGAATTTCAACATATGGGGCTGTCTCGCCTCTCCAAACATTTGCGCGCAGGTATTGAACAATAACTTTGAAGGTCCGGCCAAAGTACTTGGAATGGCCAGTAGGTTCGTACCCCAAGAAGCCATTGCTCCTTGAATACCTTGTGGATAATGAAAGTGGGCTAGAGGAGAGCGGAGATGGAAAACTGTGCTGTTGGAGTGCACTGAGCCATTGCAAATTTCTGTTTGAACCCATAACACTGTGCCCATGTGACAAATGATAGCAAACACACAGCCTGAGCCATTCGAGGAAGATTATAGTCAGATGGACACAAACTGAGCCCCTCCTCCTCCCTCTCCATGAAGGTGCTTTCTTTTTCCAGCTCGAGGTGTTCACTGTTCATGTTTGCAATTACATTCTCGGCCCTGTTCAGCTGACCACACTCTATTTGTATTTCTGCAACAACCCATCAAGTCAGGTAACCTTCAAGGATAATTTCAGTTTATTTCAAGCTGACGTATTTTCCATCAGTGGCCATAAATGATGCTTTTGTGATAGTTGAAATGGGAATTTGCACAAATCGCACCGTGTCGCTTTGAAACATCTGTTTCTCTCAAAAGAAAAAAAAAAAGCGCAGAAAGTCTCTTTGGAGTCCCTCTGTTGCTTGTCAAAGTTGAGCTAAGTTGAATGAATGAATGTCCTCGGGACGGTTCATGCAATCTGGCCTTCTTTAATAGTTTTGATAGAAACTGTAGTGCCATAATTAAAGTCAGACTCAGACATGAGAAACAAACATTTCCACGGAGCTGACCTGTGGAAAAGGACTGGACTTTTAATGTGGTAGATGAATAGAAAGTAGTTCGTAATTGTAAAGAGTAATGAAAACATACCTAATTTTCATACTTAGGCATGTTGTGGAGTTACAGAGACACTGTTCTGTTTTTTGTTTTGTTTTTTTTAACTCTTGCAAAAATATTCTTATCGGATATAGATCTTGACATTGGGAAACATAAATATGCTCTGGATGCATGTTTTATAGTTGATATCCAGCTGGATTTCTACTATTATTTCCGATTTTCTTTCAACATTACTCAGTATTTAGTTCTATCCATCTTCTTGCCAATTCTGACCAGATTCCCTGTCCCCAGTGAAGTTAAACCACCACAAACCATTGTATCTATCTAAACAGCTATCTGGCTAAAAGCTCTGAATACACCAACAATATCTCAAGGTTCAAAACAACAACCAACAAGTTTTCTCATTTCCTGCTGCAGCTAGCTGTGCTGCATTGCTATCATCTTCATGTCTTCGACTGGTTCAGTCAAGGTCCAGACCTGAATCAAATTGTGAATTTTTTTTACATACTCTTTGTATTTTGCCTTTTTAAAACAAATTACTTTGTCAGATGTGATCATTCATAATTTTATTAATTTTTTAAAAAGTTTTGTAGGAATTGTGTTGCACTACGGAGGGCTGCCCGGTCCGTTTCTGCTGCGAGTCACATGTCAATTTGTTACTCTTCTGTGGAAATAAATATTGGCTGGGAGCAGATTTCCTGATTGGCCATTTTGAAGCAGAGGAGTACGCCTGCATGTCCTGACCTCTGCCCGTTGTTTCTTCATGCTCGGCTGTATAACAAGACCATCACGCAGCACCGGCGGGAGACGGGTCTCAGCTGCTCGCGCTCTTATCAGAATGGACTGCGCGAATGAGACGCCTTGAGGAAGTATCAGTAAACAACACCATAGGGTTCCAGTTGCTATATGCTCAAGCGCTCATGCAAAATTCAGCGCTCTCGTACGTACACTGAGAGGGAGGCGAGGCAGAAGGCAGGGGTCATGTTTTAACTGGGAAAGCTTCAGAACTCGGCAATTTCCGATCTAATCCCGGCCGTAATTTTCCCGAAAGGTGACCTCGGAGCGTGAAACAGAAATACTAATTGCTGCACTTCTGGCGGCTCTCCAAAGTGTGCGCGCACCTGTTAAAATGCCAGGTCTTTCTGGTGTTAAAAAAATGTAAAGAAATGAAACAATAGCTAATCCTTCTCCAGACTTTTTCCGACATTAAATGTGACACAACATCCAGTACTTCTCAAAGCACTTACATTTGATCCCACTAGCAGTGGGAGTGTCATGGTTTAGGGATTCCTCTCTGATGAAGGACATGGCAAACTCACCATCACAGAATCCACCATCAATTCTGCTGGGATTTAGATAAAAATGTGAGACCATCTGTATAAAAATATACAACTAAAGCTAACCCGGACAGTGAAACACGACAGTGACCCAAAACACATAAATAAATCCATGAAAGTCTGTCTGAGAATTAAGAAATGGGAAAATTCTGGGCCTAGTCAAAGCATAGAATCAAAGGACACTGGTTACACATGAAGGATACCCTTTGAACAGCTGAAAATAAGGAGACACTTAGCTTAGACTGATTTGAGAGACTGATAGATGGCAACAAGTGTCATTTCAGTCATGGGGTTAACAGCGGGTATCAAAGGGTAATGCGTCCTGAGAGCTAGAAAACACATTTTGGTGATATCTTTTGTTTTTTTTGGGTGACAAAAAAACAATTAAGATGTTTCCTTTTCCAGAGAAAAATAATAAAGACTTGACACCAACACGTGGACATTTTGTTTTTTTAAAGAACTGAACATTTTTAAGATGTTGCTTTAGTTTTCTCACAATTGCCTGCCACCATGTTTTAAGCCTTTTTTAACCTTTTTTAATAAATTTTTCTTTAAGATTTGTTTTTCAGGTGTACTGTACTAGAGACAGGGGTGAATATCTAAATTATCACGGCCTAACTTATTTACATCCCCAAAATGTAGCCGTTTCATCAGCAACGTGTTGAGCTTCGCAAGCCACAGAACACACGAAGGCGTTGGAGCGGCTGCCGCTGCCAAACTCCGGCTTTAATCTCTCTCCGTCTTCCTCCCCCGGTCCTTTAATGGTGTGATCGCCCTTAACTCCACTGTAAATCTCTCCCCAATGGCTTATGGTTCAAATTAATGGCCCTGCCATAAGTGTTTGAATTTCATGAATTGTAATAATACTTACATCACAAGACACATGAAGTCATGTCTCCTTCTCTACAGTGGAGATATGATACATTTTAGTGGGATGCACAAAGTGGTCCCCTGGTAGGGTAGTGATGTATTCTAATAGACTGTGCCGGCCAACCTCCGGGTGTAGATATTCATGATTCATATATGAGGGCTGCAGAACGTTTAAATGGGACATTAAGTGGCAAAGAATATTAAAACACTATTGGCTTTGTGGAATAACCGGAACGTTCGCCAGCCGAGTTATGGCTCTTTTATTTTCCTTCCCTTTTTAAACGCGTCCCGCTGCATCAAAATATATTAAAGTCAAGCTGGAATTTGAGTTCTCTTCACTTTTTATGTAAGCGAATATGAATTATGATAATGCCATGCGGCTTTTGAGCCTTTTTTTTTTTTTTTCAGTCCCCCAGCTTTTGAGGCTTGGGGGATGCTTTCCAATTGTCAGCTGTCAACAAACTGTCAAGTCACACGCGGGTGAAACGGAGGACATCATCATGTTTAGCCTGCAAACACAGATATAAGAGTCTACTTAGTATCAGCTGTCAGACGTTGGTGACTAAAGTCAATCAATCAATCAATCAATCAATCAATCAATCTCTTTGAAGGACTCACGATTTTTTGAATTTTCACCAGAAAGTTTGCGGTGATTTGTGCACAAAACGGTTTTGTTTCAGTTGAGAAATAAATGTGGAAATAATGCTGCGAGCCTAAAAAGTCACATTTTGGTGCTACATAAAAAGCAAATTATGCTCAAAAATAATAGATATATTTTATAAAGTATGGGAGGGAGAAGATTAAGTTCAAAGAGCAGATCGAGAGGTAATTAAACACAAATGATTAAGAGCTGCTATTTCTAGCTGCAATTGTAGACTTGAAGGCTTTGTTTCAAACATAATTAATATTTCTTGTTGTTGTTCTTGTTCCAACTACAACCACAAACCTCCATAAATCTGATTGAAACTGTATATTTAGAACACAACAAAAAATTGTGGGATATAATTATGACGGAATACAAAGGTTTCACATTTATTTTACAAACAAAACTATCATTTCTGTGGCATTTTTCTTACTCTCCTGTCAGGTCAGACAGGGTGTTTGTGAACATTTGTTTTCTTCTGGATTTAGTCCTGAACTTTGAGTTGGCCATTCTTCCACACTTATTTTGATCCAAACTATTAAATTGCAGTTTTGACAGCATTTTTTTCCACCTCGAACATGTTTCTATCCAGAATTGTCTCCATGTCCAGAAGGATGGTGGATGTATCCTAATTTAGAGATGCTACAATTTATCACACTTCTCAGATTTTTTCAACTCTATGCTCTTTTGGTCTTCTGCACGCTGAAGTTTGCGGTCGTAACGTGACAAAAATGCAGAGCAGCTAAAGAGGCACGTATACTTTTGCACAGTGCTGCATTTATAGGGAGTTTAGAACAATTATGGGTGCATGTTGTGTGTTTATGACAGCACATGGACCCTGAAGTGTGTGTGGTGCAGCAGGAGGACAGACCTGATGATCCCCCTGTCTCCTGGTGACTGTGTGAAGCCAGCCAGCCGTGGCAAGGCTGCCATAACTACCAGTTGAGCTCTGTCAGGGAGATGACCCGCTCTCTTTTCAACAAGACCTGCCACGCTGATAGACAGACAGCAAGACAGGCAGGCAGAGAGACAAAAGACACCACATGTGCATATTTTAATCCGAGTACTCGCCGTCTTGCTCCAAACGGCTAAAAACCCGGGAAAAAGCCGTAGGTGTAATTGGACTGCAGCAGCACAGGTCAAGAGTCAATGGTCTTATTTGAGGGCTAACACCATTTAAGACTAATTTGAGACTATGTGTTATTGTGCCTTTAACTAAGTTTCTAACCCGATCTGTACAGAGGTTCATTGTGCTTTTAAAAGAGACCTGCTGCCCTGCAAAAGGCCATCTAATGGTTTTTCAACCCATCAGTATTACTTTAATGTACTGTAGATCAAAGGATAAAACATCCACTTGTGCAGATGAGGGGGGAAAAAAAAATAGTGAAGTGCATTGAAGACTTTAGATGTTCTTTACTGAGAAATCCATTTGGATTCTACCGGCGAATCGGTACCGTTCCCTGAACTATTAAGAAGCACTTAAACATCATCAATGTTAATGCTTACAATTTGCACAATTAAAACATTTTTTTTTTTTTTTTTACAGAGACTATCAGTGGAATTGTTGAATTCTCTGAAGCTTTGTGGATCACTAATATGACTTTGTTTGTATATTTGTATTTGTTCGCGTCCTGCCTCCGTATTTATTCGACACACTGTGTGAATTAGTGCTTCCTTGCTGTCACCGGTGTTTACGTGCGAGTGGCGAGGTCGGGATCCCGGGCTTGAGGCTCGCCCCCCAGAGAGCTCCGCTTCCAGCGTGGCTGGCTAACAGTACAAACAATTAAAAAACCCCGCGGCCGCCGACCCCTCCGCCCCACGGAGGGGGGGGACTGTGGGCTTCCTCCCACAGTCCCACACTGCTGCTCCGCACTGTGAGAGGATTCAGAGTAAAACCTCAGTTATCTGGTCTATAACGATGCTGCTGCTGAAGATGGAGAGGCAGGATCGATACTGCTACAGCCTGTGGACCAGTTGGAGACAAGGGGCTATTATTAGGATGTCCTTTCCTTACCACCTGAGCCACTTACAGGCTTAGGATGGTCACCTTCTTGGCCAAACCGCAAAATTAAATACGTCTCTTCTATTGAGAGGAATTAATTATTCCTATATGGTAAAGATGGACCAGGAGAAGCTTTTTTTTACAAAAACAGGACAGCTAAAATGTCTCAATTAGGTACAAACACAAAAATAAATATTTCAAATATATCAAAACTGATTTTTTAAAAAATTAATTAATTCAGTTTCAATGGGATGATGAAGAAAGTTCTCCCCTACCTGTTGCTGTGAGTCAGAGCAGTCTCTTTCTAAAGAGGGAAGTGTTTGCCATTCACAGATATAGCCATGCACAAATAACATTGACTGACTCACAAAGACGAAAAGATTATTTGAAATATTTCCAATCACATCAGCTTATTAGAGAAGATTGCCAAGGTTTTCATTCAACTGTGTGATATATAGGAGCAAGCGACTGAATTATGTTTTAAACCGAAGTGACTAAATCATAATTTTAAAAAAAAGCTCTTAACAAGAAGGCCATGCAACACGAATCCTTTCAGTAGCTCAATAAAGAGCAGAAATGTTTATTTTTTAGATTATAGATTAAAAAAAAAGTTTGCCTTTCAGAAAAGGGTTTTTAAAACTCCCAATAAGTGTGGAACTGTAGAAATACAATAAGATGCTTTTCACAAATGGAAGTTGATCCACACGACCGTGGTGAATAGAAAAGATCCAGAAATTTCTGTTTTTACTTTGGGCTATTTAATGCAGTTCCTTCCTCAAACAGCAGAGGCTCATAACACTAGTCTAGTATCAAATGAGGAATGGGTGTAGCAGAAAAGTCAAACTAGATATAAAGGAGGGCTGCACAGTAGTGCAGTTAGTGGCACTGTTGCCTTGCAGGGTTCGATTCTCGGCCCGGGGTCTTTCTGCAGTTTGCATGTTCTCCCTATGCATACGTGGGTTCTCTCCAGGTTCTCCGGGTTCCTCCCACAGTCCAAAAACATGACTATTAGGTTAATTGGTCTCTGCAAATTCTCGCTAGGTGTGTGTGTGAGTGTGTGTGTATGGTTATTTGTCCTGTCTGTTTCTGTTGCCCTGCGACAGAATGGCGACCTGTCCAGGGTGACCCCGCCTCTCGCCCAGAACGTTAGCTGGAGATAACTAACCCACTAGGGACAAGTGTTAGAAAATGGATGGATGGATGGAATAAACAAAGGGATAAAACCATACCTACTTATTTTTGTTTCCGTGGCTCCAAAGGTAAGAGACAAAATAAACAGCTTTCTGTGTGTTATTTCATTAGAGGTGAAACTACTGGAAGATAGTCATAACTGCGAGAGAAAGCAGACAAAACAGACCTGAACACATGAATATATTTATTTATTTAACTTTTCATCCTGCAGCTGAAAACTATTTGCATCTTACTTCCTGGATTAGCTTTTTTTTTTGTAGACAGTGTGTAGGTGTTTTTTTTTTTCTGTACTCCAAGTTCTCAAATATGTAACTTTTCTTTTTTTTTTTTGTGAAAGGGGAAAAAGTTTGTTGAGTGCAACTAGTTTAGCTTTAATACACAGCTGACTGACAGCCAGCGCCACTGGGAGGAGGGGAGTAGTAACCAATGCTGCATATGGTTTGAGGAATTTCTTTATCAGAGTTGGAATAAGTAAAAAGGGCATATACCACTGCAACATTATTACAGAAAATTAAAGTTGTTCTGAATCTGATATTTTTATTACTTTGAAAGAAAAATTAAAGCCTAATTTTGACATTGCATTGGCTCCACATGTGACAGTAACTTTTTTTTTTTGCATTCTGTCTTGCATTAACATATTGAAAGTGTTTTGTTTTTTTTCCTGCAGGAAAAGTTTCCAAACATACAACTTTTTATTTTTCGAAAGGGTGACAAAGTTTTGGGGGTTTGCCTAGTTTGGCAATAATACACATACGGCTGACAGCTAACAACACTGGGAGGGGGAGTGGTTGGTCATTATTCAAGGATTCTATTATTATTTGAGGAGCAATAGGCAAAACCAGCTCATACAACTCAAATGATATGATCAATATGTTAAAACATATTGAATCTGAATCCTTTGCTTTAAGTGTTTTGTACGAACTTGAAGCCTAATTTATGTTCCTGCATCTGCTCCGAATATCCATGATACAAAATTAAAAACGTGCTTCCTGTCCGTTGCTTTGAAATCACTTGAAGAGAAGCGAGGTTGCTGCAAAATGAATCACAACTGCGAGAGCGCGCAAATAATTCAGACTCATGGGCTTTTCCTGGCCTTGACCTCACATCCAGAGTGAAGTCTGTTTGAATCAAAGGCTTCGGATTTATTGGTGGACACAGTTAACGTAGACGCCAGTCTGTAACATAACCAGTCAGCCAACCAGTTATCTCCCTGGACATATGCTGTGTCCACCGCTCCAGAGTCCTGCTGTCAAAGCCACTGCGAATCCTAATGATCACAGCGGATCTCAGCGCCGCAACGCGCAAACATAGACGCACGCGGACGCAGAACACACACATACACACTCCACCGGTCTTCGCTCCAGGGGTCCTGACAAAATAGGAGACGGCGGGGACTCGTCAGAAGACAGCACCGCCGGTGCGCTCCACCTGCTCACTGATTCTTACGCCTGGAGGAGCCTGAAGGCGCTGCCATCACACACACACCCTGCCTATGGTACACACGCAAGTATACAAATCAATAGACAAACACACATAAGCCCGCACACTTACACATACATCCTCACTGCACGTATTTACTTCCTTATCTTCGGCATACTTCTCACCTCATCCCTTCCCAGTATCTGTTCCTCTTGTGCCCCCTTCAGTTCGACCCCGTCCATATCCTGATGTTTGTCCTCCCTTCCTTCCTCACCCCAAGTCCTCCTCACTGATGCCCCCCCACCTCCCATCCCCTCCAACTGCAGAATGCATGAAACATCCACACATACACCCACCTGTGCACACTTTCTAACCTGTCAGGTAACATCAGAGGAGGGGAGAGCTGAAGAGACATGACAGTGTGCTGAAGGAATCATGTGCCAAAAACACAGACCTCTCTCCGTTCGTCTGTGCCGTTCTGGAACACAACAAGCTCCACTCCCTCCCTCCCCATCCCTCACCTTTGTTAGGGATCAGACCTGTTCGGGGGGAGCTGGAGAAACTCCAACAGTCGGAGCGGAGGGAAGACACGCTGAGGAGAGGAGGAAGTTGTTGGGAAGAAGTTCTGATAATCAATAAGCGCAGAGGGGAAGTCGTAGAGGAAGAGACAGAGACGGGGAAGGGGAGTTGATGCTCGGTGCAGAGAGGGCCAAAAAAGCGGCGCCCAAAGGCCTTTTCACTATCCATCAAATTCAGCAAGTCGGCCCATGAGCTTGCAGCTGCCATATGTGGTGAACCATTTCCACAGCAAAGTCCAGCAAGTCAGCAACAGCCTCAGCAGATGACTTCTTAGAGGGAAAAAAGCATTTGAAACTAAAACAGAGCATTTTTAAAGTTAAACGTTTTATATTTAGACTGTAAGAAATCCATAATAATTGTAGTTTTGGGGAAAGAGGTTTAACTAACAATAAAAGATAATCTCTGGTGTTTTTTTCTTATATAATGCTTGATTTAGTTTCATAAGTTATATGATGTAAAATAAATCTTAATCTGAGATGAATCTCCTTACTTCTTTCAATTAATCTTTTTATTGGGAGGGTAGATTGATTATTCATCCTCCAGAATGTATTTCAACAGGACAAGAGGAATTTAAGGTGCCTAAGAACTGAACAAATCTGGAGTCATTCAAGACCTGACCACCATGTTTACTTATAACCTGATTTTGGTTAGACACAACATGAAATGGGATGAAGATCTTTTAAAACGTTCCCCTTTTGTCTTCTACTTCAGAATATTTTTCTGTGGATCACTAAGATGTTTTTGGCAAATGGGAGACAGTACTTTATGTTCTTTCTTAAGGTTTTTGAGGTTTTCTCTCATTTTCCCCTAATTTCTTTCTTATAATTCAATTATCAACTCTGGCCTGAACTGAGTGAGGAGAATTTTTTTAGATGTTGCCATGGTTTTTTTTTTTTGACCTCCTGAATGATTTGTCTTTGTGCCTTTGGAGTGATTTTGGTAGGTCGGTAAATCTTGAGCGGGTTCAGCTGTACGTTCTCTCTCTTGTTTTCTTTATTCATCGGCTCATCAAAGGAATCTTTCCATCATCCCGTTACAAACTTAGCACCTGTCAGTACATTTCCATCCCTATCTTTAGTTCCCCTGCACATCCTTTCCATCTCTATCGCTCTGCCTTGTCAACCTGTACAAATCATTCTCTCTGTTCTCACTGTTTCACCTGCATACAAGTCATTATACACCCTTTGTTTGGCCTTTGCCACCTCGATCTTTACTATACACTGCATCTCTTCAGCCCTCTCAGAAAGCTCAAGAAGAGATTTGTAAAGGGGCAAATACTTTTTCCCAACACTATATCCCTATGGAAGACTTGAGCTAAGTCTGTTCAAGTCTCAGTCTCATTGTGATTTAAAGAAATATTGAAGGCATCAGAGTAAATGAGTTCCCCAGCCTCCTTTCTGTCATTGAAGCCATGTCGCAATCAGCGGCGTGTAAAAACAACAGAATGGTTGGACCTTGTCACACGAGGGAAGACTGCAGTTGTGCTTTAATTACAAAGGAGGTCCACTTCTGTCCATTGCTCCGTCTTTATCTTCCTTTTTGTTAGGTTTCCACACCTCAGGCCTCATTATAAAAATAAAACAGACATACATCAGTTGCTTCTGCTTCCAGCAAGTGTTAGATTAACTTCTCACACTCTGCAAATGCCTCCATTGTCTGCTGTTGCTTCTAAATTCTTTACTTCATTTGCTTTGAGGGAGCACTTCACCATTTATGTTCAAGAAAAAAGCCCTCCACCCAGATTTGAGGGGCTATTTGCAAGTTAGAGAATGCCACTTGAACAATTACAACCCATCTCTAGTGTTAGTTATCCTCTGGTTCCACAAGAGCCGTTTCCACAGAGGGAAAGAATGATTTTGCTTCATCAAGAAGAAGTGGATCTTCTAAAAACAGTCATTTTGTTTCCCCGTGTCTTCCCCCCACCCTGCGGCCCTTACGCCTCGAGAGACGGTGCGGGCTGATTTTCTCCCTCAAGTGGCACTCGATGCACTCAAAACTTACATCACACATTGTTCTGCTGGCCGGCATGTTTCACGGGCTCTTGGCCCGTTCGGGTGCCGAACTGAGAGTGGGTAGGTTAGTGGGTGGGCAGGAGGAGTGGGTTCTCTGCTGGGGCCTGTACATGCTGGAATTTCTAATAGAAAGTAATTGAAATGAGCACTTAGAGGCCATTGGTTGATGTTGTCCTTGCGCACGATGAAGAGCCACAGCAATCATGTGCTCTGTTGTACTCAGCATGCAATGGAAGGTCTCATTAGTGGGTACTGAGGATTGTGTAGGTCCACATTCGTACCAAGCAGCAATAAGAAAGAAAGCAGGTGCTTATTCCATCAACTTTCTTTCACGGATGTAGCACTGGAGTTTTTTTTTTTCTTTTTGTCTCTGCTGCTTGGGCAAAAAGCAACAGCCTTGAAAAGTTTCACTGGAATGTGACAAAAAGTGATGATGGAGCACCTTAAGTGGGTGTCTCAGAGAAAGCACTTCTACTAAAGCATCTCCACTCTCTTTGTCTTATCTTTTCACTTTTGCTGTATCTGTCAATGCCTCCACTGGTTTCCCATGTGTCTTGCTACAGCGCCTTGTAAAACTCCTTGAATCATATTCTTTACAAATGAAAATCTAAAAGTGTTATGCATTTGTACTCATGCCCTTTTATTCTGATTCCTCAAAATAAAATCCATCCATCATCCACACGTAATATGGATGTCAGGCCACTCCTTGCGGCTACAACTGCTTGGGAAACTATGGGTGTTACTTCCAGAAACTTATTTATTTGTGAGGTCAGACACTGATGTTGGACAAGAAGCCCTAGCTCACAGTGCTCTAATTTATTCCAAGGGTATTGTATCAGGTTGAGGTCAGGATTCTGTATTGGTCAGTCAAGTTTTTTTACATCAAACTTGGTCATCTATACCTTTCAACAAAGGTTGAAACTGTTCCAACAGCGAACTTGGGGGTGTCAAATTCCCCAAAATGTCTTGGTATGCTACGACATTTTGCGTTCCCTTCACTAGAACCAATAGGCAGAGGCAACCTCTTGAAAACCAGCCCAAGTTTTCCATTTGGTTCTCCAGTCTGTGGCCCTTCCTTTATACCACTTCCTCTGACTCTTTGTATTGTACTGGATAATGCAAAGCTTGGATGCAGCAGGTCAATTATGCAAACCCATTCCATGAAGGTGTCCTGACATTGTTCTTGTGCTAATCTCAAGGTCTGTAGCAAGTGACTTGGTATTCCATCAGTCTCAAAAGTATTTGCAGTCCAAATGCCACACTTTTGGGGTTTTATTGTCAGACATTTTCACAATACCAACATCAACTCTGATTAACACACTTTTTATTTCTCTCTTTTTTAAAAATGTTTCCACCACTCTCCTTGAAATGCACCATTTTCTCACTCACATCTATGCCAGACCTGAAAAAAATGCCTGAATATGTTATTGAAGAGGAGAGTCTGAATGCATGGGACATTAAATATTATAGTCTACCAAATATTGCATCCTTGCAGTTCTGCAGGTACAATGGCTGGGTTTCACTATGTTGTGCAGCTCTAAAAACTATACCCTTTTCTTTCTACTTTACAGTAATGCACTACTTTATGTTAATCTGTCACATAATACCCCATAAAGACATGGTTGAAGAAGTAAAAAAGATCAAAACCGAATGAATCCCTTGAAAGACACTGCACTTTTTCCTTCCCTAGTTAAAGTCTCAGCTCAGTTTTTGCAAGCTAAAACTCAATTTCCAGGACATTCTGAATGAAACCCGAAGACCCCTTTGTCTGGACCCCAAAGCTAGAGACTCGGATGAGAACTTCATATAAGAAAGAGAGAAATAACAAAACACATTTGACGCTGAAAGTGGTTTGGAAGTAGGTACTTCACGAGACCAGCGTCTTCTAGTCCCCACGTTTCGACAGCTCTGCTGTGATGGAGCTGGAAATCGCACCTCGCTCAATCATTTCTAACGTCTTGCTCCAGCAAACCCAATCTGTGGCGCCACTGCTTAGTACCCAGATAATGATCAGATTAAGAGATTTGACTGGTGAGTAATGCCAGGTGATGGGAGCAATTTGCCGCCCAATCGACGGCGAAGGAACAAGGGAGAATTGCGGCAGTGGCTACAGTTGGCAGGGAGGATGGTGAGGAGAGGGGATTGGAAGCATCCCAGCCCCTGAAAGCAGCAGGCAATTCAACAGTTCCTGTTGTTAAATTTCATTACACACACATACACCCCCAACCAGCCTTCTTCATCATTACCTGCCTGTTTTCCCTCCATCCACCCCCCATCCTAATCAAGTTCTCTCTCTGTCATCCTCACTTTCACTCAAACAAATACAGTGGTCAGCAAAAGGCTGTCTTATCGAAGAATATTGTTATTTAGCGTCAGGATGCACACACACACATACACACGCCAACCGAAGAAGAAGAAGAGAGGAGAAAATAAACAGTGCGAAGTGGGGATTTAAGAAAATAACAGTGAGCAGAGGCTGAGGAGATGTCTTTGTCAGCGAGAGGAAGATGGGAGTGGGCCGGCGCGCTAATCATCGATCGGATGATTAAGGCAGATGAGGAGGGCTTTTTCCCCCAGTGAAGGATCTGATTGTCGGTCTCCTCCCGCATGGCGTCCTGGGAGCGAGCCGGCGGCAGAAGCTCAGGATCAATACACTCAATCACGGCTGAGAGGGGCAGCGTCAGTCACGCTGTGCCAGACTATTAGAACCAAGGAGGCAGACAGTGAATAACTCCATGCTTCCCTGGTCCCACCTCACACCATGGGGGGAAGCGATGAACTAGCTGGCTGGCTGACTGGCTGGAATGCGTGTGTGTGTGTGTGTGTTTACAGTTATCCCACATACTTCTGTTAAAGAAAAGGTTCAACATTTTAAGCTTGATCTTCAATTTCTTGGCAAGAATTAGAGGGAACTACTGGTAGATATTATGGTTTAGAAAGTAGATTAGCTAACATGCTACAGGTTAGAAGTCACAATGTTGCTATTGTTGTTATTTCTAAAGAGAAAGTAAGGAATCATAACAGAGCACCCAGTCTTTTCTACAATGGTTGACCCCACAAAATAATATAATACATGATGAATGTATGAATATGATGTACATGAATACAGTTTGCTCCAAGTTATTCCACTGCAACTCTGGTTGTATATTTATAGATGTTGTCCTACTGGAAGTTGAACTTCCACCCGAGTTTTGGGTCTTTTCCATTCTCTTCATTCATCTTCCTGTAAACTTTGTGCTATGTGAATGAGATTAACCAAAACACTGAGTCTTAAAGAGTCCACATCATCACACTATCATCTTAACACTATGGATTCTCTTTAATTTATCCCAAACAAATAAGACTCATTGTATGTAAACAAGACCCCTGAGATGATATTTTCAAGAAGTGAATGGAGTGATGAGCATCCAACATTCACGACTTTGAGGTTTAAAAAAAATCTACTTAGCTGTACTTTATTGTTGTGGAACGTGACTCAATGCTTTTTCAGTATAAATGTTAATCTCACTTCCACAACTAAGATTTTAAAACATCTGCACCAAAATGTGGCTATGATGATGTAAAGAGATGTCAGAAATCCAAAGGAGCACATCTTAATATTGAAAAACCTTGTAGACTGACAGAAATAAAAAAAAAACCAAACAAAAAAACCCTAGTCTGCATGACTTCATCATATGCAGCGAATGAAAGACTCGTTAGCGGCACAAGAAGAAGGAGCAGGGAGGACAACGCTCCTCAGGCAGCTGTGTCCCTGACAGACAATGGATGGCCCAAGTCCATCTGGAGGCAGCAGCCCTGGACCAACATGATGTATACGTCTTCACTAGCAAACGGGTGCCATCAATCCCTCCCTCACCATGGTGACCGACAGTGACAGCTAGCCAAGGACCACAGCCTCAAACTAATGGAAGCAACAAAAAAAAAAAAAAGCCAGTTCTTTATAATAAAAAAACAAGCAAATAGAAAGATCTTTTTAGCTTTTCAGACAGCTTCTGTACCAGGCTGTACATTAAATGAAAAAGCACAGGACTTACTGATGAACATTATAAATTAATTAATCACAAAGTCATATTCTTGATGTGGAGTCGAGACAGTGAGCACATAACTAAAGGGTTAAAGTCTGAGACTATCTTGGAGGTGGTGAAGAGATGTTTGACTCTACAAACTGAAGAAAGGTCAGTGCTAGTCGTAGATTTGCACTAATATAAGCTGCTGCTGATGGTGTAATGGTGTGAGGGATATTATCTGGAGAGGAGACACTTTGAGTCCCTTATTACCAACTGAGCATTGGTAAAATGCCATTGGCTATTTGAGTTATGTTGCGGGCCATCCATCCCTTTATGGCCACAGTGTACCAATGTGATGGCCACTCCCAGCAGGAGAATGCACCATTCATACCAATTAAACTGTTTCAAGGTCTTACTTGACCATGACAAGAGCTTATTGTCCCAGTGGACTTTAGACCACAAGGTTTCCTCATTGAACGTGAGACTTGGTCAGTGTTTTTCTAATTGAAAGCATGCCATTCAACGTCAACAGACGCAAGATCCTGCTGAAGAAGACACTTTTTGTAGACTTCTATTAACATCTTGTAGTTTTTGGTTCACTCATCATGGCTCCAGTCGTTTCAGTTGTTTCAGTCTCATCATGGTGTTGACTCTCAGACCAACAATCAGGAGCTCACCAAAGTAAATGTGTCGGGTTTAAACAGGACAAACCTTAAACAAAATGCTGATTAACAATGTTTTCGTCTGGTTTTAGCCATTCCTAAATGGTAAGAGTTGTGACAATGTCCTAATTAATTTCTCAACATTTTACAGAATTTTGCAGAAATTGTTTAAAGGTTTTCTTTAGTTTTAGTTCTATTTTTGATGTACGTTCTTTGGATTTTCCAGCAATGTTCTAATATGTATTAAATATCCATAAACCCAAACATTTTAGAGAAGCACACAAAGTGCAAGGAGAGGTCGCACAGTGATGCAGTTGGTCAAACAATTGCCTTGTAGCGAGTTTGAATGGGTTTGAATCTTTCTGCATGAAGTTTCCATGTTCTCTTTGTGCGTTCAAGCGTTTTCTCTGAGTACTCCGACCTCCCCACAAGATTAAAAAAAATGACTCTTAAGTCTTAAGTCTCTATGAATTGTGTGAGAGTGTGTGTGCATAGTTCTTGGTTTTGTGTGCCTTGTTATGGACTGGCAACTTTTCCAGGATGGAAAAGCATTGGGCAGGAACCTACTTCCTGCCCAATGCCCACTAGAGATCGCCACCAGCCCCACAGCCCCTCCCACCAGTGTCCCTACAAAAACAATATTGAAAATATTGTACAACATATTGTTTTTCCATTTTTTTTAATTCGCAAAGTTACATTTTTGAATATACCTTTAATTAAAGACGTTTCAAGCAAATCTGCTGTAAGTATGAGAAAGTTGACACTGTCTTTATCTTTTTACCTTAATATTAGCTTGTTAAAGGTCCCTGCCTTTGAGTTGAGTGCTTAAAGCATTCCTCTGTAATCTTTTTTTAAAAAAAAAAAAAAAAAAAAAAAAAAAAAAAAGCCCAGGCAACCTTGTCAGACGAGCAGAGGAGATGCAAAGAGGAATTGGAGAAATGGCCTTGCTGCGGCACCATTCTGAATATGTTAACAGCGCCGCTTCCCTTGAACTGTCACAACTTGAAAATCCACTGTGTTAAGAGCTTCACACACAGGCAGCCGTGAATATCTGTCGCTTCCACAGACTTGGCCACGGCAGCTCTTAAAAAGCACTTGTTGTAATACATGACCAATTTGCCGGCAGCGAGTGCAGGGGAGTATTAACATCTCCTCAGCCTGGTTGGGCTTTAATGCGATGAAGATGTTATTAGAGCCATCACCGGCCCAAATGAATGGCCAGTGGAAGCGCCACAGCAGGGGAGAGAAGAGGGAACGCATCGACCTTCGCCTCACCAAGGACAAGGACACTTGTGCTCATAAAAAGGGGAGGTCCGATTGTTCACACCAGCCGTGGCTGCTGAATGAAGCCTTGGAGTTAGGCTTAATATGTCTGTGTTATGCCCAATTGGTCACCTCCTACTCAGCAGATTTAATCTTTTCCTTTTTAATTTTAAGGCGCTTCTACATTCTTAGTGGGTTGTTGCCTGCAACAGTCAATTGCTGTATCTCCATAACAAATGCACGCAAAACCAATTCGTTATTCCGCTAATGTCGAAAAACTGCAATTAAACACAATTCAAATCACATGTGAATAAGCTTGTTCTGTAAAAAATAAAAACACGCCACTTCCTGTCATCTTCTTCTTTGTGCCTTGTGCCAGAAGTAATATCCTGTTGTCAATTATGTAATATGAAAAAATATGAAAAATATGTAATATGAAAATAGGGGCGCCAAAGCGCCAGGGCGGAGCTTTGGTACATAGGTGGTGCATTGCATGAGCAAGAGGTAAGGCAGCCCCGAACGGTTGCTACTGGAGATTAAATAAATTTTTAACAGGCATAAATGAGTCAAAGTAACATTCTGACTCTGTGTTTGATGAAGAAATGACATTATAACATGACATAAAGCTCAAGAATCTCAACTTTGAACAATATTCACCATTTAATAATTGCCCTTAACAATTATTTGTAGTTATTTATAGAAAAAACAATTGTTGTATACGTTTTTCTTTTATTGACAGTCTTAGAGCTTCCTAAATATCAAAGAAATTCAGACAAACTCTTATGACCACAACACACCGAGGTCATAAAAACACATTTTGAAGATTCAAGGTAGCTATCGGCTTTGGATAAAAAGCTTCATCTGAAAGGTTCGTTCAGGATATAAAGTAGCCTGAAGAACTGCTGTTGTTACTGTGTAAATGTGAAAGGTCAAACCAGTTTCTGTTTATGTGCTGTACAACTGTTGAGCCAAATGTTTTAATTCCACCACCATGTTGGTTCTGACTTTTCATATGTTGGAGTGGAGCAATCTGACTAGATTTTTTTTAAGGAAACTTCATTATTTTATTATCTTTGGAGTGATTCTTATGTCATTTCCTATCAAAAATCTAAATCTGCAGGGGCTATTTTGTACTAACTTAGTATAAAATCATAATTATTAATAGCTATAAGGCAGGACGGTGGAATAATTAGAATGTCCAGGTGTTTGTTACACGAATTTCTCTGATTGTGTTACTGTACTAAATAGTGTTCAATATCCCTGGCAAGCCATGTGATTAATTTTGCTGTCCTGCATTGTTGTGGCGAGCAGATCTCCCCGTGACGAGAGCTGCTCTTGTCTTTGAACAGTTATCCTGCCTCCCTGCTCCTTTGAAGTATAATTATTTCACTGTAATTAGGAGCGAATCGTGCTTAGTAAACACATACAAAAAAAAAAAAGCCATGATCTCTTCAGATTAATAAGCCGGGGTAATGCTTTAGGCACGGGGAGTTGCTCTGAATGGGCTTCTGGCTCGGCTCCAATTCGGGCATGATTCCCATTGTGCGAGCAGCGGCTCCCCAGCCTTGACGAAAGTGACCGGTGAGTAGCAGTGGTGGAGGAGGATGAGGAGGGTAGGGTGGGCAGGGGGTGAAGATGCAGCAGACGAGCCGCCCGGGCCCGTGTTCGACACCGGATTCTGCTATTGTTGAAGCATAAAAACATGCTGTTCTTTGTTGTCTTCTATTAATAATACATTGGCTAAAATCTGTAAGTCAAATAAACACTAACCGGGGGACACTTTTTTTTTTTTTTGCATTTTCTTTTTTTAAGATGGCCGCATTCATCAAAAATGCAGATTTGCTAATTCCAATCGTTTACTTTTATCACATATTTAAGTCTGAATACAAATGACGCGTCTCTTTGAAGTTCTTCAAAAAATAAAAACTAAAAAAATACGTCTGCCACCTTTGTAACTTAAATCAGTGGAGTCCCTTCAGCCAGTTAATTTAAGACCCTAAACAGCAGCTTGTTTCATATCAAACAATCTTTAGATGAATTTAGATTACAAGATGCCTAACAACCTTTCTTTAACACATTCAATTATGCTATCAAACTGAAAAGATAAAATGCTCTAATATTTACTTGCCAGATTCAGGCGCTATGGGTAGGGAGGGGGAGGAGAGGAGCCGGGTTGGTGGAGCTGGAAGAGGGGTTAGGGGGTGGTGAGGTGGAGGGGTTCGTTCGCTCTCCCAGCAACTAATTACTTAAGCAGTTGTCAAAGGTTTGAAGCTCGCTCTTGAATTCCAATGAACACTGTCCATGGACGGCGGTGGTTTTGCATATATTATGAATATTTCAGTTTCTCCCAGTAACCTTGGTGTCGTTTGGCAGATAGGGGCTGGCAGAGAGCCATTTAAAAGCTTCTCTGTTGCAGAAGGGAGGAGACAGGGTATTAAGCTTTATCTATACTTGACATTTCCAAGCATTTGTAATTAATTCATATAGAAAATCTTTCCCAGCTTTGCCTAAATGACTGGCCACGAACTGTCTATATCAAAAGGGAACAATCTGGCCCGTTTTTTTTTTTTCCTCGTCTGGCTATTGTTTCTGCAAAGGACAAAAATGTTAAAATTACACCCTATACTTCGCATAAAATTCAATTATGATGCCTTCTCTTATTTATGTATATGTATTCAAGTCGAAGCTTTCTAGGCGCCCCCGTATCACGCATTCAAGCTCCGAGGTATGAGCTCGTCCAGGCGGTCGGGTTCTGAATGCGATCACAGAAGTTTTGGGATTCTGAGCGGGAATAAAGATGCGGCAGGTAAAGTGAGATGCGAGAGCTCGTCCAGATGGGTGAGACCGGCGTGTCTCCGCATGTCACCGCTCCTGACAGGGAGCCAAGCCTGCAGGTGTGCGTCGGACTTTGTTGGACCTCGTATCCATTTTAATTAAGAAAACACTCCTGACATTAATCCCTAAAACACAGGCTTTTTACGTAGTTTGTTGTGTGATGGATCTATCAAGTCTGAAGCCGCTTTCCTTGGCACGACACAAAGGAAAGAAGATATTCTGAATATCTTTAAAAGTGAAAAAACAAAAACAAAAAACTCTCCACAGTGCCTTGCAAAAGCATTCACAACCTATTCAAATTCTACATTTTACTGGGATTTTATGAAAATTCTGAGTCAGCTATCAATAAATGCAAATTTAGATTTAGGTCTGGACATCTTCCAAATATAATGGCCTAACTATTTTATTTTATTTATTTTTTTTTGCCCAAATTGCCTGAAAAATCTTTTAGAAAGAAAAAGTTATTTATTCATTTATATTTACATTTTTGTTGCCCGAATCACTTTTGACAAAAAGCCATTGTTTTAGGAAGGTGACCTTAAGAATATTAATCTGAATAAATATTTTCCCTGTGGCTAGATATGGATTGCCCTATATTTAGCTCCATTCATCTTCCTATCTGATCAGCTCCTCTGTCTCTGATGAAGAAAACCCTTTTCCAAACCATGATTCTGCCACCACTATGTTTCCCTTTGGGGATGGTAATGAGGTGTTCCTGCAAAATGAACACATTAGTGTTTTATTTGACAATGCTCCGAAATGTTCTCCAAAATGTTTAACTTCTCCCATCTGACCAGAACACTTTTTTCCCTTGTGGGTTTCTTTTAGCAAAGGCCTCCTCCTTCCCACTCTTCTACAAAAGGTCAGAGTTGCAAAGTGACAGACACACTGCAAAAAAGTTCGAGGTTTTAGCTGTTTTGCTGGTGAAGTCATAAATATCAAAATGTGCCTCCAGCACTTCCCAGTAAACAGCTCAATTGAGCAACAGTTGGCTCACAGATTCTGCTGCTACAGTAACAGCAAGTAATTAGCACAACACGAGTCTGCCTGTGCCAAAAACCCGTAGGCCTGCGGGGTGAGGGTTTGTAGATACTCAATGGAGACGACGTAACCGTCCAAAGTGTTTGGTGGAGATAAAAGAGAGCTATCAGAACAATATGTTCTCGATATCCAGTCATCAGATGGACACAGACCATTTTAATCCTGATGCTGGATGAGCTGTGCCAATAGCTTGGTTTCTGCGGCATGGCAATCAGCGAGAGTCCACAGGCAGTGGTGTACACTGTGGGGGCAGAAAGCTGCCCAAAATGAGGGAGAACTTCAGAGGAAATCAACATGAAAAGCTCAAATCGCAAAAGTTATGACTGGAAGATGTTGATTACCATGAAGAAGGCAAACTGCCCGTTAGTTCAGAGAACAGATGTAGCTTTTTTTTCTTTCTTTTTACCTCCTATGAACTGATTAAAGCAAACATTTTTTTTAAGCCGATGTGATAGATTTGGCAGGAAGGCCACAGGACTGAACGGCTGCTGCTGTGTGTTTGTGGCAGTTCGACGATTATGTTTGCCTTTACAGCATCAGACTGTGCTTTTGACACACTTGGGAAACTGGTGATACCAACATACTGTTTTGAAAACATTAACATGTTCCATCTTTATACAAAAAAATTTAAATAGGATGGGGTAAGTGGGATTTTAAGGATTAGACTGAATATGCAAGTTCAGCACAACATATGACTCCACAAAAATATTTGTAATTTTCTAAAGTGTTTTTGTTAAAGTGGATTTTCTAAAGTTTAAACACAGTGGCTTATTCAGTCATCATAGCTTTCAAAAAGAAGAAGAAAGTGAAAGTGTTTTGGTGTAAAAAGTGCATATTAACCACAGAGCAAAAGCAAAAAAGCTTGTACAATTGTAAAATGTTGCCTAAAATTGGTATATAAAAAAAAAGAAGCCATTTTACAAAGTAAAACTAGTCATTTACCCACATGAGCTAAAACACCATTCAGCAAAGAAGAAGTCATGACAATAAAACATAGAGAGAACACTTCTCTAACTTTGAAGTTTGGAGCTGGCAGCATCATGCTGTGGCTGTTTGCTGCAGGAGGGTCTGATGTACTACGCAGACTATCATGAGGACAGAACATTATTTGGACACATCAGCATGGAAGGTAATACTTCAGTACAGATGAGTCAATATTCAAGCAAAGTGTCCTACAACCCCGTCAAGAAGAATGGGAGAAAATTCCAGCAATGTAGAATAATATACTAAGTGCTTGAATCAAGCCATACAGTTAAAAATGCAACTTTATCCATAATGTCACCAATTGACATTATGAATATACATCTTCAGCGACTCTTAGGAACTGAAATAGAAAGTTGTGTGGTAACTCAATAGATATGATACAATATGTTGAAGTACTCCATAATCTGAGCAATGGAAACAAAAGTAATCCGAGAATGGAGCCCTGAGAAACTCCACATGTGATATTTTTTTCGTTCAGGCTTATAAAATAACACAAAGGAGTCAAAGAAGACAGCTAAAATATAAAAACATCTGGCACAGTACTTTTCTAATTTATCAATCAGAATGAAGGCATGGGATGAAAACTCAAGCAGGCCACAGTTACGAAATGGACAGTATTGCCAAACATATGCAGAGAGTTAAGGTGAGGGTTAAGAGGTTGAGCTTATTGAAATCTCATCTACCAGATATGTTTTTGTGATTTTGCTGCCAGTCATCCAAAATAAAATTAAATTAAATTTAAAAAAACAATAAAAGGTAAATCCAACTAACAATGACAACAACAGCAAGTTGTGTTCAAGTGTAAACAAATTTAAAGATGAAAAAAAGTATTTTGCTTGTGTTTAGGCGAGTAGATGAATAGCTTTATACTAAATGTTCTTTGATTGAGGGTTAACCCTTCAGCAGTTCTGTCACTTGCTGTCAGTCTCTTTGAGCTGTTCTCAATCCTATGAGATTACTGCACAAGAGGAAAGACTTCAATCTGCAGCTCTGCCTCTCCTTAGAGCATCCACTCCATTGTTTTCATTTTCTAAAAGAGAAAGAGAGTTAGAACTGTGTGGGGGTGGTGAGTGGGTGCGTGTGCGTGTGTGTGTATGTCAGCGTTTAGTGTGCCTGTCCAAGAGGTTGCCAACTGAGATTAGGGGAATGTGAATCGTTGAGGGACCACCGTGTAGGTATCCAGTGGTGTTGAGAGTGTGTGTCACCCCCCGCCCCAACCCCAACTCCTTCTTCTTCCACCTTCACCACCTCCTCCCCTCTGTTCTCTTTCACAACCCACCCTTTCCCCTCCTGTCTCCCCCATCGCCATCCCTTGTTTCTGCCTCCAGCTTTAGCACATCCGAGTTTAGTTCTGCCTGAGCGCAGAGCAGTTCTCTCTCCAATTTAGTGAGTGGCAGGGAAGATGCGGACTGACACCACACTGATTCGGTGGGAGACTTTGTTAGTGTGTGCTTCTTTGGGTGGAGGCGGTTGAAGTGGGAAGGCATGGACAAGTATGGACATCAAGGTACACTAAAGTGTAAGCAAAACAATTTCAAAACCGCTAGAAATTTTCATCACTTAATTTCTATTGTTCAGGGAAGAGCTGCCCTTCCCCACCTGTTGCTGCACAATGCTGGTCAGCTGGCTGAACTAATGTTTAAACACTTTTTTGTCCTGTCTTACAAGAAAGACAACTTTAGCAGTTTGGAAATATTTCCAATTGCAAAATATAAATCATTACTCAGAATCTAAAATAGCACCACCCATCATTTACAAAGATACTTTAACACCAACTACAAGAGGCACGTCCTTTTTCCCAACAGATAGTCTGAATAAATAACCATCTTTAATTCTTGTGTACAGAGAAGCTACGGAAAAGGGCTTTTGGTTGGCCTTAGGGAAGTTCTGGACTGACACAAGACAAGAAAGTCAAGACAATCTTGTACTTGGCATGGTTTGTGGGGAAGTGGGGGAAGTGGTCATCTTATTGAGGACAATGTTAGGTGGTGCAAGCAGCACGAGGTCTCGGGGGAAGGTGAGTCTATCACCATGGCAAAGGTTACAGAGGTTTGTAAGAAGCTGACAGGGACACTGGAGTGGACATTCACCCCGAGACGCTGAAGGCTCTGGACATTGATGGGATTGTTACTGAAACAGGTACGAAGGCAATTGAAGTAAACAAATAACCAACTTGTACTGCCCAACCTCGGACTCAGAATGATCATAGTGGCTTTTGTCCTGGAAAGGTAATAGGGAATCAATGCAGATTTGTTAAAGCAGGTTATTTTTTGTTATCTAACGTATGTGTTTTTGGGTTGTGAAGAAATCTTACACCATGGCAAATGTTCCAGGGACATGAGGTTGACACAGGCGTTAGACGCGAGTCAGTTTCTCAATGTGTTTAACTAAAGGTTATTTGCTCCTTTTGGGTCAAGTGATCAGTTCAAATATCTCAAGTGATAGCTGGACAAAGTGTGAAATGGGTAGGCAGACTGGAGTCCCATCTGCAGTATTGCTGACATTTCTACACTTTAATAGTAGAAAACATACATTTTGACCACCTCCCAATGTTTCAACACAATGTTTCATGAGATATGGATAATCCCAGATAGAATCAGTTTCCACCATGTCTTATTTCATCTGGGGGCAGCTCTGAGTAGTAGTTTGCTGCTCTACTGTTTCAAAAGGAATCTGCTGAGTTGGGTACAGGAATCTAACCTTGATACCTCCCTTTGGAGGCTTTCAGGGCACATCGTACTGGAAGGACACTTTAGTACAACGCCAGAACTAGTTGGAGGGACCATTTTTGCTTTCCTGCCAAGGAACCCATTGAGACCTCCCAATATGAGCCAGAGAGCGCCGCTAGGGAGAGAGAAGCCAGGGTTTCCCTCACAGACCGGTTACTTTCATGACCCAATCTCAGGTAAGTGGACAGCAATGGATAGATAAATGGACTTTAGAGCTATAAATATGTTACATTTTTGCTTGGGTTATTCTTAAAATGTTTCTATAATTGTAGTAATCCCACTGTCCTGCAGTTCTGGCTGTTTTAAATAAAAGCTTTTCGATCACATAGTCCTCTTTTATTTTAGATTTCTGAATATGTTCATGCTGTGAAACAATGGTATTTGTTCCCCAAGGTAAACATAATATGAGGCTCTCATACAGACTCAGTGGGGGTAATTTAATATTGGATCAACTCTAAGAGAGTCAAAAATAAAAAAGTTGTAAGGTAAATATTAAATTTGTTTACAGACTGTATGTGACAAAGGAAAAGACAAAAGACAGCAGAAATATAAACCTCTATAACACTCAAAGTCTGTTGTAATTAGTAATCCATTCAGGCAAGAAAAGAAAAGGACAAAGAGAGGCTTTAGGAGAAGAATAAAATCATATCTCCTATCAGCCACAATGCCATATCTCTAAATCCTTTCCTTTCATAGAGGAGACTGGTGTTTGCACAAGAGCAGCTTCCATGTGAAGCCTGTATGTGTAGAAAGCTATAGCTCTCTATGAGGAGGCCAGCACTCAGTCTTCAGGGTGCCATCCTGTGGCAACATCAGAAGAAATGTCAAAGATTTTGAAGGCTTGGTTAAATACGACTGGATTTCTTTGCCTTAAACCTTCAATGACATTTTTGGCTGTTGGAAAGGTCAGCATGCAGCTCCTGTGAAATGCTAGCTCTTTTGGGGTGAACTTCAATACAGGATAATAAATCCCTCTCTCTATTTTTCTTCCTATACTTCCAGGCCTGGCTGAGCCACAATAGTAAGTCAACAAGTAGGACGACGCACAATGTTAGTTACATACTTCATTCAGGACGTAGGCTTTTGATCCAAATTCAGTAATATATTAGATGATTCTTAAATTATGTATTTCTTCCAG
Source organism: Poeciliopsis retropinna (assembly GCA_010277075.1). Classification (NCBI taxonomy): domain Eukaryota; kingdom Metazoa; phylum Chordata; class Actinopteri; order Cyprinodontiformes; family Poeciliidae; genus Poeciliopsis; species Poeciliopsis retropinna. Next base: position 7,014,588 of record VMRM01000029.1, on the reverse strand, counting down.
CTTCCCTATCCCTGCTGAAGGAAAGTATTCTCTCAAGATATGCAGATGCCTCACCACATCAAATTGACATTCTGTGTAAAATCAAACTATTTCCATGGGTTTCCACTGAATCAAATAAACACTTATACCAGTCCACTGGTATTGGGGAGAATGTCCACAACACAGTTATCTGCAATTGCATTGATATCATTTGCGAAAAAGGCAAGCTATCGCTATTTTTTGGAGAAACCTTAATGATCAATGTTAAAACAACATTGACACCAACAGCTATGCTATAAAATACACATTATAATTTCTTCACTGCCGCAATGGTTGTTCAGTTTCAAAAGTCAACTGATGAATCATAAACAGCCTCAAGACTTTGAAGAAGTGGCTCACGGCTAGCTTTCTTTAGCTGCTAAGTTAAGCTAGCAGTCATGCTAGCTTTTACTCAACCAGGAACAAAAACTGGACAAAAACAGAGCATAACATTTATCATTTAGGTGTTGATTGAAGTTGCTACCACAAAAGGGGGATTGGAGCACCTGAAAGCCCCTCGTTTACCATGCTAACACCGCTAGCTCTCTGGCTTGTGTAAAAAAGGTATACCTTTAAAAAAAATCAACTTGTCTCATAAAATGTTACCTTCTAGAGGTGTGATAATACATTCAGCTGTCAAGGTGAGGCAATATGCATTATTTAATAATTATAATAACATTAATATTAATCATATTGATATTGTTATTAATAAAGCTAATAAGAAGATTAATATTAACACATTTTAAGCTTGCAAATTCCAATTAACCTCTTAACTTTAAATTCTTAGATTGCTGTTGATTTTTATAGAACAGTGAAATAATCCCATTTCGTTCAGAAGCTGTAGTAAACAAATGTTTTATGTTTGAATGACAAAAGTGCATCTTTGCTAAACTTGCAACTTCTTCCTAAAAGTAATTGGTGAAGGAGTTTAATGCACCATTCTGCAGAGATATATTTAAAATATGGTCAGTAATAATCCATAAATTATGGTTGCACTCATTCCTGTTTTTCCAATTTCTGAGTCACTTTTAGTAGAAAAAGAATATCATTAGGTCAAAGAAAAGAGTACTATAAGGTCTGAAATATCAGATGAAGCCTTAACTTTTCTCTTTATCTTTATACTTTCTTGCTATGTCCTTTTCCTGGCATTCAGCTGTAATTTTACCTTATGCTTTACCAGAGGATGTTGCACTCCTCCATCCACAGTGATGCACAATTACTCCTTCAAAATGATGCCACTGAAAGACGATTTGGAGAGATGGAGAATCTGATGAAAAGCATTGAACAGGAATTAAATCATGTTTTCCACACCATAGGTTCGGAAAATGGTGCTTGAGACACTGGAGAGCCCAGTGGCAGATTCCAATCTGCGGGCTGAAATTGGAAATGAACAGCGGTGCCGTCTCCATTCTGACAGCCTTGTGTCAATAAAAGTCAGTTTCCCTCCACTGCTTCCCATTGCTTGACCACAAAGGGACTTCTGTCAGCGTACAGTAAGAGAGGAGGATGGCTGGCGTCGTGCCCGCATGCAGAAAATGACGATTGCTTTCGCCGATTACTCTGAACGCGCCAGCTGACAGTAAGTGACACAAAGGAGAAAACAAAGCCTTTAAATACTCCACCTGGGCTTGTAAGTATCCCATTATACTTCGGTGAGTTGGTTGTTTTTCGGCATTCATCAACGACACACGCCGGCTCCCACGTGCAGAGGAGATCATATAATGTGATTTATGGTGCGGGAGTAAATTATGGAAACACTGACCTTCCATTTACATCCCATCAAACACATAACCGGCCAGTAAGTTGCTGCTATGATGGAAGGAGGGGGGTAAGATCACTGTCATGCCTGTTTGCTTGTCGCGCCGTAGCCAGAAGGCAAACAAGACTAGATCCATATCAAATGCTACCATTTGATTTATGAACTGCCGTCTTATGTTTTGCTGGCGAATTTTTCATAGTGCACTATTTGGACCTGTGTACTGAGAACTGGATACTGATCTCAAAAAATGCCAATGCACACATGGACTGTTTGGTGTGGACTTGAGTCCATACTTTGGGGGGGGTTTCTGCTTATTCTTTAACCAATTAAAGGTTTATATTTGAAGTTAGGACTTTGACTGGACCGTTCTAAGACATGGATATCCCTCATCATTTTTTTTTCAAACTCTGAGTTCTTCATAGAGCAGCTGCATCTATAGTCTATTAAAGGAGACTTTTTGCAAATATTTGGTTGCACATTTTATCTAACATCAGCATAAAGATGGATTAAATTTATCTACACACCACATTTTTCTGGTATTATCTTGGAAACCCCATTTAATTCTCTTTTTCTCCATGTCAGTCAGGCCATGTCAGTTTATTTCCAAAGCATTTTATTGCACTGGGTTTAATTAATAGGTTTCAAGTTGAAGAAGGGGATATATGCACACACCACAGTTTTCCGATTTTTATCAATCAAAAGTTGTAACGTGCCAAAATGTATCCATAACTGGACCTTGGTTTTACAAAATACTATCAGTTATAGTATCTTACATTTTTCTCTTCCAAGCAGAATGTCATACAAAAAAAAAAAAACATCTCAGGGATTTTTTTCCCCTTTTTTAAAAAAAAAAAAAAAAAGAACAAAACCTTCATCTCCTCCACCTTTGTTTGCACTTTCTATTTGCATATCAAAGAAATCCCATCGGGACCTGCTTTGCATATTTACATCTGATTAGGAACTTTAAATGAACATGTCAAAAATGGTCGAGTTTTCTTTTTTGAATATGCGAGGACTACCTAGCTTGTATAATTAGTGCCAGCACATGTAACATAGCCGTAAAAACAAAACAAGCTGATTTCAAACAACACAAGAGGCACCTTTTATATTGCCTTTCATTAGGCGTACTCAAATAATCCTGTCTCACCTTGGACCTCGGAGCTTACTAAATGATAACTCCCTCCGAATGATAAAGACAAAAATATGTACTGTATGTTTGTGGTAATACTTCTTTGCAATGACATTAGGTCTTGTAAATTCTATCAGTTTGCTTCTGATGGGAGTATTTTTAGATGTACGGAGGAAGAGTTTGAAAAGAGAACAGTCAGGTTCAAGGTCAGTTGGTTCTCTGACAAAAACAATCTGTCTGCTTACCGTCATATAGTTCAAAGTCACAATAGGGTAAAGTGAGCTTCTGTCTTCGGAGCTGACAGCAGAGTATGTCTCAATGCTGACATGTTATTCCTCTCATTCTGGAGACCAGAAGTGAGATCTGAAACCAAATTTAAACATTTTTACTTTGCCTGTTCTGTCACATGTGGGAGGGACGCGCTTGAGGGCCCGTGTCGTCTTATTTGCACTGAGTTGAAACTTGATGTGTTTGACGCCTTGCGTGCGTGTGTGTGTGTCAAACTTTTCCCCGCTGAAAGTTGCGACTCGCAGGCCTAAAAATGAGCCATGATTAGCGATGCGCGTGTTTGGATTCAGTATTCCGCACCGTGTTTCGTCACCCGGTACTCGGTGGGATTGTGTCCAAGTTGCAGGGTGTGTAGGATGTGAGGAGGGAACGAGGTGGCGGTGGTGTGGGTTGGGGTGCAGTAGTGGCAGTCTGGAAGGCTGTGTCGTTTGGAGCACGGCCCGCTACCCGCGCATCGGCATACCAATGAGTGGGGTTAAGAAGGCACGGCTCCTCGCGGAGACGCCGTTCCTTCGGCAGACCCCATCCACCAAGTCTCTGCGGACCCATTTCCAAAAGCTGCTCCTAATGTGGGCCCATGTCAATCACCCCCATAGACAGCTCCCCTCTCAACACCCCCCTCTCCTGTCCATATGAAATAGTCATACATTAGGAACCAGGGGAGAGAACCTCTCTGTCTCCGAGTCCTCATGTATTCTAATGCGATTCAAAAGCTATGGGTAGCTAAGTGGGAAGACAGTTGCCCGGTCGCTTACATGGAAGCTCTTCCTTCTTTTTCGGCGTTCAAAGAGCCGCGTCTCAACATGTAAAAATTGGGCCGTCTTTTGTCTGTGTTTGTTTGTTTATGAAGAGTCATACTGTGCTGCCAAGGCGAGGATTTAACAGAGGAGGCGTCGCTCTGTCAGCCAGCGGATGGGGCTTAGGAAGGGGGGGGCTAGATATTGGATCTCGCTAGTGACATGTTTATGTGACAACATCATTTGACAGATTTGACAGTCCATAGACAAACACCTTCAAAAGAACCGGCAGTGAACCCACTAAGTGTAGGGATACCTATCTGCTGTGAAATGTACACAAAGTTGACGGGCTAATTTTATGTGTTTCAAAAAAACAAAACAAAAAAAAACAAAAACAGAGGAGTTCACTTCAAACATCATTTGGATTAGATTTACCTCAACTTACTGTATGACTTTCTAGAATAGCATTCTAACATCGCTTTTTACAATAAATACACAAGAGAAAGGCTCAAAGTAAACACACTGTCTTACTGGCTGCCTTTCTATTACAAATGTGTGCAGATTTTTGTTGATTTTCTGCTAATGTAAAAAAAAAAAAAAAACACAATTTCACAATTGCTGTGTTTCCATTAAAGAAGAAATGCAATTAAAATCACATGTGAAAAAGCTTTAAAAGTCATCGAAGGTAGAAATGGATGTTACATGAGCAAACCATCTTCCTCTTCTTTGTCGTTTTTGTCAGTAGCAACATCCAGTTGTTGATCACATGACTAGTGATGCGAACAAAGTGTTTCTGTTGCAGTTTTCAGTCATCTCAAAATACATTTATTTTGATATGGCTGAAAAACCACTTCAACCCTCACAAAACCTTTTAATCAGTAAACGTGAGGTTTTTTTAATCTAATCCTAACGATTTAAGTGCCCAAACATATCCAGGCAGGTAATAAATCAAATGTAAATATCATCAGAAATTTTAAAATGCAGATATTGTTTAAATATATGTAGTAGAATAAAGAAGCATAATCAGTTCTGGAAGGTACTCTCTCTCACTCCAGTTCCTAACTTTTGTCATCCGCAGATTTAAACATGAATAATTTCCATTCAACTCTACGAAGCTTTTTCTGCTACATCTTTTGACTTGGCGCTGTAGGTTTTATAGCTGCTCTGAACGTGTTCAAAAACATGGCAAAATTGAGGTGACAAACGTTCACAGCTGTCACAAAGAAAATCTTCGGGGCGGGGAACAAGACAGTCATGTTCAAAAGACTTGACTGAATAAAATTTCTTCCAGGACATCAGACTTAAATTTCAACATCACATCAACGATGAATGCAACTTTTTTTCTCTGCTTTTGCTTAAAAAAAAATAAGCTAGAAAATTCTTCTGCTGCAACTCTTTCATGGAAGAATGTTTTTGTTATTCTGGGTGATCAGCAAATCCCAGAATGCTCGGTTTTCATTCAGGCTAAGCTTTAAAGCAACATCACCTCCCTAACAGACTGTTTTCAAGCACACATATTAAAAATAAAAGGTATACTTACTGTGAATATGTGAGTGTTGGCGACAGGGAAGCCTGTGTGACCAGAGGAACTCGCTATCTGTGGAGATGAAGTTCACATTTGAAGGCAAAACTACAACTCTGACATACACACAACTAAGTATTTGCACTAAACAAATAGATTAAAAGTTAGAACCATGGGGAAGTACAACTAATTTGAGATGGGAACATTTTTGGAGTCATTTCTAAACAACTTCTGAGTCCAATGTAGGTTCTGACACAAATTTGTGAGATGTTTCACCACTTAGATTAAATAAAATTGGTTGAAACGTTCAGGAGCACAAAAGGAACCAACAGCCAGACATGAACTGGAAGCTACTGGAACACCAGTGTAATTCACCATAGGAATCTAGTTTGTACATCAGATTGGAGTAAGAGGAACCCAATAAGAACAAACACAAAAAACATGACCAATGTTGCGGAATGTTTATGGTCATATGAGACGAAGACTGAGCTATTTGGTCACAAGGACAAGACATGATTAGAGGAGAGAGTGTTTGGCCTTCATGTCACCCAACAACGTACCAACTGTTAAGGATAGCAGTGGCAACATCATGATAGCAGATAGTTTTGTTGCCAGTGATACGAGCCAGAGCTCAAACTTGGTGGAAATATGCGAACGATGTAAAGCCAACTTTGAGATAGAAAATAAAAACATTTTAAATGACAAGAAAAATAGTTTTGGCCAAAAAATATGGTCAAAACTTGGTGAAGAGGAACTCACATCTGGATAAATATATATGAATGTCAAAAACCAACTAAAAGCTTTTCCTCTAGACTACAGCGCATCTTACAGAAGAAGACTTCTGGTCCAACATATTTCCTTAGGGGATTTTTTGCTGCAAAAATTTTTTTAATCTAATTTTATAATTAGTTTCTCTAGAAACAACACTACCGATGTGAGTACTTAATTCACTACAACAACAAGCCCTGATAAAAAGAGTAAAAAAATAAATAAAGAAAAAAGAAAAAAGCAAAGAGGATAATCTTTTATCCCGTATTGAGTCTTTTATTTGGTTACGCCTCCACAACTATCACATTGTCCCACTGTATGGAGTCGTACTGCGGTCCCCAAAGGCATACAGCAATACGTTTTGGGGCTACCGAGAAGCCAATCTCCTCTGGGGTCAAAGAACCTCGGCCTTCCGTGGCCGGTCCAAAAGCACCATGCCTGGCTGAATGCGGCCCATGCTGGGGCTGAGGTATAGCGGCGAACATGCGGGACGAGAGATGGGATGATCAAACCACAGGGATCTGACTGGATTTACACTCCTCTGTGGTCAACGATGGGCTCAATATCTTACGTGAAACAATGAGACAAAGAGGGATAGCAAAAACAGACAAATTGAAGGTGGTGCTTTTAGATCATATCTAACAAGCTGCAGTCTCCCGCAAGCAAAGGGTAGAAGAAAAAAGAAGTATACAAGGGAAATGATATTTGTGAGGCACTGAGCAGGAAGCTTCAGCCATAATGGTGTTTAATTTCAATCAGAACGCAATTGAACATGTGTGAAAAGAAGCTGATAACCCCATTAACTGGAGAGGCATGCAATGCAGAGAATGCACCTTTATTTTTTAATTTAAAAACGTTGAAGGCTGTTAGCTACTTTTACAATACTGGATGGCAAAATGAGTTGATTTGTTCATATTTTCAGGATCCCATTTGCTTTGCTTTATTGAGTCTAATATATCCCTTCAATGGCATTTGCATGGAATATTTGACTGAATAAATGTGGAAGCTCGTAAGACTTTTGCATAAGGAAATAATTTTGAAATGCCAAATGCAGGCAGAACAGTGAAGAGTTTTTTTTAATTGTGAAAAAATAGGAAACAGGATATGGAACCACAGTGAGGGTCACAGAAAAACTTAGCAAAACAATGAACTACCATAAGCTTAGACACTGAAGCAAGGCTTAAAAGTCACAAAAGAAACAGATGAACTAATCAGAGGAGTTAGGGAACCGGTAGACTAACTAAAACAGAGGCAGCTGACCTAACTCAAAGAAACAAGCCAAAGGGAAAAAGTCAGATGATAACGGAGGTAAATCCGAAAGTACAAGAAATGACAAAAATGTAAACTAAGACGCTAAATACAAAGGAATGAACATGGCAACACCTTTCATTCAGTCATGAACACAAAGAAATTGGTTGAATAAGTTACAAAATATGATGCATAAGATCAATAGAATACAAAATACACACATTAGTGTCATGAAATGATGAGTTTGGTTAGGATTGAAAAGCCAGAAAAATCTAAGGGGATTGTTTGTTTTCACTTTTCTTGAACTAAAAAGTTTTCACCCACAGAGAAAACCTTTCTTTTACAAGAAATATTGTAAAAGGAAGGATGACGGTAAGTGAATTGAATACCTTCTGGTGTGTGGCTAATGTTTGAGACATAGAATAAAAACTACAACAATTCCCATCTGGTTTATTGTTTAGGAAGGAAGTTTTTTGTGCCTTTGATGAAAAATGTGCATATATAAGAGCAAAAGACCTTAGAGAAAATCTAGTTTAACCAAGCTGACCATTTAATCCAGTTCACAGAGTATAAACCGCTTGCACCAAACATTAAGGAAATGTAAAGAATATGTTGTTAGCATATAGCTAATATTCAATAGGCATTTTGGCAACACTTTCCCTTAACAAGGTATTAAAGAGAGGACTTCTGTTGTTTTAGAAGTTACTTAATATGATTTATTGAAAGATAAAGAGACACTTCCGGGTGGAAGACGAGCCTGTTTAGCCGAAGTTCAAGAAGCACGCAGAGCGTTAGTGGCAGATTCGTCACAAATACTTTTCTATGTCTAACCTTTCTTTAAGGTGACTCGTTTTCAAATATGTAATTTTCTTGAAATTATTTTTGTCTTAATAAAACCTTGAATACACGCTGGCAAGTGTTAGGATATAGGATGAGATCCGCTGGAGGAATTTATCATTACCGAGCGAAGCCTGACGGTATGTGAGCTTTTAAAATTAATGACAGAAGCACTCTGACTTTTAGTCCATCTAAAATTTTCATTAAATTTCATTATTCAGCCGTCTCCCTGGCCCTGAATTAATAAACTCCAGGTATCATACCATGAATTCATATTACGTCGGAGACAGAAAGAGCCAGCTTCCCCCCTCTGAACGCGCCGCCATCTTTACAATATCCGAAAAACACATACAATTAAGAACGAGTTCAAAGCGCGTTCTTCAATGTAGAACTTTAGTTATTACCTTGAAAATAGACGGTGAGGACAAAAAGTAAAGACTCTCTCTTTCTCTCTCTCACACACTCACACCCACACACCCACACACCAGGTGCTATTTTTGTAGTCTCTGAAATCAATGGCTTCAGCATGTATCACTCAATTGGCTGGGAAAACATCTCTTTTTACTGACACTGACAAATGAAGGGCACGCAATAGAGAGAGGTTTTCCTTCAAGGGCCTGAAAACCTCTAATCTCTTAATGGCTCCTTTGCTAACTATTTCCCTCCCTATAATGTGATTTTATTTTTCGGCAACAAAAAAAAAAAGGCGGGAAAAAAAGAGGGAGAGATACCAGCAGAGTTTAAGAGGAGGGGGAAACAACGGAGGTTTCATCTTAAAGCCAGAAACAGTTTTGGAAAGGAAAAGTGTTTGCGCTCACTCCTCCTGGATGAAACAAAGCGTGTGGAAATCATGAATACAGATTTAACTCCCACCAAAACGCTCCTGACAGATGCGCGGAGACACTGTCTGCTCGTTTTTCCCAACAAACTACAGCTTTTTCAACATATAGCATCTGTTTTGTTAGACGCTTTTTTTTTTTTGTGCCACGATTCTAAAAGCTTCCTCAGATAATGTGGAACAATTTTGTGCTGGAAGTGCGTTTGAGTCAGAATTGCAGACTCCTGCCGCCGTTGCCGTGGAGTTCATGTTTGTTTACCCAAAGTGTCCATAAAGGAACAGGCGCTGTTAATGGCGCGGCCCCCCCGGCGGCTCCTCTTCTTCTTCGACAAAACTCAAGAGCTTTACCAGCGTTTCTCCACAGAACAAAAAAACAAAAACTTGCGCTTGTTGTAAAGGTGGACCAGAAATAAAAAATAAATAAATCATGATGAGACTCGAGTGTCATCAAGTCAAGTCTGAAGTTTTTAGTGAATAAGTCTCAAACTAGAGTCATGATCTCTGGTCTTACTTATCCAAATGAAGGAGAAAGAAACACAACACACACACACCTCAACTCAATTTCCCCTCCCACACCTGTTGCTGGTGACTGCCACTCTAAAATGAAAGGCAATTGTAGTTGTTTCACAATGTATAATTAAGCTATGGATGCTGCTCCTTGATTTTGTGAATAAAAATATTGTTTTGGATATTTAAAAAGTCTTCCAAGTCCCAGTATTCAATTTTTATTAGAAGTTAGTGTATTTATTACGTCTCTGCCATCATGGAACTTAATGAAAATGGTGTCAAAACGACGATATTATCGTTTATCGCAAAATTGTCCAGAACAATTTGTCACGGTGATAAATTAGTGGTGTTTATTAAAAAGGGATTCTTAGCTGATTTATTTTGGTGGAGCTAAAATGTTTTCCTTTTATTAACTAATATGATTAACATGCTCACCATACGGTAAAAATAAAGCTCTATATCTTTATTCCTGTAAAAAGGAAAGAAAAGAAAAAGTAATTTCTGTCCCTTTTTTGTGATCTCTGATTGATTCATTCTGAGAGATTTATACTCCATCTCCACTGAACTATACTCCGATTATTTATGGATGCATCAATCAGGCTTTTACCGAAAAAATTAATAAATAAATTGGACATGGCAAACACAAAACATACAAAGAATAAATTTGTGTCAAGCACTAGTTGAATCCAATATCCAAGGACATCCCATTTATTTATCAAAGCATCTGTCCCTAACCTTTGCCAGATTTTTACAAAACTAAAACAAAACATCCTCCGGAGAACTTTCTGCCTGGTGAAAAAAAGTTTTTTAGTAATTCTGCATTTTGTGTTTTTTGTTAGAAATTATTTATCTTGCAGCATTTGACTTGTTGATAAATGAAAATTGGATGATTTCAAACGTTGACTGACTCGTTGTTGCGATATTCTACAGGCAAAGAAGTATAGATGCTATTCAGAAAAGGTTCATGTACTGATTTCTAATTTCCTTTTTTAAGCAATTGGGAAAGAAAACACCTTAATTATACTTAAAAAAAAAACAAAAAAACAACAACAACATATAAAACATTCTCTAGCACTGCACCTCCTACAGTGTACGCTAAATTTGGTTGAGATAACTTTCCGTTTCTTAATTCTCATTGAGTTCTTGGCAGGTTGATGGAGATGCTTTGGGTTTACTGTCATGATTCAAGTTCCAGATCTGCTTCAGATTAGCTTGGGGATGAAGGCTTCTTCACGGCAAAATACAACATTTTACCAAGTAATTTTGGCCTAGTTTCTATCTTTGTACACTTGGGATGATGACGAAACTATCTTACAAGTAACTTTTCAGCAAATATAGGAATTTGTTTTAGGTAAAGACTTCCTTAATACTGATAAAAAGATGTTAGTTCATTTGGCAGATTATTTTCTTATAACAAGACATTTTCCTCAAGCTAAATGTGAAATAATCTGGCAAAGGAACAAGTATTTTTTTTCATCAGTATTAAGGATTTATTGACTCTAAACAAGCTCCTGTCTCTTGCTGAAAAGTTACTTTTGTGTGAGTTTTGTCTTACTTTGGGTATACTGAGATACTTGCACTAGAAACTAGACCAAACTCGGAAAGATTTTGTTTTGGCGGTGTTGACGATGTGCTCACCAAAAGTTGCATTTTTTTAATTCCTTTCTACAAAACAATTTACAAAGTTTGTTTTTCTTCAATTTTCATTCTTCTTCTGCTTTTTTTTTTTTGTTGTTAAATACCACATCTCTAAGCACAACACAGGTTTTTGGAATTTTACATGGTCAGCTTTTGAACGGTCAATAACCTGTAAGCTCCAATTAATGACAAATTCACAGATTGTGAATGATTGTGTTATGAATGACTTTTTTAGACATAAAATAAAAAGCAAGACAGATGGGCTTAAGTGTGATAATTAGGCTCTAAGCCCTTCCTATGCTGCATAATCCAAAATCTGGTCATAATCTTTGCAGCTTATGGATGTTAGAGAAGAACCAGACAGCCAAGAAGACATCGGAGACAAATGTAACTAATTGTCACGCAACCTCGCATTGGGGGCTAAGAACGTGTCCAAATAATGGCAGCTAATTTGCCTTGTATTGTGCTTTCTTGATGGGTTTAAATTGAATGAGTCAGGATCCATTCTGCCGTAATGTGAAAGCCGGGGCACCGGTTCACACCAGAGACATTCAAGGTCGAGCTACTCCAAATGAAGGGGTGACTGGATGCATGTGTGTGTATGTGTGTGTCTGTGTGTCTGTGTGTGTGTGAAGGGGGAGGTTGACGAGATTTAAAGTAAGGTGGCTGAGTCAGTGGACAGCTGGGGTGCAGATTTGGCACCACATACATGTAACCTTGAATTATTGTTTTGTTCCCCCCCCCTCTCTCTTCTGCTTTGAAAGCTTTCCTTGTGAGCCTTCCTCAAAAATAAATGCGTTTTTGTCACCCACATTAATGGCACAATCAGTCTGGAAAAAAATTGCAGCCACAAATTATTCACTGTAATCCTCCATTTGAGGAGCCTAATGCCTCTAATTGGGCTTTTATGACTTACAAACTGTGTCTTCCACTCTCTTAGTTTCTTTTTTCTTTTTTCATTATTATTATTATTTTTTTTCCCCCTCTGGCGTTTGTTTTTCTTCCTTCCCGCCATGCTGCGGAGTGACATTGAGCCTCTCCCTGTCGGGGTGCTCTCTTGTCTCACTCCGCTGCACATTTTCGCTGTCCCCCCCCTCGCCTCCTCCCCCAGACATGGAGCTTTTGACTGAATACATTATCCGAGCTGTTGTTCTGTTTGTTGTTGTTTTAGTATCCAAGAAAAGAGATGAATTATTAATGATGACAGACAAACAAAATAAAGATTTCTTGTGTCTGTGTGTTTTTTTTTAAGGACTGGGGCAGATCCCATCTCTAGGCTTTTAGATAATATTTAATAAGGCAGAAAACAAGGATTTTAGGATAACAGGAGAAATTCTTTAAAATCTAAAACAAATTTGTAACAACTTTTTTTTCATATTTTATTCATTTAGCTGTCCCGGGCCTGTACTTGACTGGTCCCGCTAAATCGGGCCCATTCCAAATCCCAACCAGGGATCAGTGTGCCACCTTTTGGCTGCAAACCGTCATTGCACCCGACCTGTCCGGCTTCCCGGCGAGTTCTAGGAGAGATTAATGATTTCAGGAGTCGGCCACAGAGTGATTAGAATCAAAGATACAGCTAGCTGGTGGCACATCAGAGTGGAAAGAGGCTTGGGGGGGTGGGGGAAGGATACTGTTTTGCATTCGAGTGCTCATTTGTTTTATTGTACAGAATAAGAGGGCAGGGGCATCTGTTTTGATCAAAGGAGGAGCTGCCGGTGACAAATTAACTGCCATGATTGTGTCAGTTTGTCACTGCGTAGAAGAGGAGACACAGACCCATTCATCAGAGAGGAAAGCTGTGTTTACCCCCCTCTCCTCCTCTCTGAGGAGTCAGTGATAAGGGACATATGAGGAAAAATGACTGAGCGATAAGGCTTTTTAACCAGAACAACACGGGCTGACCCACCCACGTGCAGCCATCAAACTCACGGCCCAAACTGACACGACTAGCAGGTAGAACTGGAATTTGATTTCCAGTGCTTAGCCAAAACATTTATACCCCTTAATTGATATGAATCTAAATAGACCAAATACTTCATATTCAGAAAATATTTTGATCTGAAAAGTGCGGCATGCACTTCAAATCAGAGAGTTTTGTTAATTCCCCTTTGTAAAAATGTCTCAACTTCAATCAGTCGACGGGGCTTTCAGACTTTACCACGGATTTTCATTTGGTTTTAGGTTTGGATCCCCACAGCAAAATGCTGCCACTACCTTTTTCCAGTTATTCCAATTGTGAGCTCGGGACAAAATAAGCGTAGTTGGCTTAAAACTAGATCTGATTCTGCATGCTAGAATACAGTTATTTGGATAAATATCAATACATTTGTTTCTCCATTTTAACTATTCTTGATTCAGTTTCTAATAAACAATATGCCACCTGTTTCAATGAACGGACAAATTGATATACATATATATATACATACATATATACATATACATTTTATAGAAATGGATAAATTGTACTATATTTTATAGCATATTTTGTATAGTATATACTTGTACTATAAAAATTTGTACAATCTTTATATTATTTATAAAGAAAATAATATAAAATATAAATAATACTTTCTCAACTGTCCATACAAAGAAAAAATGGCAGTAGGTTTAAGAATGTAAATATGTTTAAGTACAAATTTGCAATTTCTCCTTCACTTTTTGAAGTTTATTCTAAATAAATAATAATTTAAACCCTATCTTTATCATTAATATTGTAAATTTCTCTTTCTTTGTTTTACGGCACTAAAATTAATTATGTAATTATGTAAATTATAGGATTTCTGAAAGCAGTTGATTGTACTGGATTGTATTCAGGGCTACAACCCCATACTACATTTTAGATTTTTAATCTACAAAAACAAAAAAAAAGGAGCCACGTAGCATTAAATAATAATTTGAAGTTGTAACAACATAAATTGGAAAAATTAACGAGGTATGAATACCTATTGCAAGGCGCTGCAGATCCTGTTTCACAAACGATTTGATTTTTGCTCAACGCCACGCTGCTCCATTTCTATTTTTTCCTGCTTGTTTTATTTTTTTTATTTCTTATCATACACATAGTGCCTCCTTTCAGCTCTTTCCCCCTCATCTGGGGGTAAAAGAAGAAGAAGAAAAAAAAACAAGAAACGAAGCCTGCCTGTTTGGAGTTTACGGGATCAGAGAAGAGGTAAATATCATTTCCATAACATTTGAACCAGTTAACCACCAGCACAATACGGAGAAACACCACTGTAAGCGCCTGACAATGCCAATGAGGCTGGAACTCTGTGATTTGCCGCTCCGCCAAAGAGGAGGGAAGCAAGCAAAACATGGAGGAGGTGAGAGGTCAACTGCGCTCTCCCTGCATCACTTTCCAAGCAGCCCCTCAAGCGCTGGTGATGTTTTAGGCAACAGTGCCTCAATTTGGGGGGAGGCCTGATGGATGCCGTTCCCAAGGTGAATGAAAAGAATAGCATTAAGCTGCACCACACTGCCTGGGGAGAGCTGCACTGCTTTGGGTGATTCATCTATTGATTATTTCTACCCTGGCATGGAAGGTGCCATGTAAACACACATATATTAGCAGTCTGCGGATTGCACATGTGCACCCCGGACACACATCAGACATGGTGGATCCAGCAAAGCTCGCCTCGGGCCTGGTTGCTGTTTTATAATCAGATTCCGACTCCAAGCAGCTCGTGGGCATCCTCAAACCACAAGCCAGATACATCAGATGGAGAACTAAATAAAGATGAATGAAAAGATGAAGGAATAAATAAATGCTAAATGTGCATTACCTCCACTTGTGTGGGCCGGCTATTATGGTATTGATTTAAGTTTGAGATTTTGGAGAGTACTCACAAAGCTCGCCTCGGTGTGTGAGTCAAATCAGATTTTTCTTTTTTTTTTTTTACTAAAGTAAAGTAACCTCTAAACCTCTACAACAGAAAATCTTTTCAATTTAGAGAAAGGTTGTGAAGTTTCCTACAGCGAGCTTAAATAAGTTAGTTTCACTGTTTTGTGAAGTTTTCCTGTCTAGGAAAACATGAGATTCCGGTGCATTAATCGCAACCAGGCAATCTTCCATTATTTCACTTTGACCAATTACTTAATTTTCAAAAACTTGAACAAGTTTAAAACTCCTGTTAAATGCTGGGTTTTTTCTTTGCTGATGTTTTCCAAGGTTCTGAAAACCCAGTTTAATTTGGATGCTGTTCACATTTGTGCATTAAAAACTTCTGTGACTGGTTCAGATCCTACTTGGTGGACTGAAAAGAACAAAACCCAGATGTGAGGTTCCTCAAGGCTGCATTCTCGGGCCTCTTTATATTTCACACATTTCTGTATGCCCACATTCTATTAGAGTCATTGTGTCAATATCAGAATTTTCTCCAAATGAATGATGAAAACACTCAGCTCAACTCAACTGTAATGATTAATTATCTTAATTGTTTTAATCTTGTTTTTCATGGTGTGAAGTTGGTGCTGCTGATTTTTTTAATTTATTTGTTTCCTTTATTTTATCCTTGGAAGAACCTTGTCAATAGTCTTATTGAAATACTTTGGGTATGAAAAAATGTTTTCAGAGATTTTTGTTAGGTTTTATGAAAATGTAATATCAAACATGTTCCAGACATTGTCAGGGTCACCCAAAAAAATTTGAAGGGGTAGTTTATTCTTTCTGAATATTCTGGTTGAGTGAATCACAGAGATATTCACAGAGCTCCTGCTCAGTTAAAGCTTTTCAAAGTTCTGCCGGTTCATGACTACACAACTTTTCTATCCAACAGCATTCAAAGATTAAACAACAGAGTTTAATCTGCAAGTTTGAGTAAAAACAAACAAACAAAAAAAACACAAGTTAATAATTGATGTAATATTATGAAGCTAGGTCTTACAGGGTAAAAGATATTGTCTTCAACTATTTATTCCAAGTTAGCATTTTACTGTTGTTGTTTTTTTTGTCCAGATCTTTCTATTTTAATTTTTACTGCAATTTGTATACCTATATAAACCAAAGATTAGCAAATATTTGTCATAGTGACATTTTTAATTGGCATAAAAACACCCACAACTCCTGTTGACCAGTTTAAGAGTAACCAGTAATCTATCACTTTAACTGACAATTGATGAATACCACCTTAAATGGTTTTGTTTGGGGTATTTCAAGACCTCAAAGCTGAAAGAAGTGCAAAACACAATTGTTTTTTCTCTGGTTTCAGAACTAATGTTATTTTTTCCTTAATGGTAATAGAGTCCACTTACATTTTTAGGTCCCAGAAAGATTAGTTCATAACAATAATTGTTTAGTTGGTGTCACTTTTTGTTTTTAGTTGCATCAGAGTCAAACTACCGAATGCACATCCTCCAAACTGGGTAATTCCAGATTTATGATTTGAAAACAGCAGCTTAGCTGTACTTACAGAAACAATAAAAATTGATTTAAATGCTTTCACTTAAAATGAAATAAATGCAGCACTTTTGCTATTGTTGCTAAAACATTGACTACCTTGTTTTTTTCAACCTTTAGATTTTGAAGTATGAAAAAACCCCAATACATTTTGTATTCAAGAACTTATTGTTTTGTCTCTCCTACACTTTCAAGATAAACAAGTATAACAAGCTGTTATTCAGATGCAGTGGGTTAATTTAAAGACATGTTACTTATAGCATGCTGACAACAGTTTTAAGACATTACCCTAAAAGAAGAGAAAGAAAACAAAACAATGTCACTCTTAACTTTTATTGTTTTTTTTCCTCCAAAGATATTTAAAAGAGCAGACATTGTTTTTGTTAATGGAGGAAGAATGGGAGCTAGCTGACCAGCAGTGTGCAGCAACAGGTGGGAAAAGGGATGCAGTCACATTCTAGTTGACATTTGACCAAAGGGAATCCAATCTATCAGAACTGTTATCTGAAACTCTTTAAAAACGTTGTTATACGTCAATAGTCCAGCCAAAAACTGCAAAAACGCAAAATCTTCAATATGTTTCGTCTAGTTTCTAGTGCAAATATCTTACCAGACTTGAAATACGACAAAACTTACAAGTAACTTTTAAGCAAGAAATAGGAGCTTGTTTTAAGATAATTTCACTCATCACATTTTTCCCATGTTGTAAGTGAAATAATCTGCCAATGGATCAATATTAAAGACTTATTGACTTAAAACAAGCTCTTGAAGCAAACTACACAAAACATACTTTATAAGATTTTTGCACCTGATATTAACCCAATTTCTTAAGTAGGCTCTTAGCACAGTTCATCAATTAGTACCGTTACTGTAATTCTCCATGACAGGGTAGCATTAAATGTTCTCCTGCATTACAGACCAGGCTTTCTTGTGTCTGTATGATCAGGGATAGTTGTGCTCATGTTGGGATTCAACCTTTTCATGCGTAAAACGATAATGTCAAAGTTGTCAGCTACGCTTGACGTCATAATTCTGAGCTGGAAGTAGAAACTTTTTCACATGTTTAGACCAAGATACAAGAATAAAGAGGCTCCAGAGGCCACACTACGTATATTTACACACATATCTTAAATAAAATGCTCGGTGTGGCATTCCTCCTCTGGGGCCGTGATGGCATTCTTCATGACAACGGCAGTGCAACACAACTGTGCTCTTGAGGGCCAGGCGCCCCCTCTGGGGGGAGCACTTGAGAAACACGACAGGGTCAATGGTCACCTCCCATCATCCTCTAGCAACCCTCCCTCCTCTCTCTCTCTGTGCCTTCAGATAGAGCAAGGAGAGAGAAAGAGGGAGTCTTGAAGCAAGCCCACTCAGTCCAGGCCTGGCAAACTGGGAGCTTTAGCCACAGGCGGTTCTGGCTGGGTCTCCAGCTCACACAGCTCCCCGCTGTTCCTCCAAGGCCACGGCTGGATCAATACATATAGTAGCGCGGATTCTTTTGGCACCCAAGTATAGCTGTGCAGCATTGCCCCAAGGTATGGGTCCGCTAAAGACAACAGCAAGTGCATGTGAGCAAAGTGGACCGAGTTTACTCACAAGGGCGATGAAATGCTTGGCATAAAACTGATGCTTCCAACAAGAATGTTGGAGTTTCTTTTTTTTGTTTGTTTTTTTTACCTCCCCTCTTATTTTGTTGCTGGGAATGATCAAAAATGCAATAATACATGGAGCTTTTTGTTGGACTCTTTTTATTCTAGGCGTGTCCCTGAAACGGATGGCTACTCGGTAAACACAATTAACAAATAATTTTTGGCTAAAATTGCAATAAAATTGTGCACCTTATTTCCAGGGATAAATCCACTGGAATGGATTATATGAAAATCTTCCAAAAAAAAAAAAAAAAAAGATACTGCTTGGATTTTACATTTACAAGCAACACTCTTCTGCCACCTGCTGGTTGAAAACCAAACCACCCTTTAAAAAAATTATTTTCAAAAAAGTACTATTAATACAGGTTACTTCTTATTTGTGTTAAATAAACAACAAAAAGCTCTCATATCAGCATTACATCCATTTGGCACATGTTGACCGAAAAGGGAAAAATAAAATTATAATTATGTATATAGCAGGAACTCGAACCTGTACATTTGGCATTCTCCAGAGCAAAGCATTTCTGTTTAAACACATGAACATTAATTGAAAACTAAAACGAAAAAGAGGGAAACAACATAGCTTATGGAAAACTATGAGTGGGTCTAGGTCAGGTCAAACTCTAAACCCGATGTCTTTAGTCCGTGCTGAAAGCTGAGACTCATGCAGCTGGACACAGACGCAGGTCAGGCACCTAAAAAAACAAAAAACAAACATGTTTAAGAAGTGGAGAGTTAACCAACAGGTAATACTGCAGTGGAGTAACTGTGATTAATCATTGAAACACTCATCAACTAATTTTGAAATCGATTGTTAACTGGAGTGTACAGATTCACAAAATGAGATTTGCAAGAAAAGCAACATATTCAGCACAGCAATTAAGCCAAAACTTTACAAAATATACAAACATTTTGCATTTAAGATAATAATGAAGTTTATTTTATACTGAAAAGGGTTTTAATATTTTTGCAAGGCACTGAAGGGCAGGAACTCACCATACTGATAGGAGGACCTGGAAGGTGATGGATGAGTACCGTTTGAACCACTGGAGGCTTGAGGACCTGAGCTCACGCCGAGGCCCAGTCTCTTCAGGCGGGTCCTCTGCACTGCCAGGGCTACTGCCTGGGCAAATCTGGACGGCGCCACAGTCGTCTGATCAGATACAGCAGAGGAAGCGTTGTTGTGAGCTATGCTAAATGCCTTTGTGTGCCCATTGAAGAAGGGACTAGATTGGGAATCTTCTTTCTCCACAGTTTCCATGTCCTCTGTAAAAACAACAGGTGGAGGAGGGGGAGGGAAGACAGCTTCCTCGTCTTCTTCATGTGAAACATCCTCTTCAATTTCTTCATATGAAACATCCTCTTCAATTTCTTCATGTGAAACATCCTCTTCAGCAGTGCATGAACTACATGGAACCATGTCTGCAGTAGGACTCAGACCAAACTCGCTCTGATTTTCTGAGTTATCATTGGCCGTTTCGCCATCACAACCAGGTGCAGGTGGAACTTCTGGATCTTCTTCCTTCCGTTTCTCGTTTGTTTCTTTGTCATCAATTAAAGGTAATTCAGAGCAGTCCTTAGTGTCATGCGTCATCTCTTGATCAGAGGAAGCCGCTTTCTTTAGAGGCATGACTTTAAAGGTAGTCCATCCAGTCCTCTGTTCTGGCTCCGTCCACTCGCCCTCAGCCGGGAGGTTAGATCTGAAAACAGACTCGCGCTCTGCACAGCGGTCTCCCTCATCCAGACACTTTGAAGGCGTTGACACGCAGGACGACACGTTGAAGTTCGGGAAGGCGGCGGAGTTTCTCAAACGCCTCACCAGCGTCCCTTTGGAGACCGAGGACGTGAGGACTTTAGCGAGAGCCGAGCGGGCATCAGATAGGTCTCTCCCTCGAAACGAAGGGCGATACGAGTCGGGTACTTCCTGCAGACGAGTCAGTGATGGGCTTGAAGAGGACAAGGAATCATCAGTCTCTCTCAGATCTTCCAGAGTCTTCAGGGACTCTTTGGACGATAGGGAATATGGGAAAAATCGACCATTTATAAAAAGAAAAGAAAAGAAAGAAAGAACACTTTTAATTATCTTTGTATTGCCTTAGAAAGTTCTCTGCCAATTTGGGTGAAATTGTTTCCGTGAAGCGCTTCATGATTCAAATACTTGTGGTGTCAATAGCATTACCTTTTTTTTTTTTTTTTTTTACTGTTTCCACACTTTGGATTTTTTTTTATGACCTAGCAGGAGCCCAGTGTGTGTTTAAAACTTTTTGGCATTTATGGAAAAGTTGCAAGAAAAAAAAAAAAGACATTATTGAAAGAAAATCTTAAAAAAAAAAAGAAAAAATTATGTTACACAGAAAAACAAGTCATTGTTTTAGCAATTCATGTTGAAATTAAATCTAAAAAAAAAAAAAAAGAATGCAGTGGAGGAGATGCTTGCCATTTCCACAGCTTGTGAAAAATTAAAAACAAAGGCATTTGTGTTATCTCAAGTACTGAAATTCTGTTTACTTTTATTTTGAAAGAGAAAAATTTAATTAAAAAAACGTTTAATCAAGAACAAAACATAAAAATGACATAAGTTGTCATGGCAGAAGTAAATATGTATTACATCAAGAAATATTTATCATTTTGAAATAATAATGCTCGCATATTTTGTCAAATTTGTTGATTAAGAGGCACCATGATGCGTTTGTAAAATCCCATCCATAATGAAACTGAAGTAAAACAGATCAGAGATGTTCAGGACAAAAAGGTTGAAAACAGATTTTATGATGTAAGGACAATATCCATGAAAGCCAGACGAATGGGAAGAAGGAAGAAGCCAATGCAGGAAGTAGACGGAGAGAGTAAGAGGGGGGTGGTGGAAGGAGAAAAGGAAGAGCAGATCCCTCAATCGTCCCCTTCAGGGAACAGAGTCTGCAGCAGGAAGGAGAAAGAGCTCAGCTTCAGTCTGAAAGGTTTCCACATTGAACATAAAGACGCTCACAAACCTCCAACAAGCAGCAGCAGCAAATAACCAGCTAATCCATCAACAGAGAGGGAGTTCTAGATTAGGGGAGGCCTCCACAGTGCAAGGAGGATGTTTAAAGTCTTGGCTGGGAGTCGTTTTTCCCAGACTTACACCAACACCAGCTCAGCAAAGCGACACGTTGGTTCAAACACAAACAAAACTGGAGTTGCAAGCAATTAGGTTGTTAATTGGAGCACTTAGAAAAACTGCCACGATCAAATGTTTCTCGTGTAAACTAAAACCTCCTGTGTCTAAAAGCGAATCAATGAGAGGGAGTAACGCAGCCGGAGGGGAAGCAGTAGGGAAACAGCAGGCAGATTAATACAGAGGGAATGAAAGCGTGGACAATAGAGGGATTTATCTCCAAACAGGCAGGAACCAATACACTCTATGAACAAGGGTCACTTTAATTGCCCTAAACGGGGGTTAAACTGTTGGGGACTGATAAAAAGCTTCGGATTTAGCTGTTAAATCTTCAATTTGAGGCCATTTGCAGTGGCATTTAATCTTGATTTAATGTCACGTCTTTTGGCGTTGAGTGACGCTGCGAGGATTTGAGGGAAAGTCGGTAATTTGGAGAATTTGA
The DNA here is from genome assembly GCA_010277075.1 of Poeciliopsis retropinna. NCBI lineage: Eukaryota > Metazoa > Chordata > Actinopteri > Cyprinodontiformes > Poeciliidae > Poeciliopsis > Poeciliopsis retropinna. The sequence goes on along the minus strand of VMRM01000029.1, from coordinate 6,992,659 downwards.
AACCCATTGAATTTCTTTTTAAATACTGTAAAAGCGGTATTTATTGATAAGCACCAAGGAGCAAAATAAAGACAAGAACTGGAAAATCTTACCTCCTGCATCAGTTTCTTCTCTCTGCTCAGATTGTGTGTTTGCACATGGAGGTGGGGGAGCTTTCCTCTTCATACTCCTTAAGGTAAATTCTCCTGATGACTGCGGAAGACATTTTTATTTTCCTGAATTCATTTCAAAATACAATTAAAAATGTTTTGGAGTTGTTAAAACAAAAGGAAGAGAATGCATATTTCCTGATATACCTGTGCTCCTTCGATACAGGTGCTCAGGTTGCTAGGGACGCTCTGGGACACGGCAACAGGCGGCTGCGGTGCAGGGCGTTTTTTGGGCGTGTCGGCCGGCAGGGTGTTAGTTGACGAAACGCTCTCTGAATTCCCACGGACTCTCACTTGCTTCCCCAGGCCGGGAGACGTAGGAGCACTCACCGACCCGTTCTACCAAAAGTAAAAAAAGTAAAGCATAAAAAGTGAGCTTATAAAAATAAAACACTTTCAATCAAATGCCAGAAAATGTGGAAAGAATACCGTTTCATTTTTCTTCTTCCGTCTTCTGAAAAAGCTAAAGAAGCCTCTTTTCCTTTGTTTCCTTTCCTTCCTTTGCAAGTCTAAGAAATACCAACATTAGTAGAGAAAAAGCTGGCATATTGCACACTAAGTAATTAGCAATAGTGCATGTCAAGTCATGACATGCATCTGTGTGTGGGGGTGTGTGTGTGTGTGTGTGCTACCTTGTGATGGAGTTGGTGAGATGACCTCTGTTGGCGTGCCAGCTTTTAAAACAAGAAAATCTTGTCAGGTTTTATTTTTCTTCAACATAGAAAAATATGCTTTTCATTGAGAAACTTCTGGCTATTTTCAATTTTCTTCTCACAGATTCTAATTTCCATTAGTCACCCTATAGTACAAGTTGGTAAACAAAACATATTTGTTAAAACTATAACACAATGCCATCATATGGCAGTTTCATATGATGGAGCTTCTCCGCCTCCTTCCTGTGCTACTGTTGCCGTCTGAAGAAATGCAGCGGTCCGGACAAAAAAACCCACCAATCACAGCTAGGAGGAGGGTCTTAGCGCTGTCAATCATCCTCGTGAATGTGCTAAGAAACGGTGAGTGGAGAAACTCACCGTGGAGTGAGTGGAGAAACCACTCACCGTTACAGAAAACAAAAAAAAAACGTTTATCCGCCGCCATCAGTGGCAATGCTAACTAGCCTTAGGAGGCTGGGAGGTAAGCGGCATAAACACAAGATATACACACCTTATATATTAAATAAAAGCCAAAAGAGGGTCTCTGTGTGTCTTCTATTCAACATACCTCCTGCAGCTGTCTTGTTTTGGCAGTCCTGAGCTGCTGTGTCTTTAGCGTACACCTCCCTCAATCCGTGGTCGTTCAAGGTCTTGTTCAAATCCAGCGGTTCTTTGGACTGCAGGTCTCTCAGTAAGACGGTCGTCTCCATGTTGAACTCACACTTGTCGCACACTGCCGGCAGCACCGTCTCGAGAGGCACCCTGGGATTCACCCGCAACACTGTCTTATGGGACTTATTGTAGTTGATCAGTAAACGTACGGTGGCCTGAAATGTAAAAAATAATAATTTTAATAATATATGTTGCTTCTAAATCCCCCCACCCTTGTTTTTAATAATTCCTACTTCAGGCATGTACGGCTTCTTCGTTTTTTCTTCGGCCCCTTTCGGCTTCAACAAAATCTTCTCGGCTTCCAACAAGCCGATAGGAGAGTTTGGCTTGAAGCTGATGTTGTTCTTGTTAGGTGACAGGAACTCAACAGTGTGATCAGAAGGATTGAGATGGTAATTTGCACACAGTGTCACGAGTAAGTCCATCACTGGTTTACTAAAGAGAGAGAGAGAGACAGAGAGAGAGAGAGAGAGAGAGAGAAAAAAAAAGTTAGTTTCATTAGGTGTTCTCACCCTACTTGAGATGCAGTTGTGATATGTGTTGTAGCACATAAAGGTTTTACAGATTCCAGCAGACGTAGTTGTTTTTTTAAATAAAAAAGCAATAAAGCTCACCTTCCATGCACTGTAATGTTCTTTTCAATCCCCGCTGGGAGAACGACGCACAGAGAGTGTTCCCTTTCTAGCGGATTCATTTCATCCATCTCAGGGGACAGACAGAGCACTCAGGGTCCACTGGGAATCGGCGACTGCGTCCAGTATTAGGTTAATCTCCTGAAACACCGATTGCTCACCTAAAAAAAAAGGCAGATCATACACAGAATGTAAGATTTGCAAGAGGATTTCAAGAACTTCAATATATAGCAAAATGCATCATAGAAAATACAGTTTCTGTCTCAAAGGGATTTTATTTTACAAAAATACCTTCATGTACTGTTACATGAAATGTGCAGAGCAGCTTTTTTTTATCTTAAAATAAATGTTTACAGTTGACTGAGCATAATTTTTTTAATATATTACTGGAGTAATTAGATGAGATTAAAATGGGTGTAGATTGTAAAACTAAAATTTGGTAGAAAAAAGTTTAGAAAATTTGGGGAGGAAAAATTAAAGCTCATAAAGAATTTAACAAAACATAGAAATTTATTAAAATAAGATTTTTTTAGAGGGAAGGGTGTGAGGTTAATAAAATATTTCAAAACATGATTTGTGCATTTACTTTAAATATTTCATTTGCAGCATGTTTATTTCATGTTGGAGGTCTGCAGTAAAACCTATCTGTTCGTTCAGAAGTCCACATGACAAACTTAAATTATTTCAAGATAGACTATAGTGCATAAAATGTGAAGCAATTTTTTTTTTTTAACTGAATTATATTGAATGATTTTTACATAATATGTGTTTGAATAACAAGTCCCAAAATTATTTGTATATTTAAGAAACTTAGACATGTTTTATACTTATGTATTTATAATTTTACTTCAATAAGAAAAGCTAATTATTTATGTAGTGTAGTGTGGCACCCTTCACACAAATCAAGCATAGGACCCCATAAAACCTAGGACCGGCCCTGTTTTCACTTAAAGTGCAGCTATTTCAAGTAAGGAAGTGATTCCTTTGCTCAGCTTACCAAATTCAAGTCAAAATAAGATGCTGAAATATATGTTATTTTCCTATTTTAGCCTTGTAAAGTTCCTCAAAAGTTAAACAAGTAAACGTTGAAACCACAGCTGCTAACTCGAGCGTTTCCCAGGGAAACTTACCGTCGGTAAGAAGTTTTACTTCTTCGTCCTCGCCAGTCGCTTTTTAACTCAGCTTAAACTCGGTCTGGTCCAGTTCGGCCTCGTCAACCGGTTCGGTTAAACCCAACAGTCCGTTTCGCTGCATTTCCCAAGATTTACATCAGTTCAGTGGCGCGTGCCAGCTTGAACCAGCTGTGTGTCAACTCGTAAGCACGCGCCTGCTGCTTCATACCCGCCCTCCTTTACTCCCAGTGCGCGTGCGCACGACTTACCCACCACTGCTTATTTTTTACCTACAGCTACTTTTGCTGTCTATAAAGCCGATATTACAAAGAGTATCTAGAATGACGTACTTCCTCTTAGGCCCTCCCTTAGAAATCTATCTATTTCTGAATCTGTGGAGCTTTCTCCTTTAGATATTATCGAGACATCTTGTCATTTTGCTGAATACATCAAATCCTCAGTTATCCGCCAAGCGACATTTTTGCATAGCAACCACAAACATCAGTTTATAGAGAGGGCTTTCTGTGACAGACGAGCACAAAATAGTGCTTAATTGTGAAAAAGAAGGGAAATAAGTAGTTTTTAAATTATATTTTTTACATAGAACGACTTCCTTATGCATAATGGGGAAAAGGATCCCCACAGCATAATCCTGCCGCCACCATGCTCCACCTTTGTGATGATCTGTTGGTTTTGCACAAAGACCAAAAGCCTGGCAATTGGTCAGTCACATAAAGCTTCATTAAAATTGTAATAGAAAAAGAAAATATGAAAACGTTTACATGATGTTGAATATGGATAGATGAAGGATTAACCAGAAATGTACAAATTTAAGAATTGAAAAAAATTTTGATAATACCAACACCATCAGATAAACTCTTGTAAACACGGCTAGCTTCCCTGTAACATTAGCTTCTAAATAAGCTTACTGTGTTTCTTAAAGCAGAGGGATTAGAGCTGCAGGAAGACTGTCTCTCCATGCTGTCACACTCAGAAACTCTCCCAATAAATCCATCCACGCGCTGGTCACTAACCTGCGTCCGCCGATTGGTCTCATTCTCCTCCAGCCGTCTCTCCTGCTCTGTGAAGTGATGGGAAGAGTTGGTCCAGGGAAATGGGGGGAAATTTTTATTCCCTTCTAATCCCTGTTTAGCAGTCTGAGGCTACCACACCTATGAGGCCCTGCCCCATCACATGACAGCACTTTGCATGCCTGCGTTTGTGGAGAGTGAGATGCATCTGCTCCTTGTGACCCGGTGAAGCAAAGCGCAGTTGTACTCTTATAAATGCAATTGAATGGGAAAGAAAACTAACAAATCAGGTGGTGGTAACATCATGATGTGGAGACCACAGGAGAACAGTAGCTAATTGCAGTTAAAGGGAAATATTTAAGGTAAATTTCAGTGATAATGAAAACGTTCAAGGAAGTTGAACACAGTCTGGTTGAGTAGGGGGGGGGGGGGGGGAAATAAAAGAGAGTCACACAGGTGTGGGACATAAACACAAAGTGATCTTCATCTGAGGACATGTGAGTATCTAAGTAGGTGTTTTAATCAAATCAAGTCTGAGGAACACATGTCCACACCTGCTGTAATCTCATAATCTCGTGATGAAGTCTGTCACTGGAGACCCGGTGGGTTTCTACGGGGGCTGGCTGTGGCAAAGAGATCACTGAAATAATCAAAGAGCTCGTTTAGTCACCATCCAGGCTGTTTCCATGTGTCACGGCTAAATCTGTTGTTTCTTGGAAGGAACAACTCCACAACAAATAGATAATGCACACAGATATGCATCAGAAAATGGTGGAATGCTGCTTTATTCGACCCTCTTTTGTCAAATCCTCCCAAATAAACATGGAATATTAAAAAGGCCCAAAGCGGTTCAATATTCCTGTATTTCACTGCAGCGTAGCATTCCTCCACAATCAAATTTAGAGATTTTCTCTAAATATTAGGCTGTAAAACAGTTTTTTTTAGTGATGTACACATTAGGATTTGTGTTTTTCCACATTTACTCCAATTTAAGCATCTCAAATGTTCACACATGTGAAGCACAAGCCACTTTTAGCCAGAGTTTGAACAAGGCTTCAAAATTTCTCCCTCTGCTGCTAATTAAACAGACTGCAAGTTCACAAAGAGCTGCGAAATACGACGATCAAGGAAAACATGACATAATGTTTTGGGGGGTTTGATAGCTTACAGTTCTCTGGTTCTCTGTGTAGCGGCAAAAACACAAAGTAATACCTCAGAAATATGGTGTAGACTATGTCTACTTTCTCCTGTCTTACATTTTAATGACTTCTACAGAATAGCATGGCAGCAAAGATTGAGATACGTTCTAAGGTTATAAAATATGAACTTAAATGCATTCATCATCCTGATTATTAGGGTGTGTTTATATGAGGTGTCAAATATATTCACATACTGAAGTGAAACTCCTTTCACCCACATGAGAAGGACGTGGTTCACTGAGCACAAGGGTGTGTGTCCACCCTGAGAATGATGCTTCCCCGTTTCTACAACAGAGTTTTTCTTCAACCGGCAATATTTGAATGTTTTTTTTTAAATTATTATTATTGTTATGGGCACAATACTTTATGCACAACTGCAGCTGTACAGTCGTGTGCAAAGATGGCGTTGCTTTTCTCAATCCAAGCGTGCATTGGAGATGCCAGGTGTAACTTTGCAAACCTAAGACCTGCCGTCAAATTCTGAAAAACATTAACTGTAACTACTGTACTTCAATATTATAAAAAAATATATTTTAACTTTACATACAAAGTTTTTAAGGAGTTTCCACAGTACCTATTATCATCCAGTAAAAGTGAAGCTACTTTTTCCACACTTCTGCATTCTGTTTTCAGGGGTTTTTTCAAGCTAGATCTTTTTTTACTACGTCTTTGAGCACAGCTTGGAGTAATGGATGTCAGATATTTTGAAAGTGGCCGACTTCTCCACCTGCTTCAGAAACAATGGTGTACGCTCTTGGAGTGTCTGTCAAGATTTTATTTTTCTACTTTTTCTGTCTTTTTCAGGCTAGAATAGTGGACTTCAATTTGTTCGAAATTTGTCTTTTATTCAAGAACAATTTCTTCTCAAAGGTCATGCTGATGGCTTTTCCCACTTGGCTCTGTTTTAATAAAAACCTTTCTGAACCAGACAAACACATGAACACTTCTTAAATTGTGCATAGTTATCTAAAGGACTTTAAATAATTTGGAAACAGCTGGTAGACTGTAGAATGGTGTTGCTTTTCAATGCACTGATTAATATAAAACATGTAGAGAATCGTGTGTTGGTCAGTTTCACACTGATTTGAAACTCTTCCAATACGCGTTAATACATAAAACAAAATCTGTTTTCCAGATATAGAATTGTGTTTATTTTGGTCCATCTCACTGAATGCCATGTTTCCTTTCAGCTACAACATTGAAATAAACTTCCCATGTTACTTATATAACATAGTTTGTGTAATTCCACAAATTGTCCGGCAGGTGGCAGTGCTTCTCCAGAAAAGATGGACAGAGTGAAACGCCTCGTTCGCAGAACACGTGGTCTGGGACGCTGAGGTGGTCGCCACGTGAGGTCGCACGTGTCTGAAAACCTAAACAAGTATCGAACACGTTATTTAACCATTGTGAATTATGATGATCAGAAAAAAAAATGTAATAATCAGCACTGACACATCATAAATCATATGTAGTTTTTTTTAGATATATGGGCAAAGAACTATGAGTGAAAAAAAAGCAAAATAAAAAATACTAGTTAACAAAAACATAACAATAGATAATACTACTAATAATACATATATTGTTATTATTATAATTATTTAAAAAAAAAACAATATAATAATAATAATAATAATAATAATAATAATAATAATAATAATAATAATAATAATAATAATATAAACTTTAAAATATTGAGAAATTCTGATTTGTTTTGGTTTTTTGTTTGTTTGTTTTTGTTGTTTGTTTGTTTTTTTGTGCTTTTGGTGAGGAACAACAGGTTGCTCGCATCCCGAACCGCGGTTCGGAAATGTTCTAGAAGTGCTGCACGTCCGGGCCATTTTGTGACGGTCCCCGTGTTAACGACGCTTCACTCCCAGACCGCCGAGCCGTGCCGAACCAACCGGAAGCGCGGAATGATTTCTCCAAGGCGAGCAAGGGCGGATAAAAAAAGGAGGGGATTAAAAAAAAAAGGCATCAAAGACTCGCTTATTAGATGATTATACTTTCGCCTAACGGGATTTCACGAAAGAAGGAGGGGAAAGCCTTTAAATCTCGCATTGACTGACCACCTATTAAATCACTGTATTATTCTTTTGGATATGGGATCTACCTTCAGGGTCCCCACCTGCTGGGCACCGTAATGGTGGTAAGTATTCACATATTGTTTTTTAACTGAACATTAAAAAAAAAATGTAGCCTGACAGTTTATTGGGACTCAGTAATATGTGGGTTCTCTCCCATTTTAATTGCCAATTTTGTGTGACGTAATTCTTAAGGGTTTTTTTTGTGTGTGTGTGTGTGTGATAAATTAATCCATGTAACATCAATGGTCGACCATTCTGTGTGGTGTTTTTATCTTTTCCTATGATATCCCTCCGCTAATTGCGCGCGTGCCAGGCATATTCAGCGTTGTTCCTGCGCATATTTTTCTCCTTCAGTGATGAGGTTTGAAATGTAAAACAAAGGATAATGTGTATTTTTCCCCCAGTCAGTCACCGAAGAGGAAATATACCCTTCTTTCTGGTCGTGACAAACAAACCAACCTGTGTGAGAAAAAAATTCTTTCACGACGTGCGCGCTTGCTGGTAAAGAATTTTTTCGAGATCTTTTTTGTTGTTGTTGTTGTTGAAATTACAACAACAGAGGCGGACAACATTCATCCAGGTTTCGAACAGGTAGGCAAGACCTACGTGTGAGTGAGGCGACAGGAGGAGAGAGGAAAAAAACCCCAGCTCCTCCATCTATTTTTGGAAAATCAGTGCGCGTGCGTGCATGTGTGCGTGTGTGTGTGTGTAAGGAAATGACAACAGTGCACACACATCTGGGAAGGACACGCCCAGACCCATTCAAAATCATTTGTTCCGACTGTCACTTGTAGATCACCTTTCACATGTCTAGTTTTACTCATTTATAAACAAATCGTTTTTTCTTGAGAGTCGCCATCTTTAAACACGTCAATAACGATTAGGTTAAGACTGTCAAAAATAAAGTCGTCCTCTGTCTGCTTGGCAATAATGTCCTTTTGCACTTAACAGGTCGGTTCATTAGAGGACGGTGAAGTTGGCTTGCGATTCGAAGCTCCTTTAAAGGGCTATTTCGCCCACCTACATAACTATGGACGCAAAAAAGCTCAGGCTGGAGAGCAACCTCTCTTTTTGGCAATATTGCTAGAGCTCGTTAACATTGATTGGTTGCCTGGCACAAACGCTGCCACTGCCATGCTTAACAGCTTGACAGGAAACAAAACAAAACAAAACAAAAAAGCTATAACAAATACTTAATGTATTTGACCATATATCAGCTGTTTTGAAAAATAAAAAAAAGCCTGTGTGATTAAAGACATAATGAAACATCTAAAACTGTATTTATCTTTAAAGGTATATAAATATTACTGTTGGATGTCCTTTATTTTATTTTCTCAGCGTAAGTTTTTGCAATTAAAAAAAAAAAAAATTAATATTTTTATTTTGTATCTGATACCTCTAACTGAAAACATGCTCTGTACAATAATTTAAGCAATATTAGTTATGCCTCTTAATAAATCCTTTGCATTAAAAAATATCCTGAATGACTTAATGTTTTTCTAAAGCAAATATTGACATACTTTAGGAATGCAAAACAAATTGGTTTTACTACCCTTCACTAGTTAAGGGTAGCTTTTATGTTGCTTATTTATACTTTTGACATTATCTCTGTATCAGTGTGAAAATAACCAATGGAATCATGTCATAATGATTTGCTTTAAATTATCGTGTAAATATTATTATTTGTCCTGTGTTAAATAAAGTTTGTCATTTTTAAGTGACAAAAGAACACTTTTTCAACAGCACTGTTTACATAGCCAAATATAAAACCTTCTGGCGTAGAACAACTTCGCCATTTTGCAGGCATTTTATGTCCTGAAAGAAGGAGGATAGGAGTCAGCAAAAATATGCGGAACAGCTCTTTATTCAGTGGTTTGAATCAGAAGCTAACTTCAAAAGGAGGGTGTCTGCTGCCGTCTCTGAAGCCAATGAAACCCTCAACCTCGGTTAGTTTCCCACCTGTGTGCGCGTGCAAATTCCCACGCTTTTTTTTTTTTTTTTTTTTTGTTTTGTCTTATACTGTCATGAGTGTTTCCTCCTGGGGAGGTTTCACCGTGTTGTTGTATCCGGAGGGCGCTTCGAGTTAGTGGCGAATGTGACGCTTTTGAGGTGAACACGGAGACTTCGTCAACATGGCGACAGCTGCTGCTGCTGCTGCTGTGGCTCATTGTGAACAACTCAGGTACCGTCCGACTTTCTTCTTTCTCGTTAACCTTCACGTGCGCGCTGGAAGAAATCAGCGCGCGGAGTTTGCGCCTGATTGCCACCTTGTGCGTCAGGTTCTCGCGCGTGGAAACGTTTGTCAGAGTTGCTCTGAAATTCAGCCAATTAAACGAACCTCGCAGGTTTTCTTCTTCTCGTACAGCTCTCCATCTATGCTGGATGTCTACGGCAGGCTTTAGACAAGCCTCAGCAGAAAAATAAGCGACTTTAATCGAGGTTTCCATTTGTTTGTTTTGGAGACAGCTGCCTTCCTCTTCTTCAGCACCATGGACAGCGAACCATCTGTCCATGGAAAATCATAGCGAGCGCATGAAGCCTGATAATGGAGGCGTAATGTTAAAGAGAGGAAGACTACCCTGAGACTCTATATGTAGTTACCATTTTTGACTGTTTCCTAAAATATTCACACAAGTATTATGTATTTATCAGATGCTATTGTTAAACTCAGTTCTCTCCATGCAAAATAAATAATCACTAATGTGCTGACATTTTTACCCTTGTGATTATTATTAACATAGGATGTTTTGCTAGCATTATTTTTTAGTTAACTTTAAACACGTATTCTGCTTGTTATTGAGTAAAACTTGTCTGAAGTAAGCAGGCCCCAGCTGGCATGCCAACCATACTTTCAGGCAGCTTTACCTTTATAACAGTAATAGGTGATTTTCAAGAGGATCCAGCAGGACTCTGGTCACCTTCTCTTAAATCTTAAGTATCCAAAGATTTAAGAGAACAAAGACATCACATTCTTATTAAGCAGGTTTTTGCATTTGTCTTAAAATCACAGTAAACAAAACTATAAACATCGAGCAAATTTTACCCAGAAGTAGAATTATGCTGTGAGAAAACCGATCCAGGAAATGAGCAGACTGTGTGTTTTGAATCTACAGCGATTCTGATTGAGTTGAGTGGATTTTCTGAAACTTAACATGTTTCACATTTTTATTATTTTCTTATGAGGTCAATGCAACAGTTGCTTCTATTTACAGCAGTTTGAACAATCCTGAATTATCCTAAAATTAGCATTGACGTTTTTTGTTGTAATAATTTAATTCTATAAAGAATAACAATTAATGGACAACTGTATGTCGCTCACATCTTTAGTTAGTATTTGTATGTGTGAGTCAGATCATATCTTACACTTACAGCTATGTAATCTTTCCATAAGCATAAATATCTTCTGGCCGTCCGTGTTGTCAGTCTGTCATGTTAAATTTGACTGTACAGACAGCCACCATGACAGCTGAGCTTAGAGGTGAGGGGTCGGAGGTGAAGATGAGTTAGTTAGTTTAGTTAGTTTGTCTAGACAAACAGGAAATCATCTATTCATCATCTAATTTCTGGCCCCAGACCATAATACTCCCAAAAAACTGATTTCTTTTATCATTTCATACCATATTACCAGACATCTCTAGTATCTATCTGAACATTATTTATAGTTACTACTAGGTCTGTCATAATAACAAATTTTGCTGGATGTTAAAATTGTCCTGGAAATGATTACAATAAATGGTAATACTGTCACTTTGAGATCATGTTTAGCTAATATAGTAACATGATAATGCGAGTACACCCACTCAACTTTCTGCTTTCCAAAGCAGAACCCAGAAAACATTTTAAATATCCGAAATACAGCAAAACAACAATAATCAAAATGGATTACGTAGTGTCTGTGACCACAATTGTATTTCAAAAAATAATAGTTATTCATCTTAGGGAAAACAGGCACAAGGGCAGGTACTGCAGACTAAATACTTCATACTGGTTGTCAAATGTTTGCACCGTTTCTCAAAATGGCGGCTTTTCAACGACATTAAAAGGAAGCATTTCTGACCATTGTTGAGAATTATCGCGCTCATTTTTGTTTAAGATGCCATTAATTGATCGATTGCTGATGGTGACAGGCTTACTGACTGCATCTGGTTGTTCGTATCGGCTGTCTGTCTTTCTTTGAAACAGAAACACCCGTTGACTGACTGCGTGTGACGAATCAAGCAGGGATCACTTCTTTTGAGTCCCGGCTAATGGGGAGGTTTCTAGAAATAATACTGCACACACAAGGGGAAGCACCAAGCAGCCTCTGATAATGGCTCACTAGGGTTTTCTCTTTTTTCTCTTTTGTTGAGGAACTTGTTTGTGTGTCTTCTCACCACTTGTCCTGCGGGAGGAAACCGGGCCTGGGTGTTGACAGTGGGGAGGAACTGGTGCTGCTTCTGATAGAGAAAATAGCAACAGCTAATCGTGCTAGTTTATTCTAAATGTTTTTGAAGAGGTTTTAGTTTTTTTCCTGCTCCAATCTGAAGCCGTCTACTAGTTAATTACTGCAGAGGGTCTACAGGGAGCAAGAGGCAGAACACAGTGATCGCTGACATGTAATAGGCAAATTAACTTGAACTTAATGTATAATATTACACATTTTTTTCCAGGTTCTTATAGATGCTGATGGCTGCGATTTCCTGTAGCAGTCTATAATACAGCAAATCTGTTGAAGCTTCTAACTAAAGACCCTGTCACGAAGAGAATACTCAGGGCTGTTATTTTCTGTACTTCCTGAAGAATCTTCTATAAAGTCGCACTTAAATGTATGAAGGAGGGAAAACTTTAATTGTTTAAAGTGGAAACAATCAGGGGGTGTGAATATTTTATGTATCAGTTTATTTCTCCTCAGAGCTCTGTCTGAAAAAGACTGTAGATAAATGTGAAGTGGTTCATGTTCACGTCATCAGTTATAAAACTGAACATGTTCAGGCTATTGTGTTGAACAGAAACAGGCACAAGAGTGTTAGTCACTCTGAAGCTTTAGCATCTGAAACCGGCTTGCTGCGTCCTTGTTTCTCACTCCTAATATCTGTGATGGCAGGTTCTCATGTCAAAATAAGAGCTTTTAATAGAGTAGTAATGACAACACCTGGTGTTTTGGACCCCTCCCCCACTTATTTCTTCGCAGCTCTCTTCCATAGCTGAGCCCCTCGCTGCCCTCTGAAGGAGCAGGATGACAAGATGGCGCAGCTGCTTGTACCGCCCGGACCAGACAGCTTCCGCCCCTTCGCCCCCGAGTCGCTGGCGGCCATCGAGAGGCGCATCGCCGAGGAGGAGGCCCGGCGACCCCGGGCGGAGCGCCGCAACGACGATGACGACGAAAACGGGCCCAAGCCCAACAGCGACCTGGAGGCGGGGAAGTCCCTGCCCTTCATCTACGGGGACATCCCTCCAGGCCTGGTGTCAACCCCTCTGGAGGACCTGGACCCCTTCTACAGCAACCAGAAGGTCTGTTTCAGTCGCTCTCTGCAAGAGAAAAAAGGAGCATAAACACATTCCCATAATAACATTCAGTTGTCCTTCAGATTAAGGTGTGACTCTTTTCATGAAAGGTTGAAGTTTATTCTCCAGCGATCAAAGAAAGTTTCATGAACTCTGTACAGAACATATTCAGCATATTGGTTTCTATTAAAAAATAGTCAGAATAATCCATCTGTAACTCAAGGATCTCAAAAGTAATAATCTTACTATTCATTAAAATCAACGTATTTCCAGGAGTTTCATGTTTCATCCATGTCCTTTCAAAGAAATTTACATGATATCCACTTCAAGCTACACCTCTAGTTTGTGAAAGGGCAACTAAAAATTAAAATAACCCCACTTAACATACATATGCATGTCATGTCAGTGCACCGTTATTAAAAGTTCATGTATTTCAGTCATTCCATTTACAAAGTGAAACTTGGAAAGATTGAAACATAATTATACATTTTAGTTCCAGTATTTATTTGCCAGAGAAACTGGATTTTGTCCATCCATCAGCTGTAAACCGCAATCATGAAAATGACCACAAACAAATCTATTACTGTGTAATAAAACAGAATGAATTTGACTTGAGTTGATTAGCAGAATTTAATTATCTTCTCAGATTGTTTAAGTTAATATCCCATATCAGAGCATGTAACACAATGGACATCTTGTTGAATTAAAACACATAAACATGAACAAGGTGTTCTTGAAGTCAGTATATGATTAGATTAATCTACTACGGTAGTGACCATTTTGGAAGGCATATGGCTCTCTCTGGTGAAAATAAAAACTCAATTACAGCATCACTATTTAGTATTGTAATATTTACAATAAATCCAATAAAAACTAGGCAATTTAGCATCATTTAGACAAACAAGTTATTTGTTTCCTGCGTAGCACAGCAGTAGATAAGATAAAGTGTTAATATTCTTTATGGAAGTATGTTCCTGGGATTCAGCATCGCATTTAATCGAGAAACAAATAATCAGTTTTCTTTATCTAATTGTGTAACAAGTTTTCAGCTGCAGCCACGTTTGGTTTCTGTATTTATGGCCATTGTGCATCACATTCTGTATTTATCTTAATCCTTTTGGGTCTTTTTTTTGTCTTTCAGACCTTCATAGTATTGAATCGTGGGAAGACAATCTTCCGTTTCAATGCCACTTCTGCCTTGTACATCCTAAACCCCTTCAACCCTCTGAGGAGGATAGCTATTAAAGTTTTAGTGCACTCATATCCTTTCAGAGTTGATGGTGGATGCAGCTTGATTTGGATTAAAGGGGTTTATCAGACAAAAGAGGGAGTTAAAGATAAAGACTGTGTTGCTCTGAATGCTTTGTTGATCTACTCCTCACTAAAATACAACCAGAGGGCAGTCATTGTTAGTTTAAATGCTGTCTGGCTTGATGTTGTTTGACTGGTTTTATTGTTCTTTCAATCCTTCGATTTCTTTGTGCACCTTAACTTTGCTTCTACGATGTTCAGCATGTTGATCATGTTCACCATCCTGACTAACTGTGCTTTCATGACCCTGAGTAACCCCCCAGAGTGGGCAAAGAATGTAGAGTAAGTACACAGATGTCCACTAAGTTTTATAATAATGTGAGACGTGTTCATTCTCTTTCAGCTTTTCCACAGTTTGTCACAATGCAAACACAAAAAGGAGCACCGACTCACCTCACCTCATTTGAAAGCAGCGAAAAATGAACAGCATTAATTTGGGATTTTAAAAGGGGTTCTATTTTTCAATATGTTATTCATTCATTTATAAATGTCATTTCAAGCCAAGTGTTTAGTTTGTAAACTAAATACAGAGTTTGCCAATTACATTGTGTTGGTAAATTATTAGCTTTCACCACCAAGCTAAGTATTTCATTTGTAAACTACTGAGACAAACAAAATATTCAACTTGCCAAAATATTTATTTTGAAGCCAAATAATTAGCTAACAAAATATTAATTATAATCAAAAAAAATTATTTGATACTAATCCATACTGCACTTTTTAGATTTTTATTAGGACAACTTATATCATTTTTCTTTCACGTCACATTTATTAACCACTTTGTGTTGGTCTGTGGCACAAACTCCCAATACTTGGCATTGAAGTTTGTGATTGTCACAAGGGGGATGCATTTTTTTGCAACGCACTGTGTGCAACACGAAGATTGAATTCTGTTCTGTGTTTGACTTAGCTTTTCTCTGTCTCATTGCCAGCTGTAGCCAGATCCAATTTTTCTCTCTACGTGCATTTTCATTTCCTCTCCTCTGCACCTTGCCGTCCAGGTACACATTCACAGGGATTTACACCTTCGAGTCCCTAATAAAGATCCTGGCCAGGGGCTTTTGTGTGGGGAAGTTCACCTTCCTGCGGGATCCATGGAACTGGCTGGACTTCAGCGTCATCCTCATGGCGTAAGTATGACAACAAAGTCTTGTTAGGATCATCCTGAAATGATCTGCCACAGAGTGAGCAGTCAAAGGTTTTCAATGCTAATCAACCCAGAAGATAGATAGATTACAAATAGAATGTAATCTGCAGTGGACCTTTTGAAAGCATGGCGAGGAATCATAAACATACTCTGTCATAATGGATGTGAGCCCCTAAAACATGCACATTGGCCCATATTTGAATCACGCCTCAGTGATTCCAGCTATTTGTCTTTAAAGTGCAAGACAAAGCCTGGAGTGTTACAGTGCATGCTTTTTTGTTGGTAAAGATTGTGTATCTTATACATTATGTCATGTAGAGATGCACCGATCAGAGTTTTATGGCTCATTTCAAATCTCTTGGGAGTTTGTTTTCAAGGGTTAAGATGCTAATGCTAATTCTGTCCAGTAGCTGCATTTTCATTGACTGTAAAGCTTCACAATCTGATAAATCTGCTTAATAGGAACCTGCAAATTTTGAAAAGTTTTGGCTCTAGGATGAGGTGTGTTTTTTTGGCTGTACTGAAAATGGTTTATTTTACAAAACTGCAATGGAAACTCTTTTTTTCACATCACATGAGTCACGTGATTGACAACCAGATGTTACTATTGGAGGAAACCACACAGAAGAAATTGACAGGAAGTAGTTGGGCGATGATGTTTTTTTAGTGACTTATCATGTGAACAAACTTTTTCATGTGATTTTAATTGCGTTTCTTATTTAATGGAAACGCCACAATTGCAAGATTGTATTTTTTCAACAAATTTTGTGCACATTTGCATTGGACTATTTCTCCCATGTGTTATGACTAGAGCAGTAGGTTTGCCTGTGCATTGCTTTGCAGTAACTGTGCATTTAATCCTGCAGGTATATAACAGAGTTTGTAAACCTAGGCAATGTTTCAGCTCTGCGCACATTCAGAGTTTTGCGAGCTTTGAAAACTATCTCAGTAATCCCAGGTAAGGGCGCCAGCGCCTGCTGCCAGCAACTCCTGCCATTTGTCCTCTGTGTGTGACCGTTTGCCGTCCCCCTCCCCCTCCCCCTCCTCCTCCTCCTCTTCTCCCCGTGGCCCTCCTTGTTGTCTCGTAACGCCTCGTGTGTGGATGTCTGATTTGTGTATGTGTGTACGTATGTGGGGTGTGTGTCCTACACCTTTCCCTCCCTTCCAAAACCCCTCCTCCCCCTCCTCCGACCTCCCCCTCTCCCCTCCACTGCATTCCCTTACAGATATGTCACAGAGTTTGTGGACCTGGGCAATGTCTCAGCACTGCGAACCTTCAGGGTTCTGCGAGCCCTGAAAACAATTTCAGTCATCCCAGGTGAGAGAGCCATCAAAGCCCAATAAGGTTAACATACGACGCTAACGACTAACTGACATTTCGCTAACATCCAAACCCATGCGCCCGCCCCGCCCCTGCCCCCTCCTCTCAGCTCATCTCACTGTAGCTAAGCCTGACGACGCTTGTCGCCGTCCCTCATGCTGCCTTCGTCCCAAGTCCAGTAAAAGCTGGAATCTGGCTCCAATCTGCACAGATTGACAGGATTCTCGGCTTTTAAGACACATCCTTTAAGGCAGAATTCTTTTTGGTTGAAATCTATTCTTGCCTTGGGAGCCTTCCAAGTAGAGTTTGTGCACTATTTCTTTTTTTCCTTTTTTGCATGAGACATTGCAAAAGCCGATTTTCTTGTGGCAAGCTCTTTTGTGTGTGCGTGTGTGCAGGGTTCCTCCTTACCTTGTTTTCCTGTGCATGTCTTTGTTCAATGTTGTGTGTTTTTATGGTAAAAATATACAGTGAGTGGTACGAAATGGCACTTTGCATTACAAACAAACACACAACACACATAGGTAGCTTCAGAAGTTTACATACTCATACATTAATTGGGTGTCCTGATAGGTTTTGTCTTACGATGCATTTCAGCTTTTTCCCCTCTTTGGGATAAATGAAGTGATTTTACAGCAAGTTTAAATTGAATACAAATGATCTCTAATCTAAACGGTTAAAAATACACATGAACAAGTACATACACCCTCATTACTTGTTTAAGAAGTTGTACACCTAACTCCATATTTGAAAATTTGTCATCAGTGAATTGTAGGGGGAAAAAAGCAATTAAAGTGCATCATGTACGACTCTAAATCAGTGACACTCATGTTTGATGAGTGTGTATGACCTTATGAATGGCACTGTAACACACTGTTAGCTCTTTACTTAAAGGTGACTGTAACCAAATATCAACTAAATAGCCGTTAAAACCAATATTTAGAGTTTGAGTAAAGCAGAGGAGAATGTATCCAGATGGTTTGCATATATAAATAGGAGGGATGGTGTATGTTCTGGACTAAAGGATGTTGTATACAGAGTTGAATTTCTGTGACAGTCGATACCTATGAACATCCGCAAAACTCAAAAACAAAAATCATTTCCGTATCATGCTTCACGTTGCAAATGTGTTCTTTAAATTCTGCTAAACAGCCGGCTTGAAGAGAGAGAAGTCAGCCCACTAGCTGGTGGATTAACTTTAACTTGAACTCTTTCTCCGCCTTTTAAAAACCCAGTAAAATCATTTGCAGTGCAATTATCAGCATTTTTAGGAACATAGTTGGACATTTAATCACATGAACCTATATGTTTGCTTTAGTCTGACTTTAAATTCTCTTGGTTTTGGTTTTGCTGCACTACAAAGCACACAGAAGCAGAACCTGCACATTTGTTTTCGACATTAAGAACCCAGTAGAAAACAATAGAAGCTGTAGCAACAGGAAATTATCAGAAGGAAAATGAATCAATGCTGGAGTGCAAAAGTATTCACACCTCCACTTATTTTTTTAGATCCACCAGTGGATTTTATATGTTTCAAAAAACAAAACTGAGCAAAAAAGAACTTTGTCACCTTGATTCCTGGATGACAGCAAATAATCCATACAGGAATATTCACTGCCTGCTACTGTAATTTCTTAATAACTGTGTCTTCTCTGGTCAAACTCCGATTAATTAACTTTGCCCCACCTCCCGGTTTAGGCCTGAAGACCATCGTTGGCGCTCTGATCCAGTCGGTGAAGAAGCTGTCGGACGTGATGATCCTCACCGTGTTCTGCCTCAGCGTCTTCGCTCTGATCGGCCTGCAGCTCTTCATGGGCAACCTGAGGCAGAAGTGCGTGCGCGTGCCAAACTTCAGTAACGCCAGCAGCGGCAACTCCAGCATCACGGGCAACGACACGGGCCTGTTCAACACCACGCTGAACTGGACCGAGTTCATCAGCGATGAGAGTAAGCCAACATGCAGCGGCGTTAGCTTAGACCACATGTGTCAAACTCAAGGCCCGCGGGCCACATATGGCCCGCCACGTCATTTTATGTGGCCCTCCCCCCCTACCACCACCGTTTTATAGGCCCATGATTGACTTAAAATAGGTTTTGAGCACGAATTGACTACAAACTACATCTCCCATAATGCATTCCGATCGTTACCAGCCAACATTACGGCTTCTCTCCACTAGAGTGCAGCAGAGTCACCTCTAGCTCATTAATTTTCCCAGCGAATAAAACTGAGACATCGACAAGCTAACGTTAAAATGTCTAAGAAAAGAAAAATCGATTTACAAGGAAGACTGTTTCATGAACCATGGGAAAACGAATACCTGTTTGTACTTCAAGGTGAAAAACCAGTGTGTCTTTTGTGTTCTGGGACCGTGTCCGTCGTGAAAGAAAACAATATGCGTCGGCATTTTGAAACCAAACACGGAGCTAAGTTCGCCAAATTTAGCCTTCAAGAAGAACAAAGAAACCCTTGTCTGAACTGTCCGATCCGAAATGGCTGTGACTTTACAATGTTATGTGACGTCACCGAGCATCTTGCTCAGCTAAATCAGAAACTACAAGGACGTAAACAAATCATCACCCAGATGTCCGACATGATCACAGCTTTCCAGCGTAAACTAGACCTATGGAAGCGCCAGGTGGTACAAAACAATCTCGTTCACTTCCCTGCTTGTCAGATCATCTCGGCCTCCCGGTGATTTTTCATGTGCTCGGTTAACTATCAAACTAACTCTGTTAATAAACGAGTTTGATCGGCGCTTTTCTGACTTTAAATCGCAGCACTCTGATTTTGACACCTTTACCAATCCTTTCACCGCCGATGTCTGCAGTGCGCCCCACCGCCTTCAGATGGAGCTATTGAGCTTCAAAGCAACAGAGGCCTGAGAGCGAAGTTCCGTGATGTTTCAATCGAGGACTTTTACCGTCTACTGCCCCCCGATTTGATGCCACAGCTTCGACTCCATGCAGTTCGTGTTTTGTCCATGTTTGGAAGCACCTATCTGTGCGAACAGATGTTTTCAATAATGAATTTAAACAAGACCAAACACAGATCGCGCATTACTGACGAAAACCTGCACGCCGTTTTGCGGATTGCCACAGCAGAAGAACTAAAACCAGACATGGACGAACTGACCAAGGAAAACGGTGCCAGACATCCGGCCATAAAACATCGGTAAGCACGAACTGAATTAAAATAGAATGAATGTAAAACCAAGACTAAGTATACTAGAATATGCATATAGTTTATTGATTTTGCTTGTGTTTTGTGTTTTTTTACAGAACAGGACCGATGAATGAGGATGTGTGTGAGTTGGTGTCAGGGTGAAGAGGACAGGCAACATCACCTAATTGTTTTGTTCTTATGTGAAAATACATGTTGGTTGTGTAATAACAAAAAAGTTTTGTGAAGGAAGTTGAGAGTTAATATCAAAACTTGTTTTTATTATTTGCTTGCTTACTTTTAAACACTGATTTAAGTATTGTAAGTTTTAAACTGAGCAGTAACTTTACATCCATGTAAACTCAAATGTAATATTTAAAACTTGAATACATAAAATTGGTTATTTGACAATATGAGGTGTTGTTTAATTTATTTTTAACATTGTATTTTCATACATTTATGCTCGGGGTGTCCAAGTCTAGTTTTCCAGACCCACCACTCTGCAGCTTTAGATGCGTTCCTGGATCATTGACTCATCACTAGGCCTCTACAGAACTGAGTTGCTGCTAATGAGGGAAGTAAACCTTTAGTCTGGGATGTGTTTTAGCAGAGATGCATCTAAAAGTTGCAGTCTGGAGGCCTGCACTTGGGCACTCCTGATTTATACCGTCAATGTGGCCCGTTGAGGGTGGCCAATATGCTGAAGTAGCCCTTGGTGAAATTGAGTTTGACACCCCTGGCTTAAACGCAGTGATCTGCGAGTTGCCGGGCGGATAATCGTCCCGACAACGAGAGCCTTTGCTCTTCGCCCCCCTCACCAGCAGCCGTCATTCTCCCGTAGCCCATCTGTGTGGCATGAGCAGCCTAAAGTGCTGCAGGAGAGTGAGTCACTGGCCGCCAGCGGGACACCAAGGAGACACGCAGCGGCTACATGACAAGCCGAGGCAGAGCCGCAGACAAACAAGGCGACAGAGGCAGACAAACTGATTAGAACCAAGTAGTTGGGATGCAGCTTAGCCGCTGGATCGCACCGGATACATGGCGCGAGATTTTAATTTACAGTCAGAGAAACAAGAAAATCCTAAGAAGAAATCCAATCTAGACAAATATAAAATAGTCCATGACGGTGAAGTGGAAGGAAAATAGTCACTTTGCTAAAATAATGTTCTAAATCATTTTTGCCAAAATGATTAAAAAAAAAAAAAAAAAACTTTTGGCAAAAGATGACTTAAACCATTTATCTTAAGAAGGTGAGAAAATGCTACTTCGTTTTAAAATTGTTTCACAAAGAACAATTTAAAAAATGTGGCATTCATTTGTTTTCAGCCCCCTGTATTCTGAAAATGTTAACTTAAACCCTCTGCAACCAAATTGCCTTGACTAATCAATTATTTCATAACTAGAGTCCACTTCTGTGGACAGTATAAATCAGAAAGACCAAGAAACGCAACAAACAACTCTGGGAAATTCATTCTCCAGATACTGAAATATAATGTCTGGGGGGTGATTTTCTTCAATATGAACATAAAAAATGTTCCTAGATGTCAAGAAATTGGTGGAGGCAGCCCAGAAGAAGCAAATGTAAATTATCCGATTTCAGATTTGTAATATTTTACTCTAAACCATGTCTAATTTCTTCTGATTCAGCCTTATGCAGCTGTTTGTGATGATCTTTCAACTGAAACACAATAAATAACTTCAAAACATCACAACATGTGAAGACGCTTGAGGTAGTCATAATATTTCTGCATAGCTGTGTATTAATCCTCACTTACAAAAGCCACAGGATGCCTGTTCTGCTCTGTCTCTTTAATATCCTGTATGATGCGGCTCAGACTGTTGTCCCTCTGTCTGCCCTCCTCTGTAGGTAATTACTATTACCTCCCTGGCCGTAGGGATGCTCTGCTCTGTGGAAACGGCAGTGGTGCCGGGTAAGACCTGACATGTTTTATTTATGTGGCCAATTAGACACACAGCAAAGCGGATCAGACCGAGTTAAGAGTCGATTCCAGAAAGTGCAGCAAGCTTCCAAACTACTGGCTTATATTGACTCCCTCTGATGTACCGGGTACTGGGACAGCTTTTGTTTTCAAGATTAAAACATGGCTTTGCTTCAGAGAAGTTGGTCATTCAAAAAAAAAAAAAAAAAAAAAGAAAGAAAACTTGTTCAGGGCACAGGTGTTATATTTTTTACACAGGGCTGGCCTAAGTGCTTTTAGGGTCCTCAGCATATTTTTATTTGGGCCCCCCCTAAACCAATATGTCTCCACCAGATGCTTCATCATTCATAAGCTAATCTTGTAGCATGTATAGAACATACTGGCTATCTTTAGCACCATTTATAATTACATCATACTGATATCATCATAGCTATACATTTAGCAACCAAAAAATTAGATTTTTGATTTTTGAATGCACAGTGGAATTTAAAGTGTGCCATATTATTTTAACTATTTGAAAGTAACAAGTAAAAAAACAAAAACAAACAAACAAAACACTGTCTTTACATTAAGCAAGTTAAGAAGTTTAATATGTTTCCCAAGCTAACAGCTGTATTACTCAATGTTTTTTATATATATATATATATATATAAAAGATCATGCTAGCTTCATGCTTTTGGGCTCCCCCCAGTGGTGTGGGGAGCATAGCAGCTGCTTACCTCACAGTGACTTGGGCCGGCTCTGTTGAAACATTAGGCACTTGTCTGAGTTTCCTGTAAATCTGTCTGGCATTTGCTTCAAATTAAGTCATTTATAACTTATCCGTTTTGTGTCTTGAAGACTCTGTCCAGAGGGATTTATGTGTCTGAAAACGGGCCGTAATCCAGACTATGGCTACACAAGCTTCGACACCTTCAGCTGGGCCTTCCTCTCCCTTTTCCGACTCATGACGCAGGACTTCTGGGAAAACCTCTACCAGCAGGTCTGTCAGAAAGTACATTTCACCATCAACGCTTACATTATCGTCTACTGAAATGATATAGAGAAACGTAGAAGAAAAAAAGCTAACTTAGTTTTTCTGCTTTGCTTTGGTGGAATCAGACTTTGCGTGCTGCAGGGAAACCCTACATGATCTTCTTTGTGCTGGTGATCTTCCTGGGCTCCTTCTACCTCATTAACCTGATCCTGGCTGTGGTAGCCATGGCTTACGACGAACAGAACCAGGCCACCATCGAAGAGGCTCAGCAGAAGGAGGAGGAGTTCCAAGCCATGCTGGACCAGCTGAAAAGGCAGCAGGAGGAGGCACAGGTAGGAAGCTTCTTCTTTTTTCCTCCCACCCCCACATTCAACTTTACATCAAGGCAGACATTTTGTTTTTGTTGGTTTGAAAATTGGAACATATGTAGAACCTATTGAGTGCTCCGATTAGTTTGTTTAGTATTCAGTAGATGCAAAGTGCTCTGACTGATTCTTTCACCGTGAGGCAGAGTTGCCTTGGAGACCCGGGGCTTTATTGTTTGATGTTTACCAGATTGCGAAATTATTTAATTAAACCCAAGTGCACAAAACACACAGCATCCTCCAAAATGTCTTTGTTTATAAAACAAAGATGGAGCCAAAATGGAAAAGATACTGCAGAGAAAATAAATTTTAAACATGTCTCTGCTTGACTCTCTAGTTTAGTATGTGTTGAAACATCAGATGACACACATTCTTAATTCAGTGGTGTGTTATCACCTGTAATACACACACTGGCGACAGACATTTAAATCCTCGTTCCTTCGCTTTGTTTGCATTGTGTTTTGAACCACAAAAAAAAAAAAAAAGATTTCTTGGAGCGAATGCTTAAATACTTGAAGAAGTGCGTGACATATTTGGCAGTGCGTTCACTTTTACAGCAGCTGAAGGCTCCGGCTTCAGTTTTATGTGGGAGCAGCTTCTGGCATTTTGTTGAGGCTCTTTCCGCGTTGTAGTAAATCAGAGGGAAAATATGTGTGGCGTTTTGTTCGATGCTGTCCAGATCCTAAGATTTTTGCCTCTCTTGTTTTTCGGAAGCAAAGAGGAACCATCGTACCCCTCCATCTGTACCAAATGTTTTGGTTTGGGTGAAAACATTCAGACGTCCATTTATAGAAAGGCGTCTGAGGCTGATTCGGCTCTTCATGCCAGGCTCTCTCCTCCGCTCTGAGACAGGCGCTGGGTCTCCATGACAACTGTCTCTGTGCTCTGATTGGCTGGCAGGTTGCCGCGGCAGCAGCCACAGAGAGCGGCGAGTACAGCGGGAGAGGAGGCCCCACCTCCGAGTCCTCCTCGGGGACGTCCAAGCTGAGCTCGAAAAGTGCCAAGGAACGACGCAACAGGCGGAAGAAGAGGAAGCAGCGCGAGGAGGAGGAGGAGAGGGGCGTGTGCGACAAGTTCCACAAGTCCATGTCCGAGGACAGCATCAAGAGGTCCAGCTTCCGCTTCTCCATTGATGCCAACCGCCTCTCTTATGAGAAAAGATGCTCCTCACCCAACCAGGTGGGTTCCAACTTTACATGGCAGATCCATGTGGATCATGGATTTAAAAGCTAATTTAATTAAACTTGACAAGTGAAAAGACAAAACCCAGCGAAGTATTCACACTCCCTGAACATTTCCATATTACAACCACAACCTTTAATTCATTTTTGCGGGATTTTGTGTTATAGATCGTAAACGATAGAATTGTAAAGTGAAGAGAAAGCGGTACATGTTTTTCCAAGTATTTACAAAAACAAATCTGAAAAGTGTGGCATGCTTTTGTTTTCACTCACCTCTTCCTCTGATTACCTGAAAGATAATCTGGTGTCAACTCCTTTGACATGAAGTGCAACAGATCATTGAATATTTCAGCAAAATCTTTCATCACATGCACATAAATGATTGCAGAAGCTAACATTAACCCTGAAACACATAGAAAAAATTTGCAGAAGGTAACGCTAAACCGCTAAACGCATAAAAAATTGTGGAAGGTAATGCTAATCGTTAAGATGAGTCTCAGTCTGTCTCACATCCTCATGTTCTTCCAGTTTACGGCTGGTTTGAGACTCAGTTTCTGATTTTGACACATATTGTTACTTTAATGTTTTCTGAATAAGATGAGTTAAGTTAAAAACATTTGTTCATTCAAGTAAAAAAAAAGGGGTGAGATTCTACAGCAGTAATGGGTTTAAAAGGCTTGAAAAATGGCTTTCATTCTGAAGTTAAACTGGCTAATAGGGAATATTAAAAATATACTACCTGAGGATTAAGGATGCAAATATTTAAATAATATTTTCTTATTTATGCTTGTGTTCCGACTTGAAAGATGTTTACAACAATTTGTTGCACAAATGGGATTTTGACTGGCCTACAAATCCCAGTAACTCCACCCTTCCTGCGTTTCTCTAGTCTCTCCTCAGCGTCCGCGGTTCCCTCTTCTCACCGCGGAGGAACAGCCGCGCCAGCCTCTTCAGCTTCCGCGGCCGAGCCCGCGACATGGGCTCCGAGAACGACTTTGCCGACGACGAGCACAGCACCTTCGAGGAGAACGACAGCCGCCGAGGGTCCCTGTTCCTGCCGCGGCGCCTGGAGCGGCGCTGCAGTGCCGTCAGCCAGACCAGCTTGGGGGCGCCACGGATCGTGCTGCCCGCCAATGGAAAGATGCACTGCTCCGTAGACTGCAACGGCGTGGTGTCGCTGGTCGGTGGGACACCTGTAACAACCTCCCCTGTAGGTCTCCTGCTGCCTGAGGTGACTTTATTGTTTTATGGGTTATAATTTTAACATTTCCCTCCTTAGCATTTGGTTTGCTCGCGTTGGTTTACTGCAACTTTTTTCTACTAATTTCCAACAGCTAAACCAGTTTTGGGCTGATTGAGATTTTCTTCTTTATTTATTAGGGAACAACAACAGATACTGAGATAAAGAAGCGCCGATCAGGATTCCTCCAGCCTTATGTCAAAGAGGACTATTTAGATGAACCAGGGGGGCGCCAGAGAGCCATGAGCGTGGCCAGTATCCTCACCAACACCATGGAAGGTCAGCGTCTTTCTGCGCTTCTCGTTTCAAGCTTACGTTTTTCACTTTTTGTTGATTGATTTTCAAAGAACACTCCTCCTTTTCCAGAGCTGGAGGAGTCGAGACAGAAGTGCCCACCCTGCTGGTATAGATTCGCCAACACCTGCCTGATTTGGGACTGTTGTCCGGCATGGCTGAAAATCAAAGAGTTTGTCAGCATGGTGGTCATGGATCCCTTCGTGGATCTCGCGATCACCATCTGCATTGTCCTCAACACTCTTTTCATGGCCATGGAGCATTACCCCATGACCGACGAGTTTGACACCCTCCTTTCAATCGGAAACCTGGTGAGTGTTTGCTACACTTAATGTCGTAAAGAATTTCATAAATCCTTTTGCCTTCCTTTCTTAATGCAGGTTTGGGTTCAGCTTTTTCTTTCTGTTCATTTTAGGTTTTCACAGGAATCTTCACGGCCGAAATGTGCTTCAAGATCATCGCCCTGGATCCCTACTATTACTTTCAGGAGGGCTGGAACATCTTTGATGGCATCATTGTCAGTCTCAGTCTTATGGAGCTTGGCTTGGCTAATGTAGAAGGCCTGTCTGTGCTCAGATCCTTCAGATTGGTAAGATTATTATTTAAATATATATATATATATATATGATTACAGGTGTCATTTAAAATTGAAAAACCGCTTTATATTTTATTCCTCATCTAATAAAATGATTAATTATAATGCGTTACTGTTACTAATCCATACTAGACGATGATCTTCCTCCCTTACATGACCTGTAATTTGTGTCTCTAAACAGCTGAGGGTCTTCAAGCTAGCCAAGTCGTGGCCCACTCTGAACATGCTGATCAAGATCATCGGTAACTCCGTGGGCGCTCTGGGCAACCTGACGCTGGTGCTGGCCATCATCGTGTTCATCTTCGCCGTGGTGGGCATGCAGCTGTTCGGCAAGAGCTACAAGGAGTGCGTGTGCAAGATTGCGGACGACTGCGAGCTGCCGCGCTGGCACATGCACGACTTCTTCCACTCCTTCCTCATCGTGTTCCGGGTG
The DNA here is from genome assembly GCA_010277075.1 of Poeciliopsis retropinna. Lineage (NCBI taxonomy): Eukaryota > Metazoa > Chordata > Actinopteri > Cyprinodontiformes > Poeciliidae > Poeciliopsis > Poeciliopsis retropinna. The sequence goes on along the minus strand of VMRM01000029.1, from coordinate 6,965,680 downwards.
CTGTGCGGAGAGTGGATCGAGACCATGTGGGACTGCATGGAGGTGGCGGGGCAGACGATGTGCATCATCGTCTTCATGATGGTCATGGTGATCGGAAACCTTGTGGTACAAACTGTTTTCTGTGCTTAAGGTTCTGGTCTCTACGGAAGAGGATTAGGGCAACACAAAGGAAAAAATAAAAACAGATTTTTTTCTCAGATATCTGACTTTTTTTTTATTAGAATTTCTTCTTTAATCTCAGAATTCAGAAAATTATCTTTTCTGATCATTTTAATCCTCTTCCGTAGGTTTTACTCTTTCTTTCGTTTCCATTATTCTTCACCTATAACTTTCCTTCCAGGTCCTAAACCTTTTCCTGGCCCTCCTCCTGAGCTCGTTCAGCGCAGACAACCTGGCGGCCACCGACGACGACAGCGAGATGAACAACCTCCAGGTCGCCGTCGGCCGCATCCAGCGGGGCATCTCCTACGTCAAAACCAAAGCGCGGCAGTTCCTCCAGAGCCTCTGCTTCGACAAAGGAAAGGGTTCCGGCCTGGCCGAAGAGAGCAAACCCCTGGACGACCTGCAAAGCAACGGAAAGGGAATCTGCATTTCCAACCACACGCCACTGGAGATCACCAAAGACCCCAGTGGGGTGTACATGATGGAGGGTAACGGGAAGCCAGGAGGGCTAGTGGTTGGGGTAGATGGGGACACTACGGCCAAATACCCAATGGAAGAATGCGACTACATGTCCTTTATCCACAACCCCAGCCTTACGGTGACCGTGCCCATCGCTGTGGGCGAGTCGGACTTTGAAAACCTGAACACAGAGGATTTCAGCAGCGACTCTTCTGACGTGGAGGGCAGCAAAGAGGTAAGACGACTGACCACGCGGCTGACGTCTCTGTCAGCTTTAGAAAATCACGTTTCTTAAAGCTTGATTAAATCGTGATGTCTCCATTATTCAACATGTAATCCAAGCGTGAATATATAAAGGTTTGCATAGAAATGGCCTTTTCAGACAATTATCTGACAGTCAAGCAGTTTGAAAATAACACAAGTGCTGACTCATGTACATGCATCATGTTGTGCTAATGGAGTCTTATCTCAAGCCTAGAATCCTGGCAGCCATGGCAGCCAAAAAGAGACTCAAATTAGTCTTTGTCCAGAATAACAGGTTTATGTTTTATCATCAAGCTGCATGACTCACTGTTTTGGAGAGGGCTGCCTTACCAGTAAGCTTTGTAAACACATATTTAAGTCTTATCTAACTGCATCATTAGAGTGATTTATGCCTTTTCTCACATTTGTCTCAATATGACCTCAAATTTCCCTGTTTCCCATAAGGATTTTATGTGACAGACCATCACAGAGTAGAGGATAATTGTGAAAAGTTAAACTGATCACATGAGGTAAAATCAGGTGGCTCTAATGGTTTTCACAATTCTGAACTGCTTTATGTTGATCTATCCCACAAAACTTGAAGATGCATAGACATTTGTGGCTGTACTGTAAGTAAAACTTCAGGAGGATCCGACACATTTTCCACTTAACCTTTTTTGCCACTGCTTGCCCTTTGTGTCGGAGCTAAAAGCCTGATTTGCTGTCGAGCGTCGTCAGGCTGACAGAGCATCGGGGACTGAGTTCCCTGGTGACGGGAATCTGTCACTGTGGGTGTGGTGCCAGTTCCCTGTGATTCAAAACAACCCAGGAGTCTATTTCTGGCCATGACACCACACGCTCCACTTATGGATCATTTGTGTGACATCACTGCTGCTTTTTACATTGTGTATGCTAAAAACAAACAAAGAAAAAGAAAAAAAGGACATATTCATGTTTTAGCAGATGTATATTTGCTTAGTGACACCAGCATGTGTTTACTGAGTATAACCAGTGAATAGATTTTGTTTCTATTTGTGTCTCTGAGATGATTAAATCTTCTAACTGTGACCTTATGGAATAGCCAGTGGCATGAGGTTATGTGCTGGCGTTGGTGTGTGTAACTCACTCTTTAACCCCCCCTCGTTTGTTATTCCAGCTGTTTCACAGACGCTCTCAAGGTTTTCAGTGAGAAGAGAATTGTAAGATCACTTTATTGCACTAACCATGAGGACTGCCTATGCCATTTACAGACAAACATATTTTTCTCATACCTTCAATGGATTGCCCATTTTCGTTCTTTGCCTGGTCTGCCCTCCGTCCCCCCAACCCCTCCACCCCCAGCCACCACCACCCCTCACCCCAACCGTCTTTGCTTTATTACCCCTCCCCTGCCCCATTTAGCAGCACACCCAATGCTGTGATCATTTTCTTTTCCCTTAATCCCCTTTCCCCTCTCATAATTAACCTCAAGGCATCAGGCTGTATTGCAGTTACAAACCATTTAATGAATGAGCACTTTTTTATATCCATTGATAGACAAACCCATCAAACATAATGTTTGCTTTTGGTTTCATTGCTTGGTTTTTGACTTGGTTTTGGGACTTGATTGGCATCCAACACTCTGAGCTTGAGAATGAAGGAAGAGAGGAGGTGGAGGAGAATGTGCAGTAGACAAGAAGGAATGGAGGAATGAATTTTGCTGCGGTTAGACAAAATTCATTTGTCTGGCTCAGACCCCATGCATACACACATTGAAAATCTGTATGTATTTACCTGTGTAACCCGAACAACAGTGGAATGATGAAAGATTCAAGTAAATTTTCATAAACAATAATTTAAAAAAAAAACTACTTTTTGCAGAGTTTCAAAAGAGATAACACAGTGCTGATTGTTATAACAGAACAGACAAGAGTATCAAGAAAAATCTCAAACAAAACATAAACAAAAAATATGTAAACACAATTTATTAGCATTTGGCTTTGATGCTTGTGTTATCCACTTTTGTCTCACTGTGATTACATCATGTTAAAAAAGGTAAACTTTCCTAAAAAAAAATAAAATACATTTTTTTAAATCTGCCAGTTTTCAGCTGTAAATGTGAGGCTAACAGCTAAAACAGATTTGTCTGTGCTGAAGGAGAAGTGGAGAGTTGGAGGGAAACACCCTTCCATAAAAACAATGCACTTGCAAGCAGCATGCTTCCATCATTCCCATGCCGTATTAGCTGGGTCCCACGGCAATCAGGGCTGCTGCACTGTCTAGGTTTACTTGTTCCAATACCCCCAACTTCAGAGACCCCCAACATGAGGCCAAAAAACACCCAAAGAAAACAGACAGGAGGCCTCATGTCACCAAAATGTCTCACAATATGCAGATGATATTAGATTGTACATTAGTTAATAACTAAAGCATTTTAGGCTTTAAAATAACATTTTTAAAAGCCTGAATATAGGAGCCACTGTTGTCGTTTTATGTGTTACCTTTACTACCACCAATGAGTGCTTGAGTCCTCTATTAGGTTCTGTGTGTTTTCTGGGTCTGCATCGGTGCTAATTCGGTAGGTCTTCCAAACAGGAAACACAAAACCAACTGCACAGCACATGCTGTGTTTCAAACAGTGCACAGTACTGGTTTTTGCTGGTAAGCTAATGTGGTTATCCGTCTACTTCAACTCAAACAGAAGAAGCTTTTTTACACTGCTTTCAAGGAATGGAAATGATGTGTTTTCATGTCACTGAGGAAAGAGTTCTGTCTCCTCATTGGAGTGGCTTTAGATTTACCAAAGAGACTTGGTAAAACTTCCCATCATGTAAGCCACGGAAACCTTTGGAATCCGTATAGCAAACAAATAAGATTTGGGATCCCTTTTTCAGTGGACATGAAAATACTTGACCCCACGTTCTGCTTGGTACTATTTCAGGCTTTGATTGATGATGCACTGGAATACTGCATGCACTCGTCCTCGAACCGAGGTCACATCAAATGTACCCACAGTGCATTTCCGTAAACCCAACCTTCTGCTTCAGCGCATAATCTAATTCAAAGCCATCTGGCAAAGCTATCGCCAAAGCCTGTCGGTACATTTGATCGATGCTGCATGCGACGATGACGATGCTAGTTTCAGAAGAGCCCAACTCTGTGAGCTATAAGAGTCTTCTCAGTAAAGGTATGCAGTGGAGAGCACATGAATGGAGAATGACCATGATTAGCAGCTCAGACGGTTGGCTCCTAAAACCAATGAACATCAATGCTCCCAAGCAGCATCGTGTGACTGTGTCCTACCGCCTTCTGCTCCGTCCATCCAGAAGCTCGATGTAGATCCCCAACCCCTCAGCTCGTCAGAGGGGAGCACAGTGGATATTCGACCCCCTGGAGACGGGGCCGAATCCGTGGAGCTGGAGCCAGAGGAGTCATTGGACCCTGAGGCCTGCTTTACAGAAGGTGAGGATGTCGGGGGATTCTAGACCGGGATTGGTGAGCACATTTTATGTCAAAGAGGAAATTGTTATAACTGCTTTAGCTTAGCTGTAGCTGAGTGACAGTGAACGCAAATGCTCAGCGAGACAGGCAAGAAATAGTCACCGCGATGGAACAGAAGATGACATTTTGTCTAAAACACCTGCAGTGAATTTGTTTTCTGTTACAAATGTCAAAAATGCACTTGCTGCTTTCCAGATCTCTTCTGTTTTTATTTTTTTACTGATTTGCCACACTTGAATGTTTCACTTAATCAAGTAGGCTTTGATATCAGACAAAGAATAAACACATAAAACTATTTTCATATGATGATTTGGATTCATTTGGGGACAGAAGTTCACAGGTCACACAGCTCTGTTGACACTCACTCCCATGTGAAGATTTCTCATGTGAAAAAGTGTTTACCCCCAATTTATCTCTATGGTTGTATCGTGACCACAAGCAGCATGGTGAATCCCAAAGGCTTTGGCACCGATTTCACAGCTGTTTTCTTCATCCAGCAATCTACGTAAAAGATCACTCACCTTACACACACACGCACGCACACACACACGTAATTCCCAGCAGAAGCCTCTTCACATGGATGGAAGAATGTTTAGATAGGAGGTAGCTTTTCACTGTCGCTCAAGATTTGTACAACTGTCTGTAGCAGATTGCTACTGAGTGAGGGAAATACAACATGAAATGTGGGGATTTTTAGATGGCTTTAGTCAGCTCGGTCAACTTGCACCTTTTCAAATGCCTGTCATCTAATTTCTCCTACTTGTCTGCAGGTTGTGTGAGCAGATTCCAGTGCTGCCAGGTCAGCGAGGAAGTGGGCTGGTTCAAGAGCTGGTGGACGCTCAGGAAAACCTGCTTTATCATTGTGGAGCACAACTGGTTTGAGTCCTTCATCATCTTTATGATCCTTCTCAGCAGTGGAGCGCTGGTGAGTGTTGAACTCTCTATTCTGGGCTGTTATTTGGCGTGTGTCTCAGATCAAGGCTTACATCCTAGAGTTTTAATCTTCCAGGCTTTCGAAGATGTTTACATTGAGCAGCGGCGGACCATCAAAACAGTGCTGGAGTACGCAGACAAGGTCTTCACTTACATCTTCATCCTGGAAATGCTGCTGAAGTGGGTGGCATACGGCTTCGTTAAGTACTTCACCAACGCCTGGTGCTGGCTTGACTTCCTCATTGTAGATGTAAGTATGTTAGACTTAATGTGGATGAATATAAAATCTGGTGTTGTGTTAAAACTTGATGCTCAACAGGATCTTAGAAGAAAGATCTGTACTTACTCTCTTAACTCTAATCACCTTCTTGAAATCTCTACCCCATTGTGGTGTGCGAACGACTCCTTCTGATCCCTCACCCTGCTTGTCTGTGACATTATCGTCTCCCAGGTGTCCTTGGTGAGCCTCGTAGCAACCGCTCTGGGCTACTCTGAGCTCAGCGCCATCAAAACTCTGAGGACACTGCGAGCCCTCCGGCCCCTGAGGGCCCTGTCTCGGTTTGAGGGCATGAGGGTAAGAACAGGAGGGACTACAGCGGCACAGAACCATATTTCTGTAACAATTGTTAGTGAGCAAACTGAAAATATGTTTCTCTTCTATTTATGTCTCTTCTTTTCTAACATACACTCCACCGTCATTTAATGTGTTTGTGACTCTATTGAGTCAGACTGACTCATAAATGTCCACTAAAATGACTTTTATCAGATATAAAACTCAACCTTTAGAGTCTGTGGGTCAATTTGACTTTTCTCCAATTTGTACCCTGTGTTGACATTTCTTCAGCTTCTATTTTCTAAATCAGACAATTTCAAACCCATTTACTTCAAATGACTCTTTGGGTTCTCTCAAACCACGGACTAATAAAACTAGTCACAATTTTTTTCAAAGGTTTTAGGGAAAGCAGTTTTTAAATCAACTACGAGTCTTTCCAGACAGCCAAGGTGAATTTGACAGATTTTAAAATTACATAATAAATTAGATTTTGAGAATTTTTAGTGACGTTTATCGAATTTAGTAACCAAATAATTCTTGACAGACTCTAAAACATGACATTTACTAACAGAACAACACACAAGAGCAGTGATTAAGTCACAACTAAACAAAACAGATTTACATTTGCATTTAAGATGACAAGACATACATTTGAAATAGAAAAAAACAACAAAAAGCTACTACTGAAAAATACGTTTTTAATGGGGGAAAGAATTGATGGATGGTTGGTATGAAAACCACTGTGGCTGATGACTCCAAAAAAAAAAAAGAGTACAAATGGACCAAAGGTCAAAATGACCAACGGCCACCTTAAGCTGGCATTTGTTGTGTCTTAGCTGAAACAAACTCAATTTAAATAAAATTAAAATAAAAACAGTTGCAGTTGGAATTCAGTAAAAATGTCAAAAATCTTGGTTTTAGACAAAATACGTATTTCCTGTTAGCGAGGCGAAGTCTTGAGTGTTAAGCTAAGCTAATATAACAACAGCTTCTGCCCACAATCATAATCTCCACAGTATTTTAATTTGTCAAATACGTTTATAACAGTGTAACTTTTCAACCCATTAACCTGTTTGCCAGACTGCTTGTTGCTGGGTTTTTGTTTTTTTTTCAGTTCGCCCACCATTTTATCACGAAACAAAGCATTCCTATCACATCATTCTGTTTCCATGTCGCAAAAGCCTTCGATCCAGTTTCTTAGCAATTGCTTGTCATCCACAAAAACCGTGCACCAAAGGGACGACGACACTGTATAATTTCTGTTCTCATTCTCATAATTTGATCTCCGTTGTGGCATCTTGTTTTCCAGGCAGAATGTTTTTAGATGGCTGGTTAGGGCGCCTGCCTGTAAGATTGCATGCCTACTGCTACTTCTGCTATACATTTCCTCTCCTTGCAATTCAACACAACTCTTCTGTATGCATGACTTTGCTCGCTCTGTCTCGATGGACTACTGTTTACTGATGTCCTCGGCCGTTGGTTTCTGATGTTGCTTGTGTTGTGCCTTTAACCTGTGTTTTTTTTCTTTGTTGTGTGTCTTTTTTTCATTTACAGTCAAACAAAATGTTGTGACTTCATCCCGCCTCTCTAAGGTTTTTTCTGTTTTGCTTTTTTACCTATCAAATGTTAAGATTTTTCACCTGCTCACCTTCTTTGTTCAAATTGTCACCTATAATTTTCCTTTGTAAATATCTGTGTGTGGGGTTAAGTGCTTTATGTGTCTATACAAAATAGGTGAGAAATAGCTTTTGATAATTTGCTAAAACTTCACATAATTTTGATGTTTGTAAGTAAAGTATATCCTCAGTGGCTCTATGAAATGCAGCAGTAAAGTTTTAAAATCAGATCAGTTTTAACTGGGCCACTACAGACGACTAAATCCAGGCATGTACTTGATCGCCTTCAGGTTGTGGTGAACGCTCTACTTGGTGCCATCCCCTCCATCATGAACGTCCTCTTGGTTTGCCTCATCTTCTGGCTGATCTTCAGCATCATGGGCGTCAACCTCTTTGCGGGGAAGTATTACCACTGCGTCAACACCACCACAGACGAGCTCTTCCCCATCAGCGTCGTCAACAACAAGACAGAGTGCCTGAATTTGGTTAACAACAGCGCTCGCTGGAAGAACGTCAAAATCAACTTTGACAACGTGGGAGCTGGTTATCTGGCTCTGCTGCAAGTGGTAAGTCTGGTTTATGATTAAGAACTGTTTTGGTTGCCTGTAAATTTATGTCAAAGTGTCCTTTGGATATAAATGACCTTATTTTTGTCTTCAACATTTATCTTATCTTCCATTCTCCTCTCTGAGTTTAAAGAAACGTAGAAGAAAAATATTATTTTCTGTGCATTGCAATGTGGTTAGGATGTTTCTTAAATTCCACGTCTGATTGGCTGAGCAGACCTGGTGACGTTTCCTCTCCCAGATGTTCCACCCGTCTTACTATTCAGAGCCCTGATTAATATCCCTTTTAAAGATTTTGGGAGCAATCAATTTTTGTGCACTGTAAACTTTGTCACTTTTGTCAAATTTGAGAGAAGTTCCTGGAAAGTTTTTATTTCTACATCCCTACATGTTTGATCTCTCTTGTTGACACATCCAACAAGAGAGATCAAATGAGATTATACCCAGATGTCTTAGATACTTTACTTTGAATACATACTTTATTTTTTCATATTACCTTTATGTAAACTCTAAAATTAGTTTATGAGTTCTTAGAGGTCAGAAAGTCTTAGATTTTGTTTTTATTCAGAAACCTCTTCCTTTGTAGAAAAAACTATTGGTAGAAATAATGTAACAAAAATGTTTTCTGTTTCCTTTTGACTCATTAAATCAGATAAGAATAGACTTATTGTCTTACTTATGAGCATAATATTAAATTGCATGAACTTAATGTGTTGGAAAGAACACACAATCTCTTTAAAACATGGAGTGAGACTGCTCCCTAAGAAGGTAGCAATGATAAAACAATGAAAGTTACCTCGTCTTGTTCTCACAATAAATACAAAAATGACTAGACTTCTCCTTTTTCTGCTTTTAGGCGACATTTAAAGGTTGGATGGACATCATGTATGCTGCTGTGGACTCTAGAAATGTAAGTCTCTTGCTGCTTGTTATGGTACTCACTAAAACATTCACATTCCACACCCCTGATAATGTTTAAAAACCAAAAATGTGTAATTTATGCCAGTGCTAAAATTCTACTCTGAAAATATGAAAAAAAGTACAACTCTTAATTCGAGTACATTTATTCATAACGGGTAAAAAAATAAAAATAATAATGTTCACTCTATTTTTTTGTAACACCAATTTTGCTTTTTACTTTTCACTATTTCTAAATATCATTTCTCATTTGTTCTTGCTTTGTAGTTGGAGGAGCAGCCTGAGTACGAAGTGAACCTGTACATGTACCTCTACTTTGTCATCTTCATCATCTTTGGCTCCTTCTTCACTCTAAATCTGTTTATTGGTGTCATCATCGACAACTTCAACCAGCAGAAAAAAAAGATAAGTTGCATTTCCTAACAGTCACAGACGGGAAAGTTGATTGAAATAGAAACAGAACTGAATTTTATCTATAAATTTGATTTGATGGATTTGGAGTTAAAGATTTCTAATTGGTTAGTATTTCAGTTCAAGGTTTAAAGGAATTGGCAAATTAATTTTGTAAAAATACAAAAAAATTTTATTGTTTGATTGTTGTGTTAAAATACAACGTAAAATCTTACCAAGTGTTTTTGTCTACTCTCCAGTGCAAATATCTTAATTCACTTGAATTAAGACAAGTGACTTTTTTGAGTGTTTGAGTTGGGTCAATAATGATTTAATAGTGATGGCAGATTATTTCACTAACAGTTAGAGTAAATGCATTGTTATAAGTAAAATAATCTACTATTGGAACTTTTTTTTTTTTTTATCAATATCAAGGAGTAATTGAACCTTAAACAAGCTGACTAAGTTACTATTAAGTTTGTTTTGTCTTAATTTAAGTTTACTAAGATATTTGCACTAGATATCTAGAGTGGATGTTGTCACTGAAAAACAGGAATTTTGTAAGATTCTTACCAAAAATCTTACAAAATTCTTGGTAAGATTTTGTGTTTTTGCAGTCCAGTTAAAATCTGATGCCACAAGTTTAATCATTCCTGACCTCTTCATCTCTACTCCTTACATTTCAGTGCTATGGTAAAACTGCTGTTCCCCACATCAGTGGGCAGAGGCAGCAATAGTTTTGAAAAGTCTGGCATTTCCGACAAGAAGCTGAAGAGCAAATTGTTGCTTACCTTACAGCGCTGGCTGCTATTAACGTCGACACGGGCGCCTTTCATTTCGCTCCGCGTTGTTGCCATTTTCGAAACGGAAGAGCAGCAGGTACCGGTGCTGCGTCACTCAGGGCCAAACACAAGCAGCATCCTCCACACAGAGCAGCCCGCGCCCCAGATTTAGCTCACAGACTCCCAGCTGTGTTCAAGAAAGACACAAACTAATGAACGGCTGCTGCACAGAGAAGGACCTGCAGCAGCCTAGGATCACTGAGGATGCATGAGTCACTGAGAAACACCCCGCATGCCCTCCAAGCATGCAGCGCCAACAGCAAATGCAGTCTGGCATTATGTCTTCTCATCCAGCCAGGACCTAACGAGAAGGACTGGCGACGCCCAAGTGGTGGGGGAGGTGAAGAGAGAGACCGGTGGAGGGCTTGCTCTGTGTCTGCTGCAGGCTGGCCAGATGACTTAACAGAGTCAGGATCAGTCAGAGGGGAGCATCCAACCCCTCAGACACGGCTTCACACAGATGGTTGACACCAGTGCTCCCTGCAGACATGCACTCGGTGAACTGCATTAGTGACAGCTCAGTTACTGCGCTGGTTGAAATGTACGCCAAATGAATATAGTGGAAAAGTATTTCCTTCTTACAAATTTTTCTTTTCTTTCATGCTTATGTGTTTTAAAGGGGCAGTATTATGTGAAATTGACTTTTTTGGGCTTTTCATCGTGTTATAATAATAATCATGCATCAAAATGTAGCTGGAGTGTTGCTCCTTTTATTCTTTAATGCATGTTTGACAAATCCTTAAATCTCTCGTGGCAACCATACAGCTGTGCAAAATGCTTGGGTGAACCTAATACCACCTTTGGACACATCTCCTCCTCAGAGCTGCAGTTTCCAGGTTTTCCACTTCAGAGAGCAACCTTCCCCCGCAACACTCCTTCAGACTAGCCAGCAGCAATTAGCAAACACCTGGGGGCATTGGGCATCTGCTGAGGTCATTATAGGAACTACTTCTTAGTGCGACACTGGAAAAAACATTGTTAAAAGAGGAACCATATTGTGATGTCTTCCTGAGTCAAAGCAAGAGTTTTTAAAGAGCCCAATTTAAACTTACATTTCTTTAAATTATATGTGATATGATTTTTTATAAGAAACAAAGATAATATAGTTACTTCATTATGCTATAAATTTGCACTATGTGCCTGGTAAAAACATAATGCTGCCCCTTGGATCAAGAAAACAGGAGTAGATACAAAGTGGAGTCCCAAAGTCCTAGAAATTCAGTATATTTTCTATTTGGATAAAAACTAAAATGTGTTATCATCATCATTTTCTGTTGATATGTGAGCCAGCTTCATCGTGACTTTCACACTTCCTTTGTTAATCTCATCCTAAAACACCACTATTACCTTCATATAGTCAACACTACTAAATTATTCATGCTTCATTTCATTATTTATACAGCTCTGTTGCTTGGCGAGAAGCAGGCATAGCTGTGAATTAGAAAGCATGAGTTAGCTTGTGGTGAGCTGATTTTCTGAACTGGCTGTGTAAACACGTTCTCCTGGAAATCCCTCAATGTGCACCGATCAGCCTGCTTAGGATCTAAACATATCTTACCTAATGCTAAACCATTAATACTCGTAACATAGTTTGCTCGACACTATTTTGTATTTCTGAAGACTATTATTAGCACAGGCTTTTAACTGATCTGGGCACAATCCACACACTTCTGGTTAGTTATTTGAAGAAAAATTGAAAACTATGTTTTACTTTCCGTCTTTGTGTCGGCCTCTCACATAAAATTCAAAGAAAACACATCGAACTTTGTGGTTGTAGCCAGAGAAATTGTGAAACATTTAAAAGTGTACAAATACTTTTGAAAGGCAAAACGGAGGACTAGCAGATGGGGTGGACACTAAGCATGGCGAATGATCTTCCAGATGGTGGACTTTCTGAAAATTTATTAGAAAATCCAACACCTTTTTAATGTATTTACTTTTAGCACACTTATATGTTTGTCCCTTTTCTACTTCGTAATGGGAAACATTAGAGAGTGAGGTTATAACCAGTTTTTTTTGTTTCTCATTTACTTTGGAGGTCAAGATATCTTCATGACAGAAGAACAGAAGAAATACTACAATGCCATGAAGAAGTTGGGTTCAAAGAAGCCACAAAAGCCAATTCCTCGGCCAACGGTGAGGCTATACTTTGCTCAGTTAGTATGAAAGGCCTGCAAATGTTGGTGTGAAAAACTAATGCTTTTGTTTTCTTTGTCCGTCTTCTTTCAGAATGCATTTCAAGGCTTTGTGTTTGACTGTGTCACAAAGCAGGCATTTGACATTGTAATCATGATCCTCATCTGCCTTAACATGGTGACGATGATGGTGGAGACGGATGACCAAACAAAGGAAATGGACAAAATCCTTTACTGGATCAACCTGGTTTTTATTGTGCTATTCACCGGGGAGTGTGCACTCAAAATGATTTCTCTGCGACACTTTTACTTCACTGTTGGCTGGAACATATTTGACTTTGTGGTAGTGATTCTTTCAATTGTAGGTAAGAGAATATTCAAATTTATTTGACTTTTTCATAGATTTTCTTTCTTTTTAAATCGCTTGGATTATTCTGATCATTTTTTCTTTTGCAGGTATGTTTTTATCCAAAGTTATTGAGAAGTACTTTGTATCCCCAACGTTGTTCCGAGTGATCCGACTCGCCCGGATAGGCCGCATCCTCCGCCTTATAAAAGGTGCCAAGGGCATCCGGACGCTCCTCTTTGCCTTGATGATGTCACTCCCTGCCTTGTTCAACATCGGCCTTCTTCTTTTCTTGGTTATGTTTATCTATGCTATCTTTGCAATGTCCAACTTTGCATATGTCAAGAGAGAGTCAGGGATCGATGACATGTTCAACTTTGAGACCTTCGGGAACAGCATGATCTGCTTGTTCCAGATCACAACGTCAGCTGGGTGGGACGGCCTGTTGGCGCCCATCCTGAACAAAAGAGAGCCAGACTGTGACAGCAAGATAGAGCACCCTGGGAACTCCTACAAAGGCAACTGTGGTAACCCTTCAGTGGGCATCTTTTTCTTCGTCAGCTACATCATCATTTGCTTTCTGATTGTGGTCAACATGTATATTGCCGTCATCCTGGAGAACTTCAGTGTGGCCACCGAGGAGAGCGCCGAACCACTAAGCGAGGACGATTTTGAGATGTTCTACGAAGTGTGGGAGCGCTTTGATCCTGACGCCACTCAGTTTGTGGAGTACAACAAGCTCTCGGACTTTGCGGATGCCCTTGATCCACCGCTTCGCATTGCCAAACCTAACATGATCCAGCTCATAGCCATGGATCTGCCAATGGTGAGTGGCGAACGCATCCACTGCCTAGACATCTTGTTCGCTTTCACCAAACGAGTTTTGGGCGAAGGTGGGGAGATGGACATGTTGCGTGGACAGATGGAGGAGCGTTTCATGGCCTCCAACCCCTCTAAAGTGTCCTACGAGCCAATTACCACTACCTTACGCCGCAAGCAGGAGGAAATGTCGGCCATAGTTATCCAGAGAGCTTTCCGGCGCTACATGATCCAACAGGCTATGAAAAAGGCCTCCGCTCTCTACAAAGAGCAGCTAAAAGAAGGCGTCCGTGACCCAGACAAGGATGTGATGGTCATCAGCAAGTTCAACGAGAACTCCACCTCAGACAAAACAGACATGACTCCGTCTACCGCCTCCCCACCCTCCTACAACAGCGTGACGAAGTCGGACAAGGACAAATACGAAAAAGAAAACAGGGAAAAGGAAAACAAAGGGAAAGACTTGAAAGACAGTAAAAAATAGACTTCTACAAAACGGAACAAACAATGCATCAGTTTATATGGGGGAAATTTGTTTACAGCTTCTAGAGGAGGTAGATAGATGTGTGCTTGTCCATTGATTGTTTGGAGATGAGGATCGCTGTGCCAGGGAGGCCTAGAACGGGAGCGCTGTTATAATAAATACAAAAATGTGGGTTCTTCCCAGAGACGGAAAATGGAAGCAAGTTATCCAGCAGACACTGCCAGAGGTTGAGTGGAACATAGTGCAGCCTCTCTGCAAAACGCTTGTGATTTTCCTTTTGGTTGTTGTTACTATCTGACACTTGAGTGTACTGTTAATTTGTCTGTAGCTAGTGCTGCTGCTACTTCTATAAATCCAGTGTCTTGAATTGAAAAATTGCTGTATCACTTAACAGGTTCTCTGCATTGTCTTTTGTTTCAGTTCAGGATTTTCTTTTTTTAATGAAAAAGAATGTTTTCTACTTTATTTTTGAGAATGTCTCCACTGCTTTCACTCACGTACAATCACCAAGGGCAGAAAAAGTCGATGCTGGAAACTATAACTGTCTGAAACTCGCACAGTGCAGGGTCAGTACCAAAATGCTCTTGGCTCTTACAGTATGTGAAACTGGAACATACCGATGAAGTGCAATGAGTGAATAACTGGTAATCACTGGTGTCCCATTGGTGACTGCTGAAATCACTGTCTAATGCCATGTTCCAGTTTCAGTAGAAAAATCCCTCTCTAAAAACAGAGAAGTTGAATGTATGCAATCTGGAGGAAAAAGACACAATTAAAGAAACTTGGGAAATATTCTTGGTTGCTTTTTTGCCAAGATTTTGATGATACAATTGGCACCACTCTTGTGCCTAGGCTAGACTCTGTTTCTAGGTAAGCTATGTCCAGGAGTGTTCCCATCTGACGTCTGTCTGGCAGAATCCAACCTAAATCAGACTGTTGATCTGATCAGAGTGCCTGTTTTTAATCTAAATGTAAAAAAAACAACCTAAACAAGTCTTTATGTCAAACTATGTGTCTGTCCTTAACAGTAGGTGTTGATATTCATACACCAAAATGTTTTTTTTTCTTCTTTTTGTGTCCTTTAGTTTTGTAATGGTTTAAACTATGGATTGTTTTGAGCCATTCTAAACTCACCGCAATAATGGATTCCCTTCATTAGCATATCTGCTTTATGGAAACTGTCAGTTGGATCATATTTTCATACTTTGAGATTGTCAAAAGGTTCAGTGCTGAATGTTTAACACTTCTCATCATCGGTGTTGTTGTTGTAGTTGTGTAGAGAAAAAGAAGAAGACCACCATCCACTTTTTTAAACAGTAAAAAGATACTTTCTAAGAACTGCTAGCTATTTAGCAAGCTAACCAGCTTGCTATTTAGCTAATAGCTTGCTATTTAGCAAGCTAACCAGCTTGCTATTTAGCTAATAGCTTGCTATTTAGCAAGCTGGTTAGCTTGCTATTTAGCAAGCTAGTTGCTAGTACTAGCTACCTTATCGGCAGTATGTACTGCTGATAAATGTTTTGTGGCGTTGTTTAGTATTCGTGTTTCAGACTGTGGCTGCAATCAAGAATTTTGTCAAATATAAGGCTCGACCACTTGTGGATATATTTTTAATGAGTGGCAGGTACCCTGACAAATGTTGCTATTGTCATGAGCATAAGTGCATATCTTGTTGTTTATATTACCATCCAAACTCAATTTCATCATAAAAAAATCATAAAGGAGATCATTTTGTCTTCTGACTAAGCAAAGTGTGAATGCGGTTGAAAGATAAAGGGGAGAAATAGAGAATATATCAAACACATGCATGGATGACTAAATGTGTGGGAACATTTATGGATTCGTTTGGACCACATTAAATGGGTCGATATATTATTTACTGAAGTCAAATAGCTATAATTCCCTACATTAGAGTATAAGTAGATTCTTGGTTGTTCAAGTGGATACCGAATGTACCCCTGGTGGGCACAGATTGGTATTACATATTAAAGACCAATGGTGCAAAAAAGTTAAAGGCAAACTGACCAATAGCAGCTGAGCTGTGTTCTCTGAAGATTAACTTAGTAAAAAAGTCTTGCTTATTTCAAGCATTGACCTTGGTTAAAGCTGCTAGAGTTAGCTAGGAACGTGGTCCATTCCTTGTTATGCTATTTCGGAACCATGCCATCCCTTCTTCCATTTTGTACCCTTCAACAAATACGCTTAATCCATTGTGTAGTCATTTATTTTTCTTTCTGCTTAGATATTTTTAAATAATTACAAATTATAATTGTGGTAAAGTACAAATATGACAACTAATTTATTTTAAATGCATATTAATTTCTCAAGATTTTGTATCACTCTTCCATTGATTTTGGTTTTGGAGACTCTTTGCCTACTCTTAGAAAATATAAGAGAATATAAACCAACACAGTCCCGATTTCCTGACAGTAGACTCTGTAAATGATATGTATGTAAATGATAAAATGTTTCTTTAAATACTCGATTGCCAAAGCAGCTAATTAAAACAATTGATGTGAGACACCTGCTCTTTCACGGCTCGTTTTGTACCTGGAAAAAAAAAGTTGGGTACAAAACGGCAAACTCGTGAAAGCAGCCCAGCACCTGATGAAGCTGAGATGCAATTTTCTGTTCATAAAAGAATGGGTCTTCCTAATTTAGTTTGCACATCTTGTTGACAGAGATTTGGCTTTTCTTTTGGCACCATCTCATATGTTGGCAAGAAATACTGAAACTAGACCTCTCAGCAATAGGTGGATGCAACTCGTGCCAGATGCATTGATCAGACCTTGATGGATAATAGCTATGTACTTCAAAGTAGAACATATTTAGTTGTTTTCCCTACAAAAGGTTCCACTGAGTGCCATTGCAGGAGTGGTATTAATATCCTCATCTATCTCTTGGCAGCAAAGTTAAGCGAATTTCCCAAAAAAATCTTGTCTTTTAAGGCAACACTCCGACCTACTTGTTCACCTGCTGTCGTGTTGCATTCACTGTGCTCCCATTTATCCCCCACACCCCCTTGCTCCCACATCCCACAGAGCTCCTGTAAACAAAATGTCTTTAAGAAACAAACTATACGAAGAAAAAAAAGAGAGAGATGTCTTTCTACCTGCTTTCAAGCTAGAACGTGACAATATATCACAATTAAAAGCTGTAATATCACAAAATGTTTGTACGCCACTCATGTTGTTTCAATTGAGAAAGCGAATGGTCTTTTTTAATGTGGTGGTTCGGTTTGTAAATATTAGCTATTTGGGCCCACAGTATGCATCACACTTACATTTGATGTAAGAGCACTTTTTAATTCTCACTGCTATGTAATTCCATGCTTGGCTGTCGTACATATTTGTTTCGGCAAGGATGTCACCGTCTGTCTCTTATTTGAGCGAGTGTGTTTGTGTGCCACCGGGCCCTGATGGTCGCTTCTGTTCTGCCGATTATAGATAACATTTTTCATGTAGATATGAGTGCATTTTTCACGTCTTCACATTTCATTTCTGATTTCTTTTTTTATAAGATGATTTTTTTTTTCTTTCCTTTTCCTGCACTGTAACACCTGATGAAACATATGTTTGGTCCCCCATGTCTGTAGAAGCAATCCGTAGCCATCTCTCATTGCGCTTGTAGTGTTTTAGTGAACTGCATGCAGGAAGTGACTGCTCCCCGCTCACATGATGATATCGTTTTCAAGCCAAAAGAATAAAGAACATATTTTTTGTAAATCCTTGTTTTATTTATTTATTTTTTCCCTTCTTCCTTTTTTAATTTCCCACATCACGTTTGAGTTCGTCGGCGTCCTGGAGCGTGATGAAACGCGATTGCTTTAGAGGTCAGTCAGGGTCATTCATGTGATTCAATCTCATGTTGCACCTATGTATCGATTTTGCAAAATGTGACTATTTTTATTTATTTATTTATTTTTTGTTATAACCAAAGATGTGGCAACAAAACACAAAATCCAGAATTCCAAAATAAAACCGATTTTGGAAAACCTATTGTGCATGCCAGACGCATTCATTTGATGGAGAGAGCGGTGACGGAAGGAGGTAAGAGGGCATTTTGTGATAGGCCAACAAAATTTAGGTGTGACATTTTTTACATCGAGGTGAGACTTCTACATCGCAATTTTGCTTTGCTTCTCATAAAACACCTCTGTGGCCTGCGATTTTAACTTGACAAAACATGAAAATATTTGTTGTTTGAGTACTTTTGCAAGGCACTATGGGTGACTATGTGACTGCTTTTTCGGCATGAAGATATTGTGGAGGATGTAGACGTCCGGGAGTGTGAAAGTAGGTCAATCAGCACTGCCAGAGGGTGAGATTTGTGAGATTCTTTAATCAAATCAGGGATTTAGATTAAGATGGAGATGTTACCTCGATCTTCATTTCTGTTTCTTATTAGAATGATCAGATTTCTAGGAAGATAAATCATCTTGAGAAAGACTCGTACAGATGTTGATGGTGAAGGAGAAGCTGCTTGTTGGAACAGGCAGGAAGGAGACGGGGACAAAAAAGCTGAGACAAACCCCCCACCCTGAAGCTCCCTTCAAACGCTTCTGCCTCTGCGTCTTCTCCCTTCCTGTTGCCTAGCGACCCAACATCACAGCTCTGCTGCCTGTGATTGATCAGCAGCCTGCCTACCCATAATACCTTGCAAACAAAAAGGCAAACAGGCGCTCCCTTCTTTCCCTTTCAAACGCACAAGCACACCTTACTGGATGTGCATTATATGCGGTCAGATGGCTTCATGTTCCTAATAAAATCCATTGTAAGCTATGCCATTGTTGGAGGATCACATAGCTGGTTTTTCTTTACATTATTTGCTCATATTGTGCACATCACCTGCTGTTATTCTCTTACTATTGTGTGCTTTATACAATGAACTATAAATAAATAAAGTGCTTTACAAACAAGCTACTCAAACAAGCCTCACCCATAGGATCCATATGACTGTGGTTAGCTCATCAGTGCACCCTAGAGGCTCCTAGGCGTAACAACATCCAATCACAGGCACACAGAAAGATCACTTCAAGGATCCTTGCGTTGTGTCTGTGTTTGTGTCACAGTCAGTTGGATGTTCTTGAAAATGTGACTTAGAAACAGTGCAATGAAGAAATACACCTAAGTCAAGAAGAATGACTGACAAAGAACCAACTCGTGTTTAATGACGTCAACGACAACCAACAGGAAGTTGGTTCTTTAGGAGTGAGACGCCATCTGCTGGATGAAAATGAGAAAATCACGTTGTTTTTTTGTTGTTTTTTTTGTTCATCCCATGAATAATACTTGATACATTTTAGAGCAAACTTCCATTTTGTCAGGTATAATTAACACCAAAGCCACCAGTTAAATATGATTTCAGTAACTGTTGAAAAATATGTCGATCTAAACACGTATGCGCACTCATGGGAACCGGCGCAATGTTGTAGTATTTGGTTTGTTCGAGGCGCACTCAAACGCAGCAAAGTACATTGGCTATCCAGTTTATCTCGACGTCGCCAAAAATGAGCTCTTATCGAATTGCGCTTAATTGTAATTCAAGTACAAGTAAAGTACCCATCCAAGAATTAAGTAACAGACAAAGATACAAAGGTATAGTGCACATTCTGATAGTTTAAAAACTAAAATAATAATAATAATAATAATAATAATAATAATAATAATAATAATAATAATAATAATAAAAACCTGTTAACTTATGTGCCAAATTCAAGCAGAAATAGCCATTTTCTAGTTATATTTTTCCCCATTTAAAACTTGAATTCTTTCTTACAAACTTACAGGAGTAATGTACGCAATATTGTATTCAAATCTTTGTGATAGTAAGAAAAAAAATCAGTAATATTTACTGCAGTTCTTAACGCAGTAATTTAGTTAGGCTAAATTAGCTTAGCTTACAGTAACTAAGCTAATGTAGCTTACCTTCTGTAGCTTTTGTCTGCAAGCTAAAATGGACATATATGTAGCCTATGTGTATGTAAATATACAGTCAACAGGACTTTTTTATTCATGTGAAGAGTTTGTATGTCCTATACAAAGCTAGTGAAACACTCATTGCATGTGTAGATGAATTTCAGGCTGGAAAGCTCCTCCATGGTGGATGCACTCATGTTCACTGAGCAGTAAACTAAATTTTATCCTCATAGTTTGCTTCTTTGTCTCATACGGGTCGATGTTGACAGCAGCCATTTTATTCATGTATCTTTCTCGGACATTTGTCAAAGACTGTCCACATTTTCTTCTTGTTGGAACTCTCGAAGCCATTCACCGATATGCACTGCGCATGCGCTTGACTATGGCGCGACTCGATTCCGGTTCAGACTTGTGGGAATGTAGCAAACAAAACTCCACACCTGCTTCTCTCAGACGGTAATGTGCTATCAAAGCTCCTCAAGTTTTACTTTCTATCAACACTGGTTGCTTCTTTCTGTGCCATTGTTATCCGTCTCTCTCTTTTTTTTAAGGTTTATTTTGAGACTAAAAGTTCCGCCCAACGTTTCTTCAGGTTATTTGCCGATAGTTTATCTACCTGGATACAGCTCTGTGGACTGAAGAATGGACGTACAACCTAGGGCAAACGCTTATTCCACAACGTGTAAGAGCCTCTGAAGCTATTATACCACATTGTCTAACCATGTTATTACGTTTTTCTAATCTTTCACTCGTGTAAAACATGACCCGGATTATAGGTGACCATGGAGACAGAACGTTGGTGCGCGCAGACTCACACAGGAATGAATCGGACAGCTGTCAGCAACGGTACATAACCTGGAGTGGTAAGGCTGACGTATTTTTTTTCAAAAGCAATATATATACATTTAATTAAATGACAACTATCTTTAAAACTAGTGTTGACAGGGGTCCACCGACAACCACTTTTAACACCATTATTCCTGTGGCTATTACGCATTTAAGAGTAATAGCCATAGGAATTGGCTATTACTGTGACTATTTATAGCTAGCTTATTACTAAAAGCTAGTTAAGCTATAAACTATCTTTTACAACTAAAAGACAGTTATAGCTTTTAGTTATAATCAGCTATAACTAAAAGCAAAACTATATCAGAAAACATCAAGACTGTGTTTAGTTAAGAGCTAATAATATGGATCAACTGTGAGATGTTTATGCAGCATCTTTGAATATTTATTGTTTTTCAGTTAATAACTAGGTCAAAAATTGCTTAAATGAGTTCTTTGTGCAACTTTGATTCATATGTGTGCAGTTGTTTACACTTCTGTCAATTACATTCTGGAAATCTCAGAATGCTGATAGCCTAAAAAATATGCATTCATACCTTGTTGTTGGTAAACATGTAAAAGTTAGTGTGATATAAACTTTGCTTAAACACCTTGCTCAAACACTTCATATGTAACTTAACTAATTTACAGCAAAAACCTGACTAGCACCTTAGCTATGTCGTACAGAAGGATGCTAGCATGGTAACGGACCTAAGAAGATGATGCTCAACATCAAGATCTTGATTTTTGAAAGTATAAACTTGGAATTAGTTCACTTTCAAGTGGTTGTCTTGTTGCAAACTGGGATTTGCTAAATGTTGTGCCTAATCACAAAGCTATCTCCTTTCAGCAGTTGATAACAAGGTATTTGTTTTAGCTTTTATACATTTAAACATGTGAAGAATATTCTCAGAAATAGATGCCGATTAAATTTCTGCAATGTTTTAACCTTCTACACGTGTGGCAGCCATGTTGGATAATTTTTTTAGGCCATGATCGGTGACAAACCTTTGGTTTTACTTGAATTATCATATTTGGACTGTAGTTTTTATTACCTTTAAAGAGATTTGAGCCATGTTGGGCTGAGAGGTGGTCCACTGTTCAAAAGTCTGATGAACCAAACAAAAACCATAAAAAAAAATATCACAAATTCACTAAATCCTTCACCCATTTTGAAGCTGCGCATTGCCGTATCCACATATCTGGTACCTGACCACTGCAACCCAATTTTCTCTAAGGTGTGCAGGTACAAACTGATGAAGGAGGAAAGTGCTAATGACTGTATTAGCATTCTCGCTACAAAAGAACTTTAAATTACTTTTATAAATAGAATGACCCTAAAATTCACCCTGCTACGTCTGTTTTTAAATCACCTTTCAGGAAGCAAAGGACATGGCTGAATAAAGCCAGTTTGGACAGGTTTTAGGAGAGAAGAACATGAGTTAAAATAAATTAAAGCAATATCGTTGGAAAACGAGGACACTTTAATGATGGTGTCCTTCATTAAAGTGTATCTTCTGGGAAGCTATAGTACCTCCCAGAAGTGTTTTTAATGGGAACCCTTTTCATATTTTGTCACCTTTACACCACAGCTTTAATGTATTTTACTGTGGTTTTATGTGAAGTCTCTAGATTCATTTTCTGAGACAAAATATGAAAAAGCTCAACTTGTGCAAATACTTTCGCAAAGCACTGCAAAGTTCTCGACCGGACCATTGACTGGTGTGTGTCTTTACAATAGAGTTGTGTTTTTCACCTGCAACAGATGTTTAATCATACAGAATGTACACACTGAGGAACATCTCCAGTAAACTGAACACATGCGATACAGATAAGCACTGCAGAAACATTGGCAGCAACAGTAGCACAACAGAAAATACTGAACCAATACAAGCACCTCAAAATCCGGTTCTGATTCGTCACAGATGCAGACACAACCGGAAAACATGCAGCAAACACGTCGCAAACGGAGCCGAAACGGTAAAACATAGAGTGCAAATACAAAGTAGCAGACCTAACCACTGTGTTATTGTTTTATTCTCCATGTTTGTCATATTACACAATCTTAAATGAGTTTGAGGACAACCTAGATTGACTCAACTCCTGGTGCATTCTGGGTTGAAATGAGTGACCGTCCCTCAAAGTGCACTTGTCAATGATACTGCAAACTTCTATAGGTACTTAGCTGTGAAAAAGGCTTTGCCTTTTTACCCTTTTTATCGTTTTTTTTTTTTTTTTAATTTAGTCAAACTAAACAGATCAATGATGTCCAAATCTTTGACAAACCAGGTAAAAATTGAACTACTGGCGTGTCAAAATTCGTTAAATTTAAAATGCAAAATATAGTTAGACTGTTTTTAGTTTGTTTGTTTTTACAAAACTTGTATGTCTTTAAATATCCAAATATAATAAGGCTTCAGTCTGTTGCCTTATTAAAAGAAGAACAGCCATTTCCCCATTTTTTTGTGTCAAATACAATTTTTACCATTGTTGACATGTTGTCACGGGCCAAACAAAATCACTTCCAGGGCCAAAAATGGCCCACGGCCCACACTTTGGACATCCCTATGTTAGACTATCCAATAAATATTGATATCAGAAATCCTGAGTAAGTACAAAATGCAGCCTATTTCAAAATGGGCTATTAAGTCATAACCTTAAGATCTAATCACAGAAAAAATACTTTAATATATTTTTTAATACTTTCTATTGTCACTTTTCTTGTTATTGCAAGAAGTACCAGATAAAATTATAATGAAAGGTTCATATTTCCAGATCCCTGCTGCAATATCCAGATGTTCTGTGGCTACTTGAATAAATTAGCTGAGTTTTCAATAACTATAAATTGCGCAATTTGAATATACAAAAATAAATGTATTTAATGGAAAAACGGCAATTTCGAAGAAAAAAAAAACCCAACTGTTTTTGAAAAAAAGTTTTGCACTGTGGTTTTTCAGCCGTATCGAAATAAATGTATTTCGCAAAATTGCAACAGAAACACTTCTTTCTCATCACTCGAGTCTCAGGATCACCAACCAGATGCTACTACTGGCAGAAACGATAAAGGAATCAACAGGAAGTGATAGGAGGAGAATGTTTGGATTAGTTTTTTTTTCAGCCAGTGCAGCTGGCGCCATTGCTGAATTACGCATTTACTTCATGGAGCTGTCACTGCCATGACTTATTGCGTAAACAAGCTTATTTACACATTGTTTTCATTTAATTTGATATTTAATGAAAACACCACAATTGTGAAGTTGTGTCTTTTCGACATTAGCGAAATGGAGACAGAGATTTGCACACATTTGTCATGGAAACGTCTCCTGTGCTGATGTGTTTTGGAGTAATTTCAGCAATGAAGTTCAAGAGTGATTAGTGACTCATTGGACAGTTTCTTTCCGTGACGTCATCATTGAGAACTGCATTTTGTATTTACTCAGGTTTGTTACTAATTAGTTTGATCTTGAAGCATGTACATGCGACAAAAAAAAAAAAAAAAAAAGTAAAAATTGAACAAAATCTGTAAAGGAGTGGGTGGAACATACTTTCACTTCCTCTCTAAAGAACGCCAACAATCCATGTCAGTCTTTCCTCATCAGGCGTTCTCTGAGGCCGCTGTGTGGCTGAGGTCTCCACACATTGGCGGCAGCGGCGGCGGCTCTCGCTCAGCCTGTGATTCAGCACAGTCTGGGTTTTTGCAGAGGCCTGGGCCGAGCTCGGAGAAGCGGTTCTGCGGCTCGGCACCCATTTCGGACTCCAGCGCGGATTCGACCGAGGGGAGTATGGGCGTGGCAGCGTTCAGGGTCTCGCCAAGGAAGGCGGGCGTGTCGCTCGCCGAGCCGTCCAGCTGGTAGGGCTGCAGGGAGGGGGCGCTGTGGAACGGGCCGCTGAGGCCGAGAGGGCTGTTGGTGTAACTCAGAACAGAGGGGAGGGGGACAGAGTACGAGGGAGGATTCAGTCCGTGCAATGAACATTCCCAGTCTTCCTCCTCATCATCTTCTTCATCCTCTTCCTCATCTTCTTCGTCCTCCTCATCTTCCTCTTCATCCTCGTCGTCTTCCTCTGCGTCCTCCGGGTCGAGAGTTTCTAGACTGTGCGTGCTGCAGTCCGATAGCCCGCTGCAAACGCTGCTGCCGTCCTCGTCATAAGCCTCGTCTTCCTCCTCTTCGTCGTCGTCGTCTTCGTCCTCGTCCTCCTCTCCCTCCTCGTTCTCGTCTAGTTGCGAATCGGAGTCACCCGTGCTCTGGAGATGCATGATGGGATTGTTCATCTTCAGAGACTGAGGGTTATGCTGCTGCTGCTGCTGGATCAAGGTGGTGTTGCCGTGGTAACCGTTGCCACTGGTTACAAGCTGCTGCTCTGTCTGCTGGTACTGCTCCTCGCGGCTCTTCTCCAGCTCCAGCTTCATGATGGTGTGCAGAAAGTGGGTGCGCACGCGGACCGGGTTGAATTCCAGCCGCCCAGCGCCGTTGCTGCAGCCGTCCTTGGTGCAGCCGCAGGGGAAGGACATGCGGTCCACCTGGAGGGAGGAGGTGTAGGGGGGGAGGGAACATCACACACAGGAGAGGCAGCTGCCAATCAGAGCCAGGCATGAGTTGGGTAGAAGTTTAAAATCTGCTGTGAAATCTGCCTGATTTGTCCAATGTTTTAGATTTGCGGCCATTCTGAAGGAAATTTTGAAGGAAAGAATAATTTTAATCTTTTTTAAACAGAAGAAAAAAACCCCCGTCCAAACACGTTTGGAGTGATTTTTATTCAGTTGACATTTTTAAAAATGGCAGATTAATCATCTACATAAAGTCTGTTCCACAAATCTCTCTCTTCATGTGACCTTGGTCATCGTCTATATTTGAGATAATAACTGACAATCCTATAAATGCTTTAAAAATGCAAATAGAGATATTTTAAAGTGCTTTAAAAGAGCTCTGTTTTAATTATCCATTTCAGGTTTATTCAGTGTATTCGATATCTAACTCCATGTGACTAAATATAGTCCAGATTCATGAAAAAATTCAGAAATAGCTCTTTAGCAATTAAGGGAAGCTTTGAAGCAGATGCTAATTTTACTTTTTTAGCCTAGCCATGAGAGGTTAGCCTGTCACTGAGTTTAAATCTTTTAGGTCACTCTTTTTTCTTTTTTTTTTCTGCCAAGAATCCAAAATGTTGCCGCAAAAATGACATAAAGTAGTGGAGAAAGTAGTCGAGAGAGCAATGTTTCTTACCACGTGTGTGAATTTAGCATAGCATTGACTCAAATACTACCTTACTTACTTCCAAATAAGAGTCTCAAACACAGTGTGATAACTCATCTTGCTAACACCTGTGCACTAATTACAAGACACTACCTTGATATTATCAGAGGTAAAGTTCTGTTTGTAACTAGAATTGTTCATTTCCAGCTAGAATTACATTGTTTTATCGAGTTCCTGAGAACACAATGCTAACAAAGGAATCTCAGAGGCAGATACGGATCAGCTTAGTTTGTATTTTGAAAAAAAAAAAAGTATTGTAATTGCAGTTATAATGAAAACATGACATACGAAAGTCCTTGACTTAATAAATATCTAAGCATTGATCACTTAAACCAAATTTTGCTTTAGTATCTATGGAACATTTAAACTAGTCTTTGTTTAAATGTATTTTCACCCAGTAGTTGTTCACTGGGATTCTCCAGTTATGTCAGTTTGTTACTCAGGAATCCTTTAATTATTGAAAATAAAAAAAAAGTGGATACTTAGTTTTCCAAAAAAGAAAACTCCTGATACTAAGAGATCATTTTATATTCGATGTGTTTTCATACACAGACAGACATTTACAAAACTTTAGTATTATAGATGTGCCTCACCACATTTCCATTTACCTGGCACTTAATGCCGGCCAGGCTGCAAGCACAGGTCTCTGGGTCACATATCCCTCGGCAGCGACACCCACACTCCTCTCTAGACATTCTCAGGGCGCGCAGCTCGTGCTTCTCCTCCACATCGATGCGGCGAACCCCAGAGGCACGGAGCAACGCGCGCCGCCTCCTGGTGGTGAGGGGCTGGAGGAAAAAGTAGTCGTCCACCTCCGTGTTGTCCACATCCAGGTCATCTTCTGAGATGTCGTCGAGCGTCAGACTATCGGCCTCCATGGAGGACACCGTGCCGTTCTTGGTTAGCTGAAGAGACGGAACCAAGAATGTTACACGTATTTAAATTTGAAACCTGGCGATGGGTTGCTCCACCGACTTTGAGTTTAATGGCGTTGAGTTTCTCCTCTTTGAGATGATCCCTCAGCATGTTCCGATGGCTCCGTTTCTGCTCCATGGCAAACTCCCTGAGGGTGAAGCGCTTCACCCCGCTGTGACGCGGTGACATCCCCAGGGTGCTGCCACCCTGCGTCGGCACGCTGGTGAAGCCCTGGCGCCGACTGAAATAATATACTGTGACGCTCTCAAAGTGCACATTACGTCCCCGCAGTCGCTTTGACTGCCGCTGGACAGAGGCTAATGGTAAGACATAGAAGAGGGAGACACAAGCCAATGATAAAGCTGAAGCAGTGGCTACGCTTAATTAGGAGACACAAAACATGTTTTTAAAGGGTATTACAACATTACATACATGCACTATATATTGTATCTATAGTGCTGTGATATCTGTACAGAAATATTTTCCATTTGTTGCGAATGAATCTTACTGCAGTGTAGTAACGTCCCAAATTCTGTGAAATTGTTTTGTAACCTGTCTTTTCAAATGGCTTGAGGTCATCGACCCTCTCATCTGTCTCATCTGAATTTTCTTTAAAGGTTGGGGTCTCATCTTTTTACCCTGTGCGTGGTTCCAGGGGGACCCTGCATTTTTTTTTGTGGTTTCAGGAACTGACTGTGACAGGACGCCTCTATCTCTTCCCCATTGTCCGAACATAACACCGGTTCTTGTTATGTTGGAGAGCCTTTTCTTTTTAGTAAATGAAAGTATTATGTGAAAAATCTCAAACATTAATGTGTGGCAAAAACGGGAAAAGCAGAAAATCTTTAACAGGAGAAATACTAAAACATTTTCTATGAAGCCACAGATAAAGCTTAAAATACTTTGAATGAAATGCCAGACAAATTACCAAAAGAACAAAGTTTGTTGGCACAAAGCAAGGTAGCATTTCCCTCGCCCCACTTGTTGCTGTCAGTCAGATGACCAACTAATGATAATAAATGGAAGTATGTCTGGTTGCAAAAAAACAATAACAGTCATTGTTTTGAAAGTAAAGAATCACAATCAACATCACCTTAATTTTGATCATTTTGTTGTATTTTCTTCATGGGCAAACCATCGCTTTACATGTTTGTTTAAAGTCTCAAAGTTAAAATATTAAATACATAATAATTCTAGCTTAAGTAGAAATAACTAGGACGAGTAAGTTGAGCTTGAGCAGATGTACGCTAAGTATATTTGTAGAAAGTAGTCAATTAAAAAAAAAAAAACTATAAACTATTTTACTTCCACTTCATAATTGTTCACTTCCTTAACAGTATCCTACAGATGTACTGCGCTGTTAAAGCTCATTCTCTTTGCCTCCTAAATTCTTACAACCCTTACCAATCAGGTTAATAAAACAAGAAAGGTTTGTTGGTGAGATCTTACGATCTAGAATGCTGGAGGGGACCGAATTATTAAGACTATCGCTGCTGTTGCCGCTGTCGCTGCAGGAAACCTCGTCATCTTCTGAGCCCTGCAGAGACAAATAAGAGGAGGGTTCCTCTTCAAGCTTTCTCTTCAGGATCCCGCTCATCCTGCAGCAGGTCCCGCTGGTCACACCTGTGCGACAGACACATTGACAAAAAACAGATTGACGAGACTTCACAACTTTTTTCAAAAACCGATTTAACTTTTTAATTTGTTGAAAGCTTTCAGACAGAATACTGGAATAATTTGATTGCTCTTTTAGCTTAAAATCAAGCATATGTCTTTGAAAACAAGCTACCCATCAATCTAGCTAGCGTGTTGCTTGCAAATGGTTGAAACCAACTTTGTGTCCTTTTGTTAAATGTTTTGTTTGTTTTAGTACACAACTTTATATCTTCATCACTGTCTCAAGGCAGCTTTGTTGAGTCACACAAATCCAACAACTCAGGTAGCAATAGGCTAGCAAATGTAGCATTGCATTAGCTGCGAAAAGAGACCAATTTTATGGTTTAAAGCTACAAAAGAGCATAATGTGGTCACGAATGGTGAATATTTGACTACATTATTTTCAAAAAGCATACAGTTTTTGCTTTGGACAATAAAAACTCTTAATTTTGTTTTGTATAGTCTAGTTAATAAGTTTGACTATGACCCAGACCTTAAAGTACAATATAGCTACCACGCACTGATAGTTGCAGCTCTAACATCTTTATTTGCACACACTGTACATCCTCAGTTGCTGAACTATTTGCTCAGCATCTAAAGGCATATTTGTTTGAGATATGGCATCATTATTGGCATGTTTTGCTAATAGTAATTAGTCTGTTAAACCGGGACGACAGAAACCTTTCCTGGCCTTCTGACTCGCATTTGAAGTATTTCGATATTTCAAAATTAAGGAAAAGGAAATGCACCGTAATCCAGTCTAATAATAAAATGCCTTTTTGTTTACCTGTTGTATAACTGTGATGAATTCAAACTTGTTGTGGCATATAGATGTGGCATGTGATGGCTCTACATCTAAATTTTGGAGTTTCCAAAACATAAACAAACTTTGTCTTAACTACCAGTCCATCAAAAGTAATTAGTAAGGTAAATGTTCTGAATTAAGCATGACAGAATTATGTCCATACAAAGCCTTGCAAATATATTCATAAAACTTCAACCTTTTTCCAGATTTTGTTGTGGGCAAGTTCTGATAATTGCAGAAAAAGTATATTTGTATTCATTTCCCCATGGTCATTATTTTTGTCGGAACCAACTTCTGAAATTGCAGCATCGAGTCTTGCAGCATGTTCTTCTAGCACATTTCCAAGTTTTAAAGACTGACATTTCTTTGCTGATTCTTTTTCGATGCGGGATCCACACACCATGTTGCAGCCACTGCCTTGTTTCATTCTGTGTTGTGCTTAAGGTAATATGGAACGTTTTGCCTTTACTTTCAAGGCAACCAACACAAATTTACACCACAGAAGCGATCAGACAAATAATGGCCATCATATTTGCATTCTAAAAACTATTTCTGTTATTTCACCTCTTCACTATCCACAAATGAACCAGAAAAGTACTGAAAACCAGTCATTGTACTTCAATTTAACATTCTATTTTCTATTGGTCTACCACTTGAAATCTCAGTGAAATATGTTGAAGTTACAGAAGAACAGAGTTTATTCATGTACTGACTTTATAAATGGGTCTTCCACTAATAGACGTCGAGTGTTCTTGGGTGACCTTGCCTGTTTGTGATGCCTTGCAAATAGAAAACAAGTCATGTCAAAGATGCAATGATCTTACCTAGATTTGGGCAAACCAGATGTCATCCTATTCTATGTTGATGAGCAATGAAACAGCAGTTCTCGATGCAGTCAGCTGTTGGGCGTAAAAAAGGGGCCTCTTTAGGGGAATCCTCGTCAACTTTTTGTTTGTTTTTATTTCCAATCAAAATCAGTTATTCAGTAGAGACATTGGGCTGGTTGAGGATTACATCACATGCAGCAGGACTGAATGATGAGCCAAGGTTTTCCTCTTGGACCGGCTTTGTCTCCCTCCTACAGTGTTATACAATTTTCTTTATCAGTGCAAAGTCCCTGCGCTTCCTGTTTTCGAAGGCACAAGAAAACGAAAGGGCACGACGGCGTCGTAGATAAATCAGCGATGAGTGTTGTATGTTTAAAACCTTCCAACCCCATCCATGCGCCCGTTTTAGCCCAAAATCCCTCATTGAGTGAGCGCCGTTACTTTCTGATGCCCGCATGCACGCACAGCCTCTCACTACTCATTCATGTCCTCATCCCAAACACTGACATGAGATTTTCTCATTGACAAATGGAAGTCAGTGCCACCGTGTGACGTAAGTGAACCTCCCGGAGGCCAAGCTGGTTCGGCTCCCCGCTGCTCTGACCGTCTTCACTGACCTGTTTCCGTCTCTTGCTTCTGGTTTCCCGGCGGTCCTCCCGACTCTCTCCTCTGCATCACACAATGTTCAGCAGCGGCGGCCAGAATTCCCCATGTGCCGTGACGATGGAGTGAGCGCTGTCATTATGCCTGCTCTTCCTTATTTCTCTCTTTCCAGCAGCGCCTCGCACTATTGTGCCGCCTCCGTTGCTGTCTTATGCCTGCTCCCGCTGCACCCTCATTCTGTGCTCGCGCTGTCAGCTCCCTCGCCGTCTGATTTTCTCCTGCTCCGCAACCCCTCCTTCCCCTCTTCCTCTCCCTCGCTCCTCACAAAGACTTGTTAGCTCTGTGCCGCTGCTGGCTGGAAGCGCTCGAGCCTGACAGAGGTGAAGCAAGCTCGCCGAGATCTTGCTCCACCTCTGCGTGCGCGAGTCTGTGGATGCTCAGTGATGCAGGGAGGAGAAATAAGAGAAATAGTTTTTAGAATGCAAACATGAGGGGCTTTATTTATCCGATCACTCTTCTTGTTGTGTTGAATCTGAAATCAACACAACAAGGAACCAAAAAAATAAGAGGAAACGTGTTATATCTAGTGATGTACCGATCTGCTTTTTTTCATTTCCGATATCGATATCTCAAGTTTAGTGTCGGCCAGTACCAAGTCAGATACAGATAAGCAATGCTGAATTGACTTAAAACCTTTCTTTCTTTCAAACACAAGCAACAATGTGCCAAATTAAAAATGTGTTTCATAACTCTGCCCCAGTATAAATACACCAATAGTTTCACAAGCTTGTTCAAATATGTAAAAACAACTTTAATTTGCTTAGCCAATGTAAAAAAAAAAACAAAACAAAAAAAAACAACACGAAACTGACAAAAACAATAGGTTGCCTGTGTTGATCAAATATGTAACAAATCTCCTTTCAACTGGTTCATAAAGTGGAATTAGGAATTCTAAATATAATGTAAATAATAAAGCATGAGCACAAAGAATAGAATTAGACTGAGTAGATCTGCCATTACAGCATTGTCACTGGTACCCAATTTAGAAAGTTTTTTTCAATATTGGCATCTATACAGATATTAATATCTGATCGGTGCATCTCTAGCCATATGAGGAGAAACTCAATCATGTTTCTCTGGCCAGAAAAACATCCAGAATCCAGCATTACTAAAGAAGCACGAGGAAAACCTGACAAAAAGGAACAAGACAGACTATTTAAGCTCATATATTCTATACATTTTTTCTTTTCTCATCAAATTTTTCTGTCAGGCAAAAGTTTGAGTCAAACTCAGACATCTACATTACACAACTAGTCGGTTGAGGCTACCTTGCTAGCTAACTAACTAACTATGTTTTTTTCTGTCTATCACAGGTGCAAATGTATCACCAATGGACTGGACGAAGTTTGTAAATTTTTAGGATTAAAATTTTTTTTTTTCCACAGTTAAAACAGAAACCTTGAGTTAATTTACATAGAAAAAAAATGTGAAGAAAAAAACTATCTCAAGATTTCCAAAACTAAGTAAGCCAGGCTTCCCTTTCCCTGCATAAGAAAGTATGCATTATAATGCACAGCATTATACCTGCACTGCCACATGTCACCTTTTTCCTTACTTTCCAGAATTTACCTCCATTTTGCGTTTGGGTTTACAACAAATTAATTGTCCAATCTGAAGTTAATGTAAACGCTGTAATCACTCAAACGTATGACTAACATCCACGTGGACAACAATGTCAATGAAAACATTATGATTAACCACTCAGCCCCCACACATATTGTTGCCATAGCGATGCTGGACCTGGAATGTTATGTCCTCTCATTAAAGAGGCGCAGCCTTGAGTTTGTGTGCTGTGAACACGGCGTTTCTTCTTCTGCTTGTATTCAAGCGAAGTGCCGACTCTGAGGAAATGGTTTTAGAAATACATTTTTACAACCTCATTTATAATTTTTTTTTTAAAATATGGACATATTTTGATTTTAAATGAAGCCCAGAAATAAGGGTATCAATTTTAAAATGAAAATGAGCAAAGATGGTTTTGTTAAGGAGATGAAACTGTTCTTGTTATGCTGCGTGTGCGTGTTGAGATGAGCATAAAATATAAATGATGTAATAAATTCATTCAGAGTCTAACAGTTTTTTCGGTTTGAACGGCTGTCGGGTTTGGTCTTTGATTTGTCCTGTTCATCTCTGGCACCGATGTGCAGGAGAGACGGAGCGATCCTTCCAATCAGCTTCCATGGCAACGAGCCATGGGGGGAGGGGTTTTTGGGGGCTAGATGAAGGAGGGGTTTGAGGGAGGAGGGGGCTGAGATGTGGGTCCAACATGAAGATTTGGTGATTTTTAATTTTTAAATTTTTTTATGCACCACCTTAAAAATGTTTGCAAAGTTATTCACTGGGAATTTTGATAGCTCATCTTCTTTTATTTATTTATTTATTCACAAATAAGAACATTGAAAGTGTGTCAGCGTCTAAACTAAATATGTCCTACACAGATCTAAGGAAATGGATGAAGACGTGGCTGACTGTCTAACCTGATAGACTCTGGAGGAACTGCAGAGATCCACGCCTCAGGTAGGAGAATCTGTTGCCAGGAAACTTAAATGTGGCGATTGGTAAAAAGAGAGAATCTGGAAGAAGATGCTCTGGTCAGTTGAGATGAAGCTAGGGATTCGTTTTAAGCATTGACTTAATGGCCTCATCCTGTGTTCATTTATACACCTTTTTCTCTACTTTCACCCTCAACAATCAATCTGATATATACAAATACCGCAGACTTTTAAGAAAATATCCCCAAATCGTTCAAAAGGTTTTACTTTTAAGTTGGTTTTCACATTTTGTCATTGATAAAACCTTTCAACTGAATTTGTAGATGTGCAACGATGCGTTTTTGTACAGAAGATGGATTCTTCTTATGAACGTGAGAGCTTTCGATATCCCCCCTCCATCCATATTTTATTTCTCACCAAATCATTGGCATCCATAAAATGTAACAATGAATGACTTGCGTAACAAATTGGGTAGAAAAGTGGCCAGGCACAAATCTAAAGTGATTCTGGTCTTGTTCTTTATATAGATTTTTTTTCTTTTGAAACATATTTAGCCTTAAACTAAGAATTTCTTGTTAGATTTTATAATAGTCATTGCTGCGAGTTCAGTTCGTGTTCGTCCTTTTTCAAGTTGCTACGTGTATTTTGTTATTTTTGTGCTTTTTAAGGGAGTGCAGATGTTTAATTTGTTTTTGGTTAATTAAAAGGACTTGATTTTTTTTTTTTAAAAAAAGGATTTGAATCAGTCCAGTTTGACCAGTGTCCACCAGGGGGAGTTCTTGCTCAGAGAGTGTTTTTTTCCTACAGTGTGTTTCTGCTCCAGCCACAGTCATGTAGCCACCATTAATTCCCAGCTCCTGCCTGGTTCTGCTGTCTGGCTGAGTGTAATTGATACCTCTGGGACCCAAATGAATGGCTCAGCTGTCTCGCTGCAGCATCAGCCACAGATTAGTGCACGCATGTCTGATAGAGAGGAAGATAAAACTAGATGCATGGAGCTCCCTTAGCTTGGAAAACAGAAAAACAAAGCTTAATGATCCAGACTATTTTCTGTAATGGAGCAGGACTTGTAAATATCATTAGGGGGTAAAAATCAGTGAACTTCATGTGATTACAGAGATAAATTTGCACTGTATGGACGCGTGATTGTGTGGTTTGTTCAATGATTCGTTGTTCTCTTTGCTCCTGAAACCAAAGACGTCCCATCAAAGAGAAAATGTGGATCTTGCTTGAATTTATTTTCAAAATTTCAAATTCCATCTTGACATTGGACTTAGAAAAGAACCGCACACCGTTACACAAAACTCAAACTTTTCACGCTTTGTTCAATAACAACCACACACTCAAGTGTATTTAACTGAGTTTTAAAATGCAAAGTTTGTGTGATTTACACATCAGAAATAATAAAAAAAATGAAGTAAGAAAAAAATGCTTCAAAATTAAACAATGTAGGCTGAAAGGTATGATGAAAAGAATGAGCTACTGTATTACCTTATAACTCTGTTTCAGCTGTTTTGTAGTTTTCTGGAAATTTGTTCCAGATTTGTGGTGCATATAAGTTGAAAGCTGCTTCTCCCTGTTTGGTTCTGCTTCTGGGGATGCAGAACAGAACCAGAAGACATGAGAGGTCTGGAAGGTTGATAAAACAGCAGATCTTTAATGTATTGTGGTGCTAAGCCGTTCAGTGATTTATAAAGTAACAACAGTATTTTAAAGTCTGTTCTCTTCTAAGGACTTTAGAAGTGGTGTGATGTGCTCTGTCTTTTTGGTTTTAGTGAAAATGCAAGCAGCAGCGTTCTGGATCAGCTGCAACAGAGTGATTAGATGTTTTTAGGCAGACGTGTGAAGACAGTGTTGGAGTAATTAGCACAACAAAAGAAAAGCATGGATGAGATCTTGCTGGGACAAAGCATTTCCAGTTTAATCCTGGAAATGTTCTTCAGGTGATAGAAGGCTGACCTTGTAACCGTCTTTATGTGACTCTGAAGGTTCAGGTTCATCATTACGCCCAGATTTCAGACCTGATCTCTAGTTTCCAGCTGTAACAACTGAAGCTGTGTGCTGACTCTAGATCGTTCCTCTTTAGATCCAAATATAATAATTTCAGTTTTGTTTCTGTTCCACACATTAATTTGATGTCACCAGTTATGTAAAAATATATGCATATACATTTGTCTTCTAGTGTATGCAAGTATCTGTTTACTGTGAGTGTCTTCTGTGCTTCTGGGAACTGAACACTAGAGGGCACAGTTGTCCTTTATAACAGGCTGGTGCTCATCATACAGAACCAAACTACCCCATATTGAGGTCAAAGCTCCTGCAGTCAGTTTCATTCCCACAGAGGTGAGTAATAACTAGTTATGTGGGGGAAAAAATGCTTTTATTTACTTCAGTAAATATTGAAATAGAGTTACTCTGACTTGAGTACAATTTCTTCCCACTTCTGCTCAGTACTAAATGGTAAATAGCATAGTGGAGTGTAAAAGATGGGTGTCGGTTGGAGCGAATGTGACTACAAGTTGGGAGCTTGTTTCTTCCACGGAGAGCAGGCCGAAGATGAGGAGGTTGAGAAGTGGTCAGGACAGCAGATGGCCTCCCCGTCTGTCTGGCCCGTTTAAAGAGCGCTGCAGGCGAAGCTTCTAATTACACCGGCCACCCTACAACGGCCCGGATGACGTCGCGGCTTCCACTCACGCTCTGTGAAGTCACTCAACTTTGAAACAAGTTTGGGTCCGCGTTAGAGAATTCCTGGCCCTGGACGTTTCCAGCCGTATCACTGGTGCCGCAGACCGCTGATCTAGTGCCACGCAGTTCTTGGAACTTATCAGATGGTCTGCAGCTCTCTAATGAAACTGAGGCAGGAAATAAAAAGCTCCGTAACTGGAGTGGAGTTTCTGTAATCTGATCTTCACCATCTCTGTCTGCCTCGAGAGTGATTAGGACATATTGCACTTTACAGCGCCAAACCTCGGTGTGTTTTTGGAACACGCCAACAGTCCTTATTTTTACAAATAATCTGAAAACTCTGATACACCTAAGTAGAACAACCAGCTGTCTTCGAACATTACATTGTTCTTTGCCGAACAGATCAAAGTCATTCTTGCTACAGAGCAATGAAATGTCAAAAGACAAGTTTTTATTATTTGCCTTGCACAGCCACACTTTCTTTTTGCAGCTCATTTATGCTCATGCATTACAGAGCAAATGTGAATCATTGTTTTTGTGTTACTTTAGGATTCATTTCCAGATTGTAAAGGAGGTAACAATAATCTCAAGTTCATCACCCGAGGTAATTAGGTAACCTGTCACTGCACAGCCTGGACTAACACTGGGCTTTGGTTGCATCATTATGCACCAAAAACCCTCTCGTGTCTGGAAAATGAGACATTGCACGTAGCTATTTGATTTAGTAAAGGCAAGGTTATAATAGGCAGGAAGAATAGCAATGTAAGTTTGTAGAAAACTATGGGCTTTCATTCAGTGCTTCCCAAAAATGAGTTTCCAGAAAGAAAATGGAGATGAAGTTCTTGAAATTCAAATGCTTATTTGCATAAATAAATTGCGGATATTTCCAGTGAGCAGCATGTAGCCAGCACCATAAGTAGAGGAATCGAGCAGAGTGTACTGTTGAGCAGCACTGCCTTTTTTAGTATTGATTCTCTGGAGGAGCTTAATTCCTGCCAAGTGTATTGGGAAGACGATTGACAACTCAGTATTGACGAATGTTAGCCAAATGAAGCTTTTGGCATAAGTTCAATAAAGATCTGTCTCCTACAACCTGCTTTCATCTCAAAGAACATTACTTTCCCTGCTCGCCTGTCTTCTTCACTCACTTTCTCCTTTGCTGTCAACTTCAGGTCAGTCTTAATTCTGGTATTATTAAACTGGTGCAATGATCTCTGTTTTTATGTGTGGCTAAACAATCTGGTTCTTTAAATTGAGCCTGTAGATCTGAGCTAGACTTATTTTGGAACTGGTTTGTTACAGATAAAAATAGAGAATATCACTCTGTAAATGAATGTATGAATGTCAAAGGCATCTCAAAATTTAGCAAAGAAGATATCCGACCGCCTCTTTCGTGATTCCGTGTGGCCATAACGATGACCCTGAATCTCTCTCCCTTTCTCTTTATCCCACCTGCGCCTTATTCCCAGCAACAACAAACATGGCGCCGTTTTGTATTTTCTGTGTCGACCTTTGTCAGCCCGGCATACCAACTACAACATTTTCTGTGATGTTGGATTTTTTTCCCCCTACCTGTTGACAAAAACGCAGCACACTCGTCTCTGTGTGTACAGTGCCTGAAATACATCTAAAGTTGTGCTATTGGCTGCACAGTCTTACTCAACTTCTTACTTTTTACTGTTATCATGTATTTGTTTCATGAAATGATAATCAGAGTATCACTTCAGTCATTGATACACTTAATACATTTTAAGATGTCACAAAAATCTATTACGTTATCAAAAAAACTAAATAAAAGTTAAGATGATCATCTTGTACTGTTAAACAGCAGCAGTACAAAAATTTGGTAAAAAAGACAAGTAACCTTACAAGGCTCTGAAGTGCATTGTCTCATAAAATTCATGCATTGTGTGATGAGGTGAGAAATTCAAAAAATAGGGACTGGAACATAACAAGAACCTGCCGCTGTTCACCTAATAAAAGCAGTCTTAAATCTTTACAGCACCATTTCTTGTCTTCTGGCATAAAATAACAGCTTGTCTGGATTCTGGTTTGCAGTTCTTTCTGTTCACTCTCATGCCTAATTCATCCGACACTTCACTTTGAACAATGTCCACCTGCTGCTTTCACCAAACAGCAAATCGACATGCACAATCTTTAGTATTCCGTCGGCACAGCTCTTTGAGAGCCTGTTTTCTCTTTAAGTATTCACTAGATGGAATATAAATAATTAGAGTAAAAAGAAATGGTGGAAATAAAAAAAAAAAAACAGGCCTGAGTGGACATAATGTAGATCTTCTTGGTATGTGAGTCACTGCAGAAAGGCGAGTGGCCTCGTTGGAAACAGGATCCAGCTGAAAGTGACACAAACCTGTGACCCTCTCTGAATAATGCATCTTTGGCTGCTGTGAATGCAGTGATATGGTGTCCTCCAGCTTCTCCAAATTCCTATCAGAAGTATATATCATGACCACTCATTCCCTAAGATTGGATTTGGAAAGCTTCATCTTTCCATTCTCCCCAACCCTATGAGAAACTATATTAGTTGTGCCAGCTTTAAAAGATTTCTTCTGCTTTTGCCTTTCTTACTTGCACATTTGGCAGGAATGTAGTTTTGAAATGATGATTTTATTTATTAAAAGGAGGGAAAAATCTATTCAAACCAACCTGGCACTTTGTGAAAAGCAGCAACTCCCCCCTATCTTCTTGGTAAATTATATATTTACCTCCTTTTTAGTAGATTAAAAGATCTCAAACAGCAACACACAATCACATAAGAAACAAAACTATTTACATCTATCGGTATTTAAAGGGACACAGAGCTATTTCTAAAGACTTGGGACTCCAGTGAATCACAATGAAAGCCGTAATCCACAAATGCTGGCCAAAAAAAACGAATACATCGTCTGGATGATCTTTAAGACCATTTGGGAAACCAAAAATTAAAAATTAGTGCACGCCGTTGAGAATATGACCATCATGATGAATTAAGAGGCAAACATGCTGGTGGTAGTATGATTCTCTGGGAACGCCCTTCTGCTTAACCATCTGGTCAATTAACAGGAAAAATCGGCTCTCTGGAAAGACAATGTCATCAGCGCAAAAATGAAGGTTTTAGTGGCCTAAGACAGGATGTCCACGCTCGACAATAATAGTTCATAAATTAGAATGTGTTGTGATGAGGCTCGTTAAAAGTACCTTTTAGAAAATCATCCTTAAAGCAATTAATAAACTAAGCCAACAATTATGTATTAACTTTTTTTATTGGTGTCTTGTAGTAATCTAATTTTAAATAATGTGTTTTTTATTAGCTGCAAGTGGAAAATGATCATAATTAACAGATAAGAAAAATAGATTTTCAAACATCCATCTGTGTGTAATTAATCTATAAAAAGAGCTTCACTTAGTGATAACGTTCCAGAGATAAATGGGCTTTTCAGTAATATTCTAATTTATTGAGTTGGTATGAATAACGCCCCAATATGACAGAATTAAAACAGTTCAGAATTCCTCCACAGAGATTAAAATGACAGATTATGGAGAGGCCGCTATGAGGCTTGGGGGCAAATACTTTGATTCGCTCTTTATTTCCCCTTCAATCGTTATTATTATTATTATTTTTTAATCTAAGTTAAAGTGCAAATTCCCCAGTTAGTAACTCCACTGGTTCCGGCCAGTCTTATCCCTCAAGGGACTGGTATCTCCTGATTTTCCCCCCGTCATTGTCCTCCTGCCAGTCTCTTGGATTCAGACTCGCCCTGATCTGCACAGATTCACTCGTTGACCGTGACAGGATGAGACACCCCGTCTCCGAGTCACGCAGGAAGCCAAGTCAACGTGTTAATTTCTCACTTCTGGCCGAGCTCCCTCACCGGAAAACGCTCCTTGAAGAGCCGGTACGCCTGGAAATAATGGACAATCCCTGCCGCAGGCCAGAGAGATTAAAGCCGTAGGGCCTCACCTTGATTAGTTCAGCGCTAATACACTTTCTTGTCTAAGAAGGGACGGGTGAGGAAGAAGTCCGTTCCCTGGAATCCTCCTGAGATTGATACATGACGCACGACTAATCTCACAGTTTCTACGTGAATTCACACTTTCTCTTTTCCTGAAATGGGAACACATGCTTCAGTTTATTGCACGGTCTAACTTGTGGTGATTTATTAAAGCATCTTCTATATAATTTGACTTTTGCATAAAGTGCATAGGATCATTTATTTCTCTCTGTAAGCTGAGGTGCCACCCACCGTATCTACCACAAAGCCGTATTAAAGAAAATAAAATCAAACTTTAACTTTTTTTTGTGTTAGTTCAACTTTGCTCATGTGTGACTTTATTCCTGTAATATTTTTCAAACTTATTCTCGAATGACTTTATTTTCGTAGTGTTATAACTTTCTCATAATTTTAGTTTTCTACAGCCGTCGAACATGTTGCCTGGTTACAAAATGTAATTTTATGTTATTGGGAATTTGTTTTAATGAACTCAGTGTATTAAGGTCCACTTATTTCTGAAGGGGAGGAGAATTAATGCTTGTTTTTATTTAAATCTTTTGTATCAAAAATAACTTCAAAAACGCTGCAATTTTGTTTTCCTTTTACATCGGTTACCCCTAAAAAACTCCAGTGAACTAACACAAGATGCCTAAATCTAAAACGGGTTTTCTCAGCTGGCCTGTCGTCACCGCTGCGGCCCATTGCTCGTATCTCAACGTGCTTTCCGAAACCCACATGTGAGCTTACATAGGCCTTCATGTGCATGAGTAATTACAGGGCACAGGAGTGAGGGGGGGAAAAAACTTCTTCTTTTTTTTTTTCCTTTCTCCTCCCTCCTACAACTTCTCAGAATGCCTGGTCAAACCCAAAGAAGCCTGACGTACGGAGAAGGAGTCTCTGCAACATCTGCCTTCTCCTCCTGCTTCACCTTGCGCAGCAGCACTCTGCAGGGAAAAGTGGAGAGGTGTCCAGTTTCCCCTACAACAATGGAAATTCAATCAGGAAATGGAGAGGAGGTGGCAAGCGCGACCTCGGGCTTCGTTTCCTGCGCTCCCGCCGGGCCGCAGGTAGTGACATCAGACGGGCCGGTGCTCAGGGAGGACCTGCAGGCTGCAAAGAGAGTGGAGAGGTTTGATATTCAGCTGGACAGCCTGAAGAGGATGTTCGAGAAGCCAGCTGCATCGACGACTGTAAGTCATACCTCTCAAATTTTGGATTAAAACTTCCTTTTTCTGAAAATCCTACATTTAGTAGGTTACTAGAGAGATAGAAAGTGTAAACTTCTAGTTTGTCCAAGGCCACAAAAGTTGGTTTAGACTCACATCAAAAATATTGTTCACTTTTTTCCAAAATCTTCTAAACCTAACCAGGAGGGCATGTCTCCTGTTCTGCTGAGAGGCGGCCTTCTTGCTCTTTCTCTGTTTTTCCATCCCTGCTGGTTTCTCCAGAAGGAAAATCTTAACTCTGCTGGAACCAAACTCGTTCCATTACGAGTCTCTGTTACCAAAATGTCCCAATTATCAGCCAGGATGACCTACTTCTTTCTCCTCATGTGGTCGGAGCCCGTCTAGTGAAGATGTTTTGG
Organism: Poeciliopsis retropinna; assembly: GCA_010277075.1. NCBI lineage: Eukaryota > Metazoa > Chordata > Actinopteri > Cyprinodontiformes > Poeciliidae > Poeciliopsis > Poeciliopsis retropinna. Next base: position 6,924,119 of record VMRM01000029.1, on the reverse strand, counting down.
AACCTTTTACCTCATCCTGCCCAAAGGCTCAGCATGAAAAAAAAACAAAATCCACAGGAGCCGAGGAATTATGGGGAATGTAGTCAGGAGCAATTAGTAGTGGCAACTGGTGGCAGAGATCCACAGGGTTGCAGACACCCGACACCCGGTTATTTAAGACCTATTTATGGACGCTTTACGGTTAAGCAGGTTTTCAAAAATAAACCTGTAATTGCAGTGCGGTCTGCCGCTGGAAGCTTCTGTATCAGAGCAGATGCCGTGCCTTGTGAAAGCGTTGACACCCCTAAAGCTTTTCTTAACGTTTTGTCGCGTCACAAAAACAGGCATTGGTGTTTTATTTGGATTTTATGTGGTAAAGGGGAAGCAAACGGATTCAAAATGTTGAGAAGTAGAGACGCACCGATCTGATATTAATATCTGCATCGGTCCTGATATTGAAAAAATTCTAGATCACGTGTTTGTGACTGTGTTCGAACCATTGGGGTATATCTATTCAGTCTAGTTCTATGCTGTTTGCTCTGAGGAAGTTATGCTTTGTCAGCGTTTCCTCTATTTAATCAAAAATAAAAACATTTTCAAATGCATGTTAAAACAATATAAAGCAAAGAGATATACATATTTATTGCCTATATTTGCACACTTAAATTGACTTCAATCAGTATTTGAAATAAATTTAAGTATCATATGTCATATTAAGTTACTTTATTTTTGAAAAAAACAATGCCACCGGTGCTTTTCTTGGTGTTATCCACCATAAAGATACAGGTGGGAAGAAACTGAACAATGCCAGGACTATATGACCAGAAGAATTTATATCTGTTGGAATATTTCTCAGTTTCTCAGTTTGAGTTGCAGAACTTTTATTTTATTGACATAGACAAGATTGAAATTATGTTACTCTCAGAACAATTGTGCAATAAGCAAATAAACATTAAATTCAAAATCAAAAAAAGATATATAGTACTAAACTAGTTTGTAAAGTATAAAGAGAACAAAGTGTATGCATAAGGTGATCCATGACATTAGCATCGACACTAAAGTGCCATATATGGCAAAGTCTGTGTGGAGTGTTTGTAAAGTATGAATTGTAGTCTCTGATTTCGCGTGAAAGAGATATGTGCAATAGGTTGATATAGTGAACGCAGACATAAACAGCTGTGCAGACTGAATGACCAGACCAGAGCTGAAAGTGATGGATGCAGATTCAGTTCTTGGTCAAGCTCAGTTCAGTTTTCAAAATCTGGAGTCTCGGCCGCTAGTGACCTGCAGCTTCACACATTTATCTGCTCCAGCGCGTCTTAATCAGACAATTAGGTGTCCAGCGGAGCTTTGTGAAGCCTGACTTCCTGCTAAGGAGGTAAATTAGCCATTTGATTCAAGCATGTTGGAGCATCTAAAGGTTGAAGGATGTCAGCCGTGGAGGATGGGGGAGGTTTGAGACCCCTGAAATTCAGAGAAGCTGGCCACAGTTCATTGGAAGATGGATGGACCATAAAGCAAGAAGAAAACCTGCTAAGAGATATACACGCGTTTCAAATTTCTCTTTAGAGAATCAAACAAAATTGCGTAGAAAGGTACTGGCCAGACTCATAGGGATCATGTAAACATGTTTAAGAAACATCAATACCGAGCCACTATTATTGGTCGGGACAAAAGCATATTTAGCTCTTCAGATCAAAAGGATTTTCTAAAATACTGTGGTTAATATTACTTTGGCCAAGATTAAATGAAGGCTTCCTTTGAAGTTCAGTTTTTAAGACTAATATGGCAGCATTGGACAATTAGAGCCTTGATATAGCTCTATTACAGATTATTTGGATCTGTACACAAGGCAGAACATTGTCTTCTAGCTACTTGGAACCATTTTGGGGTTTGTTTTTAGATAAACAACGGATAAGATTGATCTAAATTCTACTTAAGTTGTGTTTCCGTGAAAAGTCCCAGCAAAACAAAAGTAAAGCCAGAGATCTGACCAATGTAGCATTTACTTCCTAAAGAATCTGGTAAAAGCTTTGATAAATGAATGGTAATAAATAACCCCATTTGTCATTTTGCCTTATTACCAAGGGTTGTCTCCAACTTAAAGTGACATTAAGTAATTCCTGGGTTCTTGTCAGGAAATGTGGTTATACAACCCAAGACAGTTTCAGTCATAGTTCATAAGAGTCACTTGGCCCAGACAGGTCAGAACCATTTGGAAAAAGGGTGTAACACGTTTCAGTTCAGTAGATTAAACTAAACAGTTATCCATTTATCTCAGCAACTCATGAAACTACAGAAATACAAAGACGAAGAAACGCCACAGAGGAGGACTTTTTTTTAATTTTTTTTACACCTAAGTTCAGTGTTTATGACTGAACAATAATAGACTGTGGGAAATGACATCACTGGTTCTGAGTTAGAAAGCACTGCTGAGCAGAAAGAACACAAAGGTCTGCCTGACATTTTCTACAACACCTTTTGAAGATCCTTAAAACTTTCGAGAAAAAAAAAAAAAAACATCTTAGGACTCAAAGAGACGAATGCCTCAAGTTTTTAAAGGTGTGTGTCCTTTTAGATGTGGTGTAAAGCTAGCAACGTTTCAGAAAAAATGACTTAATACATGCAGTCAAATATAATGGTGGTTGATATTTTCAGATTTCCTGTCAACTTTGGACATTTTTAACCCAAAACACGACAGACTGCTAAATGAATGACGAGCGAGCGCTCCAACCACCGGGCTTAGCAAGTTTTCTGAGGGAAACCTTGTGTTTACTCAAGCACCTTTGACATTTTAAATGGTTTAGTTAAAGTCTAGGCTTAAATTTGATTGAATTTTGTGATTTATTTTTATTTTTTTGAAAGAGCAGTCTGAATTATTAGCATTTGCAAACCAAAAAAACCCTAGCACCTATCTATTTTTACATTATATTTCAAAGTGTTAATGACCCAATGGAGCTAAAATTACATTTAATTTTTTTTCTCTAGAAAATAAATAAGTAACAAGCTGTCCTGCTGTCCAAAATGTCAGATGGCACTGCAACACATGCCTTATCCTGGCATTGTCATAAATGATTTATGTGCCTCATCTTAAAAAAAAAAGAAGGTGTAGTTGGTGTCAGCGGAGCATATGGGCAGTTCCTCCATGTTCCCAGAGAGAGAGGAGTGGACAGACACATTGCAGCCTTCTGGTTATAAAGCCTGACCTTGTTTCCACATAGTCTGTTTTGCAGAGCTTAACATTTGATGGGGCGCAGTATTTTTCCGTCTGTGCCCCATTCAGTTTATTTAAGCAGAGGAACGGGAACGGATGGCCGGCCATAACAATGACTGATGGACTCCCAGGTGGCGGTGCGGCCGCAGCCAGAATCCTCAGTGAGAGGAGCTGGGAGGAGACGAAGCGAGGTTCCAACAGCCTCTCCTGTGAAGAGATGCACTCTGCTCGACATGTGTGCACAGAACAGACATTTTTCCCTCCCTCGGTAGTCGACTTCTCCTCCACGGACTCTGGTTTGTTTTTCTCCAGATTCTGTCCGACCTTCTGGTCAGGACTATACACATGAGGAAAAATACGTACACCAAGAATATTAAACTGCATGCAAAGCAAGCTGATCAAAATTCCCATATTTTTGTGGTGGATGATTACACTGACACTAAAAATAATAGAGCTGGTCTTTTGCAGACATTTTATTACTCTTACCATGGCTTTTTTAAAGTTGTTTTCATCAAGACACTTGGCTAAATCAATCTTTTATCTATTTTTTGTTGTTTGTTCGTGACATTGAAAGGAGTCCCTTGACGCATTTTCATCTAGTTTTCATTTGAAGTTCCTGCCGAGTTTTATTTTGTTCAGCGACCTCCATCAACCGCACTTTTTTTAATATCCAGATTGGTTCTAGGATTAGCAAATGGGAGAGGAAATCATATAAAAATCCAGATCCAAATCCAGAAAATCCACCTGCTAGCTCCCTTCTACAGGCCAGTCGTTTCGTGCTAAAGTGACAGCTAGCTAGCTGATACAAACATCCCACTTTGTACACCAAGAAAGGTGTTTTTTTTTAATCACTTTTATTGTGATGGTTAAACTGTGTTTAATACAGAAATAAAATCCAAGGTGGTTCCATTTAAATTTTTTCTTTAAATTGAAATAATTTAAAGAAATTCTTCTCCCAAACCAAAGATTACCATGAGATAAACTCAACAGTGAGCCACAAAGCCTTTCTTTAAAATTCATGGTAAGTATGTAAATTATTTTTAAATCATGCAATAAAATAACGTTCTGACAATAGTACATACATGAGATTGATTCTTCAGTTGATATGAGACTAAAGTTTTTAAGAGATTGACTTAATATTAAATAAAAAGGAAAAAAAACAACTTTATACTTTAATAAAGCTTATGTAGCCCGTCTATACTTTTGCAATTGTTATTTTGCATTTAATTTGTTTATTTGCCTCCTACCTGTTAATCAAATATATCCAGTTAACATGGTTACAAACTATTTTGTTGCATTATGTTCTCAATCAAGGTTTTATGTTGTAGTGGCTGCTGTTAGCCAGTGGATGGCACTCTAGCATAGATTGGCCTAACAGTTGATGGTGATTCAGGAAAACTGGTTTGTGTTTAAGCTGCATGCAAAGGCAGATTATAGATATGCCCCAATCAGGTCTGTATCACAGTGAAACAATTACTAATCACCTGTGTTAATTAGGATTATTTAGCTATTTATTTTTAAGCCCGAAGGAGTCTTAAAATTCTTCATCTGCAAACCTTTCTGGTTTTTCTAATTTGCATAATTGGTGAGACGTCTTATGTTGGCACACTTGATGAATTTCGAACACGGCATGAAAGAGTCTAAAAGGATTTCATATAATGGGATAATCCGAGTCACACCTGGGTAACAGGATAACACACATGCTTGAAGACAGAGGTGGGATCTCTCTTGTTTTTTGGGGGGGGAGCAGGTCTCGTGTTCTTTGGTTTCTGACTGACTGGGGTGTCTACATAAATTCAAACAGGTCTAGAATGCTCCCTCGGTTTATTTTCATAACATGAATCATCACCTCGACAACCTCACTCTCGTGCTATTTGAAAGGGTTGAAGAGAGTTGGAGCTTTTATTATAAGCTCTCAATGCGCCGACTGTTTTTCAAAAGGGGCATCTGATCCAAAAGGCGGCAAATGTTTAATGTCACCTTTTTTTTTTTTCCAGTTTCTAAAGCAAAGTACTTTTGACAGTCTGCCACATTTAATGATTTCGCTGTAAAGTGTTAAATGATAGGTTAAACGATGAAAAATTGGACCGCCCTCAGTTAAATGAAAAAAAAAGTTGGATCAATATGCACCAGCGTACCCAAACAAAGTCAATTAAATGTTAAATAACCTAAAAGCTGAAATGTGTCTGCAAGAAATTGATCCAGACTCGATGAGAACACCGCTGTCCTCATTAAAGTCCATTGAGCTCGTAAAAATTCCATTAACTCTTCCTTGTCGCCTCTGTTTCGCACGTTCAGATCTGCTAATGGAGCTGGCAGCATTGCTTTTCTGCTGTGCAACCCTGACTTGTTGCTCGTCTCCTTGTGATATGTGAACAGTTGTACTGTTATGTGGTTTGGCAGGAGAAAGCAGATCTGAAACTCCCTGCCTTATTTGAACTAAGCCTCATTTGCCCACACCCGCCGTGCGATTTGCTTAGGGACACAAACGTATGCACTGCTGTCAGCTTTAAAATGGGCTCTTGTTTTCCGTGCGTACTGCGCTGGGTAGCATGTGCATATTCACTCCAATGTAAAATAATCCATTACCATAGCTGAATGCATTTCTCCAAGCCTTTTTCCATATGCGGTCTTTTTGTGTGACTCAGATGGTCTCTTCTCTAACACAGATTGACACAAACAATAACAAGGCCATATGTGTTCGAGAATGAGCCAAAGACTTCAAGGCCGACCGTTTCAATCATTCATTGTGGCGTTGCGTAACTTCGAGGGCACCAGAATCGCCATCGACCATCTCTGCCAGTCGTTAGCGCCTTAAAAATCTAAGTAGTGTGGTTGGAATTAAGGCAGAAGGCCATTCTTTTGCATTGAGATGTGAAAACGGGAACATTGGCTCCAGCGTTGTGGATTGTACCAGCACTTTTTATTTATCTGGAATTGACTAACAACGGCAAGATCAGGCTTGTGCTTGCAGTCCCTCCATAAGCCGCCTCATATATGATGCAGCAATGCTCTCTGTTCTCCTGGACAATCCAAAACATGCCATCATTTGATTCAAGCTGACGCCTCCCAGCTGGAGAAACCTGCGTGGCAGACCCCTCACCAGATGGATAGACATCATCAAGGAGCATCTGCGACATTTGGGAATCAACATGGGGGAAAACCAAAAACGTAACCATGCTGTGCAAGAACCGTAACTGTGAAAACCTGATGCTATTTGACTGAAGATGTTTTCACACTTGATAATCAGCTGGTCTAACTGCTTTGAGTCAAACTATTCAAACCCTTTGAGCAACCTGCTTACCACCTTGTCTATGGTGGCGCTGCACCAAAAACACTGAAGGAAATGATACAAAAACATCTGAAGAAAGGTAACAGTAGCTCATGTAGCTGTTTCTTAGAGTGAAGATGTACAGAATGCTTTAGCTGTATAACATATGAAACCTTGTAGAAGTTGAGATCAGGCAATGGAAGACCACACCTGTTGGCTAGGTGTGGTCTAGCCAACAGGTTAGACCACACCTCTATGGTGTAACCTGTATATATTTGTATATATAGGTTACAAATATATATAATTTTTGGCATTATACATAATGCCAAATATAAACCCATATTTGGCATTGGTTTCTATGTGTTGGAATCTGCAAATATCAATTTGAATAAAATGTCTAGTGCAGAAGATGAAAACTTGAACATGACATTGCATGAAAATGTGTTGCAGTAAGAATCAAAATTAGATTTAGTATTTCTGTTGATACAAAACTAAGCCAAATCAAAATTGATTGTTTCATCCTTGGCGTTAACAGCTACCACCAAGCATTTGTGATCACTATGATTGTCTTTTTACAGAAACATTGACCCAATCGGCTCTACAGAACTATTTTAATTCACACTACCATATTTGACTTTACGTTTGATGTTCTCCTTGAGAAACGCTTGACTTTCATGGAGATTGTAAGTGAAGCCATACATTCCAGATAGTTCTACTTTCAGTTTGTTTTACCTCAGGTTTTCTGGATCTACAAGATGTTTTTTGGCAAATGAGTCAGGCCTTTCCCCCAATGGACGCCATGTTTACCCAGCCTCCTTATCATCAAATAATAAAACCCTGACTTTAATTGAGACAAATTATGCTTGCTATGCTCTAGATGTTGTTTTTGGTTCTCTTGTGACCTCCTGGATGAGTTGTCGATTACCTCTTACAGTAATGTTTGTATGACGGCCACTCCTGTGACGGTTCCCCAGTGTCCAAGTTTGGGTTTGTGGCCTGCTAGAGTCCTAAACCCTGAGAAAGGAACTTGTTACCGTTTAAAGACAGACAGACGTCAGTGAATTCAGATGAGAGCTTGTTCCTTGAATATAATTATTACAAATCCAAGAAAAATACCGGATGAATTCTGTAATTGCATTTGGCATCCAGCTGAATGATCACTGACAGAGTAATTATCTGATAGACGAGAATAGTATCGCCCTACCTGTAACTGGCATCATAACAGTGCATTAATGAGTCTAAACGAGTGGAGGAAGACAATGAGCAGCAGGTTCGCTGAAGAGCAGGAGACACTTTTTGGCTGTAATTATCATTCAGGAGACCGTCGGAAAATTCATAAAAATGAGTTGGAAGGGATTGATAATAATGAGTTTACAGCGTCCCTGGAAAAAATAAATACTAGGTTTTTCTGCGTGAGGCTCAGTTCACATTCGGTTCATTATACATTAATAGCAAGTTTGTTCACCTGTATCAGGTTGTGTTACACGCTCGCATAATTATAGACGTAAATCCCCTGAATATGACCGAGGCACGCGGAATGCCGGCTGATGTCAGTCCGGTGGCCGGGTGTATATTTGGAGGAGCTGAAAACAGAGCCGGAGGACGAGCCACTTTAGAGCAGACGTGTAAAAATAGTAGTGCCTGGTGATGCTCAGTGGACATTTAGAGCGAAGGGAGCCTGATGAAAGAGACTGAAATGTGATTTATATTCAACGAGCATGAGACCAAATTGTGGAAGAGAGTTCAGAAAGAGGGACTGGCAGATGGTAATGAAGATGAAGATAGATAGGGAAGTGATTCAGAGCGAACAAGTGGGGGACGAAAATCAACGTAAAAAACGAGTTCATGTTTTAATAGGTGAGTCAGGTCAGAAATGTGATTAGCAAATTACACCCCATACTTCAGTAATAATTAGCTTTATGAAGCGCTTCAACGCCCGGAGAGTTTTGCCTCTAATGTTTTCTCTTTGGGCGTGAGTGAATGTGTGTCAGGTCTCGGCCTGAATTAAGGCCGCCGATAATTTGAGGGAGGAAAGCCCAGGGTGCAGCGCGAGGAACCGTGCTGCACGCCAGGACTAAATATGAACATGAGAGCGAGATAAGTAGGATGCCGTTTTTATCAGGGGATTTTCTTCTGTTGCAGGCAAATGCAGAAGAGCCCGGTTGAAATTCACGAGAGTAAAGAATGACAAACGGAGATTTAAGCGTGGAGTCGCTGTATTTTCGACAAAGTGAACACAGCAAGCTATGTCAACCGTCTCTTGCGGAGATTAATTATTGAATACACTACATTTTTAAACGTGTTTAAAGCACACTCACCCAAATCCTTAAATTCAAGTGATCTGATAACTTCTCTGGCAACAGGTGTGTAAAATCCAGCACCAAGGAGACACAACATTTTTGAAAGAACGGGCCACTCTCAGTCGCTCTGGGGACTTCAGAGTAGTACCATACGAGCATGTGCTATAAAATTTCTGCACTACTAAATGCTAGTGGTATTACAACAGAATCAAGGTAGGGACTGCAACTCAGCTACATAAAATCACAGCAGCCACTGAGGCACATGGTCTGTTTTTATGACTGAGTCGCTGCATCAGAGCCTTACATCACCAGCTGCAATGAAAACCGTCATCTCTGGCAGTTAAACAGATGGAGTCCAGGTCTAGCAGGTCTGGGCCATGATTGGGTCGATGCTTTCCAGAAGTGAGGGCTGGCCCTCTTCTTCCAGCAGAAAGAATCACATATCAAGACATTTTCAAAAGTTGCCTGATAGATTGATGTTCCAACATAGGTAAGATCTCGACCCAAATACGCTTTTTTTTAAAGAAAAAATCCAAATGATACTTACATCTAGCTTTTTTGCCACATTCTGAACGGCCCATTTGTGATCTTTTAAAAAGAAATTCCATATGTGGTACTAATTTGGATATGTATCCTATTGTTTTCAAAGAGTCATGTCACATTTTATACAACTTTTTTGTCACTCACCTCAGACATGCCAGGTCATAATTCTACTCCAAAAGAAGCCAGACGTCAACAATGGCAGAAAGTTATAATTCTCAACTTAATAAAAAAGTCTGTTTCACTGAAGTGTGTCACATTACAATCAGACCAGTCCTGGCTCTGACTACACATGCAAACAGACTTCCGGACAGAAACTGCAGTCAATACTCCACAAAAAATAACATTTTTGTATCAGCTTCCTTTGTATTATAATCTTGTGCTAATCAATTCGTAAATGACTCCTTCCATTATCAATTTTGCAAACAGTGCCCTGCTGTGTGACATCAACGTTCTTCTTCTGGGTCGCTTTGGCGAAGTAAGCATTTCCTTCGGAATTCTCTTTGCGACTAGTTAGTGTGAACAGCCACACAGAAAATAGCAACTGAGCGTGTGAAAATAGCAAAAGTAAGATCCATAAAAATGTGGATTAGTGAGTTTGTTGTGGAAGAACTTAACGAGCCTGCAGATTCTTGACCTCAACTTAACAGAACACCATTGAGATAAGTTAGGGTGGAGAAGCTGGGCTTCCTTGTCCAACATCAGTGTCTGACCTCACAAATACACTTCTGGAAGAATGGTCAAAAAAATTTTAAAACTGTTACAGCTCAAATGCACTGAAGCTCAATGAATGAATACTTTTGGAGATGTGTGTTAATCTTCTTCACATCTCCGTAAATGTTTTATGACTAGTAAACATGAATATAATATGTAATATTCTACATTTTAACAGAAAGACAAGTAGTGCCTTGCAAAAGTAAAGCAGAATCTTTAGTACAACTACAAGAGGAATATCTCAATACATTTTAATTGCAAATGTAAATGACCAAAATATTTTCCAATTTGTTTCTAACTTAGTTGCCAGAACAGAACGTCTCATTGCTTCATTAGCTCTTACAGTGGAATACAGAATGAAACTGAAGCTGTCAAAATGGATGAGCACAACAAGTAACCAAAAATGCTTTTATTTTCCGCTTTAGAGCAGTGCTTCATTTTAAGTCAAGCGTGCCATTTGTCAAATTGTTTACTAGAAATTCACCTGAAGGTGTGTTGGCAAGAGTTCTTCCTGGGCAATCATGGAAATCCTGGAGAACTGGAGCTTTTAGTGCTGTAATTATACATCCCCGCTGCCAGAGACGCATAGTAAACACATTCGGTTGAGTGCATTTCTTTTCTCTTTTTTTTTTTGTACAAAAAAGCTTATGTCATGTTTGGTTATCTTGCAGTATTTCCAACTCATTACAGTGTTAATTTACATTCAGCGTTTTGGATGTAGCAAATGCTGAGCTGCTGTTTCTGATGTAAACATATTTGTCAGAAATCTAATAGTAATTTGCTCATAGTGTTATGTTAAACTACTGAACACCTCCAGCCTGCCTCGGTGAACCATTAGTATTTATGCTGGTTTGAAGCTGTGGGAACACATAGTGAGCTTCTGACATTCAGCTTTCAAATTCAAAGTCCCCGGGCGTCTATCAGGCTTTGAATTATCTCCTGCAAACAAGACCTCAGTCCGATTTGTCACTCGCAAGTGGACCCAGTTGTGGTGAGTAAGTATTCCCATTGTGTCCCAGAGCAAGGCACTTTCAGCTCTGAACGTTCACCCAGTGGATCTGTTGAAATTGTAGCTGTTTGATGCAAATTCTGTTTTTGAAAAATTTTCTGTCATCGAACCAAAAATAAAATCACTAACAGTCTAATTTCCCCCAAACCCGACTCTTGCTGTGTGCGTGTTTGCTGTTTACACAGTAAAGGTTGCTCTTTAATATGCTTTTATTACATTTTTCATCGACATAACTGCACTACCAAAACATTCCCTGGTTGTGGTGTTTTAAATGACTGAATGGAAACATATTTTACAGTCAGAACTCTTATCCAGCATGTCTATACAGGTGACTTTTTGTTTTTGTTTTTCATGAGTTTAACTTCCACTCTTTGTGTGTGTAATGTTATTGAATATGAAGAAGTACAAATGAAGTGACTATATATGTTTTTGTAAGACATTGACAAATGTCGCTTCCAGTTTCAGCGTTACGAGACACTGAAGTTTTTCGAAAGATGAATCTTATGACTGTTATAAATAAAGCTTGCCTGTCAATGTGATGGATTATATTGGAGCCCGTTATAATGAGAAAGCTTTATCTACTGTGGAGGTAGAACCCAAAGACTCACTCCTGCCGTTATTGGCGCCTTGAAGTCAGCGGCAGGGTAGTATTTATAGGAAAAACAGGAAATAGGTTCACGCGGCTGCTGAAATGAAAAATACTATAGATTGATTTCTGTCTCCCGCCACAGATTCAGTGCTCCTCTCTGCAATAGTTTCAGTGACGCGTAACGTTATAAGGCTATGTTGTTAAGTACAGTCTGTGCCCAACTTCTGTTTTGTTTTAGAAAAGGGTAAAATCTATCACATAAATGCTGAAAGGTTTTACTAAATCTACTACACCATAGCTGGTGTTGCTGGGATACCGATTTTAACCAATAAACCAGTAATTTAACCATCCTGTCAGTTTTTGTGAAACCTCATTACTTTCAAACAGCAGTCTGTTAAACTTGGGTTGAGAAAATTTTGCTTCCTCGATTGAAAATATATGATTCAAAAACAGGAAACTGTGAGGTTAAATTTAGACAACATGTAAAGGTCACACAGACAGGAAATGTATGTTTTGCACTTACAATGTTCTCTCTGCTGTTTGAACAGAATTTTGGTTTAGCTATTGTTGAAACTTTTAAAAAAACTTGCATTGTCTCACCCTCAAAGGACGAGCGAGAAAGCTTCAGAGTGTGGACCTAAAGTTGCTAACTTTAGTAAAAAAGAAAAAATAAAGGTTATGGTATTTGTTTGACCCAATAGTTATTGTTGATGTTTACTCATTAAATAAGCACTACCATGTACTCTGCTGGGCCCTCCCCTTTTGCCTGTTGTTCGGCTCACGCAGTGGAGAGTAGAAAACGTCCCCAAGTTCAAGTATCTAAAGTATGCTTTGGTTTATTTTTGTGTTGCAGGGAGCAGTTCTGCCTTAGATTCAATTTTTTTTTAAGCCTGTCTCAGAATACATGACTGATGAGTTTTTGGAGACTTCTTTCAGCATCTTGCTGTCTGCATTAAGGATGAATTTTGTCAGCAGTTGGGCTGAATGTCCTCCTCTGGTAGACATTGGTCTGTGATTTTATCCATTGGTATTCTTCACTAGATTATATTTCATAAAACACTACCTAAATTAATTTCTCTTGTCATTGTATTTGGTAAATGTATTGACAGAATCAAAGTCTGTGCTAATTTTCTTTTTACGTTTTCTGCTCTTCTATTTCCCCATTTCATGTTAATCCACGAAGCAGCTCCATCCGTTGTTCAATGGAAGGTCATTCAAGATTCTCATTGACTCCTCCTTCCTGTGTCTTCTTGTATTCAGACTCTGTGCCATGAAGTCTCCCTTACATAATCCAAAAAGTCGTTTAAAAGCAATTTATTATGTTTTCAAACTTCTGATTTTGACAAAGTCCAGAGACAGCGTGAACTGCCCACGTCAAGATTTCAGGCCACAATAGAAGCGCGGTCCAGACACAAAGTGGGAGGTAGAAAAAACGGCTAATGTGGAAAAGTAACTGCTGGCTTTTTGTTGTAGGAATACAAAACAGGGTGAGAACAGAGAGAGAGGGCTTCAGAAGGCTTTATCTCCCCCAAAGCCAAGTCAAGACTGAATGGATTACCTACAAAGCAAATAGGCAAACACAGTCAAAAGTGTCGTATTCAGATAGACTCGACAAGACCGCAGAAATATGACAAACAAAACACAAGTTTAAGAATTTAAATGTCTTTGTATATGAGCGAAGAATACATTTGTGTAAATTACTGGTCTGGTCATTGAGACTTCTGCCTCAGTTGCCTCTCAGGCAGTTTTGTGACATAATAAACTTGTCTGATGTGTTTTCATCCCATCCCCTGCTGGTTGCGCTGAATGCATGATGCAACATTCAGTCAAGACTTTTCCTTCGGCAGTATTTGTGGCTCTGTTCTGTCAACACTCTCCTCCCCAGTCTCTGGCTTGATGTGAAGCATTTTATTCATCTTTGGTTCTTAACCTTGCGGGTGCGAGAAGCGACGTGAAAGTCAAGACTGAGCCACACTTGGAGTATGGGTACTTATGCTTTTAATGGTTGGGAGTGAAGTGCTAGCATTTAGACAGAACCATTTAGGGACTTGTTAGCAGGTAGAGCCTACATGCTAACAACTGTCTTCATATTGTTTTTTTAAATAAAAAAATATATTCTCATTAAAGAACACGAGTGAACATATTTCAATTGTTGGAGTAATTGTGATCCATCAATTTGATGAAACCGAACTGGCCAATCTCTCAGTGATTCTTATTAGATCCTCCTTTTTGTGTAAATCAAAGTCCCTGTGCAGTGGCTGTGCCTTTCAGTGTGACAATTACCTCACATAATTACCCAGAGCCCTCCAGAGCCACACATGAATTCATTCACCCATCTATTTATTCACAGCCTGGAGGTTGAGACAGAAACCAGCGTCTCCAGCCAACTGCAACCTCTGCAGTTGGAAGCTCAAACCAAATCAGAGGCTGGAGGATACTCGAAACAAGGAAGCAGTAAATGTTGATAAATCCTTCCCCTGTGAAAACCAACAGCATGAGCACAAGATTTACAGTTGGCTATTACTTTTGTTTAGAAAATATGGCTGGGAGCTTTGGACAAGCATGGCATTATAATAAAAGCAATAAAAGAAACAGAAGACATAGAGGAAGTAGATAAAACAGTAAAGTGAACATAAGGAAGAGTTTGAGGAAGTGTGGAACTTTAGCACATGGAAAATATGGTTTTGTTTTTCACTGTTATAAATAATGATAAATAAAAAGGAGGAAATGCAGAGAAAAGGTCACACACACTCTGTGTTGGGAGGAGGTGAGCGTGGACAGATGGGTCAACAAGATATAAAACTGAAAACTAACCATGACGTCAATATTAACCATTGATTTGCTATTATTGCCAATAAATAAATGCTCTGAAATATTAGCTGTTTGCGCTGATCAAATGCATTTAAGTTAAATTTTCTTTTTCTAAACTAGAACGCCAATTAGAAAGTCAAAGGTTCCTCATCAGTTGTAATAATCTATTCTTGGTGGACAAGATGATATAGCTTCATTGTTTTTGGAAACCTAATAATATTGTTGTCTTATTCTGTGATGGTTCTTTTGTAATATTGTTACTTGGTTCTGCAAAGAAAACCAGCCCATTTCCACTCTGATTTCTGATGATGGAGGCTTTCAGGATCTGGGCAGATGGCTGTTAATACCTCAAGTACAGGAAGTGCACAAGTAGATATATTAGATGAGAGCCAAAATCAAGACTGTCTAAAGGCAATAATGTGGGGAGCGAATTTTTGTTTCTATTCCCTTCTCGTCTGCATATAGTTTTATGCAAATTTGGCTGCTATTGGGTGGTTTTGTTGTGAATTTGTTTTTCAAAACCCCGTTTTCTCGGGCTTGTTAAGCTCCTGCAGAGCCTCGGAAAACATTAAAGCCATTATAAAACTGTTTTCAAAGGCCAATTAGCAATTCCTGGGACTTGGTGGAGGGACTCTTCTTGTATTAAAAAGCTTTCATTCTTGACAGGCTCCTTTCTTTTCTCACATATTCGTCCCCTTTAGAGCAGAGGTACTCTGAATTATTTCTTAATTATCTTAGGCTGCTTTATGGGCTCACAGTTTTAGACCTAATTTTGTAAAAGCTGGAAAATTTAAAACATATGTTACTTCAGTTTTTATTAGATTAATCAGGCAGACAAGTAATTTTAAAAAATAACATTCTGATTAGGAACTTCTTTATTATTTTTTACATTTTTTATATGTATATACTTGAACTGTTAAGGAATAATTCAAACCGTAACTTTTAGTGTTATTATTAGAGAAAGTCCAGACAGTTGGGATTATGTATGCTGAACCTCTGGTGATGCAGCTGCAACAAGTGTAACAAGATTGACGTAAGTCCAACTAAGCATTGTTTTTTTATATATTATATATATATCTGTAATTTGGAACTGTTTCTTTGTGGCCACTTAAATGGAAGCTGTTGCTTTTTTTTCTATCACTGTCTTGTTTTCATTCATTGTCGTAAGAAGAAGAGTCGATATGAACTGATTTTAAAACAAGCATTTTATGATTAGTTAGTCCGTTAGTAACACAACGTAATTTGTGGATATTGTAGACAAAGACTAGAAAATTCAATAATAGCAAATTCATCCTGCTAAAACAAATGAAGAACTGCTAAATAAAGCATAGACAACTCATTTGACTGCTGTGTTGTCACACACTTACACTCTGTGACTTGTTGGCGAGGCATCAGACGTGCTCAGATGACCGTTTTCCTCCATCACTACCCGCGATCTATTTGACAACAATCACCCATATAGTATGCCAGCAAATGCATAAGAACGCAGTCACAGCCAGAGGACTTGTGAAGACTGGACTGAGCCTGCATGAGGCTGAAACACTGCATGTGTCTTCAAGTGGATAAATCCTTTTTTTTTTGTACTGTTTTCTGATTTTAAAAAGCATCTTGTTTAAATCGACGCAGTCAACCCGTGTGTTGTTTGTCTCTGGAATTGGTTCTTGTTAAGGGTTTATGGTATTCCTCTAACAGGTTTGTTTTCTTGGATTGTTTTGAATTTTTAAACTGCACAGAATTTCTGAGAGCCATCCAGCCACTTAACAACGACGCTCTACCTTGAGCTGGTCTATCACTTCAAATCCCGATAGAATGCATTCACGTTAGGGGGATTTAATGTGACAAAAATACAAGATAATCAGAATAACAAATCTCTTGCAGAGACAGAGTACATCAAAAATAGAGGAACACAGGAGGAAGCAAGGAAAAGGAAAACTAGATTATGCAGATGTAACAGAGTGCAAATGATTAGTGATCCAAAACAACACAGTTCAATGTGTCCTATTCAGGAGAGTCCTCTTACCTTCTGAATTAACAACTGCAAGAGCTTCAGCAACTCCAGCAAAAACCCCTCTGAGCAAATCCTGAGCTGTCCGAGTTCAAAGGAGTGAGGAGCAGCATATAGATCAGCCTTTATAGAGGCTGTAGCCAGCTGGTGAGTTCTCCTGAAACTAGTAATGATCAATGATCTCCAAACATAAGCACACAAATCCAACAGCAATTAGTGAATGCCTCACAGTTTATCTTATTCAGTTTGATTTGTTACATAAATCTGTTTTACTTTTAAAATTCTGTAAATTCTGTCAGATAGCACTATTCACTATTCATGAATAGTGCAAATATTTTCACTTAATAGCAACAAAAAAAATACACTTAACATGAGGAGAATAGAGAGATCCAATTCTAAATGATATATTTCATAGTCACATGCAGCCCAATATTCCCGATACTGGTTTGATCCAGTTATTCAATACCAAATCAACTAAACTTGAAAGTGAGTGATTGATTTGTTAATAAACATTAGGCTGTGGCACATGCAGTGAGACTGATGAGAGCGTGTTTGTCTTTGTGAATAACTGTTAATGGTTGACTTAACAGTTTTAGCCCAAATGTATTTATGAAAAAGGTTTATTTTACAAAAGGTCCATCAGTTATTGCTCATGTAAAGGATTAGGGGACCTTTCAAAAATGATTTTGCAACTTTGGATGGACACCTATACTCAGCTACAAAGCCTGGTAGAGGTTTGTACTTATGTACGAAACAATTTTATGGAGTTGGTTGAAATGGCATCTGACTATTGGAGACAAATTGAGGGAATATTTATTTAGGAATTTAGGGTCTGGAATACTGTCCAAATAGGAACTGGGGCTGCAATTCACACACGCTCTTCAACGCTGTTTTCACACCTGATAGAAAGGTGTGAAAACATTCTATTCCATTGGGGACCAAAATTCAGCTCCATTTTCAGCTGCTGTTGAAAATGGTTCTTTTTCTCACGTAATTGTGTCAAACAAACTAAATCCTTTGAAAAATCTGTTCTACCTCACCGCCTGTGGTGGCGCTGTGCCAAATACAACCAGAAGAAACGACATGAAAACCTCTGAACACGACACTGACTGCAACTTCCTTCTTCACAAAATGCAAACAAAAATGGAGTGGCGTCAGATTTCAGCAGCTGTAGAATTTTGCTCTTGTCTTTGGCAAAAGCCATTTCTATAACATTCCCCGTTCCGCACGTCTCAATTTAAGCTCCAACGTTCAGATTGTACTGTCAGAATTTGAGCTCTTTGGTACTCTTTGGCTTCCTTAATACCCACAAGACATGCTTAAAACAACTTTTCTAATACTGAAGTCAATTATTCATCCAGAGCAGCTAGTATATCCTCAAAGGTAAACATCGACGTACATAACATCTTCCAAATTCAACTCAGTGATAGGTTCTGCTAACAGGGAACGACGGCGTGGAAACGGGGCAGATCACGAGGCAGAGATCTGTCCTCTCTGAAGTCCTCCTCGTTAGTAGACGTGTCAACAGCTTAGAGGAAAATGTAAAGCGTTCCCATCACATGTTGACCCCGAGCTCAGCCCCGCAGACTGGCCCGGGCGCCAGTAAGATCGCTGCTCTAATAGGCGCCGACGTGAACATGGCGGGAATCACAGCGTCGGCCCATCTCGTAGGATTTCCAGTTACCATGGTTTCCACCGTCACAGCTCTGACTGTCCCCTTTGTAGGCGTCTGTCACACATAAAATGCTCCCAGATGGCCAGCACTGATTTCATTAGCGAAGCTTCTTCTAAGAGGATCCAGTGATCTCTCTCGCTTTCTTTTTCTTTTTTTTATTTCTCCCCACAGGGATTATCTTGTGCGACAGGCCAGCCAGAAACATTTTGACAGATTTCTCCAAGCAGTGTCTCTTATTAGAGATATGCAGAGGGTCTCTGTCCCTTCACCCGTCTAGCAGCGCTCTTCAGCCGTTCCCCTCTTAATCCAGCCGATGTGTGCAGAAAGAACATATGGCGGTGATTCAAAGCTCCGTAACACTTGCTGACAGTTGCATGAAGCATCGGACCATCAAGCTGCTGCTCCCTGTAGTACTGCTATATCTCATAAAATCAAAAATAATAATAATTTCATTTTGTTATTCAACACCCGCAAAGGTTTGTTGCTGTTAATTTCACACGTTTTGACCAAGGTAGTTGACTTATTGCTTTTGTGGGTTTCAGTTTCTTTTATATGCCTAACTGCACCGACTGAACCAATGAAAGTTGTTTTTACATGTTTGACCAAGCTTGCGAAGCAGTTTGGTGTGTTTAAATGTGCTGTACTGGTGCAGAGTTATCAAGTACATTTATAATTCAGTACATTTATGTGTGTGTTTAAAAACAAGAAACGAGTCCATTTATTACTGTTTTTCTGTATCGGATCGTATTGGACGATACTAAACCTCAGACATATTATATACATATATATGTCTTAAGTTAAAAAAAAAAGTTAATCGGTGCATCCCTAAAAAAAATCTGATCAGGTTCTTGAGATCTGTTAAAAAAGTCTCGATGTTGGGGCAGGTGTTTACTTTTCTGCAGAACTGTAGTGTGTTCCTTACCACAGAGTGTGTGTGGTCCGTCTCCACCAGCTTTACCACATTTACAGAGTGAAACACTTGCCAGATTGTCTTTGTGGAACAACACAACCTCAGTCAGATTAGAAGAAGAGCATCCCTCCACACTTGGTCAATCTCTTATTTATTTTTCCCTTTTTGATTCTGAACACTACCTTCAAATCAATGTCCTCTGAGGAAAAAGGAAAAAGTCTTCCTCGTCCCTATTTCTGAACAAAAGGTCAATTTCTAACTCTTGTTGTTTACTCAAATCTTGCCCCAATTCTAATTTCAAACCGAATTTGCTCAGGCAAAGTTACATCAATAAACCTTTTGGTACATTTTTTTTTAGATGTTTCTAAAACGTGAAAAACGAACTCTTCTTTTTCTCAGTTTTTTCATCCTTCACAGTTTTTTTTAGTCGGCTGCAATTCCTAATTTAAGCTCACATGCTCACTGCACCTTCAACTGAAGTATATAGTAATTATCCAAAAAAAAGGCGGAGTGTTTTGGATTAGTGCTTTAATTGGTGCCTGTCACTGAAATGAATGGAAAAGCTATTTAGTGCGTGGAGGCACACGTTATTCTTCACCTCTTTATTTCACTGCCTGTACATGTCATATATATTCCTTAGAAATCAAGCAGTCAAATAACTCGAAATCCTTTATTAATTATTAATCAAACCAAAAAAAGAATCAAATGTAGAACAGCGTTTGATTTAAATTAATGTCTGGAACACTGATTTCTCAAACAAATAACCTTTTTTCATCAAATTGCAGCCTTTTCATCCATTAAATAGCCTTCACAGCCACTGTATATAATAATTCACCGCACACGCCTGCTGTCCGCGAAGGGTAAACGAAGCCATCTGATGAGCGAAGAAGGTTAAACGTCTGAATCGTTTCAGTGGTTCTGTCAGTGGCATTCTCCACTGTTCTGTTGAGAAGTAATGAGCTCGCACCACCTCAAACGCACGCGCCGCCTTTCGTCAAGCATCCGCCTTTGAAAACTCTCCCACTTGTCAATCATCTACGGAGCAAAGCAAAAACCTTGGCTGGATAAATGCTGCGGTTTAATGTGAAGTCTCAAAACGGCACTCTGCTCGGGTTTGGGCTGCGTTCCATGTCGGGGAGCGAAAAAGATCATTTAAATTTTTTATTTATTTTGTTTTTTACCCCTTTCATGCGGCATAATCCAAGTTGAAAATAAACAAGTCTGTTAGAGGGTAAAATTTAGAAGCTGTGATGACCTGGATGCAGAAGTCATCGTCTTAAAGTCATTACTTTCTCCGACTTTTGATTTATTTCTGAACCACAAAATGCTGCTGGTGTCGGTTGGTAACTCGTGTGCATTGCTCTTTGCAATCTCACAAACATTTTAATTATGTCAGGGGGAGAACCACTTACCCACAGTGAAACATGGTAGTGGCAATATCATACTTTTCTTCTGAAAAATCGATCGTTCTAAAACAGTTTTGACCAAAAATCTCGAGTTTTCTGCTTGAAAGCTGAATTTTATTTTTCAAATTTACAGTCCAGGTACATGTCAGTTCATAACTAAAGAGGATAATAAAAAAATAGCATTGCTTCTTTTATATCTACTGCATGTGTGAATGTGTTCAAAAATATCCCTGTCAGATCTGCTGGGTTAATGGGATTTTTTTGTTGTTGTACTGCATAGTTTCTTTTTTATTTATTATTATTATTATTTTTTTAATTGGGCCCAAAAGCCCAGTTTTTGCGGCGAGCAGAAACCTGACTGGACCTGTGTGTGGTTTTTGCTGTGCAGAGAGTTTGTTTTCTGTCGCTCTGTGTTGACACTCAGCTAGAAGCTGTCGCTAAAAAAAAGGAAAGGAAAAAAAAGCTCCACAGGGGAACGCATTTGATTTGCAAATGGCAGGGAAAAAAAAAAAAATCACCTGCACATTTGCAAACACACGCAGACACAGGTGTGTTTGTTCTCCTTGGGAATTATTTGCAATTGAATGGGAGCGTTGTTGTAGCTGACTTCTGCTTTAGTTAAAAAAAAAGAAAAAAGTAAAACGTGTATCTGAGCACGTGCAGAGAGACATGTCATGTTCCCATGTAGCATGAAAACATGTCTGGTTTTAGCCAGTCTGCTCCATTAAAATACAGCCAAGTGCTGTTTGCTTTCCAGGCAATGTCTAACACTCACATTGTGCTCAAGGTCTCTGATTCTGCCCTGGTGTGTGTGTGTGGGTGTGTGTTACTGGAATCCAGAGTTTAAAATGTCATCAAACGCCTAGTGGTGTCATTTTCCAAACTTCAGGTGTGTGTTAGCATGTGCCAGCTGTTTCTGTCACCTCTCTTCATGCTGTGGAAACAGTCCAGGTGTTTCCTCTGATAGTTTTCTCTCTCTCTCTTTGAACCAGGAAGTGGCAGCCGCTCCTCCGGCCAAAAAAGTGACATCCATTAACTCCCCTCAGACTGTCCCGTCAACAACACATCACAGCATGGCCTCACCCCAGGATGCCACCCATAGTGAGTATTTATTTTATTTTATTATCTAAAACAGCGATTTGTGACCCTTTTCAACAACCTTCCACTGTGGGGTTTTCACACTTCATGTTTAAAAGGCCAAATCTGGTTTCTCGATAAGGTCCAAGGTCTGGAACAGCACTAAGCAAATACTGAAAAAAAAAAACGTTTTGCATACCGTTGTTCATTTCTGAACCTAAAATGCTCTAATTGTTTTATATTAAAACATACTGAGCACTCTGAGTTTATGCAGAATTTAAGAGAACTTTTTCTTCATCAACAAACATAGAAGTGTATGAGTTTGGTAAATTGGGTAGTGATATTTATGTTTTATTTTTTGCGAAGGAAAGCATTCCTGAAACACTATTGTTCAGTTCATTTGATGACTAATCTACATTTGTTTTTTGGTTATTTAAAAGTTTTTTAAAAATCTGCTTGTTATCAATCTGTCCTACAATAAAAAAGTAGTGCACATTTTATGTGAAAGTAGTGAAATTTTCAGTGTCAGTTAGTATTACTTATTCTAGCTGACTCTTTGGATGCCTTTGAAAATCAGTTAGGACATTTTATTACACCATATATTTCCCTTAAACTTCCATTTATTGAGCTGTAACTCATTTTCTCTCCTTGTGATTATGTGTATTTGAGAATCATATAAACACAATGTGCGTACTCTTTTCCAATTTTTTTTTAGGACTGGCAACTTTGTGAGAGCTATCCTACTGAAAGATTGGATCTAATATTGGGTCTGAGTGCCGTGATTGCATCATGGTTACACTGTTCCGTCAGCCGAGCAGCCGAGCCCTCGGGATGGTTAATGCAATGTTTCGTGCCATTTGTTCTGGGAGATAAACATTTGGCGGAAAGCGACTTTTGAAAAACTAGATTGTTCATTTCCAGATAAGGCTCTGCCTCGCTGGCATTTTTTATTTATTTTTATTTTTTCTGAAAATCCGGACGCTCCCTTGGCAGAGAACCAGTACAGTAGCTACTTCCACTTTATTTTCCGCCAACGGCAGTTACCATAAAAAACACAGATGGGGTTCAGGCAATGTTTATGTCCATTGTGTAAAAAAAAACAAAAAAAAAACTGCAAAATGTTCAAGAACACAAACACGTTTCTCTAAACACTTGCCACTTTACTTAAATCTTGAATCTTGACTTTTGAGCAAATGATAAATTTTGTCACTTCTGGGATACCGTACTGTATGCAAATGACATGCAGAGCATGTAAGGGGTTTTCTGTTATGCTTCTCACCAGTATGTGAAGTAAAATGAGTTAAAAGCTTTTGCAGGAAGTAAACCACAGACCTCAGCTCTAATAGAAATACACCAGTAGAAAAGGGTGTGTTTGATTTGTGAACCAGGAAGTCTTGTGGCTGTTGCTGGTTTACAGCAACATGTTTATGTCTGTTGTAGCATCACACCAGTGACGACATGGAATTTTTCGAAACTGCTGCCCATATCGACTTTTATGGTTTGAAAACAAAACGGCCCTAATTTACCTAGACTCTTCTGGTCCTTCAAAAGAAAAGCATCTCATGTTTCATTCATTCATAAATTGAATACTATCAGTTGTGAGCCTGTTTCAATTATTTTAAAAGAACATAAACATGTATATATATGATTATATTTTAATTAATTTCCAAAGAATTCACTTTAATCCATGGACTTGTTCGTTAAAGGATTTGTGAGCATTTCTATACTGTAACTATATTTTATGGACCTTTAAAAAGCTCTTTATGAATGAATGACTATACTTTATTAATCCTTGGGGGGGAAATTGACATTTCAATCCAGAACAAGTAACAAACAACATAAGAACTGGGTAGACAGGTGCCTGAGGCACTGCCCTTTCCTCAGATGCGTTACTTTAATAGGGAGACAGTAAAATGTTACGTATAGTTCTTGGTCATTTCATCCTTCAAACACAACATATTCCTTGGTTTATTTTTTGTTTCTATGTTTATCAGTAATCAAAGATTTCCAGTGATTTCTCCAAAATATTTAGGCTCATTACAGCAACTTGTAGCTTCTTGTTCCTTTTATATTGGGAATAGTTTTGATTAAAAGCTCACCAATAAAATCCAAATTCACAACTTTCAACCCAAAATAGTATCTATTAGTTGTATGATGAATTTTCAGGAGTGATGACAAGTTTTACTTTTTTTTTTTTTTTTTTAAAGATTAAAACAAATCTTTTTTTTTTGATACAAAAGAAATTGCAAGATGAGCTCATAGCCTGTCCTGAATTAAAAAGTCTTCCTACTAAGAGGAAACTTAAATATTTTCTTTTAAGCCACCAGGACTGTGCTCTAAAAGAGAAATTGAGTTATGGGATGAGCAGCAGGCCTTGCTGAGCGCAGGATATAATTTCTGTTTTAATTACCACTACTGAGGGAACTTAAAAATCTTCTCACATGAATCTTGCAGACTGCGGTTCCAAAATGCACCAACTGCAGACAAGACATATCCTCGTATTAAAGTGCGCTCCACTGTTGCAATCCACATTTCCACAGAGAGCTCAGTGTGAGTGTCGTCATGTTAAATGCCACGTGTCTTCATAAATAATCACAGAACTTTGAATATACAGTGACTTAGGCCTTTAAAGGCAAAGTTAACATTATTTTCACTGGCAGAGAAGAACTGATTGCTTGTTGATCAGGATTTTTTTATGGTTAGATATGTATTTGTTCAATCTACAGTGAGTGAAGAGGAAGATTCTGGGTCAAACAAAATAATAATAAAAAAGAAACTATAACCATGATTATTCAAAATGTGACATTTTTATAGGCTGGATTTGAAGATTCTCCATTGTCTTATGGTGTTAGCTAACAATGCTATGAGAAATGTTTTTTTTTTTTTTTTTAAAAAAGCACAATGTTTAAATTATGCACATGGAAGTGTACAACCACCATTTTTAGGTATGAATGGAGCATCAAGTCTTGCAACAGCAAAAAGGTCAGCTAGCTCTCCCATACTTCGAAAAACCCAGTTATATGTAATATCGGTAAATATCTGTTATCAGGCCTTACAGTATTGGGATCAGTATCACCTGCAGCAGAAATCTTGGAGTCCTCATATATTCCTGCTACAGCAATTTTTCTCTTTTAACTGTCAAAGTACAAGAAAAAAGCTCTGGTCAGACGATGTGTCAAGAACAAGCTACCAAACGTCCAAACATCTTTTGTTGTTTTTTTGTTTTTTTTCTCCAGCTGTTGACCAGTCAATTGGTGATGTCACAATTGTTGTGGAAAAGCCAGCTATGCTACCTGAGTTGAACCACAGTTTGAACCCCTTTTTGGAAACACGTTTAGGACCTACAGGTGTTGCACCTTTCCAACTGTGGGCCAAGCATCGCCTCTCTGAGTTGTTAAATAAAAAATAACATCAGATGAGCACTCTTGGAGGTGAAAGGTCAGATCTCGGTTGTTTCCGTGCTCGACTGTGTTCTCCAGGTAGCAACAAACTTTGTTTTAGATGCATTGTGGGATAAAAATGAAATAAGAGCAATGTGATAGTCGAGGGTGAGAATGTGAAATGATTTGTTGATGGATCTTAATCCCGCGCCTGAACATGCGTTCATAAATTCACCCACACATACAGATACTATTGATATTTATACATGCTGGCTGATATCCTTATCATCCACCTTGTTGCCTTCCCCGACACCAACATCTAAAATTAGAGCTGGCTGATGATCCCCGGCGTTGTCCTGACTGAGCAACAGCTTTCGTCGCGCCGGGCGAACCGACAGCGAAGACGCCGTGTAATCTCTGCCAGGCGGAGTGACTGACAGCAGGAGGAAAAGGATCCGAGAGGAACAGAACTGCCTCCTTCAAATCCGCGGCGCTTAAATAAAGCACAAGCGTGGAGTGACTGCACTTTAAACAGATGCAAAGCTCACTTCCAAATCTCCGCGCTGCGGCTCCTTCATAGCGGGCGTCCTTGTTTACACGCATTCTGCTCGCGTACCACCAGTATAACAGCGTGAAGCCGTGGCGGGCTTTTGTGGCAAACGCAGTAGCGCCGTGTAAATCTAAATTTGTTTATTTTTTTTCATTCAGAAGTCATATATTTTCTATCTCTATATATCCAGGAAGGAAATAGTGCTAAATAATCTTTTTTTTTTTTTTTCTGTGTTTGAATTCTGACAGTTACAAGCAGATTTTCCCAAATGGCTGTTTTTGTTTTGATTAATCTCCTGCCAGATTGGTCTCCCAAACGATAATGTCTTTTTAATATGGATCCCGTGGAAAAAAAACAAAGATTTTCTGGCTGTTAATTTCAGACATGATCCACTTAGAGGATATTACAGGATGCAAACAATCCTGTAACACATAAACCTTTAGAAATTGAAAATCGACTATATCATATGTCGATGTGAGAGCGGACATGTTGACTCATTTAAGCCTCACAAAAACTTTACCTGAGAACGTGAAAGAACGATTGGACGCTGGAGTAAAACCTGTTGTCATGGGTACGATGAAAAGCCAGCACTTTATCACTGGGAAGAACATTTAGCCTTACAAACAAACGGGAAGTATGTGAATATACTCTTTTTTCTTTTTTTATCGATAAGATAAAAAAAAAAATCTGCCTTCACAGAAGATTAGAGCAAAAAAACCCAACATTTTCAACCTCATGTTGATGATGAACTTTGAAACATGACAGATGCAGACTGTAGTCCTCAAACACAGATTAAGCAGAGAGTGGTTTCAGCTGTTATATTGTTGATTAAATAAAACAGTGAGTCTTTTCTGCCCGTCCTGAGGCGTTATTACTGTCTCACAATCTGAAAATGAGTTTTGTTTTTTGTTTTTTTTTAGCCAGGGAAAAGCAGCTTTAGTGTTTAGTTCTGATCATATCAGTTTTGCTGTGAGAACAGTCGGCGTTTCACATTCAACATGCGAATCTCAGTCAATCTTCGATTTTTCTGAGACGTTCTGGAAAATCTGAACCTCCGCATCTTAATTTGAGGATCCATATGAGCCCTTTCATGAGATGTTCTCCGAGTGTTTGCTTTCCACTTTGGGAAACCGCGGATCCATGTGCAATTTCAGCGGGATTGTTGACGGATAATCTTGGCGGCTCGATACCCACGCTTTCCTCTCCTCGCTGTGCCGCGTTCCGGTGTGGCCTTCTGGGGGAACATGGTGTCTTTGAGGTTAAATGGTCAAGATTGGAGATTAATATACAGAACATATGAACACAAAATGAAATTTTCAGAGAAATTCCTCCCACCACGCCTACCGATTCTTTTCCCAGTAAATCTTGCAATCACATTCTAATAATTAGATTCTCCAACTAAGAGTTCAATAGAAGGATCAATACCAGTCTTGCATCTGCATGATAACTGCAAATTAGCCTATTATAGCAAAGGAAAAGGAAAAAAAAAAACATGCAGCCTGGTTCTTAGAAACACTACAGCTTTCATATATTTGTCCCGTAAGAGTTTTACAGATTTGTACACAGAAACCTATTCCAGACAAGCACTAGAAGTCCCTGTTGTTGACAAATCATAATGCTTGGCTGCAAGAACAGACAGTTCTACTTATGGCAAACTGGATCATACAGGAGTTATTCTGACCTTATCGTTAAGTTGGGTCGTCTGCAGCTTCTATCTTACTTTTGAGAACAGGGTTCAGTCAGCTTTTATAGTGTGGCAGGTGTAATATTCTTAAAACCCCTAAAGTAAATTCAGCATAACCCAGTCACCTAACTAAAGTCTATTTGTTAAGATATGTGATTGAAAGGAAACAGGTATTTGCCCACAAAAGGCTAAAGTCCATAAATAGTTGAGATCCTTCTTTAAAAACGTTTGTGACTGCCAACTTTAATGGTATCCAAACATCAAATTCACATTAATATCCATGATGGAACCTGCCCTCAAAATCTAATGCATACAGTTTTTTTAAAGATACTCCTGGATTGGCTCCTGTGCAAACATTAGTCAGTTGTGCAGCCAATCAAGTGGCATTTCGTCAAGAATATTTTAGCTTTAATTTTCTTTTTTAAACTATGCTCTGTCTTCAAATGGTCTTTAAATAAACTACACTGCGTGGTCATTCACATAAAATACATCGAAGCACCACTGACCATGAATACTTTCTGCAGGGCAGTGTGTATGCGCTCAGTTCTGATTTCCAGCCAGCTAACAGGAAGACATTATGAATGTCAAATGTCTTCCTGTTTTCACATCTGTAAATAAGAGCTTCACTAAGCGTGAGTGTTTTTCTAGCTCATCTGGTGGGAGATTCACATCTATAAAACTACCATGACACAAGGTCAAAGGAATGTAGGGTACCTCTAGGGTTGGCACTAAAAAAGCAAGCCCACCTCCACTTGACTCCCAGAAGTCCATCCCTTTTTTTTTTTTTAAGAGGGGAGCTTCTAAAATAAAGTCAGCTGTCACCAGACGCCCGGGTCCCACTCACTGTTGGAGCTGGTCTCCAATACACACTTTCTTTCTTTTGTTTGGGTGCAAGGGTGCTAATCCCACTTGGGTTTTTTTCTATACAACCCAAGGCCCTCTTCTACTCTATTGGATTCTATAAGTATTTCCCTTAAAGAACATCTAGAAGGTAAGTGACTTGAACAGCCTCTGTGGTTGACACCCCAGAGAATGAAGAATCTGATGTACTGCCCCTGTTCAACATGACTCAAAATGGTGGAAAATTATTTTTTTATATATTTCTTTTAGCTCGTGTCCATGATGCCACAAGGATTTGCGTGTATCATAAAACATACATGGGTATTTTCGTGTTCCTGTCCGTGAGCAATTCCCAGCAGCGACTCTGATCTGGAATATTCTGAAAGCACATCTAATCGGAGCCAAAGTGCCAAGCCTGCATGAGGAAGTGCTTGAGGACAATTCACTTTCCTTGTAAAGAAGTTATTTTGATAAATTTGACAGCTTAATTATTGTGCCTGTTTTACTTTGCCGGTGAGATAGAAATCACCCTCCGTAGGCTGACATTTCAATTAGTGTAGCTCTCTTTGCTTTCCTGTCAAACCTCACCAGGCAAAAGGTTTGGTCAGTAAGTACTGAACAGAAAATTGCGTTGCCAAAGGCTTTTATTATGAGGATAGGGCACATGAGAGAAGGTGGGGGGTGGAATGCCTCTGTGATTTGTGTATGGCCTCTGCCTGTTGCAGATCTACGGTCCTTGAACTTTCTTTGTGCTGCCAAGTCGTGCTGCCTCTCAGGTCCTTAAACACTGAAATCGCTTTCACACTTCAAATCTGGTGGATCCTATCTTTCACTCTTCACCTTTTGCCTCCACACTAGCCAGTCGAGAGTGGAGCGACTCTCAATCGATCCCTTTAGAGGAGCCGTCTGCGTGGAGGCAGGGCCTAGAGGTCGGCGGGCCTTAGCGAAGCTCAATATAGTTGCCGAGTTGTGGACGCTGTCAGCCGCGAGGCCTCTCTTGTTGACTCGTCATGGCCTTCCCCCACTTCCATTACCCTCTCAGCCAGTGTTATTACTTTTGTTGTGGTACTTGGTCTGAGGGGATATAAATCTAAAAAGAAAAACCTACTGTTTGCTCTTAAAAGCGTGTGAATTTACATGGTAAAAACTAAATTTGGTGTAAAAATACAATATAGCTACCATTAAAATTCTGTAATTTCAATAGAGGTTATGTAAAGAATGAATATAGAAACTCAGTTAAAGGTTTAGAGAGTTGTTGAGAAAGCATTTTTATTGTGTCCAGCTTCATATGATATTTTTACGACCACAGATTATTGTCCTTGAAGTCTTGGGGATAATCAAGATGTTTTTGACAATTGGGAGACAGGTCTTTGTTACTTTTGGTCACCCATAGGTTTTAGCCTTGGACACCATTTCTGGTCTCTTTCTTATTGTTGAGAGATGAAAATACCTGACCCTAAATATTGTGAAGTCTCCGGTGCTTTAGTAGTTGTTCTTGGTGATTTTAGACCTCTTGGATGATTCATCAAAGTGAGCTCTTGGAGTCATTTTAATAGATAGATATTACTTTCCACAATCATAGACAACTGTTTGTCATCTGTTCTTAGATTTTGTTCAGTTGCTTTCTCAGTTCTTTTAGCCGACTTCATTCTGTTAGTGAACTTGTATTTCAGTGATTCTTCAGGTCTAATACTGTTCACGACTGAGTTTGGAATGGATGAAGTCAGCAAGAGTTCAAATACTTTTTCATGCTTTGACATTTGTTTTAACATAACCCCATAACCAAAATCATCTAAATGATTTGGAAGTATTTCACTAACTTGTGTGATTTAGCAGCTTTAAGAAGTTGGTAGTTGTTTAACTGTCTTAAACTTTTACAACTGTCACTCAAAAATATTGATTAAAATCTACAGTAAAGAATTTAATTTAAATTTAAATTGTTAACCCGATTTAATTGGTTACAGTCCAATACTATGCAAAATATAAAAGAAACTCAACCGGTTTAAAGACAAATCCTGCAAAAAATTGAACCCAGAGACTTTGCCCTCATTATCCTGAGGTACATTAAGCATAACGCAGCCTGTATTACGGATAATGAAGCATGAGCTGGCACCAGAACCAATTAGTTCTCACATTGGATACGGTGAATAGTTTAAAATCCTAACGGAAGATATTCCTAATCTTTGCGTTCACTTCTTCTTCTTCTCCACATATGTACTCCTACACACACCTCCTCCCCATGAAGCTGCCTGTTACGGGGGAACATGACGCTGCAGACAGAGCCGGTTTATAAAAAGGCTGGGTTTATTTTTCTCCTCCAGTCAGGCCCCCGCAGCCCCCAACCCCCAAAAGCCTGCTTACCTCAACTCTGTGGTATGGCGGCTCTGCATATGACTTATCATTCTGAAAAGCCGGAGATAACCGGAGGGCTGTTGTCATCGCACGCAGACTTTTAAACCTTCACGTGGCTGACCCGTGCTTTAGAGCCGCAGACCATGACGCGGACATTTATCCCAGGTGATAAATGAGGGAACCATCCTTGTGCTTCTATCATCAAGCCGTTATTAGGATGCGCCACAGCCTCAGGTGTAGGATTTCTGACTCATATTTATAGCGGATGCTGCTATCTTCAACAGTCTATTTCGCCTCCGTTCCCCTCGACTACTTTGCCAAAAGTAGCAAAAACGCTATAAGTGGTGTGATGGGATGTTTTTTAACACGTGGCATCCAGATGAAATCGGGGAAACCGCGAGGCACCTTGAAGTCTCCTCATCTCTCTCCTTGCAAAGATTTTCGTACCTCTACATTTTGTCCACATTTGTAGAGGAACAAAGGAACTTTATTGTTGTAATTTAATCTCACAGACGTCTGTTGGAGAACACTGGTAAAGACGAAAGAACACTGTTTAGAAAAATTCACAAGTAATGTTTACGCCTAAAGAAGAGTGGATATACATTTTAGTCTCCTGATGTGCAAAACTGGTAGACTTGGAGCTGTAATCGCATCACAATGCGGTTATTAAAATGTATTGACCCAAGAAGCTAACGACGTGTAAAAACCACGGAGTTTAAGACTTTTATTGGAAAAATCTTATCAGTAAAATATAAACTTGATATCTATGGAAATAAGCTAAATGGAGGCCTTGTAGTTAATCACACGATTGTTCAAGTAAAAAAAATATTACCAGAACTTTACATTGGAGAAATGAACACATTGTGGGGTGTATATGAAACTCACTAATCTAAATATGATCACATATTTGATTAGTTATCAACTACTGTGATATTGATTTGGAGAACTATTTAATGTTTCTCACTTTTCCTGAGCGGGATCATTCTCCTCCACTTGGAGAAATTTGGAGTAATTTTGAATTTGTTTAATGAATTTATGTCAAAATTCAGATATGTTATATAAAGAGGCAGAGATCTTAACAATTACAGCTGAGGTATTTTGTGTATTTGCTTGTTTTTCCATTAAAATATACATGCGTCGTCTGCATACATCTAACAAGAAACATAAGTTGGTCAAACTTCAGTACAGTACTGGCCAGTACTAGTCCAGTAATGGTCATACACTGTAAATCTGAATCAACTGTCTCTGCTGGGGAAAAAAAACATTCCTCCCACATCATGACTCTGCCACCCCCATGCTTTGCAGTAAGGATGATCAAAAAGTTTCGTTTTTGTTAAATCTGAACAGGGCGACCTCTTCTTCAATTGTTTTGAATGTTTTTTTTCCTATTACTGAAAAAGCATAGAAGGATTCTGCCTGCTCTTCATGAGCTTTCCATCTTTGGGGATGTTCCTGCTGCTGCAAGACGTAAAACTCCTTCCTTTTTTTCTTTTTTTTTTTTTTTTCTTCAACCAGAAAACACATGTATGGAAAAAGACAACATGTAAAACCTCAAAACAAAACAAGGAGGAGCGTTTCAGCGAGTCAAAGGGCGAGTACGTGAAGAAGACGAATCGTTTCTATTTAGGGTCGTCTTTCATCCCGGGGAAGCTGCTGCTCAGAGCGAGATAACATGCCAAGAGCAAAAAGGTTGGGTGTGGGTGGAGGCTGAGCCTTTACAGAGGCTTCTTTGACGCCTAATGATCCTTTGTAGCTCAAAAAGTCAAATGTAGAATCAACACTGTTGTCTAATTGGCTGTCTACGGGGATGTTCGGAACCGCAAGAAGAAACGACTGTTCTTTTTGTCCTTTTTTTTTCTTTCTCAGATTTCCTCTCCATGTCTCTTGCTTTGTTGAATGTGCAGCATTGAAAGTTAGAGGAGGTCTTAATCAAATTCAGGTTTCAAACAAAAGGCAAATACTTTTTTCCCCCCTTCACATGGAGTTTCAGAAATCTTGATGATTTTGTAAGGATGCTGCTCTTTTTTTAAGTCAAAAAAAAAAATCTATTCCATCGATTCAGCTTGTTGGAGTTTATTAAAACAAAAGGCCTTTTTGTACAAAATTGTCCCCGAAGACCAATTACTAAATGGCAAGCTCCTCCATAGCTTTACCTGATGTGCCAAAAGAGCAATGAGTAGGAAGCAAATATCAGCAAACCCCTCGAGGAGAGGTACCCAGCAGTCGTGTTAAGTCTAACTTTCCTTTGATTGCCCTATGAAGGACATATCTTAATCTTGAGGTATTTTTAAAAAAAATGTTTTGCATGTTTGTGTAGCCGCAGGTAGAGCCGGGTCTTCAGTGGAGAGGGCCGAGAACCAGGAGGCCGAGCCGGTGTCGGTGAAAGAGCGGCTGGCGATGTATCAGGCGGCCGTGTCCAGCAAGGAGAGCGGCGGCGCTTCCTCTGTGGCGGTAAGATGAGAACTTCCACTTGTATGTAACTGGAGACGGACACGCGGATGTAGAGAGCAGCCGGGCCGGCGGCACACGGGCTCAGTGTCTCATCCTAATGGGAGTTTTTTGTTTGATAAAAGTAAAGAGATGAAGGGAGATAAATTCAAGTCAGCTTGTGTCACTCACCTGGCCTCCTTTTAGGGTTTTACCAAAGAAAACAAGTTGGACACCCGACTTTGTCTGAAATGGGATCAAAGAAAATCAGTTCAAGCTGGTCAACATATGTTGGACCTAAAAGTAACATTTTTCTGCCAAGCGTTGTCATTTATAAATCCAGTTTTTTGGCACCATTTCCTCCC
Organism: Poeciliopsis retropinna; assembly: GCA_010277075.1. Classification (NCBI taxonomy): domain Eukaryota; kingdom Metazoa; phylum Chordata; class Actinopteri; order Cyprinodontiformes; family Poeciliidae; genus Poeciliopsis; species Poeciliopsis retropinna. Next base: position 6,891,021 of record VMRM01000029.1, on the reverse strand, counting down.
CATATGGGCCCCATATTTCATTGTTGTATGGGTTTTAGATCAAGCTTAGCCTTTATCGTATCGTTTATTGTGACACATTTCTTACCATATTTTCATTTAGGGTGTTGTCAAGAATATTTGTTCTATTTTCTGCAGTATTTGTTAACAAATACAAAAGAAAATATGATTAAATGCAGCTACAGTGTTCATTTTAAAGAAACAAATTGCACCTTTTTATGTGACTAGTGTCATAAAGATGCATATAATGAACATATATTTGTGTGTTTGGGGCTATAATTGATGTCATGCAGGCACAGCCATTCAGTTATTACCTCAAAAAGAAGCAATAAGTAGTTCTTCTCATTGTTATCATAGTAATACCACAGAATATCCTTATAAAACTGAGTCCACATCACCAACTTCCAGTTTCAGGGCAATCCTTAGAAATCATGTGAGAAATGTTTATTTTGGGGTATCATTTGTGTTTGTTTACCAAATAAAATCCCATGAAAATCTGGTGAAATATGTGGTTATAAATGTACAAAATTGAGTATTTCTCGAGGAGTGAGTGGAAGGTTTGAGCCTTGGGGTCTTTAAAGATGGCGTCTTGTGAGTAGCTCTCAGCTTCGCTCCCTCGTGAGACTTTGTCCCCCGATTTTCTAAACCGAGATAACGTCAACTGCCGTCTCCTCTCGATGTGCTGCCGACTGCTCAGAAACACTCCGAACGGCTTTTGAAAATCTGAGCCCTTAACGACGTGAGGGAATTTAGAGAAATTCTGCCTCGCTGCATTTAATCACAACGAAAGAAAATGCACAAACTCACACAATAAATATTGATCCAGTGGCACCAAAGCATAATGAAGCATTTTCAAAACACAAATTGTTGCACAGGATTTAATTGGTGCTCACTACAAACAAATTACTTGGAGTAAAATGCATATTTCTCAACAGAGCAGGGATTTTGTGTTAGTTGTTGCGTATGTTTTTGCCTTCCCAGCTCCCCTCACCGCTTCGTTTTAAACCCCCCGAAGGGTGAGGTTAGAAGTTTCAAGTATGGAATCCACTCTTAGCAAGATAACAGCTTGTAAGTGTCCAGATGTCGATTATTTTAAGGAGAAAATGGATAAACGCATTTCTGAACTGTAACTTGGCAGTTCATGCTGTTAAACCACTTTTTTTTTTCTCTATTTCTGAGGAAGTTTGAAAGACACTCCTCCCCACTTTACAATAAAAGCAGAACTTCACACTTTATTTCCCCTTCATTTGAGCGCACCAACAGCAGGAGAAAAAAAAATTCTGAATACTGAAGTCATTATTTATCGTCAAGGACGAGAAAATAATCCTCGATGACTTTGCAGAGCCTCCATACTCTAAACCCGTAATCATTCAAAAGCATGAGCCAACATGCCACACTTTTCTGAATGTAAGTTTTACTTAGAGGAAACCTTCTGCTTTTGGTTTTATAACCCAATTTAAATGTTTTTGCCTCGCCGTTACATCAGCTTCAGCAAAGTCTAGTTCCCCGTCAAAACTTCCTGCGTCTGTTGATCTGACAATTATAAAGTATCATATGACCTCACAGGTGTGTTTATAGATGTCGACCTTTCACCTTTTGGAGGCAGCTGTTGAGTTTCCTGGACTTGTAAACTATAAAACACCTCGAAAGTCCTGTTGATTGGGATTTTAAAATGTAGGAATGTAAATAAATTTGAATTTTCTGATCTTTCAAAAGAAAATATGTTCTGAATATTCTGAATGATGCCTATAATTCTTCAATAAGTTTTTATATTAATGCTTTTATTTTGAAGTGGGTGCAACAGTTCTATTTCATGTCTCCATGTTTTCTCTCTCTCTCTCTATAGATATATTTTTTAAGCTTTATTTCAAACAAGAAACATACCAGAACAAAACAAAACATGGACACTAGAGAACAAGATAGATGTATAATATTTAATAATATTTAATATTTATAGAACCTTTTAAATGATAATGTCAACATTAAATCAGTGAGTGAGGATAGCAGTCTTTCAAGAGCACATATAATTTGAACTGAAGTATTAGCTTCTGCTAAATATTGTGCTAATGTAGTGTTTTAGGCTTAGTGGCACTAACGTTTACAATTAGCGCTTTAGGGCTAGCACAGCTAACATTTTAGTTAGCACCGCTGCTGGGTTGAAAATTTCTCCGCGGTGATGCTCGGGCGTCTTATGAGAGCTATTTCTGCTAATGCTAACTCTGCAAATAGAAGACACGGTTTAAAAAGCAGCTCCATCCACGGCACACCAAGTATCATCTAAAACTTCCTCCTCGAGTGACTAGTTGCTTTTTTAAAACACCCGTTGCGCATTTTAAAAAATTAAATTTTTAAAAAAAATTTAACAGCCAGAAATCCAATGCACTTGTAAATTTAAACTGAGCAGATGAGCTCTGCCCTTCTGGGAAAGCATCTTCGGGAAGGAAGGACTCGCTGATAAACGCTCTCTGATTTGCTATTAGGGGATGCTAACGTGGCGACCTCAGCTGAGCCTCACTTTAAAGTGATACTGTATGTCTGTATGCACCACATACAGACATACAGCTGTCTGTATGTGGTGCATACAGACAGCTGAGTGTTGATGTTGGTAATCCATATGCGTCCGAGGGGAGAGGTGGGGGGGATTTGAAGGGGTACATGTGAATACTAGGGGGGGTGAGGAAAGTAGGGTTTATGCTTTCTACCGAAAACAGCTGCTGTCTGCAAGTCTGAGTGTCCCAGGAGGGGACATGTTCATACTAATACTAATAGTAATTAACAGAATGTAATGTTTCTGTTAATTGAATGAGTAGGGGAAAAAAGTTGGGTTATTAAACATATTTATGAATTTTCCATTCACGGAGTAGTTCAGGATTTTTAAAGTGGGGTTCCTTGAAATGACTATGAACTGTTAAAAGGTCAAATATGTCAATATTTATTATCCAGTCAGCTGGCTAAATTATAAGAAAGACAAATTCTGATGTTGGAAATCTATATTTCCAACATCAGAAATATATTGTGCGACAGCCAGAATGAAAATCATTTTCTTTCACCAGCAACTGTAATTTTTTTCTGTTAATATTGATAAACAGCAAAAATATACATAAAAATATACATACATAATATACATACTTGATGTGAGTCCTCTGGGACTCACATCCCAGAACTTAAAGGAGACTTGAATCCCAGAGACTGAAGACTTGAGTCCCAGAGGACTCACATCAAGTCTCCTTTAAGTTCTTGTCTACCTTTAGAGATGCAAAGGGTGACAGTACGTATACGACAGTAATCTCCTCTGAAGCATCCCCCCCCCCCCACTTCTGTATTAAACATTTATAACACGGACACCCTGCTTTGTAACACTTCTACTCTGCTGCAAATAAAGAAGTCGCTTTTGTTTCTTGGTATAAAAAACAACACAAAAGATGTAAAATAAAAACCATAGTAATTCACAAATATATTCATAAAGAGGTGAGAAGTTTCATAGAAAGTCTCATGCATATTGCACTTTCCTTGAAGCCATACACAGAAGCCTGCACATAAATCTTTTATTAGGGCTGTAATTGACTATACCAAAAGGAGATTATTGTATCAAATAGAGTGTATTATTGCCCAAGTCACACGGGGAAAGGATTTCTTCTTCCATACCAAAGTTGTCTCAGCTCTTTGCCTCTAATGCTATCCTTACAAAGCTTTCACATATCCTGGCTTTATTCCACATATGATATGTTGTAATAAACTAAAAGGAGGTGTTTCAAAGCATTTTAGGGCTGTAAAATGAATAATTTAGCGAAGGTTATTCTGTGTTTCTCTGGTTCGGAAATGATGTCGATAAAGTAAATCTATTAGAAATGAAAGCCCGCAGTTCATTAGATCAAGTCGTTGCCCTATGATAATATGCATTCAAGGCGGTGATGAAAGAAGGTAAGTATTTTATACCACAGCCTCATGTAATCAACAGAACGTGTTTGGCTCCGCACAAGTTTGCAAATTACCACAAAGCTAAATTTCACTAAATAAAATCCACATTCTTACTTAGCTCTGACCTGAAACATTAAAGTGGGACAAAAAATGGAAAACCATAGAACATCTGAAGGTTGGACTGTTGTTTGTAACTGTGTTTTTGTGGGTAACTCCTGGTATCTGTGTCTGCTCACAGGCAACGGATGAGTCTGAGGCCTGCTCACTGCCTGGTGGTCTGGCCACTGTGAAGAGGCAGTTTGAGAGCCACGAGTTCAGCTCTTCGTCCTCCCAGTCCACCGTCACCCAGTACCATGTCCAGAAGAGAACAGTCCAGGTGAGATTTGAACCGTCTTCCATCTCTGTGTTTGTGTTTCAAAGCAGTTATTATTTCTCCTTTACGTCACACTATGATGTAGCATAAAATGCGATTCCTTTATTCATGTTTAGACCCTTGTAAAATGTGTTTCTAGATACATTACTGTACTTTCCACAACAGCAAACAGTGTGAGTGAAACTTTACATATAGATTAAAGAAGCCCCCACCACTTTGACAACGTCTAAGGCAACATTTTGGTTACTCTGTGGGAAACAAAAAGATGAGATGACAAAGTGACAGGCAGGATAGAAGTGATTTGTAAGCACTGAGTGATTCCCATGACTAGCCAACCGACAGCCGACATCTGCTTCAGATCTTCCTGAGTTTTATTAGCCTTTCAAAACTGTTTGCGTTTCACGAAATCTTAAAATTCTTACAAATCAGCCTTAGAACTGCCTTTTAATCAGAGTAGAATAATTGATTAAACGGATTATTCAACTCTGAACAGTTTCAATCACCTTTTAATTTAAGTTCAGCTTTCAGTTGTCTTTAGTGTTGCTACATACGTACTTGGAAAATTTGTGAAGATATCTGTTGTCTACAGTCGTCTTTATGTCTTTTTTTTTTTTTCAAATTTTTATCTGGACTCTGAGACTCCAAATATTCATGTTTTTGTGAATCCTTGTGACTAAGACGATGGAATATAAAATTCTCTACATTCAGCTTTCTAGCGGACATTTTGTATTTACAAATGTTCAGAAAGTCATCAACTTTTACCTGAAGAAAAATAACCAGCTATTGTCTCTAAAGTTGTGAGGAGATTGTGCCTTGTGGCTGATCCTGACTGATACCTTTGAATACACATAAAAAAATCTCCAAAAGCCTCATCGAGGGCAGCAATTTTATTTCAGATTTTCTATAAGTGAAACAAGTGTAAACACACACAAAAAAACATGAAAATGCCCAATTGAAAACAAAATGTAACAAAAAGAAGTTTCAGGGTTGTTCATTTTGTTCCTAGTTCTTGTGCGCAAACATCAAATCAAAGTTGGAAAAAGTCGTCTCATATTTTATGAGAACCTGTCATTCTAACAGCAACGGATAGACTTTGAGATCCTAAATATGTGGTATTATTACATGATGCAGCGCCTCCAGCATTTCCATAAACAGCAAATTGTGTTTTGATGATTGCAGGTGAAAGTGGGGCATTTTTTCCTCCCTTGAAGAAAACAAGAAAGACAGATTACTGCTGTCCTTTCTCTGTTTAAAAGTGAGAGATATGAATGATTTACATTCGGCTCTTTATGAACAAATCTGGGCTGGTGTGGCGGAGGCCCTTCCAGCGCATCAGTTCGAAGAGGGCACCTTGAACTTAGCTCAGCTGTGTGAATCTATCATCCTGTGTGTGAGGAACATGCCAGAACGCGCTAGCAGCGGCGCTGGGCTGCAGCCAGATTTTATTTTATTTTTTTTAGTAAAGTAAGGCCAGTTTCCCCCATTTGCTTATTCAAGCGAAGAGGCAGACCTGATTCGTCGAGTGCAAAAGAACCTTTGCTGAGTCGTGAATTTTACATCAGGGTCCACGAGGTGAACCGTCAGAACTGGTTTGATCAACTCGCTGCTTCTTTCGCAGCAACTGTGACAGGTGACATCCAGCCTCTGTTTTACAGCAGGACGGAAACGAAATGCGGTGCCAGTGGTTTGAGGAGAACAGGACGCCCCTCTCACCCCCAACGACCCTCCATGTATCTTTCATGTTAACAGCGTTCACACAAGCGGAAATACATTTCTCTTTCATCTCCTTCAAATTGCATGAATCTCAAAGGAGCAAACGCCTTTGTGCCGTTTTCTTCGTAATCCACGGCTATTTCTCCCCAACACTGAAATCCTCCTTTGGCAGAATTCAAACTTAGCAGCTCCCTTTGGAAGCAGTGTGGTAATGGAAAAACATTTGTTACCAGCCACAGAAGGGGATTTTATTAAGCTTCTCCACAATATAAAAATTACTTACCCGCCCACTGTTTCTTACAGCTCGCAGTCAGGAGGTGATAAAGCAGTGTTGGGTGCTTTTTGTGTGTGGAGCCTTGTGTTCATTCTCACCGCTTTTGCTTTATTTATTTATTAATTAATTTTTTTGCTCCTGTTACTTTAATTTCTGCTGATCGGTCAAATGAAACCAGCTTTGTCTGTTTTCATCGTCTAAATCTGGTCACATCAGAAAAAAAAAAGCATTTCTGTCTCGTGGGGTTCCTCAAGGCTGTGTAGTCGGCCCTGTTCATTCTTCATTCTACATATTTAAACTTTTACAAAATATATGACACTATGTTAATGACTGTTACAATTTGTTTCATTAATCACTTGACCATAATGCCAAACAGCTCATTTGAAATTGCTTTCATCATTTCATGGAATATGTATAAATTCTCCAGGTATCAAAACCTGAACTGAAGGCGATCATCATGCAATTTTTAGTTTAAATGTTTAAACAAGTCAATTCAGTAGAGTTAGGATGATTCAAAATGCATTTTAGTTGAACAAATTAAAGAGCCAACATCAATCCTATTATTTTTAAATGTAAAAACTCCTTTTAAAACTTAAATTGTAACTTTAGGTCATCAAAAAATATACATATACCCCAAAAGATCTGTGGTGAACTTCCATTTTTGTCCTACTCTTCAGTCCAGAGGTTGTTAATGGTCTTAATCATTCAAACTGTGGTCACAATTTCTCAAATCAGGGGTACCAACCAATGAAAATGCAATTTCTCATTAAAATTACAAAAAAAACTCGAGTTAGATCCAAAACTTAAAAGCGTCTTGTATTTTTTTGTATTTCATTTTCCTCTTCTAACCTTTTTAAAAGAGGATAAGTCATCATAGAACACATTTTTCAATGAGGACTTATTTTATTGAGGAGAAGAAACTATCTGAGCTAATTTGGCCCGTAATAAAAGAGTAAATTCTCTTCTTAAATTTGAAATTGCGTGTCTCGAAGCTCTCAAAAAGCCATTATCCACAAACAAAGAAAACATTTTTAGTGTTCAACTTTTCTTAAAAGAAAATAAATTTAACGCATTGCAAGATGTTTTCAGTTATATTACTGTGAAAATATTTTGACCGTGAAGCACTTTAGAATTGTATCCGTGAAAAGCGGATTTTAGCTACATAGCTAAATGTTATTTACTTTCTTTCTTGTGCCAGTTGTTCCATGTCAATGACACCACTGTTCTGCGTTTGACAGGAAGTGGCAAGTTCCTCCGAGGTGACGGTGAAAAGCAGCGCCAGAGAGACGAATCCAGCAACAAGCATTTCGCGACAAGAGGTATTTGTTACAAGATCACTAAAGCCTGCAGTCCTTAATAGTGTATTATGATATGAATGTCTTCTCTAGTCATTTACGGTTGACTGATTGGAAAGATGTCTGCGCGCTAACAGTTTGATGTCGCTCCTTCCCAGGTGATCCGCGATCAAGGAGTCCACCATAACAACGTGGCCGCGGGTTATGGGAACCATTACGATGAAACAGGTTATTCTGCTCATGCCTTTTATATTGTAATTTGGGCCATTTTTTAATATATATATATATATATATATATATATATATCACAGCGCTGCTTATGGTCCTGTATGTTAATGATTGTTCGACACTCCGGGCTGAATAAGGGATGAGCTCTCAAAGCGAGTCACAGAGCAGATGATTCTCTATTCAGCGCATGGCGGCAAATCTAATCAGGGCAAAGTCAGAGAGGTAAAATATTGGAAAGTGGAAATTGGGCAATCACTGCCGCATGGTTTCAGAAAATGAAAACTACTCAGGTTTTTAATGAAATGATTTATTTCTCTTTCCTGCTCCCCTGAGCCTCCTCACTTGGAATGACTTAATGAGGCAGCCTTCTTCTTATGTCTAATTCAGTTATGCTTGTCGGCGGAGAGGACCTACCAAAGGTTTCCACCCAGGCTTTGAAGCAGCAGTACGAAAAAACGATTGAGGAAGCGGCACCAGCGAAGGAAATTAAGGTAATGATCCTGTCTGTTTATTTAAACCGATGGTAGTTTCTTGTTTTAATGGAGAATCCACATGAAGATGAAGTGGCATTACTAAATCATCCAAAGGGAAATTGTGCATACCGGGGAAAATAATTAGACTGAATAAATTATTTCTGACAGAAACTCTGAACATTTTCTTCCCCTGTTAAAAAAAATCTTTCTCTAAAACAATCATTTTTCTTAAGGTTTGAAGTTTAGAAATTATTTCAGTATCACTAACAGATTGAAAGTAGGTGAATTTAAAGTGTTTAGCAAAAGTAGTCACACCTCTTGGATGTTTACACTTTTTAATGTCAATGCATTTTATTGGGATTTTATATGATCAACATAAAAAAAGTGCATAATTGTGAGGCTAAGGAAGGAAGTAAGGAAGAAGAATATTAATTCTCACAACAGATTTCCACTTAATTTCACATCTATACCCCGCTGTAATCATTCTAACATGACTATGACCTGATCTAGACCACAGATTTCCAACATGTTCTTGCACCAATCAGAATGCTGTGCCCCAAAGCGAAAACTTTGCATAGTCATTTGTTAAACAGTAATTGAACTATTTTTGTCCTCCAAGCAACTAATTTCTGCCTCGTTCTTTCACACTTCTGGTCAAGGTTCACATTTCAGAATTGAACATCTTGCATAGATTTACTCTTATTGATCTGTGTTTCTCACAGATCATATCCATTGAGTCCTCTCTGGAAATGATTTTCCCTCTCTAAACAAGCCCGAACATTTTCGAGTTTATCGCATCGGGTGACGTTTCTTTTTAGCACCACTTTCAGAAGCAGATGCTGTGTAAACTCAGCAATTCCAGACTTCAGCTAAATCGTGTTCAAACTGTGTTTCAAACATGCAGAGATTATGTTCTCATATATAACTTCTCTCTAAAGTTTAATCACAACGAATCGGTCTGTTGCTCTCATTGTGAAGAGTAAATATGAGTGAAGGGATTTCGAGTTTTTAACATAAAAAATATAAATTCTAACACAGTTTATGCTATGCATATTTAAAATTCTTTAAATTCTACACATGTAATAGCAATATTACAATGAATATAGGTATATATCATTAGTAATGCTGATATATTACTAATAATAATGTTAATAATATTGATATACTAATTTTTTTTAAATTAAAAAGTTTAATTTTTTCAATTTGAACTGACCGCTGTCGTTTTATCTTGTTTTATTCTCTTGCTGGAAGTGAAACCACTTGAATAGTTTTAAGAACAATTTATCGTTTTCTTGCAGTTTCTCTCTATTGTAGTGTGTCACATAAACCCCCAATAAAATGCATTAAATTTTTAGGCTTTAACATGACAAATTGTGTAAAATTAAAAGTGAAGTGAGTACTGTATTTATTCAAAATTAAATCAGATGTATCATTGGATGTCTGCTTGATAGTTGTATCAAATAGTTTTTAAATCTAATCATTTTTTCTGTATTTTATATCACTTAAAGACAAAAGAAATTCTCTCTAACCACTTTCTTATCTTTCCACTGTCCTTCTCCCCATAAATATAATAACTTATGAACCACAGGTTGATGTTGATTTCAACCAGTTTCAGTGGGCACCAGTACACCAGTCATCCAAAATGTCAACCGTAACTAGTTATGACTCATCTTCTACTGCAAAAACTGCTTCTGCGGTTGCATCAACCTCATCGGTGACATATGAGGCAACAGAACAATTTCCTGCCCCGCCTGCCAACTTAATGCAGGTAGCACAAGAACATAGCATCTCCTCTCAGTCCCAGGAAAAAGGATCCCAACAGAAGTTTACCCTTGACAAGAAGCAATACTTCAAACACAAAAGCATGGCTGAGCTGAAACGCCTCTACAAGCATATACATCCAGAAGTACGTAAGAACCTTGAAGAAGACTTCATGAGTCAGCTTACGGAGGCAGAAAAGGCAGCTTTGGAAAGCAAGGAAACAGTAGGTGACGTTCAGCAGACGTGCTATATGTTTGAAAATGACGGTAGCAGCTCCAGTGAATGCTCAAGCCCCGATAGAGAATACCTGGAGTGGGAAGAAATCCTCAAAGGGGAAGTGCAATCAATGCGGTGGATGTTTGAAAACAAGCCACTTGATACAATCAAAGATGACTCCCCAGATGAAGGTGAGGGAAGAAATATTGCCCAGCAGGAAATTATTGCAGGCAAAGATGTCAGGTACACAGCTTGGATGTTTGAGACTCAACCCATGGATGCTCTAGGGGTAGAGACAGCAGATGCAACCCAAGAGTCACAGAAGCAGAAAGAACTCGCACGAGGAGACGTACGTACTGCAACCTGGCTTTTCGAAACTCAGCCCCTGGACTGCCTGAATAGGATCTACCAGGAAGAGCAGGAGAATGAGTGTGTAGTCACCAAAGACATCACTGGCGGAGATGTGAAAACTGCCAGGTACCTCTTCGAAACTCAGCATCTGGATTCTCTGGGTAAAACAGAAACAATTGAGGAGAGTCACTTCTTAAACCTGAAGTCTGAGCTGGAAGAGGTGAAGGGGGACGTGAAGACAACCACTCGTATGTTCGAGACGCACCCCATGTGCGTCATCAGGGGGGATTCTGGTGAAATGTTAGAAATTACTACCATCCGGCGCGAGGAGACTGAGAAAGGAGATGTTACAACCTCGCGGTGGATGTTTGAAACCCAGCCTCTGGATATGATCAACAAAGATCCTGCAAAAGTAAAACTGATATGTGGTATTTCCATGGAGGACAACACACAAGGTGGCGTGAACAAAGGTAGATGGCTTTTTGAGACAAAGACTCTTGACACTATTAAGGATGAGGAATGGGAAACTTCAAGAACTCAGAAGGAACAAATAATTGGAGCGGATGTTAAGAGACACTGTCTTGTTTTTGAGACTCAGCCTATGGATACACTGAAAGATAATGCCAACGCTCGACCTTTGACCCCAGAGGAGATTGTGGGAGGAGATGTTCAATCAACCAAACATCGATTTGAAACAGTACCCATGGAAAACCTGAAAGAACTACTTGACGTCGGAAAACTTAAGAAGGTTACTGCCTCCGAGGAAGAGAAGGGTGACGTGAGACATCAGAAGTGGGTCTTTGAAAGCCAGCCACTGGAGAACATACGGGAGGAAAAGAAGGAGATTACAAGAACTGTGAACATTGAAGCCCTTGACAAAGGAGATGTGACAAACTACAAAGAGAGATTTGAAACCTTAGATTTAAGTAAATGTGAAGGGGCACAGAAAATCCAGGTAGAAGGTGTCCCAAGTGGGTCAGTTAAGTCTAACAGAGTTCTGTTTGAGTCCACTCCAATGTATGCAATGCAGGACAGCTCGGGTCATTACCATGAGGTGAGGACCGTAAGGCGCGAGGAAATTGTGAAGGGAGATGTGCGCAGCTGCAGGTGGATGTTTGAAACACGTCCAATTGACGAATTTGATGAAAGTATCAATAAGTTCCAGATAATAAAAGGGATTTCCAAGCAGGAAATTGAATCTGGGGATGTCAAAACAGCCAAGTGGTTGTTTGAAACTCAGCCACTTGATGCTATTAAATTTTTCAGTAATTTTGAGGACCAAGAACATAAGACTAAGGAAGATATTAAAATTGAGAAAGGGGATGTAAAAACGTGCAGGTGGCTCTTTGAGACCCAGCCAATGGATGTTCTGTATGAAAAGGTGGAAAAAAGTGAGGCAGGAGTGGAGGAAGTGCAAAAAGGGGATGTGAAAACATGTACGTGGCTCTTTGAGACCCAGACACTTGATAACATTCGCGATCACTCAGAATCAGAAACCGAGACGATTCTGAAAACCTGCACTGTAAAGCAGGAGGACATTCAAGGTAAAGATGTCCAAATGGCTCGCTTTCTCTTTGAAACTGAGAACCTGGAAAACATCACAGGTGATGACAGCAGTTCTTTCAGGAGGGTCACAGAAATCAACATCCAGTCTGGTGATGTCTCCAAAATGAAATACATCTTTGAGAATCGTTCCTCTGACATTATGAGCTCTACGTCAGAGGAAATTATGCTGAAGCTCAAGAAGCAGCAGGCCGAGGACATCCAAAGAGGAAACGTGGTCAACTGCACCTGGAAGTTTGAGAACCAGCCAATGGACGCTATATGTGACGACAGCACAAAGGCAAGGGAGATCCGCACCGTAACTGATGTTCAGGGAGGTGATGTCGACAAGAGCCGCTTCATTTTTGAGACATATTCTCTGGATCAAATCAAAGATGAGTCTGCAGAGACAAATATTTCAAAACTCACTAGTATCTTTGGAGATGAGATTAAAAAAGGAGACGTGAAAAATTACACTATGATGTTTGAAAGCCAGCCGCTATATGCCATTCGTGATAAGGATGGCCATTATCATGAAGTGACGACTGTAACTAAAGAGGAAATCATACGAGGAGATGTGGTGGGGGCTCGATGGCTGTTTGAGACGAAACCCTTGGATTCAATTAGAGATTCAGAGGAGGTATATGTTATTAAAGCAGTGACTGAGGAAGGCATTAATAAGGGAGATGTTAGCTCTGCTAGATGGAAATTTGAAACACAACCCCTGGATGAAATTACTGAGGAGATAAAAGTAAGGTCAAAAACAGTGGCGGATATCCAAGGAGGCGATGTAAAGACAAACAAGCAGCGATTTGAGACCGATGAGATGTCTCAAAAGTACATTAGAACTGTAAGTGTGAGTGAAATTCAGAAAGGCGACGTTAGATCTGCAACATGGATGTTTGAAACCCGCACAATCGACGAGATCCGCGGTGATAGCGAAGAGTACGATGCAATGGAGAGGGTGACAAAGGAGGAAGTGATGAAAGGGGATGTTAAACAGTCTGTTTGGCTCTTTGAGAGGCAACCCCTAGACAGAATCAAAGAAACTGATGGCACAGAGCCTGCTGTGATAAAGGAGGAAATTCCACAGGGAGATGTGAAGACGACTACGTGGCTGTTCGAAACGACTCAATTTCATGAATTCAACGAAAGTAGCATGGAAAAGACAGAAATAATTGGTAAGAGCATAAAGGAGACACTTGAAGAACTTTACTGTCAGAAAATGGTGAACTCCCAGGGAATCCTTATTGAGGCAGATGAAATTGGAGATGTCCGCATGGCCAAGTACAAACTCATGAACCAGGAGGTTCCTCAAATCCAAAAGGAGGAGATCATTAAAGGAGACCTAAGCAATATAATGATGAACCTACTGAATCGCACAGAGACGACTGAAAGGGTCATAACTATTGATAAAGAGGAGCGAGGAGACATCAACACCACAGTGAAACAGCTGTTCAACCAGGAGAAGGGGACAAATGTTCAGAAAGAGGCAGTTATCCGAGGTGACATCCAAGAGGCGATAAGCAACCTACTGAAGAATGAAGGCTCTTCTAAGCATGGAATTCTGATTCAAGAAGATGAAAAAGGAGACGTTAAGATGACAATCTATTCTCTACTAAATAAAGTGGAGCGATCTAGTATGGAGAAAGAGGATATAATTCAAGGTAATGTCAGCAAAGCCCTTCAGCGTCTTCTGTCCAACTCAGGAGAAGAGGACTCTAAAAGGATAAGGATTGGGGACACTGAAAGGGGTAATGTTAGCTTTTACACAACATGCATTGAGTCTGGAGCCTTGGACTACATCAAACAGCTTAAGTCTGAGTCTGATGAGGTTCACGAAGAGGTGCAGAAGGAGAGTATCATTGGTGGCGATATCGAAGAGACCAAACTCTTGTTGCGGAAGAATCAGCAGCAGATTGGGCGCACTGTGGCAGAAGATGACATAGTGCCAGGTGACGTTCATAGCATTGTTAAGGTATTCATGACGGAGCCCACGGTTGCCTACAAAAACCTAGAGGATAAGGACATTGTTAAAGGTGATCTTACTGCAACCCTTGATTTATTGACCCAAGCCATTAACCAGAAAGTAGTTGTAGAGAAAGAGGAGGTGGTAAAGGGAGATATTCCCAACACTTTGAAATCTCTTGAGGAGGCCAAGAGTCAAGCCAAAGAACTGGAAAAGCCTGAAATCATCAAAGGTGACATAAGAGGTGCTCTTGAATCACTGGAGAAATCTGCAACCTCAAAAACAGAAGCAACAGTTGACGATTTGGTTCCTGGCAACATCAAAGGAACCCTCAAATCCCTAGAGGAGGCTAAGCAAACTGTTAAAGAGTTGGAGAAAGAGGAGATAGTTAAAGGAGACATTTTTACTGCCATGCAAAATTTGCATGAGGCATCAAGTGAGAAAAAGACCTACCAGCACCAAGTGAGCGAACAAGGAGACATTAAAGCCACCATTCAGCTTCTGCTTGAGCCAACCACCTCTCCAAAAATGCAACGTAGAGGAAGCATTGAAGGAGATGTAAAAACATCCATAAAATCTCTTTATGAAGGCCAGGAGGCGACACATGTGGAAAAAGAAGAAGTTGTTAAAGGTGACGTTCAAGGGGCAATAAAGTCCCTGATGCAAAGGAAACAGTATTCAAACAAGAAGCGTATGCATCCTGCCAAGAAAGCAAAAGGGCCCGTGAAAAATCTATCAAGTGTAAAGCAAGTGGAGCATGAAAGCTCACATGAAGCCATGAGTGAGAATGTAGCTCTCACTCCAACCCCCACTGTGAAAAACCTATCTCAGAGCAGTGAGTCACAGAGGCACACACAGAGGAACCATGAAAGCAAATCGCTGAAAACACAGGTAATAACCCAAGAGGACCACTCTGTTGCTGTAGTCAAAACAGACAATCCTGCTGGGGCCTCTCATCAGAAGAGCATAAAAGAACAGAAAGACAAAGTGCTGCCCCCACACAAAATACAAGCTCCTAAGCCTATTATGATAAAGAATACGCAGAAGACTATTAATGATCAAACAGAAAATAAAGCTGCGGATGTGACTGTGATGAAAGAGGTGCAAAACACAACACAGATGAATATTTCAAACAAACAAATGTGTGAGACAAAAACAATCAAGCAGGTGCAGACTATGGTGACTGAGAAGACTGTCGTGCATAAACAAAACGTAACGGTATCAGAGCAAACATCACAAAGGCAGCTGGAGAACAAGGCTGTAGGACAAAAACAAAATTTCAAAAATCTGAAGAATGATCACCGAAACCTGGACATGAAAGGGAAGGGTGCCATTAAAAAGTCAAAACCGGAGATTCACTTCCCCCCGCCCCCCACATCCCCACCTCCACCATCAGAGTCTGAGCTTTCCCTCCCTCCACCACCATCACCAGTGACAGAGAGCCCGACATTGTCCAGTTCTAGGCCTCATATCTTGAGGCAAGACAGTGACCTGCCACCTCCACCCCCACCACCTCCGCCTCCTGTGGAATGCATGAAGTCTGAGCCTGAATTTTTCCCACCACCTCCCCCTCCACCAGCACCATCCTCTGTTGGAGGCCAAGATTTTCTTCCCCCTCCTCCATCACAGCAAGAGCTTAATGCAATGCCTCAACTTCCTCCTGCAAAACAAGGGAAGCCAATTGGAAAGCCTTTATTTAAAATCCCCAAGCAGCCAGAGCCACCAAAGCAGCCCACACAGCTCAAACCCAAGTGGCAGAAAAAACAGCCAACGCCTCCTCCACCTTCCCCCCAGCTTCCTCCTGGTCAGGAAACAACAGTGTCGACTGTCCACAAAGAGGAGATTAAAGCTCAACAGGTGAAACAGGAAGCAATCCAACAGACTGAGGCATGGAATAAGTCTAAAACAGCTGAGGTGTCATCGACAAGAATTTCAAACATTCCAGTTGTAAAACCAGATCAAAAACAAAGTCCACAGCCACCCAAAAAAGTGTTTGTCCCTCCCCTCAAACTTCCTCCACCTCCAGACCCTGCTCCAGCCCCAAAGGACCGACCATATGCTCGAAAATTTAAAACCCCTCTCATGCTTGCAGAGGAAAGGTACCGCCTGCAAAAAGAGAAAGAGGAAGAAGAAAAGATTAAAGTCTTGACTCCAACTTCACCACAAATTAATATACAATCCTCAGAAACCAGTGCAGAACTCTCTGCAGCAGAGGCCAGTAAAAAAGAAGCAGCTTTGGATACAACAAAAGCTAAGAATGAGGAGGAAATAAAGGCACAAGATTCACCTGTCAAGAAAACACCTTCCCAAATCCCTTTGAGCAAAGCGTCAATCTCAGTAATAAATAAAAAGTCAACCCTTGGATCTTCAAATGTGTCCTTAGATAAAAAGCAAGTATCCAGCACTGAAGCCTCTGAAAAAGCCCTCACATCATCTGATGTGTCTCGGTCTCATCACGAGGCATCAGAAAAAGAAATCCAGTCCCGTGCGAACGTGGTCGCTGGCTCAGTCACAGAACAGCAGCAGTTTATCAAGAAATCCAGCACCAAGTCTATCACTGCCTCACAGAACGCTGTCCAGGATAATGTAAATCTTCACAACCAGGCTGCGGTCACATTGAAAACAGAGGATGTAAAGAATATTAATGTGGCTCTGACACAGGAGGGAAAAATGAGTCCCTCTCTGCCAACTAAAATTCCAAAGGTAACTCCGAGTTTCAAAGTAAAAACATTTAAAATGCCAATAGAGAAGACAGACGAGAAGTCTGACAGTTTGGGGCAAAAAGAAATCATGAAAACTGAAACTCATTCACAAAGAGAGAAAAGTCAGGTGTCAGAGAGAATTGAATCAAAAGTGCATCTGGAAAGCAACCAGCTTACCTCAGCGAGAACTGAGATGAAAACAGAAGTTAAAGAGAATAAAAATCAAGTGCCGCCACCCGTGAAGGCTGAAGTGAAGGCTCACACAAAGAAAGGAAAGCAGCTGGCAAAAAGTGAAACCGAAGTGAAGCTGTCTCCATCGGTTACTGTTCCAGCAAATGTGGTGGCTATGGTAACATCTGTGCCAACCCATCAAGGACAAAACCTTGTGTCTGTCTCACATAGTCATCAGAGCATGAAGACAGAGCACATTCACACACACAAGGAGGTTGTCGTGACTGAGAGAGTGGTACAGCAGGACCTTCAGAAGCAGGAAGTAGCTCAAATACAAGCAACACAGACAACTAAAAAGCAGGTAAAGGCAGGGAAGTCAAAAGATGAGTCAAAGGAAGTGTTGGTGAAAGGTATCAGTAAATTATCTTGTAAAGATGAAGCGCATACTGAAGACATTACAGATTCAGATAAATGTACTGTGATCCAGAAGCTGGTTGCCAGAATAAAAGAACTTGAGGACACACCAAGCAAAGTAGATTCCAACTCTATCAGGATACTTATAGATGAAGTCCCTGAATGGGTGATGGGCTCAGTCGAGAAAAAGAACTTCAGTGAACTTGCTAAACAACAGAGCAAGAAAAAGATGAAAGAGATGATGGTTTACGTGAAGCACATTATTCAGACAAAACTCACAGTTTTGGAGAAAAACCTGACAACAGTGGAAAAGGAAGTTAAAGAAGAAAAAGAGCCACCCAAGCTTCCACAAGTCTCCTCATCTCCACCTGAGCCAGACAGGAACGTCACCTGTGGGACAGCTGGAAAGAATGCCAGGCCAATCGGTGGCTCCTTCAAAATAGAAAGGGTGGTGAAACAGAAAAGGTCTGTTCAGGAGAGCAAAGTCCATCAGGAAGTGACTGATCAGAGAATTTCTTCCCCCTTAGCAAGCATTCGAACACCATCACCTACTTTTATTACAATTGAATCAAGGAGAGTTGACTCCCCACTCAGAGTAACCCCTTCTCCTCCCCCATACAAGTCAGTTGGGACACCACCACCCCCTCCTCGCAGAATCTACACCCCTACATCTACTTTCAGCAGAGCCACGCCATCTCCCACTCTCAGCCGCTCTGAAAACCTCATGAAGCTGAGGGATACTACCTCGAAACTTTCACGTGGGATGACTCCACCCCCTCCCATGCCAGTACCAGAGTACTTTGTCTCTGAAAGGGAGCGCACATCCTCATTCAGTGGCATGGCGACCGGTGTTGAAGGAAGCAAACGTGGAGTGGTGGATGTTACGGAGATGGTGGATTCCATGTTGACGGTGAAGGACAAAAAGTCTTTCTTTGAGGAGGCGCAGAAGGCTGAAGTGCAGAAAATGTATTCCAGGAAGGATCCCATTGACATCCCTGAACGTTTGGGACCGGATACTGAGGAAACCACAGACCCTGTGACAATAGACCTTATGAAAGAAGATCTCCCAAGGGTTGATTTATCAAGACTAGTGAACAGATTTGAGTCTCCCAAACCAAAAATCTATGCAAGGAAAGATCCTATTGTTATATCAGAGAGACTGGGGAGTGATACTGAAGATGCAGAGGCTGACGCGCATACGCCAAAAACTGAAGAAATCCCTACTTTCAATGTAAAAGCAATAAAGGACGTCTTTGAGACCGGAGAGCACGGTTCTCAAGCAGCCCGAGAGCTTCGAGAACAAATAGAACGGCGAGAACATGAGCCAGTGGGTCACACCGAAACAACTTCAGTCTCTGAGCAGTTCTGCAGTGTTGACGACTTCGGTAACGTGACGAGGGAGATGAGGAGTGAGACGCACTCTGGGAGCCTGCTGACTCGCGGTAACCCTCCATCCTATGCTGATGTAGTGAGGGGTAACGTTCCAACTGTCTCTGTACCGCCCGAAGCCTCCACAGAGGAAATGCTGAAAAACTTCCAGCAGTCATGGGCCGAGAGCCAAGGAGTTTTCCAGAACCTGAGCTTCAGTGGCACTGAGCAGAGAACTTCCCAAACTATAACACACCAGCAGAAGACCTTTGTGGCGGGTAATCTAAACTGTGTAGCATGAGGATACTAAAAAGGCCTGGTGTGTTTAACTTCCTTTGAGACATTACTTACACTGTGTGAAAGAACTGAATGTTACATTGGTTTGAAATAATTCATCCCACGTTCATATTGCTTGTGGCACCTGTTTTTCTTATTCTTGTTTTATTTTATTTATTTGGAGTAGCTCACGGTTTGGCAACTGGCAGTTTCACAGCTTTTTGTATTCGCCGGTTGCACTTCTGTCTGTTTATTCATGCCTTTGAAGTGTGAAGCCGGCAACGAAGCCGACATATCCAGCTAATATTTTTCTTTCCTGAGTGTGCAAAGCTGATTTCTCCGACCGAAAGAGAAAACTACATGACGAAAACATTTTTTGTTTAGCTTTATTCAGAATTGAGTAACGGCACCTCTGGACATTTTTGAGGAAATGAAAGAAACTGGGTAAAATGTTTTGCAACTTGGATACTAATATTTTTTGTGGCTCCAGGCAGAACTTAAACTCTGTTGAAATAATTACAACAAGTCAATGAAATTGCTTTGCTTTGACAAAATGTTTTTTTCATTTTAATTTCAACTAATCTAAAACCAAAATGGGAAATATTCTGGGCAGCATTAAATCTTTTTTTTTGCCTTATCAGTGGAATTTTGAATTCTCAAAATAAATTTAATTGAGGTGAGAATTCACATGGATATCCACAGTTACCAAGGTTATTTGTGCTCAACAGGTTTTATCTGCCTCTGCTGATGAATTAGTTGGCCGCTGGGAGGCACTCACAATCAGGCCTTTGTCAGGTTTTGAAGGAAAAGAAGAGAATGTGACATCATGACAAAAATAACTTACCACCTCCTGACGAAGCTGAACACTGTGAATTGCTCACCTCTAATTACAAACTCAGAGGTGACCTGAGTTTGTAATCAAGGCCACTTTTTTAAATTTTGAAAATCATTTTTGGTTCATAGAACTGTTTTTTTTTTTTGGTTTAAATTTACAAAATTCTACCCAGAATATTACCTATGATTTTGTAAGAAATTTCCATGCCCAGACAAGAAATGTTACGCTTTTCTTCGCAGAGAATTCGAGTTCCAGAGTCCGAACTGTGCAAGGTGTGTCGGAAGAGAGTGTACCCCATGGAGTCTCTGATCGCAGACAAACAAAACTTCCATAAAAACTGTTTTCGCTGTGAACACTGCAAAGGCAAACTAAGGTAGAATACGCTCGCATTGCAAAAGTTTTTACCATACTTTTTGTTTTCTAATTTAATAATTTTCTTTTTTCTTTTTCTAATAGCCTCGGCAACTATGCCTCTCTCCATGGACAAATGTACTGTAAGCCACACTACAAGCAACTGTTCAAGTCCAAAGGAAATTATGACGAAGGATTTGGACAAAAGCCGCATAGAGAACTTTGGAATAACAGGAACCAGAAGAATTCACCCATTAAATCACCAACACCTGAGAAGAAAATCATAGACGCCACGTATCCCTCTACGCAGACGACTGTCAACAAATTAGAGGAAGAAAACAAAAGGCCCACCAGCAAAATTTCTGTGGTTTGGCCTCCGCAAGTGGACTCGCCAAAGAAATCCTTCGCTGTCGAGGAGGAGCTGAAGTTAGTTAAGCCATCGTGGCCCCCTCCTGATGCACCACACCAAGAAAACTCCCTCTCAAATCAACCTACAAAGCCTCCATTGTACAAGACTGCTGTTCAAGAACAAAATGGATGTCAGGAAGCCAAAGGTGACAGAGCAAAAGTAGAGTCTCCTCCGGTTTTAGACGTTCCGAGCTCTGCCGTCGGCGCCCCCATGGAACCAGTGCCTAATGCTCACACTCCGGAGAGCGAGGAATCAAACTGTGCCTCTGATGCTGTGGCTCGAGTGGGCTCGGAAATGGACTCTGAAGTGCCCGTTGGAGTGGAGAAGAAAGGAGAAAACAAAGAGAATGTCAGCGGAGGTGGGGGCGGCGTAGAGGTGCTGGAGGCAAATGAAGAGAAGAGTGCAGAGAAGATAGAGGAAGTGAGAGCGAATGGACATGACGCGCAGGTGGAAAGCATGGCTTTTAAAAAGGAGGACCAGAAGGAGGCAGATAAGGGAAATAATGACAACTTGAACAACGGGGAGGCAGTAAAGGTCACGCTAATAGACGAGGAGACAGCAGTAACACAGGAGCTAAATGGAAATTCCAATAATAACAATAACGCTAATAATATTCAGACCTTCCATGACCTGGAAATCCTGGGTCATGGCCTCAATGAGGAAGAGCTGTCTCTTTTTGAGAAAGACACGACAAGTTCTGTTCAAACCGATCCGGACTGGATGCCAAGTGAACTGCTACTTTTGGCACAGAGAGATGACGCTTTTGTGCCAGCAGATGCCAAACCTTCCGAAGCCACAAACTGCGACTCAGATGCGCTTTTCCTCACCGAGGCAGCCGAGGAAGGGCTCGCTTTCAAACAGCCAGCCACGGAGCAAAAGATTGGCGCATCAAGCTTCCTGGAGGATATTTTTGCCGGCCTGAGCGCCGGCGGCAGCTCCGGTTTGCAATCTGATTTTGGCTCCGACATTTTCAGTCAGCCTGCCGGGGGGAGGCCAGCGGTGTCGTCGCTAGATGACCTTTTGGATTTCGGGATAGAGACGGGAGATGAGAGGGGGAAGTACAGAGAGACGGAGTGCGGCGTCGGCTCTGCAGCAGAGCAGCGCACAGACAGGTGTGACACTTCTGTCTGGACTGAGGAGGAAGAAGGCCTGACAGTGGAGGAGATAATCAAGCGGAACAGATGCTACGACAGCGAAGAGAGCAACGACGCTTGAGTCTGGCCGATTCAGCTAACAATCAGGCAGTGCTCGACAATATGTAATTTCCCATCTGTGTCCATGGAGAGACGAACTGCTCTGAAATTATTGTGTTTTGTACTCAGTTTGAAATCTGCTCTTTTATTCATTATCTGGCTTTGTTTGATGCTGACTGAATGCACCTGGTGTGCACCTTGAATGTGGCGTAGCTTCTTCATTAGCTCTCTTTGTGTCTGAATAAAAAGTTTCCCCTCTTTTCACTTTTTTTTTTCTTTCTTGTGTCTGAATTTGAGATTCTTAAATCTGACTGTTTCCTGGATTGACACATTGGTTCAGTCATTGTAGGCCCAGTATTATTTCCAGCCCTTTTTTACTTGCATGACAGCCAACACCAAACCTCCTGTTATTGATTCGTACACCTGACAGCTCCGTAAAACATTTCTGTTGGCACTCATGTTGGAGAACCCTCTCTCCATGTTTTCTTCCTTCTTTCACACCAAGTTTGTGACATGCAGCTGCAGGAGTATTCCAACAGTTTAAGATTCATTACGTGTATTCCTGTTGAGATTTTATATGATGAACCAACAGAAAGTAGCACACATTTGTGAATCGGAATAGAATCAATTTCACATTTTTATTTTTGCAATGAAATCAAAGAGTGAGCCTCTTTTTCTCCGTTACTCCAAAATAGAGTTGACAATAATCAACTGTGTAACCCATTAATCTGTCAAAGGTTGACTCGGGTCGCTGAGTACAAATCCTAAACTTCTAAATATAGGAATTAAAGTTTGGGTTTGTGACATGATTAAATGTTTGCAAGGCAATGTGGTTATCTAGAAAAAAAAAGAGTTTGCTCCACTTTTAAAGGTGCATCGATCTCTAGCCAAAAAAATAAAAATGAGTCACAGAACAAAAGAGATGGACTCAAATAAGTATGAAGTACTAAAAAATAGATTTTTTACTTTTTTTCCCTCAGAATTTGAGATTAAAGTCAGAAAAGCAAAGTTTTCTCTACATAAGTAGAATCTAAGTTAGGTTTCCGAGCTTAAAGATAATTTAACAAGTGTAATTAGCACATGTAAATTAAAGAAGCAGTGTGTATGCACCACTGCCATCTAGTGGTCAAGCTGGAAAGAGAAACCATCAAAACAGCAATCCACCTACTATGAAACTATTCATGTTGAAGATATTTTATTTAGAGTTACAAAGCAATGATTATATTTTTTTCTTGAATATGCATCCATTACTTTTATGCAAGAATATGTAGCATAATTTTTTTCACACATTTTTCTCAACAGTACTCCCCTCTACAAACTTTTTTAGAAACGAGGAATCCATTACAAACACAGAATAAGTCAGCAGTGTTTTTCCTCATGGACCAGTGTCACTGGAGCTTTAAATGTGCCTGGCCTTCCATAAACCACCTTGAAAACTCGGTCCACCTGAGGTCTCTGGAAAAAGACATTGATTTTCCTTGATAACAGCCTGCTGCAGAACTTAGAGATTTTCCCATTAGGTGGCTTTTGTCAGGCCTTCCAGATTTTCCCACTCCTCTCAGTTACAGGTTTACCACGTGGCGAATAATTGGCTTTGAAGACAATGCTCGCCTGTGTTAATTACAGCAGCTAAAGAGTGCCATGAAAGTGATGACTTCACAATTTCTGTGAGTCATGCAGATTTCTCCTCGGTTGCCCGGTGAACAGCTCAGCATCCTGTTCTGATTTGCCGCTTGGCATCTTTTTAATTGGACCTTTGTTTTTTTCCCAGCAATGATTTCCTTGACAGTCAAAGTGATGGGTGAGAGGGTTACATGTTGCTGTAGAAAAGGTAGAATCAGGGGAAGGAAGAATATATCTGCAGTTACACAACCAAAATAACTGAAATTGCACATTTCTACTAAGACATATCTGCCAAAACATTATGACCAGCCTCCAAGTTGTGAGTAGATTCACATTTGCAGCTGAAACAGCCCAGTCTTCTCCATGTACTTAATGTCAGTATTCATACCATTTGAACGTTTTCCACAACCTCTACTGTATTTTACTGTATTTTATTTTTATGTAAAAGACCAATCTTAAAGTTTTGGAAATATTTACAAATAATCTAAAATAAAAACCCCCAAAAAACCCGGCGCATCTGCATTTCCATTTCGTATCTATGAATAAGAGTAGTTATTACTGAAAGGTTGTTTTTTTTTTTATCTCTATTGCACAAACAGTGTAGTGAGGATTTAGCGCCCCCTAGTGTTCGATAAGTGCAACGTATTTCCTGCGCCACATTTGAGAGAGTTTTCTGGATTTTGATTGGCTGTCAGGAGACGCGGCCGTTTGCTGTTAAACCAAGCTCGCGGCGAGGTGTACTTGACTTGGGATGTACAGGTCAGCCAATTTCGGCCTTTAACTTCTTTCTACCATTCGCTAGGAGGACATTTAACTGCTCATTAACTATACATTTTGAAGAAATAAAAATTTGAACAAGCTGGAACCGTTTCTCCGACAGGAAGAATCCAGCAGGACCGAGCGAACAGTTACCGGATGGAGTTCTCCGTCTGACTGGGCTTTGTTGAAGACGACACGCGCCCGAAAATGAAAACGTATTCAAGGTAAGGACACGTTTGTTGGGGGGTGTCGTTTGTATTCCAGCAGTGGTGCTAACAATATCAGTAACAACAGCAATTATTTGTCTTTAAATAACCACATTGTTGGTATTTTCTTGCCAGGGCTGCATCTATCCAATAATCTTTATTAAAAACCTTTTTTTGCACCCAAATCTAATTTTAATTAACTTATTAAGCTTGCTTAAACCAAGCGTTTTAAGAAAGAGTGACCTAAATTCAGATATTTTACTCAGAAGTTGGCCTGTCGCAATAATCAATAAATCAATTAATTGTATGATAAATTGAAGCAAACTCATTTGCATGGTTTATTGTTTTTTATTTTCTGTCTTTCTACCAAAAAGTGGATGATAAAAATCTGCAGACTAGTTCTTTGGTCTCGCTCTATTTTAAGGACTATTTTGTTGACAGAGACTTCATAATTAATTTAATTTTAGTTTATGTTGTTTTGATTGTTTATTTAAATTGTTTAAATTATAATCTATGGACTAGATCTTGAAGTTTATTAATCTTTGAGAATCTGTTCTTGCATTATTACCATTTAATGACTTGGTCTCAAAACGACTATATTATCGTTTATCGCAGTAAATGCTCTGACAAGTTACCATCCAGCTAAAGTTGTAATCTCAGAAGCTACTGGTGATGATTCACACCAGCCATGTTTAGTTCGTTTGAATCAAACTCCTGTCCATTTACCTAAAGTCCGGTTCGTTTGTGGAGATGTGAATGCAAAAAAAGAACAAACTCTGGTCCACCTATAACCTCGAAATGAGCACATGTTAGCAGCAAGTGGATTATAGAAGCAGGAAGTGGACTACAGTGCAAGGGATTCTGGGTAAATACAACTGAAGCAAATTAGTGGGAGAAATGGCTCGTGGATTTTTACCAAAGACAAATGAGAAATCCTGCAACTCGCTTCTCCATTTTTGTTTACATTTTGTGAAGAAGGGGTTTTGGAGTCATTTCCTTCGGGGTTCTTGGTACAAATGTTGCAGTTTTTATTTATTCTTTGCCTTCCATAATAACGTGCTACTTTGAATTGGCCTTTTAAATAAATTCCCAACAAAACACATTGAAGTTTGTGGTTTTAAAGTAAGAAAATGTGAAATGTCTTCTGCTGTATTCATCCCAACCAAAACAGAAGACTAATTTTTAGATGAGTTTTAAGTTCTTGGCTCTCAAAATAATTCGTCATTTTCTTCTTCATCTCTCAAACAAAGACCTGAAGTTTGAAAAGAGTCCCAGCACCGTCGTCTCGTCCCTGGGCAAACCGGTCAGGATGCACTGCGAGCTGAAGGGAACCGGAGACGAGAACGCGGTCCCGCCCGATCTGGTCTGGCTCAGAGACGGCGCTCCTCTTCAGTTCGAAGACACGGACCATCACCGACAACACCTGGACAGTCACGAGCACGCTCAAGTAGGAAGCAGCTCTTTCAAATTTATTCATGAGATCTCTGCAGGAAAATTTCACTTCTGCATTTTATCTTCTTTCCGGACCTGGTTTGGTGCTGAATTATGTGATAATGTTGGTTTCCAGTGGTCCTACATCAGAAGGTGCTCAAAGTGCGGCCCATGGGCCATTTGTGGCCCTTGAATTGATTTTCTATGGCCCCCAACCGCCATTTCAGAATGATCCAAATTTGACCCATCCAGCTCAAGTGGTTGATGTAGAGACTCTTTATTTGGAATTAGTGTATAGTTATTATTTCCTTACAATGCAAAAATATTTAGTACAACACAATAAATGTGTTTCTATAACCAAGCTGTTGTAATAAGTAGAACCGTGTTTATCCTGAAACTTTAACTGAAAAGCCGACTTCACTGCACCTAAATCATTAAATCTGGTTAAATACAGCCAGCGTTTTGTAAGAAAGTGACCCAAATCCTGACCTAATACTGAGAATAAATTAGTCAAACCACAAGATTTTTTTATTTGAAAAAAAAAAAAGAAAAGAAAAACAAAACTCGTAAAACTTTATTGCTTTATTTTAGTTTTTTTTTTTTCTTGGCACGTGACAAAAAGTTTACACAAATCTGAAAAACTAATAATATAGAAAATCCCTTTTCTTTGTAGTTGCTACTGAAATCTACGACAGAGTGTTTAGGCCATAGCAAGAAAAAATAAAATAAATAAATAAAATTATGAGAAAAAAACATAAAATGACAAGAATAAAGTCATAACATTATGAAAATAAAACTATAACAACCATAAACTCAAAATAACACAATAATAAAGTCAATATTTTGAGAATAAAGTGACAATATTATGAGAAAGATATTATATTCCCAGAATAAAGTCATACAACAAAGTCAAGATAATAAAAGTTTAAAGTCATAATAATTTGAGAATAAAGTCAGAAAGTTTTGGCAACAAAGTCGTAATTTTATGACTTTATTTTCATAATGTTTAGACTTTGTTCTCAACTTTATTATCATAATATTATGACTTTATTCTCATAAATTACGACTTTATTCTAGTAATTTTAGGATTTTGTTCTTGTGTAACCCTTTTCTCATAATTTTATTTTTTAATTTTCGTAGCTTCTCCCGTTTTATCAGTTTTTACTTGTTTCTTCCGGACCTTCACCATCATTTCTATCTACCCTACAGAATTGAGAAGGTCCAGCTGTCAGACATGGGCCCCTACAGGTGTGCCGTCGAGTCCGAAGGCAACCAAACCCTGTCCAACGTCGGGCGCATTCAGCTGGAAGGTGAGCGTCCAAACCTCTGGGATGGGTTTGTGCTTTCACTGTGAAAGGGAAACTGATTCAGCAACTTCCTGCTCAGGCTTTCCTCATTTCTCTGCGGAGCCTCAGCCCAGGTCCATAGTGGCCAATGAGGCCTTGAGTCTGAGATGTGTGGCTCACGGACTTCCAGATCTGGTCAAGGTCATCTGGCTGCGTGATGGAGCTGAAATGAACTCCTTGAATGACCCGGTGGAGCTGTCGCCTTCAACACTCAACCTCACAGGTAAACCCTGAAAACTGCATGTAATACTGTCATGAGTTGGTGACGGTGGACGTCGAGGACTCATGTTGATGTGCAATAACGATGGTTTTAATGACAAACACAAAGAGAACAGAAATCCAGGCAGCACAGGTGAACAATGAGGCAAAGAGCTCAGACATGCTGGTAGCGCTGGGACGCTATGACGGGGGGAGCAGGTTACACAGGTGGGATTAAATACACTCAGGGGAATAATCAGGGAAACAAGAGGCAGCTGGAGACAATCAAGACTAAACGGGAACTAAATGAACAGAAAAAAATATACAAATACTCCAAAAACCTTATATAAAACAATTTAAAAACAGCTAGAGTGAAACGATTAATCAGATTAATCATGATTAATTGATTATTGATACAAGTAATTTCATAATCAGTTAATCATTAGGACATTTTTCAGTAAATTAGAAAATTAATTTTCTTAAAAATTTGAGTTTTGGCCATATTTAATTGATTTTTAAAAGTCAGCGCAATCTGCAAGGTTTTTCATTTAACCACTTAAACTTCTTTTATTTAACATTAGAAATACATAAAAGATACAAATAAACATTTGTAGCAAATAATGAGCATTTGCAGCAAAAAAAATGCTTAAAAATGTGAAAAGCTGAGTCGTTTTTCTTTATGTAACATCAATTAAGACTGGTCTGCTGATTATTAATTTGATAAAAAAATTTGGGTCATGTGGAACTGATCTGATCGTTTCCATAGCAACGAGCAGAAACAAGACATTACCTCAGTGAGTTCATTGTAGCTATGACCTCATCTGTGATGTAGTCAAAAGATCAAAGGACTTCTGAGGTTATGAATGGTTGTATTTCAAAACGTCAGTTCATATTCAGTCAACTCTTCCAACCTCAACTTCGTGTCGTCAGTGATTGTTATTATGGCAGATGTAGCAGTTAGTGTGATTTTTCCGTTGGGTTTTAGCATTGGGTATTTGGTCACCGAAGGAATGCAGAAGCTTTGCAAAAATGTATTTCCTGATGGCGATTCTTTGGATAGCGGTATTTCTGAGGACGAGAGCAGCGCATCTACGTATGATTCTTTTGATGCGTTCCTGTTTGAACCGTCTTCGACTAGGGAGGCTCGTTGCGAGCCTTCCCTGACTGGGAAGCAAGCTTCTCCGGCTGGAGAAGCTTGCTTCCCCACATATGATGATTTTGATGCGTTCCTTTTTGAACCGCCTTTGACTAGGGAGGTTCGTTGCGAGCCTTCCCTGACTGGGAAGCAAGCTTCTCCGGCTGGAGAAGCTTGCTTCCCCACATATGATGATTTTGATGCGTTCCTTTTTGAACCGTCTTCGACTAGGGAGGCTCGTTGCGAACCTTCCCTCACTGGGAAGCAAGCTTCTCCGGCTGGAGAAGCTTGCTTCCCCACATATGATGATTTTGATGCGTTCCTTTTTGAACCGCCTTTGACTAGGGAGGTTCGTTGCGAGCCTTCCCTGACTGGGAAGCAAGCTTCTCCGGCTGGAGAAGCTTGCTTCTCCAGATACGATGATTTTGATTCATTTCTTTTCGAACCTTCCCTAGTTGGGGAAGTTCTAACGGCACCTTCCTCGGTAAAGAAGCAAGCTTCTCCGGCTGGAGAAGCTTGCTTCTTTGAATATGACAATTTTGATTCTTTTTTGTTTGAATCTTCACTGGCTGGGAAGAAAACTTTCCCAGCCAGTGAATCTGGAAGCTCAACTTTTCCTTTGACAGAGGAGGCACTCAAACACTGGACCCATGAAGGGAATGATTTTTCCAGCCTTCACAGAGAGGAGACAGCTCGGGATGAAAACCATGTAGCGGTATTGGAAGATTGGTCTGAGGAGACAGCTGAAGCCTGCATCTATCAGGCTTTCCAGACAATTGTCAGCGAAAGCAATCTTTATGATCTTCCCAGGAACAAAGAACGGGTAAAGCATAAAATCCCAGATATTGCTGTGATGGAGGAACCACTACACCACTGGACACATGAGGAGACAGTTTTTCTAAACATATGGGAAATACTTGTGCTTTTGTTTTTTTTTAGTTTGAGTTTACTGTCCTTTTTATTGTTATTATGGGTTTTCCTTTACTTTAGTGGTTTTTTTCAGTGTTTATTTTTGCTATTTATTGTTTGGGGAGTTGTTGCTTTTATCAATACAGTTTCAGAACTGTTTCGTTGATCAAAAGTGGAAATTCATTGTTGTTATAGCCCAGCAAGATTCTTGAAAGAGCCATTGAAGATGGTTGTCAGCAGAAAAGATCTCCTGAAACAGACTACCACACTGAACCTGAAGAAGGCTGACTGAAGATGGATGCGCCGCCTTCCCAGGACAATTTGATGAAGAGTATGGTCTGGATTGTCCCTAATTTCCTTGAAGAATCCTTCTCTGCATGATCATCTCCAGAGGTTCCATAGTTGTCCCCAGAACAGAACCAGCCTTCTTTTTCAGGCTGTTGAGCGTTTTTAGGTCTGATGCTGCTGCCCCAACAGATGACGCTTTCAACAGCAGACTTGTAGAAGATCTGAAGCATCTTGGTGCAAACCTTGAAGGACCTTAGCTTCCTTTAGAAGTCAAGTCTGCTTTGTCCCTTCTTATAGATGCTTCTCTGTTGCGTCTCCAGTCTGGTCTGTTGTTCAGATGAACACCGAGGTGTTTATATCCCTCAACCACCTCCATTTCTTCTCCCATGATGGAAACAGGTTTGATCTAATCTCTTTACTTTGCTATCTTTACTCATTTTGCTCTTTTTGTACATTTATGCTGTTATGACCTTTAAAGTATGGCGTGCATAGTAATTTCCATTTATTGTAAAGGAGAGGTTGGTAAAACACCAATGGGTCACCAGAGGCCGTGACCTCTTTTGTAGTTCAGATGTGATACGGAGCACATTTTAGTACCTAGAAAGCAGAAATTAAATAGATTTTAAACACTTTTAAACAGCTTTGTCTTTGTGGAGCTTTAGGAATTCGGATAAATGTGAGTTTGAAGGCTTAAAGTTAGATCTGGGGGTGTAGAAAAAGAAAGAAATGATCTTACCACCTCCAGTCCGCTTCTCATTGCTGCCTGCCAGCAGCTTCAGGCTAACTGTAGCTGCTTCTAAAATAACAAACCCAAATCTCTTGCCACACTCCCATTGTTTGCGCTGCATCGTACAGTTGTGTTAGACATTATTACATCTAAAAAATGTCTTCAGAAGATTTTTTTTTATGATCACAAAATCATTTTTTAAGGACCATTCAAGAGGCATTTGGGCACATTGACAGTAATGAAAAGCTACCAGATCCAGTCGACGAATCAGCAGAAAGCAATTGGAGTGTGTCCTGAACGAGCTGCGTCCAAGGTGAGGCCTTGGCCAGCTGGAGCATTACTTTCAGAAATGACAGACCAACTGCATGCTGTGAAAATGTGGTCACAATATGGCGGCTCACTACTTTCTCCGAGGCTCCACTTAATTTGATTTTAGCATGATTTGTTTTTTCAGCACTCTAATAATTCAAAATAAAAATGTGTCATAAAAAAGGGGATCTGAAAGAAACTCAAAAGCAAAACCTTAGCTTTTGATTATCAAAGTGTCCTTTTGTGCAGCCAATATGAGCTTTGATTGTGGAATTACTCATTAGGATTTTATTCCCCAGATTGTACTATGTACTATGTACATGTACTATGTAGGTTTGATTTGCGTAATCATTTCCTTGAAGATAATTTTCTGAAATGCATTGTAGATATTTGATATTTTCAGCAACAGATTTCACACACTATATCAACAAGAAAATATCTCTAAATATGTTTTTGGTTGTAACATGACATCCTGAAGGAATTCAATGGGTGTGGATACTTTCTCAACTTCCTCCAATGTGTTGGATCAGTCGCAGTAACATGTGTGTTTCAGATCAGCAGTCGGCTTTGTGCTGAAGCCTCCCCTGCAGTCGAAACGGGACGTGGGTGTAGTTTGGATCAGATGCCTTCCAAGTCTTATCTCGCGCTGGAACAAAAACCCCGACGTCGCTGCGCTCGCGCCCGCTCTCGGCCGCGGCCAGGTCCCTATTGGCTACAGATCTTCCTCCCCGTCAGTCCTCCGCTGATTGGGCGGACGGCTCCCCCCCACCTCACCGTTTCCTTCCTCTCCCTCCGCGGCACCGGCAGCACGAGAGCAGCGTGCGGTGCGCGAAACGCCGCGCGGCGAGGATAGAAGCGGAGAGGACGGAGCTGAGAGAGACCCGGGACAAGTTATTGGAACAGAGGAAGCCGGGAATGCTGGCACGGGTAGGTGTTTGGAGAAGAGCGGACCGCTGGGTATGTGTTTGAGGTGAGCGTGTGTGTTTTCTGGCGATGAAAGCAGTCACCTCGGGCTGTCAGCTGCTGGAGGGATGCTGCCTGTGGGAGTGAAACTGAGTTAAATGGCTCGCTGCTTTGTTTAAGAACACGCTGTTTGACCTTCGCTGATTTCTTGGATCTGTAGCTGCACTATAGTTGTTAGAAATATAGTTACTCATGCTAAATGTTTACCTTTCTTCATTTATCTGTCATTTTAATGATATCTACCATAAGCTGCTGCCTATTGGAGCAATATAGTTAAGTCTGGGATTACAGCCGTACTTAATCTGTCATTTTAAGTGCATGCCATCGTTTAAGCAAGAGGAAGGATCACTGATGCTGGGCTTATTGGCATTTATATGCATGTCAGGAAGATGAAACAAACCAGTAAGGGAATAAATCTATAGAAGTAGATGGAACAATTTGCCTTTTTATATTGCTGTGCACCTTGACGCTTAATATGAGTGTAAGTGATTTATCAGGCTGCAGATCCATGCCACATTCTGCTGAGTGTCACCACAGTCCACTCCAGTTTAACGCTGAAAATGGAAAGCTCTGGATACGACCTTTAGTGGTACGCCAGTCAAAGGGTCAGAGTAATTCATGCTCTGAGCTGAGGGAAAAAAAAAATCCCTTTCCAGAGATTTATTCTGACACCTAGCTTTGAAACCCATACGCCATGGATCTCCCTCCTACAGGTCCGATCCTCCTTCGTCTTTTTTTTTTTTTTTGTTATTTGGAATTACAGCGCTCCTTGATGTGGTTACATCAATACTTCTCCAGTCCTGGGGTTACACCAGAGCAGCAGAGCTCATCTCTTCTTTTAAGCAACTGTCGGCTTTCAACCTTAAAGAGGCAGCCTGGGTAGTTAACACCGGCAGCCCTGAGTCACTACGGAGGACGAAAACGGAAAGCTTTAAAACCCTGGAAGCTTTAAAACCCGTTTCCCATTTCTGCTTAGCAATCACAAACTCTAATTTGTTTTGTTGGGATTTTGAGAAACTAACACAAGGTGTCTGTTTGACTTAAATACTTAGAGTGGAGAAACAGACGATCCAAATAAACCGACTACAAAAGCTGAAATTAGATTCACTTCTTTATACTTAGTGAAAAATAATGCAAAGCAGTTTTGAAAACTTTTTACAAACAAATGTGACGTGTTTCTGTTCAACCCCTTTTACTTTTATACCCCCAAATAAAGTACGACAAGCCATTTGGAGACACTGTAATCATTTAGATGAATAACTATACTTTTACAGAAAGACAATGATTACATTCTCTTGAAATCCTTACCAAAAATGTTGGGTAAAAATCTGTTTGCAACCTAATAAAAAGTGAATTAAACTTATGTAATTCTGGTCTATATGGACAACACATTTAAATTGGATGTTTAAATCATCACTCAGTTCTTTACAATCTTGGTTAAACTTATTAAAGACCTAGTCAGCTACAGGTTACAGATCAGTGGCCTAGTCAAAGCTCAGACTTAATTGTTTGCTCTGTGTTTAATTATACTGAAGTTGTGTTGTTATGCAAGACTGGGCAAAAATTTAATGTTTTGTATCTGCAAAGCTTCACAGTGATCTTAGGAAAATGTTATACCTTTGGGCAATGTCTTGTTTTGTGATATAAAATGCAAATGTTATTATTTCACTTTTTTTCTTTCCTGTGGAATCCAAACTCCCAACAAATGTTCTGATTGATCCCGTTTGCCAGCGCCCTCCTTACATCTGCTGGAATCTTTCAAATAGCGACAACCGCCGCAGATCAATAAATCACTAATGCGCCGTCAGAAAGAGTTATGGTTTTATTTTTCCTTGTGGCATTTCCTCCAAAATCAATGATTCCCATCCGCCTTTAAAAAAAAAGAAGTTACTATTAAAGACTTCCTCCTGTGATCACAATCCTTATATCTGTAAAAGCTCAGTTTACGGCTGCTGTGTTGTAAGCTAAATCTTATTGACATCCTGTGAGAGGAAGCCAGCTCCGGGGCGCACACATAATCCGCCCGGGTTTCACTCATTCAGCCCTTCACACCAGGACTTTCTACTTGTGATGGCATCCTGCCTGTCTGAGTTATGCAGCGACTAAAAGCATTGATCTTTTTCACATATTCTACGTTAAATCACTTCATGCAGTTCTCACACGGATAGGAAATTGAAGGTGTATTTTTGGCTGGGTTAGAAAGGGGGAGAAAAAAGAAAGGCCCCTTAGGCCACAACCAGATTCTTTTTAATTACATCATATTTCAGTGCTGGGAATGATTGGATTTCGATTTATGGCCCAACGTGCGGCCCTCCAAGATGAGATAAACTCTACGTGACATTGATGAATGGTGTTTGTAAAGACCGCAAAAGAAAAGTGGATTACCGGCAGGCTTATTAACTCGTTTCATACTTTCAATGTACTTATGCTTTTGATGCTGCTTTTCTTGTCAGCTCGGTTTAATGGGAAAATCCGTCAGCCCGTAGATTGCTGTTGGTTGCTGTTAGCGTGATGGCATTTGGGTGCCCTCGGGGAACAGTACGGCATGGCTTGTCAAATGTCAGCTGTGTTTCTTTAGTCTGCTTTGGAAATTGCCACTTTATAAAGACTATCAGTTTGAATTTGGGCCCATTTTCCTTTCACCGGCATTGGCTTCACATCATGCTTAGAATTAGTGTCAGTCACCATTAAGCGGTAATGTGGAGGTGCCAAAATATGAGGTGCCTTAAATGCCAATTTAAAGCTGCGGTCTGAGACGATAGTCATGGTTTCCTCCTTGGTGAACTGACAGCTGGTATAGCAAACACAAATATGTTATTGACACAGTGGCTTCAAAAAAGAAAAGTTCATGCCCCTTAAAATTTTTATATTCAACCACCTCAAAATTTTCTGTTACATTTATTTATTTTTAGCAATCTTGGCAAGTTATTTGTCTGCTTTTTCACTTGTAAGAATATTCCAGTCATATTCAATACCTAAATTAAATAGAAAATTCAGAATGTAAAATGGTTTGCAGATGTTCTTGAACCAATCGAGAACATTATCAAGGCATTGTTTAGGAATTAGCGATGACAAGACGGCGAACCAAAATGCTAGTTGCACTAACCCTAAAACTGAATCATAAACAAAGGGCCAGGGCTGCCCTTTGTCACCGATTCTGTTCATTACTTTTATGGACAGAATTTCTAGGTGCAGCCGAGGTGTTGAGGGGGTCCGTTTTGGTGGCCTCAGGATCGCAACTCTGCTTTTTGCAGATGATGTGGTCCTGTTGGGTTCATCAGGATGTGATCTGCAGCTCTCGCTGGAGCGGTTTGCAGCCGAGTGTGAAGTGGCCGGGATGAGAATCAGTGCCTCCAAATCCGAGGCCATGGTCTTGAGCCGGAAAAGGGTAGAGTGCCTTCTCCGGGTCGAGGAGGGTGTCCTGCCTCAAGTGGAGGAGTTCAAGTATCTCGGGATCTTCTTCATGAATGAGGGAAGAAGGGAGCTGGAGATCAACAGGCGGATTGGCGCGGCGTCTGCTGTGAAGCGGGCGCTGTACCGGTCCATCGTGGTGAAGAGGGAGCTGAGCCAAACAGCAAAGCTCTCAATTTACCGGTCGATCTACGTTCCTACCCTCATCTATGGTCATGAGCTTTGGGTCATGACCGAAAGAACGAGATCTCGGATACAAGCGGCCGAAATTAGTTTTCTCCGTGGGGTGGCTGGGCTCTCCCTTAGAGATAGGGTGAGAAGCTCAGTCATCCAGGAGGGACTCAGAGTAGAGCCGCTGCTCCTTCACGTCGAGAGGAGCCAGTTGAGGTGGCTCGGGCATCTGATCAGGATGCCTCCTGGACACCTCCCTGGTGAGGTGTTTCGGGCACGTCCCACCGGGAGGAGGCCCCGGGGGAAGACCCAGGACACGCTGGAGGGACCATGTCTCCCGGCTGGCCTGGGAACGCCTTGAGATTCCCCCGGAGGAGCTGGAAGAAGTGGCTGGGGAGAAGGAGGTCTGGGCCTCCCTTCTTAGGCTGCTACCCCTGCGACCCGACCCCGGATAAGCGGAAGAAGATGGATGGATGGATGGATGGATGGATGGATGGATGGATGGATGGATGGATGGATGGATGGATGGATGGATGGATGGATAAACGTTAGCCCCACTTATGCTGAAGCACTACACCAAGACGGTATTCAGCGGAAGCTAACACTAACACGTTTAACATCAATTATTGGGTTATTTCTACTGTGAAACTTTGTAAATGTTTAATGATGCAGAGAGAAGCTTGTTTACCTTTAAGGACGGTGGATTCCTGGTTCTGTTACACCAGCAAAGACGATTAGGGGACATATTTCTTGGATGCACTGGTGTTTGGTTTGAAAATTTCCTCTTGGAAACAATTATTTCATAATGCAGAAGTGCTTAAGTAAGGTTCTCAAAGAGCGTCTGATGGGGACAGCTTCCAAACGTCTGGAGTGTGTGATATTGTTATGCAGGCTAGGGAGGCAGTGAGTAAGTGGACATTTATGAAGGACAAAGAAGACGTCAAATCAATAAATGCTGCAACTCATTAAACATAGCCTCAGTTCCTTAAATCATACTGCAAAGTCTGTCCGTTAAGTGCCAGTAGGGGTGAGGCATCAAGTTTTAAAGTTTGTAAAGCACATTTCGAAGTGCTTTACATGATAAATTAAATTCACCAATTGAAATCAAGTTGCTACTGAGGGTTTAATAGAAATTTCAAAGTCAAATAGATGCAAGAAGGTATTTAAAACATCCTGAACGTTAGTGAGAAAGTGAGATTGTCAACAGATAACAGCGGTGCTTCTCAACTCCAGTCCTGATCTAAAACCTGCTCTGCATATTTTAGATGTGCCTCTATTCCAGAACAGCCGATTCAAATGATTGCATGACCTCTTCTGCAGCCATCGAGTGCTACAGAAGTCTGTTACTCACCCACAGATTCAATCCAGGTGTGTGGCAGAAGGGAAACACCTAAAACATGCAGGACGGGGAGCGAGAGGACCAGAATTGAGAAACACTGGATAACAGAGGCCAAAAGTTCTCATGACTCTTTCAACATCTTTGTGCTACATTTAAAAATAACAGAACATTTTTTTTATTTCCCCTAAGTATGGAAGTTGTGGAATTGACAGTTTTCTGAGCATTGCATTAAAAACTAATCTTGCTAAGTGTGAGGGACCAAACTTAAATGAGGATAAAAATGTGTTTAAAATAGAAATATTTCAATTTCATTCTTCAAAAAATGGTAACAAAAATTTAATACAAAATGAATCAAAAGGGTAAATAACAAATTTGGGCCCAATTTAAAGGAAGTTAGCTGAACTCTAACCAAACACAAAACTGACCTGCAGACAAAGAACAAAAGGCAGCTTAAATAGGAGTGGAGTAACTTAAATCTACCACAAGAGGGAAGCACAACATAACAAAAGAACAAACAAATGCAAAATTAGCTAAAGTATCTTATGAAACAAATAAAGCAAAACTAACTTTAACTTAACCCAAATAATAAGTATATTGAAGTGACAAAATTAACTAATTAAGATAAACTTGAAACACGTCTTCCCCCTCCAGTTTTTCAGAAAAATGGTTTGTTCCAGTCGCTCCTTCAGCTCGTTTGTCAGTAGCACCTCAAACAAGTGTAAATAAACAAACAGACATTAACTAAAGTGTGCACCCATTAGAAAATATATGTCTAAATGAAATAACTTAACAGACTATAAACTGTAAGTAATATAAAGAAAAATACTAACAATGTGGTGGTGGTAGGAGAATCCACCACACTAAGTTGCCTTAAATAGATATCAACATATCAAAACTGTTTAAAAAAATGTAAATCAAAAATGAACAAAATTCTAATTGGAGCATCTACATAAAAATAAAGGGAATGATGAGACCCGATAAGAAATTTTAGTTTAACTATTCACTCATTCGTAACTCGCTTAACTTGGTTTTTTCAGTACCTGCTGGAAACGGTGAAGAAGATTTGAAAGAGGTGTTGTGCAAAGATCCAGTTTGGCCGTTTGCTTTTGTCTTCAAAGGATTCATCCGCAAAGGCAGTCCTGCATTTTAATTAGGTCATCTGCAATTCAAATCATTGTATTAGTTAAAAATCTATTAATTACTTTCCAAAAGCAGCCCAACAAGAAGCTGCAGCCTATCTGATTGGGTTTCTGTTACTGATACCAGGAAACTGTCTTGATGCATCTCTGATTCCACTGGTTTTCACGGAAACACGTTCTGACCTGCACTGTTCTCGCTCGCCCTCTCTCGCCGTCTCTCTCTCTGGGATGGTCTCTGCAGCATCAGAAAGCGGCGGCGGGTTTTTTATCTGGGCCTGCATCTGTGACCGTCGACCAAACGTTATTGGATCATCTGATAATCTCGTTGGCTGGAGCCGAGCCACACACGTCCCTCGCCTCTGCAGATGATAGATTCATATCCAGCAGCACCACGCTGGGATCATACACAGTTTTCTCTACCCACCAATCCTTTCAACTGGACATAAATGAAACTGTAAACAGCCTGGTGGTTTGTTTTCACTTTCACATGTGCTTACCAAATCTGATTCAAATCACAGCCGTCATCACTAGTCCTCGTTATTACTTGTTGTTTATTAACCTGATTTTTCTAATGTAGATAAATCATTAGATTTAATGATTTAATGATTTAAATCTAATGGTTTAAATCTTTGTGTTTAATGCATTAATATTATACTATTCAGATTAAATACTTTACGTATTTTGACCAAAAGCCCTCTCTCCAGGCTTGGAGAGAGGGCCGTGTAACAAGACCGTGTAACAAGATGTTACACGGTCTTGTTCTGCGTTTTTTATTTTATTTTATTTTTTTATGAAAACAGAAACAAACAACACTTAGCCTGGCGGGCGGGGGGCCAAGTAAAGCCTGGCAGCCCACCAGGCTTTTAATACTCCGGGGAAAACCCTGCTTCCACTGGAGCACAAGCAGTTTCTAGTGCTGAGATTTTTGGCTTGAGACAATGACACATTCTTCGAAAACGCTTGTTTTTACATTTTAAATAATAGAGTATTAGCATAGAGTATTATATGTGATATTTTTTCTAATCGGACGACTTTTTTGTCAAATACAGCAATAAGGTGGTCATATGTATGTCCTGATGTGAGGAAACCGGCTGCAGATTTTGTGGGATTTTTTTGTCTGTTTTTATTTATTTATTTTTTTGCATTGAAACCATAGTGACAACGGAGATGGCTGCTACTAATCTAAATAATAATGAAAAAAGTGTGACTTTGTAAGGACTGCATGTAATTTACTGTCCAGTCTGATGGAAATGGAAAACATCACACATCCAGCTTGGCGTTTAATTCAAATTCAGTTAGTCTTATTCGCACCAAAACTCATTTTACAACAAAAAGATGTTAAAAAAAAAAAAGTAGGAAGGAAGTGAATGAATTAAATGTATATTCTCTTTGTGGGTCACATGAGCTCTTGCTTCTGATGGTAGTTGGAGCATCATGGCTGTGTTCGCTTACAGCAGCTCCTATTATCTCCTCCTCCACCAGCTGTAGTCGTTGCAGCCTGACTGCCTTCGCCTTCCCGTTTCCACTTGAGAGCTCCTGCCGCAAAGTCTGCCGATCTCCTGGCACGGGACGAGCAGAAGATCCCCTGGTAATGGTTTCGTTTTTTTCCTCTTTTTTTTTTTTTTTCCCTTTTTAAACTGCCGTCTGATGGTGGGATTTTGCAGCCTTGTCAGACTCACATTCCTCTACAGCGCCTTGTAAAAATGTGATTTGATAAATCCGGAAACAGAAAATGACAAAACGAAGCACAAGTAAAGCATTCAAATGCAACTTCTTGTTGCTTTTAATAAGAATTTAAGTCGTACTTTGAAAAGGCGAGATCAAACCCAGCTGTCCGGGGAATAACTGATCAAAATGTCAGACGTTTTCAGCCGTGTTCGTCATGCTGAGAGGCCGGCGTCTGAATGTGTTCATTCCTGACCTCCTCCAGTGAAGAGCACATGCACCACAACGGCCTTAAAGCACACAGTTTTTCTTCTTTAGAAGCGATTTAAAAAGATCTGAACAGCCGCTGAAGCTTGTGCATTAAAAAAATCAGTCTGTTCCTGGGAACTAAGCGCTCAGGTACGTAGAGATCAGCAGACTGTTTAAACCTCCTTACATTCTGCTCATGATCTTGTGCTATTGAATGGCCTGTCCAAACTGTCAGCAATTAATCACACACCCATTCCAGATTCATGCAGTGACATTATTTTAAACCCTCTCAGCTGTCTAAACAGTTGCGTCACGTATTTATCTATTTTTGATCTAACCTTTTTATTTATCCAGAGAAGACAGATTATGGACAATTCCTTATTTACAACTGTAGGCTAACGGGATCTCATCTGGGAATAAAGTTATAAATTATGGCAAAATTTATAACTTTACAAGGAATTTTACAATGTTTTATTCCTCATTAAGTTCTCTCAAAATCTACATATAGAAGAAAAGAGATGATGGAAAGACATTGGGCACAAACATTTTTATGTTTTAAGAAGCTTAAAGAATATACTCCATTTTGATCACGGACTACACCAGTAGTAGAAGAAATATTGACACTAACAGTTTGCGAAACATTGGTTGTTTTTGATACGGGCAGTTACCCAGGGCAGCATCAGAAAGGGGTGGAGCATCCAAGTACTAGAAAATAAAATTTGAGGGCATTTACTTTCATCAAGCTTTTATTTAGAGGTATCACAAAATGAAATCCTTTCATTTTTTAAAACAACAAATGTTGAATTCTTCACATCGTCCAATCCAATCAACCTGATCCGCTTGCTCTCCTGCTCGTCATAATCCCGTTACCTTTTCCTCCTCCATCATTTCTGCTACATCGTGCTCCTGAAGTTTGAGCTGCGATTTGACGTTGTCTATTAGAATTGAGCAAAATTTCAAGGCTCTGAAAACACCTTTTTTTTTTGTTGTTGTTGCATCTCTCCACTGATAAGACGGCTGTGTTCCACGATTATGACGGACATATTGAGGAGCGGCGCTCTGCTGTTATCCATTTCCATTTTGCAGACAGATGCCCGACTCTAAGTAAAAGCATTTTTGTTCCATTCCCCCACCTCCTCTCTCTAATCCTCTTTCTAAAAGCCCCACACGGGCTCATGCTGATATTTGTATGCGGCAGGGGGTTTACCAGAGGGGAGGGGATGAAAAGTAAAAGTCTTTCAGTTTTTAGTTCTTCGAGTTCATTAATTAAATTCAGGGAGCAGCTTGGCCCTCTGTTGCCACTGAAGGAAAAAAAAAAACAAAACATAATTTTTCTTTTTGGGGCTTGTGTATCTTATATTTTCTGCTGCCTTTGGCGTAATCCGGTTGGTAATATTAATATCTCTCAATGTGCATGGTGGAAATCTGTCAGCATCTGCTCTCAGTGGGCCCCTCTGGCCCATTTCAGTGGCGTATGTGTGACTTGTAGACCTACTTATAGCGTGTTCACTAACAGAACATCAATAATCTTTTGTTTACCAGATGCAGCAACAATTGTCTGATTCGTTTGTCCCCCTCGATCCACGTTAAAGCGTCTTTATCCTCTGAGGCTGATGGTTAAATATGACATTTGCTTCTTAAAATGGTGTCTGCCAAATTAATTTTGAGGGAAAGCAGATGTAACGCGGAGCAATCTGAGCATCATCATCATCATCATATCCCTCCCTGTTGGTCTTGTTAACGGGCTCCGCAGAAAGACGAGAAAAATATTTACATGGTCTTTACTGGATGCGATAATGAACTTTATCTCTGCTGACCTTTCAGCGAGGTGATTCCAATCACCGTCGAACTCCAAACCTCCTGTGTCTTCTCACGGCGAAGCAGCAGCAGGTTTACATCATCATCAGTGCTGCCAGATTAAATGCCACACATGTAATCATCATTTTAAACTTTATCATACACTTTTTGTGTGTGTTGGTGTTGTTTGGTACTGGAGGCAGTTTTTGTTCTTGGCAGCTGCCCAGAGCGGCAGGAGATTTGGAGGGAAGTTGGGCGTACTGATGTAATTTGATTTAATGTGAAACCTTATAGAATCCTTTTGCCAGTCACATAATTTAAACAGAATCTCAAGACTGTTTGAATGGACAAAATTGGTTTCTGAATTAGAAATAGTTTCTGTATTGAATTGTGACCTTCTGAATCAAGTCACTAGTCATGAAAAGATTCACATCTCTCGTCTGGTTGCCTTGCGGTGTCAGTGGCAGATTTACTTTTTCAAGAGTAGGAAAGCAAGTTGTTTGTCCTGATCCCAAACAGATTGTATCTGGTTTGGTTCAATTTATCTCAAATGGAAATGAAATGTTGGAAAAATCACCTCTGAAGTTGGACTTCCCACCGCAAGACTGGGAGCAAATCCGACTATCCCAGTTACGACTTGTTTCCAATATGGCTGCTCCTCGCATCAACTTTAATAAGTAACATTAACATCAACAAGAACATTCTTACATGCAGCACTTACAGTTATAAATTTCTTAAAAGCTGTTTTTTTGCTTGTGGAAAATAAAACTTAAAATGTTTGTAACAGGTACTGCACACCATGTTTATAGGATTCGACAAGAACGCTGCTACTGCTAGTCAGCGCTAACTTTTGGTCGAAATGTGCAGCTATGTATTCACACATATTAATGACTGCTAAAAAGGAAGAGTTATTTAAAGAGAAGGGATCAGAGGAGCGCTGCTGTTTCCCACAGATCTGAGGTTCTGTTTTCAGCAGAAGCCTGAGGTGTGAATCAGGAGTCTATAGATCTTTTCTAAAGCTGAATTCACAGATTAACTCCAGAATAAATCGGTAGACTTTCTTACAGCGACTGCTGGGGTTCCTCCAGTCTTAAAAAAGGATAAAAAATGATACTCTTCCTGTGGAAATCCATGTGATTCCAGACAGTTCTGTATTCCTTTCAATAGAACATAAAAATCAGACTTTCTAAGCGGAAAATTGTCAAAAAGTGGACTACTTACCCCGAATAGACATGACGCAACCATAACGCCTGTGATTCGTTGAATTATAACTTCTTATCTTGTTGCTCTATAAAACAAAACTCATTTTTTATTGAACTAATCATGCTGAAATGGAAATTGTTGGTTTTTTTACCCTGCTTTATGGGACATAAATGATTTAAACATTATCCATTGATCTATAATGTTTTTTTTTTTTTTTAGCTCTATCTAGCTACCATTATCACCACTAGGATTTTCCTTCTTTTTTCTCTTTTTCTTTTTTCTTTATCGGTCATGATTTACCCTTTTAAGCCAGAAGGCTTGCAGCCAAAGAAAAGAAACCACACCACTCACTAGTGTTGCAGTAACAATATGTCTTTGTGTTCTAAATGACTGACATGTTCCAGAAAAGCGCGGCGAACGCTCTCAGCTAAGCTGCTCCATTGTACAGGTTCACTGTAGCTGCAAAGTGGAAGCCTATCGAGGAGTGAATAGATTGATCCTCTGTGCTCCAAACATGGAGGCAAAGCTTTCATGCACAAATAGACAGAGTTGGAGTTATGTTGTTTTTTTTGTCAGTGTTTCTCACTTATTCCTTTTTTTTCCCTGGAAGCAACTTCAACAGATCAGAGAGCACAGATGTAAGCCACTTGAACCCTTGGAGAATTTTTGGTTTTGGAGATGAATTTACTTCAGGAATTTTGAATTTCTTAAAAATTGACTGGTTACCAACAAAGGCAATTTTC
This sequence comes from Poeciliopsis retropinna, assembly GCA_010277075.1. Classification (NCBI taxonomy): domain Eukaryota; kingdom Metazoa; phylum Chordata; class Actinopteri; order Cyprinodontiformes; family Poeciliidae; genus Poeciliopsis; species Poeciliopsis retropinna. Next base: position 6,847,581 of record VMRM01000029.1, on the reverse strand, counting down.
TCCAAAATCTCAAAAAGTCTTATTCTTTTAACCACTGAGTAAATTCAGCATAAGGTCTCTTATATGGAAGGTTTTACTGAGAATATGAGTCAAATTTAGCTTTTTTCTTAAGATTACTGAGGTATTTATAAATGACCTTCCAGAAAGGTGAAAAAAATCTCTTCAGAAGAAAACTGTGCTCTCTACAAACTTCAGTAAATAAAAGGAAAGACTTAACCCAATTCAGCAGGTATGTTAGTTTTGATTTCAAAAATGTATCCAATGCAGTTAATATGATGTTTACTAATGGTGGGACTTGATTAAATCTTTGTGTTAAGTTAAGTGTGGGCTCTGTAATTGATTGCATTTTAGTCAAAAACCATATATTGACAAAATAAGCAACATTTTCAATTAGAAAAAATACTTTTTGCTGCTGAATTACTGAATAGACAGAAGAGCTAAACAACAAATATTTGTTTTAAATGTATTTAGGTTATTCAACCATCAGATTGATCCAAATCACTCTGATCATTTATGTAACTTCTTTGGGGGAAAAAAATGTAGAAATGCAGACTGGACGCTGACATTAGTGTTGGATGTCTGTGCTGCTGCAACACGGTTAGCATTCAGATGCTAGTTTAGGCCTTAACTGCTTTTAGCATAACTTGCACACAACAATAGTTTTTTTTCAGCGTCCAATCGGATTGCTTTTTGCAGCAAATACACATCCCAAGTGGACCAAGAGACGTGGCTTCGTCGTCCATCTTGGTTTTCCAATGTTTCTTGTTCGTTGGATTTTCATGCGTGCCAGAAACAGACAAATAAAAAGATTCCACCTGGGGACTTTTGTTTATTTTTAAAAGTGATTAATTGCGCTAAGGATTTTAGCTCATTTAAATTAATGTAATTAATTGGAATTTAAAATCTGGATAGTCTGGACACTAATTTAAATAGTATTTCATAAATACTCATAATAGATGTATAAAAACAATGAATGCACCATATGATGCAAATCTCTCTAGTATGATGAACTCATCTGATCCTGAATCGCTGTAAGTCAAGGCAACTGGTTACTAGAAACAGACCTGCGGCCATTCACGGTCTGGTTTTCTTCTTATCTAAATGTGTCGCGTTTAAAAAGTTCTTGGAGCTGTGATGGTCTCTATCTGATATGATAAGTAGGAGTTGAACATCAGAAGTGCAGCCACTGGTTTATGCAACTTAACAGCTCGTCTTCTTCAGATTTGTGAAAATGAGCCGTTAAAGCGTCACCGAGCTGTGCTAAATCACACCACGCTGTACTTGTAATGAAAGACAAACAATAGTTAACCACCATTAGAAGGGCTTTGTTGATCATTTACTCCACCAGCTTCTCGGCAGCTATCATGATGTCTTTCTCTACCGAGGTCTATGGTTTAGAGCAAAGTAATATTGATTGAAATAATCGATTTGATTAATGATTGGACGGCCGCCCTTGTGGTCATGACAAGAAAAAGAAAAGCACCAAGTAATTGTGTTTGGATCATGTAGGCCGCCGAAGCCGAGGTGTTTGAAATATTGACAAATGAGCAACAACGTTGGGAGTTTATCCAAGCAGGTGCACACACTCCATTCTTCTTTTTTATTTGCTGCAGCAGGAATGCTTTATTTTCCTCTCCACCGTGCATGCCGTTTTTTTTTTTTTTTCTCGTCACGATGGAAAAACAAATCCTTCCCCTTGAGCACCCGAGAAACCGCGGGGATAGAGACAAAGTGCATTTAAGGTTTGTTTGGAATAATCATTTCTTGGAGGCTGTTTAGTCTCAGGCGTTCAGGGAGCATTTTTTTGTTGTTGTTGCTTCTCCTCTCCAGGCAGACGTATTTTTCCAGAGAGGTTTCTAAATGTGTTGTGGATAGATTTGAATACTGTTTGTTTCACTCCATTAGCTTGCGAGTTTAGACTGCATACATGCTTCACAACATGAATACCATGAAGTGTAGATGATGAATGGCTTTTATGGAGCTATAGCTCTAGGAATTCTTTTATCTTCCCAGATTACTTCAAGAATGTCTGTCTTTTCTTCTAGGCAGTAAGGAAATGGACCCAGACTGAGTGCTTTGTTGAGAGGAACTCTAGGCTTTCTTCAAAATCCAGTTGGTTACGTTCTTTTTCATATTTACTCAGAAAGAGGTGGAGGTTAGTGGTTAGCTAACAAAAGTTGCAGCAGAACCCTGTAAAAATATTCTGTATGTTTCTGTGGCACACGAGACTCAGTGCTGATAAATTATCAACTTTCTCTGCTTCCTGAAAGTGTCTTAATTTCACTATGAAAATGTGAGTTGGCCTTAAATACATTATTCACAGGTTTAAAATTCAGCCCCACATTTTCTGTGTACGTTCTGTAACAAACTATTTAGATTTTTTGCGTCCATGTGCGAATTTATCAGCAATTGGGCAGACAATGTACGTCTTCACAACTTCCTCGCGTCCGCTGTGAGCCAGCTTTTTGTGTCCATCTTGATTATATGTAAATTTATTGACAGACAACTGGACATCATATTATTATGTGTAAAAAACCTTAGGGGAAATTTTCACATTATAATCATGATTTAGGTCTTAAAACTTATTTGTAGCTCTCTTAAAAAGCCTTAAATTTGAATTTGTGAAACCTGCAGAAACCCTGATTATCCCGACATGAATCGGCATTATCAGCAGAAAATAATGTCATTGCTTGGTGATTATATGTCACTCTGCTTCACAGCTCAGCACGGCGGTGAGGATATTGGGGTCATTTTTTATTCATTCATCACTGTCGTCATCCATTTTCCCTGAAGGAAGGGGCGCAGTTGGCTCCCCAGTGTACACCTGCTGACCTTTCAAGCAATAATCTTCTTCAGGGGGAAATTAGACACTCACCTCGGCGGATCAAGTGGCTTTAGCTGCCATCATCTTAAAGAGGAAATCTCACATCAACCACAAAACCTATAGTCTGTTCTGCTGATGTCAGGTCTCCATGTTTACAACACAACCCAGCCCACGTGAAATGAAGCGCAGGATGACAGTGCTGCTTTGTGGTTTGTAGAGCTGCAGCGTTACCTCCTCACAGGGTGAGCGGTGGTGTTTGATGAGCTAAAGAAGTCCTGCAGCTTCAAAGTGAAACACACCTTTTCTTCATGTGCTACAAAACAAATATAGAAGGGTTTATTAGCAAATAATATAACATTTTGATATACTTTTCAAATAATTTCATAGCAAAAATAAACATGAAAGTTCAGACTATAAGCAAATTTTCTTTAACCGAGTTAAATCTTGATCTAGGCTGACCAAAGTTAAACTTTTATTATATTTTAAGGGAAACATAATTTTAAATCAAGATAAGATAGCAGTAATTTAGCTCCTTGTGTTAAATCCATCAGTCAAGTTTTCCACATATAATCTCAACCAGCATATTAAGATCATTATAAATCATTTGACATCAACAGCAAGGTGTTATAAACACTGATATCTTTCTGGTTGTGGAATATTGTCTGTAGATTAAGACTTTAATATCACCAGATGCTAAACCGTGATGACACACTTTGTAAATTCCTGCTGGAAGTGTATGAAAAGTCAGATCTCACTCTGCCATCTGCATGGCAGCCTGCACACGACTGCTGCACAACACCATGCAGCGAGCTGCACAGCATGAAACACACTGAGGGTGTTTAACTCGAAACACAAACTCAAGTGAGTCTTCCTGGGTCTGTACAGCACGTTGTGGTCTGTGTGCGCTAGCCGCTAGGTAGCGGTCCAATAAATCAGTGCAGCCGTATAGTGAAGGGAAACGCAGTGTGGCCACATCTTTGATTTCAGCATAACTGAACTACAGAGGAAATGAAGCCAGGCTTTCCAGTTTTGTTATTGTAGAATAAATGTACAGGCTTATTGTGTGTTGCTTTCTCAGATTAAGCTACTTTCAAAAAGGAAGTTCTTTGAACTTCACCGAACATTGCTAGATTGATAACTGCTTGTCACAAGCGAAGTTGAATTTTTCCTTGGTTTTCTAAACATGGAGGACGGGACATCATTTTGAGTTAAATGCATGTTTACCTCTGATGCCCAAGAAAGCAGATGTCGTTTTATTTTTCCTCTTTTGATGGTCTAAATCCCAGCTGTGAAACATTTAATTACTGCCTGAACATTGCAAAAACAACAAACATGTATCTGCATCTAAAACATAATCAACCGATGGGCTGCCTCTGTTTTACCGTCGGTCCACCATCACTACGGTGTTTAAACGACAAAATACAAAAAGGCCAGCGCAAAACGGTGCACACTAAAACAATTTGCTCATTTCTACAGAAATGCTTCAAACATTTGATACCCAAAAAATGTTGGGTATCATTTACACTTTTTTTTTCCACTAAAGTCCTAATTGTTTCCTATTTTTAGTCTAAAGATTAATATATTTTGAAGGGCAAGTTTGTTTAGAGACCTGAAAATCAATTATATTCATCTTTGGTTTATTTATTTTATTTATATCATTTAAAATGTCTTCCAGTTCCAGTGTGAAATGTCTTTTTACAAAAGAATTTATTGATCTTTGACATGGTGTTCTTGCATATTTATGCAACACACCATCATGATATTAGTGGAAAATGGTCTGAAAACGACAATATTATTGGTAACACAAGAATGAATTCATAAAGCTGAAGGAAAATGAAACAAACAAAACTGCTGTCTTGAGGGAGACGAGGCCAGAGAAGTAATATGAGGTGTGGTCACTGAAACAGTGTTGGAAGGGTTGGCCAGATATCTGTAGACATTGGTTTTCGGCCATAGCAGCAGTATTAATATCGGATACTGGTATTGGAACAGATTGGTGCATTCTTACACATTGCTCAGATTAGGGCTGCAACCAACGATTATTGTAGTAATTGATTAATCATTTGATTATTCTGATGGCTAATCGATTAATTGTATAAAAGGTGACACGTAATACAGATTGTAACCTTCTTATACAATATTAGAAAAGCATTAAAATATGATTTAAGTTCTTGTTTAAATAAGAACATAACCAACTTATTGCCTAAAAGACAATAACATTCCTTTAGTTAATTTGAACCAGGTGAAGCTAAAACTTTACCACTTGAGAAGTGTCGGGTAAAACCCATTTACAGACAAAGGTGTAATATTGAGGATAAAACTTTGCAACGTTTTAGCTTATGACATTTTTTTCAACAAATTACCTTTTTTGAGTCTGTATATTCCAGTTAACGACTAATGTATTACCAAATTAGTTGACAATTATTTCAATAATTGATTAATCAGACTAATTCGATTATTTGTGTTGAGTCCAATTAATTGTGATTATTCAGCCCAGATATACTTTTGCTTCCCTCTCAACTGTGAGCTACGTTGTGTTGATCTGTAGGATAAAATACATACGAGTTTGTTTCTAATGCGACAAAAAGTTGTCTGAATAATTCTGCACTGCATTGCATCTACTAGTTGTCACAGCAGAGAAGTGTAGAAAATGAATATCTCTGCTAAACCGTGTCAGACTCCCTTCTGATTGGATCACTTTGTAAGCGCGAGATACATCCCCTTATTTACAGCATAAAAAATGTGACCCTGATGAAGTAAATCAGTTCCAAATAGCATTTATGTCCAAGCACTACAGTTCATCTCATCAGGTAAAAAGCATGAGCCGGGCCCCTAATATCCCTCATCTCAGTGTTGTTGTAATGACAGTGTGCAGTGGCTGGACGGCTCTCATGATGTGGAGTTATTGCTCCCTTCCATCACTGCATCTGCGGCAGTGGGCTCGCCATTTCCCCTGCATTCATCACCATTAAGAAGGCAATCAGCAGAGCCGGAGCTCGCAGTGTAGATGGCGGCTCCAGATTCACCCTCTCATCCTCAATCACCTTGAGACCCCCTCCCCTTCCACCTGATACGTCCGCCTCCTCCCCAACACTTTATCGAGCGCCGTGATCTATTGAGGGAGAAAGCTGGAGCCGTCTTCAAATAAAAGCAATAACTCTCCGCCTGTGGAGGACAAAATCAAGAGGCAGGCATGTCCCAGCAAGCCAGACAGCCATCCTTCCCCGCCTCAGCTGTGTATATGGACATACGTTTCTTATTCCCCTCTCCCCCTTCGCCCTCTTTCAATCCGCCCTTCCTCTGTGCTTGGCTCCCTACTCAAGTTTATCATCAGCTTCCCTGCTAAAATGACTTATTGCCTCTCCTGCCCTCGTCTATCGGCCGGGCTGAAAAGGCCTCCCAGGAAGAGATTAGCAATCCAATAACTCGTGGAGCATCCACCTCAGCAGCAGGTGCTCCCCGGAGGGAATGCTGATGAGAGCAGCCAGGAGTCCATAATGCCAGGCTGGGCACTGTTTACCAACAGCAAGCCGCCTCCAAGAGTTGGGTCATCTAGTGCTGTGCTATGAGTCAAAAAACAACAAAGGCAAAACTAGCTTTGTTTTTTCTTTTTCCATTTTGTTTTCTGCTGTTGTAATTTTAAACATGTCCACATGTTTACATGCATTTAGTCACAAACTTTTATCTTTTTGTCTCAGTTGATTTTGGTTTCCTCTGTTACCATGACAGATGAAGGCTTGCCACGATTTTGCTGGGTGATAAATGATCACAAACAATGTAATATTCAAGTAATATATTGATAATAGCATCCTAACACAAGTTCTCAGTGACTAAAAGCACTGGAACTGGAAGATATGTTAAATATTCAAGATAAAACACAACCAAGAAAAACAACACATAACTCGCTATTAAATATAAACCATATTAATCATCAAGCAAATACACATCAGATATGTTGATCTAAAGAAACTCAGTGTTTCAGCAGTTTTGCAGTTTTCTTGACGTTTGCTCCAGATTTGTGGTGCATTGAAGTGAATGCTGCTTCTCCATGGATGAATAAAATGGAAAATAAAAACATGCATTTACAACTAAAGATAAGAATTTATATAAAAGTCAAATAATAACGACAGACAAGTTGGTCTAAAGCTTGTCTGTCGTATTATCAAGGATAATTTGATAATACCTCAAATTATCCTTATAGAGTAGATAAATGTGAAATTTCAAGGACTATGACTGCTTCTCCAAGGTATCATACTTATCCTCCATGCGTAGAGATTTTGATAAAAGATCCCTACAACCAGCTGCTGCCTCGGTCCATCCAGCTGTTCTTTTTCTTTACCTTTTTATCAGATATTAAGGCTTTAACAAAAGACTAGCCAAGCACAAACTCGGCACAAAACAAACCACGGGTGCACTTTTTCTTTCTGTGGCCAACACAAAGGGGATTAAACATTGTATAGTGTTGCTGCAAGTCATCTCCCTTGTGCATAAAATCCCTCCTGGCTTTCTGCTGCGGGCCGCGCGGTGAATTTACACGCTCCGCTTGCGTTATCTGTACTTTGTGTTTTCTTCAATTTCATGGGGGCTTGTGTTTGATGATAAAGAGTCGGAGTTGGTTCCTTAAGGCCAGCTTATTTTGAAAGGCCGCCGTACCGTTTGATTCACAGTGTGGAGCAACTCTTTCCTCAGCAGTTCATATTGTGAGGAGTCATCTAAAACTTGTCCATTTTGTCACATTGCAATCCACAGGAATGGGACTGTCTGGTCTGGGTAGCAATGGGAAAATAATTTTTTGTTATTTCAAGGTTTGTCTCTGAGATTTTAAACATGGCTGCTGTAGAAGCATCCTCCAGAGCAAGTGAGCTAACAAGGAGTCCAAGAAATCGAGGCAAAATTCGAGGAAAGCTCTATTTCATATCTTAATTTCACTCATTGGTTTATGTCTTGTTTTATTTTTATGCTGATTTTTGTCCCATTTTTCCTCTTCTGACAAACTTCAGGACGCTCCGATTATTTGGATGACCTGTCACAGTCAGCTAACATGGATCTTTTGCCCGATTTCTTAAAAATCACGATGGCCCTTTTATTGCCAAATAAATCATTTAAAGACTATGTATTTCGCGGTACATTTAGTTAATAAATTAGTTGCGTGTGCATTGATTTAATTAAATTTTGTCCCTCTTAACATTCCATAGAGACAATAAAGTACCTGCTAGCTGTTGTAACGTGACGGTATAAATCTGTTTTCCTGGCATTGTAATAAGAAATACAGAAATGTCTCTTAAAGATTACAGTAACAAAACGATTGCTCCAAATCTTTCTGACAGCTTTCAACCCACACTGACCTGATATCCTGTTTTTCTTTGTGCTACAAGAATCATGAGGATGGGATCTATTTTTTGATAGCTGTTTATAGATGAAACTGCGGTAACGGTGATAAAAGCGTTACCTTCCCCATGCCGTTGGCTGTTTCCCTTCCTCTGTAAGGGAAAGGCCATGGAGCGTCTGGTGAAAGGGAGGCACAGGTGCTGCAAAGGATTGCTTCCAATCCAGCGAAGCACGTAAACCCGGGAGGGCCGGAGCAGGAGCAGGTGCAGGGATGCTAGTCGAGGGGCGAGCCGAGGTCCCCGACAAATGGAGGCAATCCTCCCGTTAGCTGTTTCTGCTGTAAATGTGCTCGGTATAATCTGTCCCCTGGCTTCCCCATCTGTGAAAGAAGACCGAAAACAACGTGGCGTGAAGATCGTCTGGTATGAAAGACGAATCAAAACATGATTTCTGAATCGAGAGATCAATTCGGAGGGCTGAGAAACAATGTACTGTACAGAGACAGAAGCGTTACAGGTGTCTAGGGAAGAAAGATGGATGCTGATCTCCAGGCTTTGGCAGCCAGAAGTGGCATGTGTGCCAACAAATGATAGGCCTTTGTCACAATACAACAGGCTGTGGTGAAAAGGCGGGATATTAATTGTGACAGGCATGCCCTCCTGTTTCATCTGCCACCACTGAAAGCACAAACGTCTAACAAGGGGAATCCATTCCTGACGGGTTTCATTTTCTTCTCAGTTTAGCAGAAATAAATAAAAGCCTCAGTAGGCAACCATTGTATGCTTTGACGGTTGTTGACAATGGTTTATCTCTACAGTGATGTTGTGTTACATGTTTTTCTGTTAACATGTAATTTAGCGACATTTTACATTTGACATTTTATGATCAAGGCTAAGAGAAAAAGAAAAAACACAAAATTTACCATTTCAGAAAAGTGGAATGTTGCAACAATTTTTTTGTTTTGTTTTCTAAAACAAATGTTACACTTCTGAAAATTGTCAATGTCTGAACACTCAATACTTGATTGGAGCTCGTTTTGCATGAATTATTCCATCACAAACATGCGCAAAAAAAACAAAAAAATTGTAATTACAGCGTTTGCAAAAAATAAGAAATGCAATTAAAATCACACATGAATTAGTTTGTTGATGTGATAGGTAATTCGAAATCACTCTAGGTCATCATCCTCCTACCACTTCCTGTCATCTTCTTTGTATTTTTCACCAGTAGTAACGTCCAGCATGGAGGCATTCAGCTTCGGTGTGGATTGTGTGGCTCTCCACTCTTCTTCCAGACTGAAACCTTGTTTTTCATGTGGAATCCAAGCTTTCCCCTCATCTGAAAAGATAACGTTGAACCAGCGTGCAACAGTCAATTTCTATTTATTTCTTATTGAAGGTGTGACCTTGAAAAAGCCGACCTCTAAACCTCATCTGTGTTTAGAGGTCGGCGAACTTTTTTCTTCAATAGATTTTGATTGACCATTCTCTCTGTCACACCACATAGTGGTCAGAGCAAAAGAAGCCCTCACCAAGTTTTTTAGTGCCTGCTATGTTTGAGTTGATCTTTTCTGAATAGACCAAAGAAAAAAAGAGATCAGTGTGGAAGTAGGGAAATATTTAACTGTAAAACATGGTCAGTTGAAACCAATGCTCCTATCAACTCCACATGGTTGATAGGAGCAATAATTTTACAATTATTAAGCTTTTTAGCATTGAAGTGATGCTGCAGATTTTTGTTCAAGAGGAAGTTTTTACCAAGCACTTCAACGTTAATGTGTTCCTATCAAGATTTCTTGACAGAAAAGCAAACGTTTTAGGTTTTCTGCAGCAAGGCGTCTCCGCTGTGTGCCTCTGGATTACAGATTTGGCCTTTTAATTATTGATATGTGCGTGGTTTTCGGAACAGATTAGCAGCATAATCTCCACTGTATGCCTTTGGAGCTCTTTACACTGTTGCACTCAGAAGCAATAAAAAGCTGAGGCTTGGCGCGCCTGCAGCTAATGCCTGTCACCATATTGGTTTCCATCGACTGGAATCATGGAGTTCATTTCCAACCCCTTGGTGTTGGAGCCACTTGCTTTGAGGAATCTCATCTTTGATGCTATTTTTGAAGTGACATTTTTGGAGGAACTTGACATTTGGATCAAGCCGATGAAAAAGCTAATTTGACAGCAAAGTTTTAGAAGAAAAAGGTGTGTGTGTGTGTGGAAGGAGGATGAGAGGAATTATTCTGAGGAGTAGAGGTGCATCCAAACATTTTAATTCTTCCTCCTCTGATCTCTGGTTGTTTTGGAGGCAGGTCACCATCTGTTGTAATCATGCCAGAACAATGCCTTTTTTCCTGCTTAGTGAGGGATGAAATGCTGGTGTGCAATCCAACCGTTCCCCCCAACCCAACTGGATTTTTAACCGTTTTCCGACAGCCTCTCTGGAATGTTATCTGAACACCGTGTGCAACCAGTGTGACACGGTAATTACTGGAAACAGACAGCAGCCGGGCCTGGACGCAAAGTCTTCAGATGCGCGCTGTGTGACATCACAATTTATATTAATTGGACGGGAGGGAAGCAATTCTTTCATGTGCAAATCGGTGAAGGAAAGAGAGAGAGGTTGTCTCTGGGTTGGCGAGCAGCAGCCGGAATCTGGGGCTCACAGACGAAGTCTTTGTGATGTTGAGACGAGGATGAAATCAGGTTGAAAACAAAGTTTGACTCGAGCTTCAGTTGAAAGCAGAGTGCAAGTTGTGAAAAGGTACATCTTATTCCTCTGTTGGGGATCCTTGGGAGGGAATAAGAATCTGCCTAGTCAGTCAGTCCCACTTGTTTTTGGGCTCTGATCTTGGCAGCACCTGAGTTCAACAATTTATATGGTGAGACTTCAGCTGTACTATTCCTGGACTGTTCTGGAGAAACATAGATTACTAGCAATAAGTACATGTGAAAGCAGGCAGATACTCCAAATTGATACCACTTTTCTACTGGACTTTCTACCAAATGACAGAAATGTTTTCAAAAGTTATTGTGTGATGAACAAGTACCATTTCATTAACTATTTGGTATATATACTTGGAATCGGCAAGTACCTAATGTGAAGTACTTGTTACTGGAACACCCCTACTTCAGTCCACAAACAGTCAACACTGTTGACTCTGGCCGTGGTGTGGTCGCAGGACGTTCACAGTTGTTTCCATTAGGCATATTTATTTTTGAAATTCCAATTTGTGAGTTTTTATGGTCAAGCTAGTGAGAAGAGTGGTCAGGTTCAAATCTAGTTTCCTCTAGTTGCATGTTGATGTGCCCTTTGGAAGAGGACTCAACCTAAAGTTCCCTACAAATGTATGTAATTAAGTGAAAGTGGGTGAATATGGGATGTGGAAAATGCCTAAAAGTATCCTTGTTCCCTTGTTTCTTAGTTCATCCTTTCACACTCTGGCATTTGCAGGTTTAGTGTTGAAGGTATTCTTGCACCGAGAACACTGACAGGAAACCATCAACCTGGTCAACATATCCATGATCTTGAAATGTTTCTGCTGCGGATGTATTGTGTGATGTCCACTGGCTGTGTCAGGAATAATTTCCTCTCTTTGTACGTCTGCTTCCCCAAACTCGGATATTTGCCAGCAGCACTTGGAAGCAGAGAGCTCTGTGCATAGACCATCACATAGACCGCTCCTCTGTGGCACATACCCATAAATCATAGAAACTGCGTCTCAATTAATCAGTGTCTGTTTTGAAAAATTGATTCAATAAATCAGTGGATTGCGACACAATTCGTCCACTGGGCTCCGTTTTGTAGCTTCACAAATGAGTGACAGATGAGAGGAAAGGTTCATAAGTACTGGAAACTGATAATCTGGTGGAGGTAAATAGCAACAAGTCTGGATACCACAAGCAAGTAGAGGTGCTTTAGTACAAGATTAAGATTTAACAGTGTTGACTGCATTTATTGGGTCTGCTGGGAAAGATTTGCAAACCCTCCGAGATAAATTAAGCAGCATAAATTCACACTGGAAAGAAAAAGTTTTTAATTTGAGTACATTTATTCAGTTGGGTTAAAAAAAATTTTTTTATTTTTTTTTAAAGAAATTACTAGATTAATAATCCTGTTTAAGCAAATATCACTGAAGCATTCATGTTAATTAATTCACAACATGATTCTAGTCAACAGGCCTTTGAGATGGATTTTAATCATGTTTCTGTAACGTCAAAGGGAAACAAAGTGAGGATTTATATGGACAGTCAAAGTGATGTATGTATTCTGACATAATCATTGCTGCATTTCACTCTCTATGTCTGCTTGCTCTTGCTTACACAGAAAGTCTCTTTGGTTGCCTCTTTAAATATTGTATGTTTATTTAGAGTGACCACAAAGATTTAACTCAGGGGGGATTGCTTGTTTGCTGAGAGCTCAGATTCTGTTGTCACAGAGTCTTTGCATCACTTTGTACAAACCGTTCATCTGATCTGACTGAGTTGGAGTCTTTTTCCCTTTCGGCCTCCATCTTGGCACAGGGAGAACATCTGTGAATGTTAATCTAAAGTCTTGCCTCGAACCATTTAATTGGATATACTGTGATATACACGATTATGCTTCGATCGATTATGTGCGTTTATGGTCTCAATACTTAGATCTGCACCTTCAGCTCAGTTTCAAGTCTTTTTACAGACTTTTATCTTTTATTTATTTTTGTGTAGGATTTTGTATTCAGCTCCATTTACTTTCCCATCATCTCTGACCAGCTTTTCCTATTGGTGCTTTTTACAAATGGCTTTTGATTCCTCTTGATCAGTGGACAGATCTGTAACATTTTATAAGGGCTTGGTGTAAATAAAATCCTCCTTTATACACCTAGATTCCCACATACTTTGACATATTATTGACTCTGCACATACTGTCCCAATCAATATTTGAGCGTACTGATCACCTTTTCTGCAATCCAAATGAATACTGATAAGTTTGATGAGCTGGATGAATGTCTAGTAAGGATTCTTCAACACCAGGGAAGCCGCCACACACTTATCAGTGCTGAACCGTATCAATTTGGTGCTATGAACAGTTAACATAGTATGCATACAATGTCGTAAAGTATCTGGGCGATGTCTGCATTTGGTTCGCCTCGACCTCTGCATACCCCCGAGTATGTGGAAGCATGTAGTCTTTTTCTTGGCGAATTCTCACATACGCCATCGAAAATATTGACGTTGACGTGTTTGGCAGACGTCCACATCGAGTCCGTGACAACGGTCTTGTTGCCAGAACGTTCTCTTGTCGGCATTCTGAAGGTGACCAAACCCCATATTTTCTGAAAGCCAGAAAATCCTGGAAAATCCTGGAAAGAGTTCTGGAAAGAACTACTTCTCTGATTGTTCTAGTGCAGTTGACCCGCGTACCGTCTTCTCCATCGCAGGAGGTTTTTCCTGATTTTAAAAATGAAAAACGAACACAGGTTTCTCTTTTCTGTTTCTGGTTTAAAAAAAACAAAAAAGAAACGCAGGGACTCGCCACACTGCACATGAAATTAAACCACTCTTTGGTAATTGAATGAAATTCATCCGCCTTGTCCTCACAAGCCTCATCCTAATTAGGAACTTAAAAACTGAACACACAAGTGGAAAATTATTAAAAGAACAGTTTAGTGCAAATGGAAAATTACAGTGAACCCTCTCGGTCTTGCTCTGCTTCAAAACGTCAGTGGGAACTTTGTTAGCAAAGGTTAACCCAGTCATTTGAATTCAGCCCGCAGCAGCTCTAATTTATTCCCAAAGCTCTGCCATTCATTTATGGATCTCCTCCATATTTCGGAGCCAGGAGCCGGCAAGACTTCCATCACATTGAATGTCATTTGGAGCAACGGCAGATATTTGTCTCTGACACGCGGACACATGCAAACTTTGTTTTCCAGAAGCTAGAGGGGAAAAATGTACAGTTTGAATAAAACATGATTCTCAAGTGGTGTGGGTGCATTAACACATCTCAGCCTTGTCAACACCACTTGGTCGTTTATTTAAATAAAATATGGAAACCTTGAATCTCTGCCTGATGCTCTTCTACAGGAAGCACATTCGCCTACATCTCCCATAGATTAATGGTTAGAGGTGGAGGACCCATGTTGTGGCTTTGATGAGGTAATTTGTATAGTTCTGAGAGAAAACAATGGCAGTTCATTTTATCGCAATGCGACTCTGGGGACACATCAGCACGGCTCCTTCTCCGTACAGTGTGGAGCGCAGCCTGATAATAAATCAAAAGAGGCTCGTGTGCCAGGGAAGGGTGGCGTTACGGCTCACTCCATAATGGCCCCATGTGTTGCTTGTTGCTCTGTTTGGAGTTTGAAGCAGATACTTTATGTTCAGCTGTGAATACGAAGCCAGGGGTTACCCTGTTGCTTGTCGCATGTCCCTGTGGGCATGCACTGAACCGATGGATGGATCTGTTTCTTTGTCTTTTTTTTCCTCACCACTGGGTTTCTAAAGATCTCATTTTCTAGGAATGGGAAAACACGATTACTCCTAATGAGCCATTAAGTGTCTAGAGAGACGGGGTTAGAGTCTGTGTTGCAAACCAGGTTTTTTCCCTGCTCAGAAGTGAAAATGATAAACAGGTTGTTAGAAAAGTCGCCAAACTTTTTGCAGCTGAAAGCTATGTCATACGAAGAACTACCAAGACGTTTTGTCTGAGAACGTTAATTAAAATCTGAGAGCCAAACATTGTTAATATAACAATCAAAATGCAGATTTTTATCATTTTATTGTGATATGCACAAATTCCTGAAATAAGTGCCAAGAATTAATACCTGTGACAAATTTTCCAACATAAATATTTATCTACTTTTCTTTCCTTTTTTGTCGTCCCCAAATGAAAACCACAAGTTATCAAAAATGTTTGTGGCAAAGACTGATAGGCAACACGTTTTTCAGAGACATACCCTCAATATGACGTGTCGCATCATTTCTTGAGAAGCTGATTTTTGAGGAAGCTCCTGCTTGCGGCGGCACATGAACGCCGCCACTGTGGACAGACTCAACTTAACAAACTCCACTGCTGAATATGATTTCCCAGGCTGGGCAATTAGTGAAGGAATCTAAAAACTGGCCCGTGTAGCGCTGCGCTGGTCTGCCAAGCTGCTTTGTTGAGAGCGGAGTTTAGGCAGAACTTACCTTTGTGATGTGAGAAAGCTGAATAGTGACCATGAATATTGTTCTCCTTTAGTATGACAGCGGACTGATTGCAAATAAGGTGGATGTCAGTAACAAAATATTGTTCTTCCCAAGAGATTTTGTTTCTGTGCCAATGACAATGTCACTTCATATTCTTTGATTAACGATCTACAAACCTTCTTTTTTAGCTGCACATTGCTTGGACAGTTTCATAGGATATTAAAAAATTTACAAACTAGTAGTATTTCTGGACTTCTGAACAAAACAACACGCGGGCTTAAAAGCCCTCTTGTAGTTTAATCTTATTATGTGATGTTTCAAAGACAGCATGTACGCGCACTACAGTCTGATGTATAGTTATTGGGCGTTTATGAAAGTGAAAGTAGAGATCGACATTACTACACAGTTAACAGTTGTTGCCAGGGCAACTTGGGATTGAAAAAAGAAAAATATGTAGCCTTCATAGTAAGCAGCTAAGGTAGTTATTTTCTAAAATTCTCCCACAGAGCTCTCATTTAAAGATGTAAACATGGAAGCATTCCTCCTGATCAGGACAAAATGTTGTTACTGGATCCAAAAAAGAGAACGGTTCTCATGTAAGCTCAGCAGGAAAAAAGCGACTAAGTTGGTGTATTGATTTCCTGTGATGCAGCAGAGAGGCATTTCGGAGGGGGTGTGTAAAAACAGGAAGCTTCTTGGATGACCTGCAGCTATTGAAGAGTTGTGTGTGCAGATTACTCTTTACTATGAATGCCAAATGATATGGAAAGGCAGCTGCATACTTGCATATGAATTAAGACGGGAGAAAAGAAAGGAGAGAGTGTCTGTTTTTGTTTTAAGCAGTATTTATTTTGCTGTGTTCAGTCTGGTAGCATCTTCGATTTAATAGTTTCATATTTATTTCTGTCCATTTAGCTCCTTGCCTGTGTGTTTCTGTAGAAACATATTGCGTGACCCGCTCAGCTGTTAATGTCCCCATGTTAACAAATGTGGTAGTGAGCGAACATTAGGGTTTGTGCCAAGGCCATCATTACTGTTGGTGCTGAATGTAGTGGTGTGGGGCTCAGAGTGGAGTTTTCCATGGGTGGGCTTTTCTTAAGCCCTCCAGAAACCAGCAGCTGCTCTAAGTCCCCTCTTCTCTAATTGTAGCCAGACATGTCAAAAATTGCTTCTGGTGTAGTTTACAGGGATCACTTAGCAGGTTATGAAGCTTGTGTTTTAATTTACTTCACTGTTGTAATAAGTGACTAAGACACTATTGATTTTAAAAGATATTCTTATTAAATGTTTAGGTTGTACATTTTAGTGACAAAGTTACAGATGCGTGAGATTGTTCATTTTAATCAGACTTGACAGAAGACCTGAGATTTGTGATGGTGAGAGGATTAAGACTTTAGATTTAATCTGTTCTCTACATGGACTTTGCTCTCTGAAGACATGGGACTTACCTTTAGAAAATTGAACTTGGCAAAATACTTGAAACTTGACTTGGATTTTGCCCCCAAATGACTTTAAAATTGAAAACAAGCAATTTGAGCTTGTTTTCTAACAATCAGATCAAACTCCAAAACCTTGTGAAATTCTCTGTCACACACTAAAAGTAATAAAAAAAAATAAAAATCCAACTTTCATTCAGATTTCAGATCTGTCCTGTATTGCCAAAATTACATTGTACAACATATTAACGAGGGATTTAAAATTACACTTTGTAAATTTATGTAAACTAGTTATTTATTTCTGGGATGTCAGTACTTTATATAATTTAAAAATTATGAAGTCTGCCTTATGATTTTTTTTTGTCTTTTATCCAGTACTATTTAGCACCATAGGAGACAAAGATTTAAAATATAAAAAATGGTAGATAAAAAAAGCAGGCAAGTCAGATTATTTGTTTGTTCAGCTTCAGAATAGCAGCAGCAGGCCCCAACAATGAAATCATTCAGTTCTGCAGAAAGAACAGAGATGTTCATTGTTGCCTTTTTCTAACACCCTTCAAAAACGAGGCCAATAATTGAGCAGAGAGGAGGCTGAAAGCCTGATGATGATGCACAGCGCACAGCAGTCCGCTTCCACTCAGATGTTTTGCTCCCTCTCAAAGTCATTTTGTTATTTCCATTAAGACTGTTCCTCCTCAGCAGGACTCAGAGTGGGATCAAAAATCTAAAAAATAAAAAAAGACATATTTCTTCAGTCTTCTATCCAAACTCAAAGTGATAATTCTGAAATGTTACTTTTGACTATATTGAACCGGAACATCCGAAGAAATAAAAACTTGAGAGGAGTGCATGCTGAAAGGAGGATAAAAAAAGATGCTGTTTTGCACTCCACTCATCCTCCGCTACAGCTCCATGCATACATGAATACAGAGAGCAGTGTGAAATCAGTGCGGCTAAGAAGTAGTTTGGCACAAGATGTTGCCGCTAATCAGTTCCCTCAGCCACCGTCCAACTCTGCATACAAACCAACCTCCGTCTCTCCTTTACCCTCAACAATCTTTTCGCCTGATATTTCCCCCTGCAATTGCTTTTCACTATTCATTCATCGCCCACACAATTCCAATGGAAATATGTTTATTACACAATGCAGGCACTAGATTTCGTTTTGCATATTGACAGGCGCCGGCTTAGCGTTATTGTTCCCAAATGTTTTATGCTGCGATCTCATCCGTCAGGAATTAACTGTACTTTTAAAATCGACTCTTTTGCTACTCCGACATGTCGGCATGAGACGCTTTATCAACAAACTCTAAATCTGTCGCCGTATCAGTATGAAAGATCCGGGCCGACTCCTGAGAGAGTGTTTTAGGAAGGGTAATAAAGGCAACGGAGAGCACTCCGGGGAATTTCCCGTGGATAACAATATTTCGCGGCCCCCCCCCACTCGTAAATTGTCAAGCCACGACAAAGTGGAAGCAGGTTTAGGAGCGTAGGTATGCTTTAAAAAGGCCAATAAATAAAATAACACCATAAACGTCCAAATGGAGCATCTCTCAAAGTTGTTTATGCTCGTTCTAAAACAAACTGCAGTTTCATCTATTAATAAAGTGGATGAAAACATGGAATCAATAAAACAAAAAGGGAAAAAAAACCAGAAGCGAGAGGCATCTGTTTAGAGGCATGAGCTTCTACCGTATTGCAAATGGTAATTTGAAAGAAAAACAATCTACAGTAATGCAACATATTGATTATTGCAGTTAGCAAAACACTTTTACACCCACATGCTCAAAGGTCACAATCTGGTTCTAGATGAGATCTGGAGCCTTTTGAGTGATTGTTCTAATTTTACATTAGCATTATATTCCTAAGAAATTTCAACCAAGCTGTGATTAACTATATACTGACGCCGAAATAGGTTGACAAAATTCATAGGAGAATTTAGTTTTTGTCAATCAAAAATAATTCTGGAAGTGTTTTTCATTTGACATGCTCAAAGATGAACAAAGCTGTATTTCAATGACAAAAACAAAGTAATGATTATTTTTTCCTTTTAAAAGAGAGCTCTAAATCATTATATACCTAAAACATGAAATCGTGTCTCAGTAGTTGTGTTTCTATTGGCTGAAATTGCTGAAATTGGAATTACGAAAATAATTTGCTAAATGTTTTGTTTTTTGTAAAACGTTTTCCTGTCTGTTCTCAGGAGTAACATGACACGGGTCACTATTTATTTGAAAATCTTGCTTATACAGTGCACTTTCTTGAACTTGAGCCCAAATCGGCTCTGCAGTAAAACTCCCTGGATGTTTTTGGTTCAACACTTCTGACACTTTTTCTTTAGACTATATATAAGCTGCCCTTGGCTTGGAATCCAGGTGCAAAACGGCATCTAATGTTAAGACGTCTCCTCCTTGTCAGCTGTTGCTGTCCTTAATTGGAAACCCAAAAAGCTGACACACTCGACCTGAAAGCCGATCCATAAAGGCAGACCTTCCTTTCACCAGTCTTGTCACTTACTTCATCTCGCCGGCGCTTCAGTTGAGCTCGAGTCACCATCAAGTGTGATGACCCATGAATAAACCTGCTGCTCAAACCGCGAGGAAGAGACGTCGGCTCCAGATGTCTGTCTGAATACTGAAACACGGCTCCTGTTTTGTCCCTGAGATTTATTTTTTTTAACAGAACAGTTCTAAAGGTAATTAGAAAAGAGATCTAAAATCTCTGAGAGTACACTCTTTGGTTGTAGGAGTGCAGCAGATTGGAACAAGAAATAAAAACTCAAGAGTACTGTCAAGTTTTTTCATTTTGATTTTACTGTGCAATCCCAACTTGAAAAGGATGGCCTCTTTTGTGAAATATAACTGGGGTTCACTCAAGGAGTCTTCATTTTAGTTATTTTTATTTTTACATGATGTTCCAATCATACAGGTGAAAACCCTCAAAAGAAACAGAAACATCTAATTACATTGTGAACAACTCAAGACAAATACACTGTGAAAATCCAAAATAAATTTCCGCCAATTTAAATCATTTAATCTTAAAGTATAATAAATATTAGGTATTTTATCGTAAAATTAAACTAATACATTAGCATTTTCCATCAACATTTGTTCTGCTCCAACTAGTAAACACCAAGTGTATATAAATATATAAACTTTTTTTTTTTTTTTTTTTTTCATTCATATTAAAACAATCAAACAGTCAAAGTTCATGTGAAATAGTATTAGGAGCTTACCAGCTGTCCTTCACAGTTTTTTTTCTTTTAAAGATTTGCACAGTTTACACCTTGCATGTTATCAGCACTGTTTGCCACACATGCTGTGCCACTTTCTCAAACAAGAGTGAGAGATTAGCCACACCTAAAGTACACTCCCTGATTGCCAGGAGATTGACTCCACCTGGTTCTCATCTCTAGCAGGCAGAGCAGAAAGAAGCAGCAGAGGGGAGTGGCTTTTTGGTAGCTCACCAAAACAAGTACTCTTGAGTCGACGAAGGGCAATCATGCCGCCTGTTCATTATTTACTGATTTTAAGGAGTCCTTCAACTGCCTCAAACCCAAGGATTGTGCCTCTTATTGTGGTTGATTGTACAAACTTGGTCTAATACATTGCTGTGGAGAGTAATAAAAGTTTCTAATATTGTTGGAAAAAGAGCCACAGGAAGATTTGACAAGTACAGACCTACTGAATTTGAATACCTTAGCATAGTGTGCAATTTGCATGGCAATCTTTCTGCATGGAGTTTCCATGTTCTCTCAGTACATGTATGTTTTGAGTAACCAAAGCCATTTAAGTTGTGCTAATTGGTCACTCTTACTCTCCCTGAATTGTCTGATTGGACTTGTTTGCATCTCTCTGTGATGGACTTACCCCACCTCTTGGAGTTTGGCACCGACCTCTCCTTGACCCTCTAAAGATTGTAGAAAATGGATGGATGTTTGACATGTAAGGGCCCATTGTGGTGGACTGAAGTCAAAATGTCGTTGAAGAGTCGCATCATTTCGGGATGGTTGTTTTCGCATCGCACCCTTCAATGGTCAGAACACGCAAGAACTGAGCTTGGAAATATTGATTGATAAAAGTTTTATTTTCCATGTTATCGTACACCAAAATAAACCAGAAGACATCGGTCGATGTATCTGATCAGAATCAGGAGGAAGTTAGTGTTATGGTCCAACAGTACATACTTTCTCACGTCTTCGGCCAATTGCACCTCAAAACTGTCCATTCTGCTTTTTAGCTGAAAAACTGCCTGTTTTCCCACATGAACAAAAACAACATTCTGACAAATCACTCCAATAGTTTCCCATGCAGAGGGGCAATAAAAGTTAGCCATGGAGTTTGAGAGCCTCACAACAAATGATTGATTTTTTGTCACGCAACTTAGACAATGAGGCCCAATTTCAGCATTTTGGCTCATTGAGCTAGATTATGATTAGCCTTGATAGCAGTGTTATTATATACACCACACATGCTAACCCGGGTAGCTTGTGGATGTAATTGGGAAAAGTTACAGCCCCCACCCACCTCCACTTTAGCCATAATGAATAGCTGACTGTCAGCTTACAGAAACATGAGACGTCAAAACCTTTAACTAGACGAAACCTTTTATCTTCGTAATGCCATTAAACCGAGTTTTGTGCAGCGTATATTCTGAAATTGTTTTTAGACCGTGTAAAAAGTTGGGATCATTTCAGTAACACTTTTTAGAGTGGGCTTGGTGTTCCATTTTTATTCTCCCCCAAGAGCCGGTTTCTGCCAGTATGATTGGTTACCCAGAAGAAAAAAAGCATTGGCAATAAGTGGAAAAAATGCTATGTTGTTACAAGCGCTCTGTGGTGGTGATGTGTGTGTTTGGAGGGCTTTGGAGATGAGATGGTCCCTTCAAGAGATTCTTGGCCGTAGACACAAGTCCTTGTACTCGACAGCTTGATCCATCATTGTGAAACTACAAATGAAAGTGGTAAAACAATTTCTCCACCGCCTGTTCTTACCCTCGACTCATCCCAGACTCTTGCTTAGTCAGCAGACTCTTCTACCTGTTGACCTCCAACCTCTGTAAAATTACTTCTTCCTTCATTTCCACCACCCTGTCTCACCCTGGTTTTCTTCTGCTCTTCATTTTTCTTTAGGTCTTTGGGAACCAACAGAAAAATACAGACTGATAAACTTTAATGAATCACATATCTTATTCTTTTGATAATCCACTGCTAATGTGTCACACAAAAGATTGGCAGAACAAAGGGAACCTAATTACCTGAATAATTCAGACTTTGAGGAATCGGGTCATGATTGTTCCTTCTGCAAAACTGTGCTGGATGCATGGATCTGAGTCTGCTTGTTTGGTATAAGAGTGTCTCCCATTTTGTTAAGTTACAACCTCAAACTTGAATGTATTGTATTGAGATTTATTGTGATGGACCAGCTCATCATATTGCATATTTGTTAGGGATGCAATGCTTTCTTTGAACAAACGGTGGAGAAAATGGCAAATCTGATTATGCTGACAATACGAACAGTTTGGCGGCTTTTATAACAGGTTAAATGGACTTTATTGTGACAACGAATCAAAATAAATTTATCACAATAAATGACAAATGATACGAGTCATGAGTTTAAGGACTTTAGACTATTTGTCGCAAAGGATTTAGAATTTGATTCGGACTTTCATACCAATAAAAAATGACTTCCCTGCAACTTGAACCCTTTGACTTGATTATTTTACATCAAACAGAAAATGCTATCAAGGAAAATTTCTCGGTGTGCAACTGTGGATGTGTACAGCCTGCTGCATTCCTTCCCATTTGCCAATATTTTCTCCTGCTGTTGCTGCAACAAGCGCACACAGCTCATACTCTGCTGTTTACCTGTTTTTCTTCTGCGTCCTAAGGAGACAGCAAAACCTCCGTCTGTGTTAGAGAGGCCCTGTCAGCCAGTGCCATCAAGGAGCTGAGCACAAAGTCGGGAAAAGGGAAAAAAAAAAGTGTTTATCAGCAAAGCAGTAAGGAATCGAACCATGATTTTTAGATCCAGACAGAATCAAGTGTCTAAGACCGATTCTTAATTTTAAGCATGGAGACAGCTGCTGTGTTTCTATTGCAAATGTGTGCAAAACGTTGTCTATATTCCGTTAATAT
The DNA here is from genome assembly GCA_010277075.1 of Poeciliopsis retropinna. NCBI lineage: Eukaryota > Metazoa > Chordata > Actinopteri > Cyprinodontiformes > Poeciliidae > Poeciliopsis > Poeciliopsis retropinna. Next base: position 6,824,697 of record VMRM01000029.1, on the reverse strand, counting down.
AAAAAAGAAACACAATTTTGCAATTGCGGTTTTTTCTGTAAATGAGAAGCACTCATTTAGTGACGTGATAAGTCATTAAAAAACATGCTGCGCCATCATCCTGGGGGAAAAGACATAATCTTTGTCTTCTTCCAATTGTTGATCATCAGTCTTGTGTGACATGAAAAAGTGTTTCATATCACACAGTATATTTTTACAAAATGCAATAATTTTGATGCAGCTGAAAAATCTCTTCATCGGCTGTTTTTTGACACAAAAACATATCAAGACACTTTTTTAATTTTAGTGTTTTCATTAAGCAAAGTTATTTACATAAACCTGTGCGCACGAGGCAGTATCTGCTGCACATGAGTACTTTTTTGTTTTTTCCTTCAGTGTCCCTCTGAACATTATTTTCCTAACAGTACAAGATGTTTTGTTTGATTTTTAGGTTAATATTTAATGCAAGAAGCAACAACAGCATTGATTTTGAGATACTTTTGAAGTTCACTTCCTCTTGGTTTTTCAAACAAAAATGTCTCAATTATTTCTCATGTAACGACTTGTTTAAGGCTCCAGATAAAAAATCTAGGATGTTATGTAGAATGACTTGCTTATTAGTAATTTTAGATTGAAATCGTCAGTAATGGTCATACAGAGAATAATCTCACATGTTTTATTTCTTCTCACTTTTAAATGATAGTGGAATATCTTCATAGTAATCTGATAAATGTTTGAGTTTTCAGCGTTTTGGCTGCTGTAACAGTAAGAAAAGGTTTCCTCTTAATTCATGAATTCTTGTTTGCAAGGTGGACTGAACTGCATTATGGGTCATTTGTGACGATTGAACAGCGCAGCAGGCTGGAAGTGCAGACAGGAAACCGGATGACACACTTTCATCCATTCACACCCCTTATTAGCAGCTCTCCGCTTCAAATCAGTGCACAAAAACACACTCGTGTTGAGCGATATAAATGTGTGTTGTTTGGCCACAATCTGGTGTACCCATAAGCCCCTTCCTCTCCTCCTTGTCAGACATCATTCTTCCAGCATATGTTCAGTTTTCTTTGCAGCAGCACATCAAGCACTTGGAGGGAGGGGGGGCGATGCCTGGGTGGCACTTTGACACGCTGTTTCCAGCTGACAGCTTCAGGATAATCACTTCAGCACTGCCATGAAATTTCCTAATAAGCTATTCCCCAAATGTCAATCTGACTTTACCTGCATGAGATGTGATTGTGGATTTTTTTTTTTGTTTTTTTGTCTTGCCCCCTACCTCTTCCCACATTTCCTTCCTCCCTCTTTCGCTACTGCACACCTCGCTCTCTGATTTGACAGCTGTTGTTCTTAATTTTCTCCCTGGCTATTTCCAGAGGATCCATCTGGTGCTGATTGAGGTGAGGGACGGATGGGAGGAACGCTCACACACAGACATCAAATGCTGAAAAATACACCTGGGAAAGAATGCTTTCCTGTTTCAGATTTAGTTTCTATTTCTTCTGCTCTCTGAGGACTTACTACAGCTAGTCTCTTGCACAAGTTGTGGAACAAAGACATTTGAGTGGTTTTTGGGTTAAAATTTGTAAAATATCACTTGGCAATTTTCTTATTGGAAGACATTATTGACAATACCAAAACAAAAAATATATTGTAATTTTCCTACATCAAAACTCATAATTACTTCCAAAAATTTGTGTGTCTGTTATATTTTTCACCCATAACGATTGCCATGTTTTTACAGAGCAATGGCAGGAAGGCTAGCTTTACCTGAGTTGTTGTTTATCGTTCCAGTGTTTGGCAGGTGTAAATTTAGACAATGCCACACAGTATCATTGTTGGCCGTACTAAAACAAAATAAATAAAAGTGAGATTGCTTCCCACATAAAAAAGGAAGAGTGCTCTGGAAAAGAGCCAAACTTCTAAAGCACTTCCATTTGTGCCCTCAACATTTCTCTCCATAAGATTTGAGACATTTCTATGAGCAAAACTGATGAAGGATCAAATAGGTGATCGTTACCTTTGCAAGCTAAAACTAAATGCCATGCCGACAATTTTTTTTCCGCTAGAAAACTGAAAATTCTTTTAGGTCAGTGAACACCACACTGCTATTATGTTACACTTACATGCCTTTCTGCAGAGAACAGGGCTGAAGAACATGCTGAAGTTAAAAATGTTGGCAATCTTTAAGAAATCTCAAATAGTGCAAGGGTCTATTTTCTCCAAGCCCTTAAATTATCTAAACAGCTGGTAGATTGAAAGTTATTTCCATTCAACCAGGATGTTTTGATATTAAATGTAGTCAGTTACCTCTTAAAACAAGAGTATCAGTTTTGAGAAAAATTATTTGGTAATGTTATATTAATCTGTAATTCTGCTGTAATTTTTGATGATTATAGAAGCCAATAAAATGTATCCTGGTCTCACTGAAGGCCTGATGTAGAAGCAGGTGGGCCCCTGGGCTGGAAACAATTTGTCTACTGAAGAAAACGTCTTTAGTTAATGGAAATTACAATCCATTAATAGATAGTTCCATACATAATTAGCTATGCATTGATAATGGTAGATTTGATATGTTTCTTGTCCAGGAGATCCAAAAATAACTGTAGCTTTATAAATTTCCAATACTTGGTTTTTCAATTTGCACTAATTTCAATATTGACCTTTATCAACTCAGTTAAAACTATAGTTCACGACAAAACAGTTTACTTATGTGCATTATAATACATTTCGTCAGTATGATTATGGCTATATTTTTGTTTTAGGATGTTGTGTTTTCCGCTGTATGATGATTTAATGTTTTTTAAGTTACCTGGTTAAAAGTTAAATAAAAGAAATCTTTTTGTATTCATAAAACACCCAAAATATACAACTCCTTCAGTCTGGGCCCATCACTCTTATGTAAAGTACAAAATCTGAAAACATGCATTCATAAAAAAAAGTAATTTGTGGCTGCCTGCCAAAAATTGTCACCCTGGGTTACTGCCCCTGCAAGGCCTTTCTAAAGCCTTTCCCGGGGTACCATGCTGTGCGTTCTTCCTGGAATCAGCCATGTTGGACATAATGAGCTGAAAGCAGCTGCCTGGATTGGATGGAAAGTGCTGACCTGTGTAGGTGCTCCTGAAAGTGGCCAATTACTGTCTCTCGTTCTTTCTCTGACTGAAACTCATAACTCTGCAGCTCCACAGGGTGAACCAGGTGCTGATAACTCTCTTATTCTATCCTACTCTCCCTTCTCTTCCATGTTGTTGTGCTGTAGGCGGTTTGGTTTAGTGCAGATGGTTCCTGGTTGGAATATTGTTTGTTTTCTGACAACGTGCTGCCGGAGCAATCCTCCTCCGGCTCTTTTATGGGCCCACCCCCTAATGAGCCCCCTGCAGGTGGGGCTCTTTCATCTCAGAGGGGCTAACGACAGCTCTAATCCTATTGATCCACAACACAGATCTCCATTCTGCCGTCTGAAGTTGGGGTTTGTGCAGAGGACGCAGCGTGAAGCAGCTTCTGGAAGGGCTAACTCACTGTGGCTTCAGAAACGATGAGGGTTCTGGAGTGGAGCTAGAAAACAGGCAGTCGTGTGTCAATTTGTTTTTTGTGTTCTCTTGGCGTCCTAAAGTGGCTTCAGTTCAGACTGGGGGTTAGAAGTCTAAATACTTTAGAAAGCATAAATATACTAGAAACCCTATTGGACTCCTGTCTGAGGATCTTTGTTTCCTCCTCCTATTCTCCTCTCCTCTCTCAAATTTCTTCCTAACTTCCTTCCATTAGTTGTTTTCTTTCCCTTTCATTCTTCCTTACCTCCTTCCTGCCTTTCCTCTCATTCTTTCCTTCTGTTTTTCTACCCTCCCATTTTTTCATTCGGCCTTCCATCTTCTTCCATACGTTATTCCTTCCTTTTATTACATTTCTTCTTCTTTCTTTCTAATTCCTTCTCTTTCTTTGCAATTCTGTTCCTTCCTTCTTTCTCTTCCCCCCATCATGTCTGCCATTTTTTTGGTTGTTGCTCCATGTTGAAACATCTGCCGTCAGTCCTCTCGATCGTTCGTGTTAGTAGATTGAGAAGCGGATCAGAAGATCGGTGAAGTGTGGATGGCGAGTGTGAGGAAGTGTAGGAAGCTGAGCAGGGATGGTGTCTGTCTGACGGAGAACAGAAACGAAGGATTTTCTAGCTGAGCCTCGGGGAACTGAGCCTGCCAGACTCTCTCTCCGTCTCACCTCGTTTTGTTTTGTCGGCTAGAACACGCCGTCCCTCTCGGGTTTACTTACATCCCTCCACTTATTCCTCCTTAAACTTCTCAACTATCCTTTTTGTCCTCCTGTTTCTGCCTCTCCTCTGTCCCCCGAGCGTTGCGGCAGTGAAGCCAGAAGCATGTGGCAGTGCCCTGCCAGGACCAACACTCCTCCATGCCAGTTAATGATACTTCCAGACATCCCAAGATGCACATCAGGCCCGGCTGCAGGCTGAATCAGCGGGAAAAAGTCTGACTTTGGCAGCGCTCCCGGTGGCAGGGAGCATTGGAGGTGACATCAGCGACTCGGGGATGATACCTCCCACGCTCTGTCGCTATCATCGATTTCCACAGCGGATGTTGTGACAGAGGAGGGGGAGAGAGGGTTTGGAAATCCAGCAGATAAACTAGATATATTTGGCAGAGCCGTCAAAGTAGTCATGAAGAGGAGAGAAGGGCTTTGTTAGGAAAGCCTCTCCATACTGAGCTGATTACCGAAGCCAAAACAGCTTGTGTTTCTTACCGCTCCGTGTTTTAATACAGCCATCTTTGGAGAAGCCAGATGAATGGGAATGACTCTAATAATCGGATAAATTAAAGCTTTCCGTCCTCACACCAGCTAACAGCCTCGTTCAGCGGGATCATAAAAGTATGACGTGACGATGCCCACAGGCAGAAACGCAGGCGCTGGAGCCAAATGAAATGTTTTATTATCCCTGTGACCCTCCGGAGATTTCAGAGAGTTAACTTCCTCTAACATATTGGCCCAATGACAAAAAGATTATTCACTGTTTATGTAGCAACCAAACCTGAATGTATTTTAGGAAGATTTTATGTGATGGACCCCACTATTTGGATGTTATTAATTTTTCATTTGAGTCATTTTCTTTAGTTTTCATAATGGTATTAAATCCCAACGAGGTCACAAAATTAAACAAGTTTGAGCGCTGGGAATTAAATTTTCATCCTTTTATTCTTTATAGACGATGCTTTTCTCCTTCTCTTTTATCCTGATTGATTTATATAGATTATAGACTTATAATCAAACTAATTATGTGTCAATCAACTGTGCTACTCAAAAATTCAGCAGCACAAACTTTTTTTTAATTTTGAAATGATAACACCAACAGTTTAGTTCAGGTGATTAAATCTATTGTTACGGAAAACATCAGCAGATTAGATAACGTGTGTTTAGATCTGGCCATATGTGATAATCATCACAGGTGTAAATTCCTGCTGAAAGATTTGAACTTGTCACCATCTGTAAGAATCCACATCTAAGGAACATGGGAATTTTTTTCCCTCCACTTCAAAAATAACACGAGTGAGCTTAAATGAAGATATATTAAAAGATAATTAAACCCAAATTCATTAAGTGGATGAAAGAACCATCCCATACTGTTAGATAAGATTACTTCCCTAAGGGAACAGAGGCTTTGTTAGGAAAAAATGTCCATAACAGTTTCTGAAGTGTTGGTTTAAGCAGAGTAATGAGAGGACAATCATGTCGAAGCTACAAATGTTCTGATTCGATCCCAAGTGTCCTCAATGTGCTGCTGTAGGGCTTTTTCAAGAGTGCCAACAGCTGATACGTGCAGTTTTTTTATTTTTAAGTTTTGCAGAACCATTTTCTTAATTTACAGGCTGTATTTTTACGCATTGGCAATGATAGTGACAGACTGTGTTGGCTGCTGCAGCTTGTACTTGGATGCCACCCTGGAAAAATTCCAGGTTTAAGATTTTACATTTAAAGCATTGAACTTTATAAGGTGACAACTGTGTTTTTGTTTTTTGTCTGCACATGAAATGAAGTCAGACTGAAAGAGGATGTAAAATTTGTCAAACATCAGAACCGACTAAACATGCTAACATTAGCCTTCTACTACTACAAGTAAAAGTTGCATGACACAAAGATGCTACAGATACCCAAGATTCATTTCAGGAATCTTGGGTATCTTGTTTTTAACCGATGAAATGAAGTGGTGAATAATTTTAGCAGGTTTGAAACTGACTTTAAAGCATCCAAATGTAACAACAGTTTCCTAGTTGCATCCAGTAGATCTATTTCTACTCATCAAAGATCTTTGTGGTGATTTAGAAATATTGTTATTTAAACCAACTAATTTCTCCAAGTTTCGAGACCTTTCTCTTGTTTGAGTGGAAACTATTTTTGGCTTGTTAGCTGCACATGACTTCAAGTTTTGCTCAAATCAGAAACCATTAAAACTCATAATGGCTTTTCCCTTAAGGCGAGTGATGTCTTTGGTTTAATGATGAACAAATGCCTTTCATGTAGAGTTCAAACTGAGGGTTCCTACGGCAACCGCTGGCTGCCCCTCTTGTTTGAAGTATGAGTCATGTTTGGCCAGTTATTCCACCTGCATACATAGAATATAATAAGAAATAAACATTGTAAGCTTTAAATACAATAAATATCATGACTGATTTAAACAACTTTTCTTAGTTTTGTATGCTTTCCGTTGGTTACTTCACTTTTTAGACTATTTTTGCAGTCGTCTTTGGATATGATCCAAACTCAAATTTACTGCTACAGTCAGATGTAAAGCCTTTCTATAAATATAAAAGCAATTAACTTGCATGTATAGCTGAATTTAGCTTTTCAAACCGTTCAGCGACTCAAGAATTTTCTGCAAATCCTAGATTGTGGATGTAACCAATCCAGGCAAAGCTAAAACAGTATGCCACTGTGGCTAATGCTAAAGCACTAACTTCACTTCAAATTATATCTGCCTGTGAAAGAATACTCAAGCACTAATTTAATTTCTATATAGTTATACGTGTCCCATAATGCCTTTAAATTCTGATTTTGTTTGAATTTTTATTTTCTCCTGTATTTCATGTTTGAAATAAATTATTCTAGGGAAACATAAAAAAAAATACTAAAAAACATCTTCACCCACTTAAAATAAGAGCATAAACATAATATAAATGTCTAACTGCTGGAGTAATTCGTAAGTCGACAACCAAAACATCAGCACAGATGCCCAAGTTTATTTAACTCAAGATGCTCAAAACAGCCAAGTAAATTAGCACTTCAGAATTTATCAGGAAAAATGAATTTAGGACAAGCTAAGTGCGCTAAACATTTTCAAAGTTGGCCAAAGAGCTAAAGCACTAAGTGAAAATTAGCTCTGCTATTAGCACATTAGTGATATTGTTCCCACAAGTGAACTAAGAACTCAACATACCTCCATAAATCTGGATTTTAAAAGTTATGTAGAGGATGGATCAACACTAAATATTTAATAAATATTAATTTTTTTTACCAATAACTGACTAGGACTGTATCCATGTATCAAATTGGGAAATACCACTCAAAGACTACCAGAGGAGGCCAGGGATTAGAGTTCATCAACTCATAACTTTATTAAAAATTCATACAGGCCTGTTATATATCTCAGTGCATTTCTAAAGGATTACTTGGAGAACCTTTCTTGAAAGGCATCTTTGGTTGACTTGCATAATTTGCCTGTGATTCGCGACGTTATGAAGTGTGCCAGTCGCTGTGGAGCAGAGGAACGTCTCATTCAGAACACTTTGTCCTTCCTCGCGAAACATTAACCTCCACCAGTCTGCCCCAGAGTGACAAGGGATCCAATCAACTTCCACGCTTTGCCAACCCCCCAATGTCTCCTTCATGTGAGACTGTGACACAAAGAAATTAACACCCTGCATATTCATCACTATTACCAACGAGGAGACTCTGAATTTAATTGAATATGTAACGGCACGAGAGCGAAGGAGGCTCGGCTCATTGCTTCGTTGAGGCATGGCTCAGTCACTGGGTCTCTTCGTGGGAAGATAACAAATACCAGGCTGGTGAGATGCCACATGCCAAACTGTTCTTCTGGAGCAAAAGCTGCTTTGAGATTTGTCATGATGATTAAAAAAAAAAAAGTAGTTTGGATTAAAGTTCCTTGCAACAGACCACACACCCCTTCACATTTAAACACTGAAGCTGCAGGTCATTCTTCTTTGCCTTGAAGCTCCAGCTTGATCACACAAATCTTATTTAATTTTCTGCAATGAATTTTGCATCTTTAACAAATAAAATCATGGTTTCCCTTTGTGGACTATAAGCCTGGTATGTAACCAAGCTTATAGGCTCCCACCAAGCTAATTATCATCAATTAAAATATTTTATACACCAGTAACAATGACAATAGATGGATTAAGCTACATTTAACATTTGTCTAATCAAAAATACTATACTTGGACTATGTGTTCTTTTGCAAAGGAATACAATAGATATCCTTTTTTGGGGGGGCATGCGAGAGACCCTCCATAAAAATATGGAGGGTCCTTCTGGCCATATTTATAACCACAGGGATATAATCTCAAGATAAATAGGGCAGGATCCATTAGAATATTTCCCGCAATCACTTTTCCTGTTTTTCTAACCTCCTTTCAATAAGCCCGGATTTTTTTGCATTGCCATAAGCAATGTAGATTTGCAGTAGGGGTAATTATACCCCTACTATAATTATACAGGGGTAACTACACAAACAGCCATTTCATATATTTCTAAGTTTGATACATATTTGAACACCAACATTCCTTCCCATTTTGTTTCATCATAAACACCTAAAACCTAATAAAACTCAAGAAAAGCTCAACACGTTACCTTTGCTAAACATTGTGTAAATAAGTGGCCTAAATCGCAGCCTGCACTTGGATTGAAACCCCTTGAATATATTGGCTTACAAAGTAAATGGGGGGTGGGGGGGAATAAAGGATGTGTTAACAAAGCTCTTATGCACATTTAATGTGAGAGTGGAATCGATGCCGGCGGATTGAACGTAGCACCTCATTGTTCTTAGCACTCGCCTGCTTCGTTGTTGGTGCTTCAGTGGAGTGATTGCAGCGGTTAGCTGTTAACAGGGAGGAATGAGCTCTCAACGCCAACTATTAGGTGCACTTCCAGTGGCACAAAAAGCCCACTCCAATCAGCCACCAGGCATAACGGAGGGAGGAGGGCTCTGAGGTCATTCTGGGACATGGCGGGCCTCGGCGAACCGCTGGGTGTGAGCATAAAACGGCGGGAAGGTGAGGGAGCGGAGCGGACAGGCCGAGCCTTCAGACAGGAGGATGACGGGAGGAAGAAAGCGTGAGTGTCTGAGGGATCAAAGGTGCACTCAATGAGGACTTGTCTCGTCTTTCCCTTTGACAGGGCTAAACTGGTGGGGAAGAGAACGAAGAGCGAAAGATGCTGTAGATCCATAACAGGAGCTTAATCCTTTTACCTGCAGCTCCATCACTCTGTATGCCTCAACAGGCTGCAGGCTCGGCTCGCTCCAACTCCCCATATAACATGATTTGCTTTGCACTTTCCCTGAAAGCTGCATGAATTTGCAATGCAATATGTGCGGAGCACTTTTTTTTCTTTTTTAAATCAAGTGAAGTGAGTGACAAGCTGGTAATTAGGTTGCTCGGATGTAAACGACTGAAAAGAAACGGCGAAATATAATGAAAAGTGTGTATCTTTAAAGCCTGACAAGTAAATTTGACAATGGGGTGAATTAATATTAATAAAACAGAGTGAGTGACTGGGTGAAATAATGGCTTTGTGAATTAAGATTCTCAATAAAAAACAGGGCGAAGAGAGCTTTAGAGTTTGGACTAAAAGGAAACTCTGAGCTGATCTGAGATCTGCAGAGTCGTGCCTCGGAGCATAAAACCCTAAAAGCTGTCTGGGAAAATCTTTTGTACCGAAACTGAAAAGTCAGACAGGAAGTGTGTGAGATATTGTTTCAGCCTCATGATCAACATACAGCATAGCATTCCAGTTTCTCCAAATGTTGTAGGGAAAAATTAGAAATGGTTTTAACAATAACCTATTTAAACGTAATTGTTTTGTTAGAAGATGGCTGTGTCAGAAATGGAAAAAGTGGATCGGTTCATCTTTTGATTGAAGTTAATGTTCATTATGTTTCACAGAATAATGCAATGCACTTCCACCAATGGCAGCAAAACGGCCTCAAAATAATATAAAATGTATGAATCGGTGAGATGTAGCCCTTCTGTATCCAATTTGGATTCAGTGTTGTGGCACAAGCGCATTAACCCAACAAAATGTTTGCAGCTTGTGGAAGAAAGTGCATTCAGACAGAAATGGTTATCAAGAAAAATGTGACTTACTTATTTTTTTAAGAAATAGTCAGACATGAGGTTCCTCGGCTTGATAATTGAGATTGACCTGCGGAGAAAAGACTTCTTCTAGTTATTGTCAGGAATTCAATACAATGTCTGTCATGCTTTGTGCATTTTGCAGGTTAACTTGAATTAGATTTGAGTGGCAGTGTAATTATCTGGGTTTTATTTAGAACAATGTTCGTTCTCACAAAAAACTTTTTTTTTTACTTTGACATCTTTTGTCTGGATTATTTTCTTTGAGGAGTCTCAACAATTTTAATTCTAAATCTGTGCTTCTGAAAAAAACATATCACAATAAGCTTAACCTAAACCTCTCTGTAATGTCTTTTTTTTTTCTCTTTCCATCTCCCACTTTCATTTCTAAAACTTAATTACCCGGCTGTCTGTTATAAGAACTTGCTCATGGTTGAGGGAACATCTTGCTGCTTTATTACCAGACATTATTCTCATAATCTACACTGATCAGCACAAGTTTGACTTGGGATGCGTAATTTGTTTTCTCATTCATGTGTCACTTCAAATATGTCAGACTCCACTAATCTCACGTTGGCAAAACCTGCAGAGAGATCAACATAATTTCCACATTAAAATAGATTTAAGATAAATGTATTTTGAGATTAAATCAAGGTTCTATTTATTTTTGTTTAGTAAGGTGATGTGCTCTATGTAATAGAATATGGGATAAGAAAAATGCATTAGGTCTGAAGTACAAACTGGGAAACACAGTTAAATCTACATGGCTTACAGTCAGTATGTGTGGTAATATTAGTACTTTTTGCAATCAAAGCCAAGATTTTAAATATAAAGTAGCAACCAGTTCAGTAATTTTGGTCAGGACTCCAGCAGCAGCATATTGAATTAGGGCGTCTTGAAAAGTCATAAATTCTAAATTTAAGGCCATAAAATGATTCAAATTTATTTAAAAAGTGTAAGTTGGCCTTGAATACAATAATCTTGTTAATGTACTTTTATATTTTCTCATGGGACTTTTCTGTCAGGCAAAGTTTTGGACGTCTTACGTTCTTTGACTAGATGCAGTTGAGAAGTAGTACAGCAGACTCCTACTTCTACATAGTAAGGTGAAAGGTGGTGGCCTTTTTCTATTGCAAGGCTAAGTGTGCAGCACAATGAAGATGACACAATTCATGTTAAAGATTGCCTGAAGAGGAACCTACTCATTAAGAGCTATTCATTACGATCTGAGAGGTTACAGAAGCGAAATGGGGCGATATGACCCATTTCTCCTTGTGATGCACAGCTGCACTGATTAAAAGTAGGAGAGGAAGAGAAAAAAAAATCTTATTACATTGTGATTCTAATCAGTAATGCAATTTCCATAATTTACTATGCAAGGGAGAAAAAAAAACTGTTTGCAGTAAAGAGGGTTATTTTAAATTTGCACTGGTTGAAAGATGTGAATGGAAACATAAAACAGATTTTTTTAGGAGCAGATTAAATGAATGTTGAATCTTTATTAGGTTTGTCTTACTTCTATAGAAGCATGGAATTATCTAATTTTCTCAAATTAGTTGAATAATGGTTTTATCACATGTAAACTAACAATATTTTTTGTTTTCTCAATTGCATTCAAATTTGTATTAGAATGTACAGTAGCTGTAATAAAGTTATTTTATGTATTAAATTGGCTGTTTATCTTGAGTATCACCGCTGAGATATTAACACAAAGGGGGTTTTATAAAAGTACACAGCATGCAGTTTGGCTTTGAAACAAAACATAACTTCAGTTTTTCTAGTTTTATGGTGTCAAGGCATTTCTGTAGCACCAATAGATAAAGAAAGCAGCCAAATTAAATTATATATATATATATATATATATATATATTTAAAAAATTAAAGTTGGAAACCGGTGACAGGAATATAAAGCTGTACATCATCAGCATAGTGAGATCATATTAAATACAAGAGACCTGAGCATAGAACCTAAAATTGAAAGTCATCTGAACTAATCCACCCTTTGTTGCTTATTTAACTTATGAGTCAGTAGGTTACGATTGGTGTTTATATTACCGTATTTTCCGGACTATAAGTTGCAGTTTTGGGTTTTTTTTTCATAGTTTGGTCGAGGGTGTGACTTATACTCCGGAGCGACTTCTGTGTGAAATTATTAACACATTACGATATCATATCACATGTTATTTTCACACTAAACCGCAAGAGGGCGCTCTAGGCCTGGGTTGATAATGAGTGTGGTAGAAACTACCTCCGGAGTTAGCCGAGTTGTTTACAAGCGACACCGAAGATGAAGATTTAGTGATTTGGAGTGACACGGATGGTTTCATCCGTGTCACTCCAAACTTGTTAGCATGTTATTTATGCTATAGTTATCTGAATAATATGTTATGTTAACATACCAGGCACGGTCTCAGTTCGTTGCTTATGTCTCATGTAACATTAGCATACCGTACAATTATTCAGCCTGTTGCCTCTGTTCTATTTTTATTGCCTTTCAAGATGACATGTCTGTTCTTGGTGTTGGATTTTATCAAATAAATTTCCCCCAAAAATGCGACTTATACTCCGGTGGGACTTATAGTCCAGAAAATACGGTAGTAAATTTAAAATAGATTTTTTTATGCAGCTCCCACTGAGCTCTAAACTAAACAAAATCCTGTGATTTGTTTATACCCTGCTTCTACATAAACTCAAATTTCATATTAAGACTTTTTGTATGTATATTTATAATCTGCCTTTTTTAATGTCACACGTTTAAATTCTCAATAATGAATCCTGAGACCTTTAGAGAGACCCTTAATCTTCATATTTGATGACTTGATTATCTAAATCTCAGATTCTAATTTAAATCATATTTAGGGTTTTAATACAACAGCGCCTGCTGAAAATGTCAACCACTTACAGAAGAAAGTAATGTAACAAACACAAAACGGGTATATTAAGACAAGTGTGTCTGACTCTGTTAGGTGTGTAATTACAGAAATTAAAGCTGTTTTTCTTCATTTTCAACAGTTTGACATTAACATGAGAAAATGCTACAGGTAAAACAGAGGGTTGCACATAAGCTACATTATATATCAGCTCCTCTAACTTTGTTCTAAACTGTCAGCCAAGTACGAAGGAACCAAGACGGGTGAATGAGAAAGAAAAATGATACAGGGAGAAACTCCAGACTGAATGGACAAAGGACAAAATGTGTTTTTCTTCACCCATTTGATGTTTATTTCCTTAAACAAGGCAGAATAAATGGAGAGAAGCAGAATTACCTGAGAAAGAGGGAGTGAAAATGGTCTGTTTTACCATTAATTTGTGTGGAACAGAGAACAGAAAAGACAAACGGAGTCAGGTTGACATTAATCATGGTGACAGGAGCGAGTTATTCTAAATTCACAAGAGGACTTGGACTGGGTTAGCCGAAAAAATAAAGATGGATTGAGATTTATTTAAAGTGTCTGAAGCCTGAAAGATTGCATTTACTGTATGCATCCAACCTCAGAGGCTTTCCTGGTTAAAACGGTCTGCACAACAAAAAGAGGGCAAGTTGGTAATGAAGTGGGATTGTAAAATAGTATAAACAGACGAACAGATGGGTAGAATAAAATGGGTGTATTAAGAGGGTAAGAAATGGATAAGCAGAAGGATGCATAACGTAGAAATTGATAGACAAATGTACGGATAGATAACAGAATTGATAGATGAATGGACAGATTGATTAATAAATGAAGTGATGGATGGTTGGGTAAAATGATGGGTGAAATGAAATGAAAGAGAGCTAAATAAAAATGGAGAGGTGTTCAATCTCAGCAGTTGGTTGTAGGATTTCTCTTTTGTCTCTGGTAAAAGACAATGAGCTATTTCTCCTGTCAGCAGTAGATGTGCATTTGTTTTGGTTGTATGTACCCAGAATGCCCTGCGCTATGGGCCACTTCCTGCTTTTAGAGTGGTCTACGTTCACATATGCGTTCAGACTGTGCCATAGTTCACTTCAACAGAACTGAAGTCTAGGAATTTAGACAGACCAGAGTTTTGTATGGTTGAAAACCTGGTTAGAGTCATCTCTACACTCTCACTGATACATTACACATAACATCTTTTGGTTCAAAGAATCCATTTTTTCCTCGTCTAGGAATCAATCAATAGTTTTATTCATATTTTTGCACCAGTAACTTGAGCTAAACTGGAAAACTCACCTGTATTTTTTGTTTTTGGTTTTGTTTTTTTCCCCCACCAGGTAAGCAGTTTCGACATTAGAACCTCCATAAATGTTTTGTCAGGTTTTCACATCCTGGCCCGAAAGCATCTGCTTAATAATGCAGAAAATATATCCAATAATTCACATCTCTGCTGATCTGAAAGGCTTTAGAGAGACTCCACAAGGAAGAGAGCTGTCTTTTGTGCAAAGCCGGCGGGGTGTGGAGTACAGCTTTGCTTTGACGGAGACCTATGTGATCTGGATGCGTGGCGGAATTTCAATTGAAACCAAATCCGCCGTGCGGGGCGAGTGAAATGTGACCTTGGATTTCATGAGAACGAGCGTTCCTTCTGTTTCGTTGGCTGGCCCAACGAAACAGAAGAAAGAAAAAAAATAAATCAAAGTTCATTTCCATACCTGCTTCTTGTCTCCTCGGTTTGTCGATGTTGCTAACAGCGGCTGACAGGAAGGCTTTGGGACGCCTCGGGGATGAGCGTTAATTATCCCGTCCGTTCGGTTCGTTGTCTAACCCGTATCTGTGTTAACCTTTCAGACCGCACAAAGGCAGCGGCCCTCGCCCCGCCGTCACAGTTAGCAGTACAGATCAGTGATCCGCATTGTCGGAGCGCCGGTGGGACGTCATGGCGAAATGTCAGATCTGATGGATGTGGCTGTTGGCCGTCGGATCCGGACTGAAGGGGAAGGCGATTCTTGGTGAAGTTACTTGACGTTTCCTCCGACTCTCACAAGCTCGGTTTTCTTTTGAAGGGCGCCGGTTCGAAGCTGTGAATCATGTTGGTTGTAATCACCGTGTCAAAGTAGGAAACTGACTCTAATTTGATTGGCAGCTGATTCTGAAAGGTCAGAGAGGCCCTGCAGTGCCATCTCTGAAAGCAACAAACACCTATTAATCTCCAGGGAAATTACTTTTAATCTGCAAAACTATTTATAGCCCTAGAACCTTTTTAACATTTTCTCAATTTACAACCACAAAAATTTTTCCTTAGTTGGGTTTTATGTGAAAATCAATACAATATGACATTTAACTGTTAAATGGAGTAAAGATAATGTCTTTCTTCGCATATTTTTTCATAACTAGGAATCAGTAAGCTACCTTAAATTCTCTCAGACTGGACCGAAAACATCTATAAACCTCCATTTTCATAAATTCAAAACTAGCTTTCCAATAAATAAAAAATGATCTGACGAGTTTTAGAAGGAATCACTGGGCTACGAGTGATTGCTGTCGCTATTAGACGAGATTAGATTGGATGTCATTCTGTGTTTTTTTGTATTTCAGGATTAGCTGTGGTATCCTTAGCTTCTTCCTCTGGCTATGCTCGTCGCTCGTTGGAGCCGACTGAACGGGGAATCTGATTAACCGTCTTTCTGATTGACAGGTTTTACCTGATAAAATCAGCAGTACTAATTTCACTTGACAAAGGAGGGAAAAGGCCATTTTAATTTGTTGCTCTGCAGAACTGCTACATAAAAAAAATGCAGGAATAATGCAGCACAGCAGGCAGGTTTGAATTATATGAAGCTTTTTAAAAAGCCAACATAGTGATGATTCCTTTCATGTTTTGACTGAAACCTAATGTGTGTTGCTGCAGCTTAATAGACTGAAAAATAGAGGAAAAACACAAATCTTTATGATGTTATATGGTTTTAATGCCAATTGATTAGCACATTATTAGTAGCTGAAGTTGTAATAGTATGAAATATTTTACTACTACTACATATTTTTGACAAAGAAAGGTTTGATCCAAAAGTCTTGCATCAAAATACTTAATATATTAAGACTACATATTTAAATCTAGTCCTTATTGAAGCAAAAATTTTCTCAGGTTTCTATTACAACTCTTAATTGATTGCATAGAATCATTTATTCACTCCCTTTAAAAAAAACAAAAAAACAACAGGCTACATGCGACTTAAGACTTGGTTTGGAGGTTCAACCTTCAGTCTCCAGAAAGAGCTGATCTATAAACTAAAATCTATATAAAATGTTTGTGGTTGTAATATGACAACGTATGATAGATTTTAAAGGGAACACATGGACCCCTTGTTGTTGATTTTGTCCAGAATTTTTGCACGAGCGCACAACCCTGGAGGACAAAAAGGCGACTCTTGCCACGGTAGAACAATTCTGTTAACAAAATGAAACCTGAAGTTGTATTAATTTAGTGCAGAATTGTTGGAGAATAACTCAGAACCACTCAAATTAGTTTTCTTTTCATGCCATCGGCTATGCCATGCACACAGACTCGTTGCCATAGCAACTGATAACACCACTAATATAATCAACACCAAAAAACACTCAAAATTTCCTCACACAAATAACAGATCATTCAGTCCATTAAAGTACTATGATTTTAGATTATTTACTGATCGCTGTGGTAGATTAGCTGCATCTGCTATTAGCTAATCTACACAGTGGTGGTAGATTAGCTAATTTCAACATCTGCGCTAATGATGATCGGTCAGAGTTCGTGTGTAGTTTGCCTTTTTAAAAAAGTTTAACTGAACTGAAAAACACCAAATTCCACATCACATCTACATGTTAAAGTTGTCAAAGTCAAGCTAGCATAACTGGCCTAGTCTCTTATTCCTCACTATTTTTTTCTTCATTAAAACTTTTTCCTGACCTTGCTATCTAGTAATCATAGTGTTGACAGTTAGTAACAAATCACTACATTCCTGTTTCATTTATATATCACACATACATTTAAAATTTAGCACATGTTGACAATATAACAGCTAAAACAGTGGTAGTCATGGTTGATCCAGAGGGGATCTGCAGTCTGTCTATACTCTTTAGCTCCATCTACAAGGAATGGATTATACCTAAAAATATAAACGAGACAGTATATCATGTCGAGAGTTCTGAGTCATAACCCAACCTACTTTAACTTGGAAAATGGAAGATGAACATGAATTAAAAACAAGTTTTTGCAAATTACGCCCCCAGTTTTCCTTTTTAATTGCTCACGGAAACGGCGGTAATTAGCCCGAGACTTTGTAACTTGATACAATTACTGTGAATCCCACATCCACTGGGTTCCTATGATTCCCTCGCTCTGCTCTCTCAAACAGCACCAAGGTGGCCATCAGGTTCGGGCGGGGCTCGTTGCTCATTAGACTTCTGAACGATACCCTCAACACAAACACAGGACCTGGTTCTGTTCCCAAAGGGGAGATGGATCCAAAGCCTAATGACTGTTGGCTGCACAAACTAAAGGTGCATTTGCTTTCCCTTTATTATTTCTCATTGTTGAATAATTAAGACCTACTGTTATTTCTCAGCCACCCACTGTAATGATAGCAATAATTCACATTATGCTGATTAGCACTGTGACGAGGGGAGGGAGGCGTAATGCATTCCTAATGGCACATTTCTCCCATCATCGGAAAAAATCATGTAAATGGAAAGCAGAGGCATGATTCCACCGCGAGGCAAAATGCACGACAGAGACGTCTGAATTAGCTTCTGCAGTGAAGCCGGACTGCTCTGCGTTTGTAATGCACTAATAAGTATTCCTCTGCCTCTGTTTAGTTAGGTCATTTCCCTCTCTCCATGAGCCATTTTGGAGCATGAGCATCTTGTTAATGGCGGTGTTTGATTACTTCGGATCTGAGCTGACAGCTGGGTGAAGCTGCGATCGGGTTGCCGACTGCTGAGCAACGACAGTCTTGAGTCCACTGGCTGGAAGTTTTCTCCCAATTACTCGGCTCGCCTTGCAGACATCCTGGGGAGTGTTAGCAGAGAGCGGACTCGATCCTCACTGGGGCTCATCTTCAGATCTCTCTTTTTTAAAAAATTTTATTTCGGGGTTTCCTTTAGGCAAAGCTCTACAGTAATGTCAGTCATTTTCACTCTTGGATCCAAAATACATCAATCTCCTCAGACAACTGATTCACAGACTGCATTGGGGAACCTTCTTTTTTTTATCTATTTTTCTTTCCCGTTGGCTCTGACAGATATGATTTTGCAAAGAAACTACACTGATAAAAAAGTTTTCAAATATAACCAGCAGCATTGGTTACAAATTGGTGTTAATGTGGTACTTTTAAAAACATTTCAGATTAGAAATTGTCCAGATAAGTTTAAAACTTTGCCTAAATTATTCAAAGTTTATATAAAGTTGATTTTGTCGCAGTATTTTGCGGTTAAGGAATAAAACGCATAAACCTTTTATTTTAGATGTATTCTAGTGAGGTAAACCTTCCCCCCCAAACATTGCATTAGCCGTTTAGCTCAGTAACTGCTTTTTATGCATTTTATGAAAGATCAATCATTTTATTATTGTCAGTCTAATTGATTGTATTTAGTTTCAGCTTAGTTTTTATATATAATTAAAAGGCTGATAACATAACACGAGGATTATGTTATGGGTTTTCTGCCTTTGAAAAAAGATTAAATTGTTTAATGTTGATCTTACTAAATTATTGCTGAAAGATTTACCCCATAAACATGTTATTATTATTGATAATTAATATATTACACGTGTTAAAGTATTGCTTTCCTATATTGACTATAAGCTAGGACTAGCTTGCTATAAGTAATTAGCGGATAACTGTTTTTGGTTTCTTACATTTTCACCGTCAACTTTGACTTTGTGTCTGTCATGAAACTATTTAAGCATACATATATTTTAAATTAAGTACGCTTGTTCACTCATGTACTCTTTTATTTTGATCTGGCTCCTGGATAATGGTTTGCCGTTTCTATTATCAATTCATCACCTGTTCCTTGTTACTAATTCCTCTCCTATATCCAATCACCTCACTGCTCCCTGGAGTGTATGAGCTTCTCTTTGCTTCTGCAATTTGCCAATTAAAGTCCCTGCTAATGGTTCTTTTGCCAAGTCTTTCATGGGACGTTCTTTAGAGGATTTTTATGGATTACTGTTGGGGTTCCCTGCTTTACTGCTGCTGCTTTGGGTTATGCCCTGCACTTGCAAAAGAATCACAAAGTGATCCTCAATGTTCCACAGTAGTTTTTCTCTCTTAGACATATATGCATATATAATGTGCGAAATGTTCTTCTGTACATTTCTGTTGCGACACATGTCTTAAATTTCATTATTAATGGTCTTAAAAAGTTCTTAAGTCTTAAATTTGACTTGGTGAAACCTGCAGAAGCTCTGATTAACCGTAGAGAGTTTACGACGTTGTATAAAGATTTGAGAGGTCGTAAAGTACGTACAGGACTCTTCCCCTGCCCAAAGTGTGAAGACTGAGGGATGCATGGAAACCCTCTTGGTCTGCACTGCAGAGGCCATGTTTTTCTGACAGTGACAATACATCAGTAAAAATATCTTACTCAATATTTTCATATCAGGCATTAGGAGAGACAGGGAAGACACTGAAATGTGAAAGTCACGCTGCTGTTGCCATTCAGACCCATATCAACCGGAGACATCGTCAACATAAGAGACGACTTGAAGCACTCTTGAGAGCCTCGTGTTTTTAGGCGCAGCGTCTGCACCAGAAGCTTATTAATCAAGTGAAAAAACCCAGTTTGATGGAACAGAATTTCATTTGACCTTTTGCAGGCGCAAGTGGGTCTTGAATGATAAGTTCTGGTGAAAGATCGTTCCGTCTTCCATCGTGTCTGTTTGTTGCCACGGCTCAGAGATAGGAGAGGGGTGGCGGCGGCGGCGGTTCGGCATACTGATGAGCTATCGACTTGATTGCACTTAAAACTCCAGTCAAGATGCATTTCAGTCGACTCGAGCTGTGTTGGAGTTCACACGAAGGAGAGGCTGTGTTTGCGTGTGTCCAATTTGCCAGTGCATCGCTGATCTGTTGTCTTTATCTCCTGACAGAACGGGTTCAGCTAAAGTAAATCGAAATTCATTTATTCATCTTTAAGGGATTTATTTTCTACAGATGCACAATGACGTTTCGGTCTCAGAAAAACGTCTTGAGAAAGTTCTGAATCCGAGTGTGCCGGTGCCTTTTCTCTCACATACCCACTCCTGTCGTCTCTGCAGATCCTCTGACCTTGCTTTGCCTTTATTTTTTCCTTCCAGTGATGTTGTGAATAGACGGCGGACATGCCGCGTCAGATGACAGCCAGCAGGGTCAGGTACGGCATGCTACACTGACCTCAGTTTGCCCGCCTGTTTGTCAAATCACTGCGTAGTCAGGGGTTAAGCCTATTTCTGATTTTAAGAGTCTCTTCATAATAGGCTGTCTACATCACTGAGCTTTTAACGGGAAGAAAGCCAAAAAAGAGGGAAGAAGGCTGGAGATATTCTTGCCTCTGAGGCGCACTCTTGCAGTCACAGAAAAGGAAATACACCATCCAAGAACAGTTTTGGTGTTACAAAAACAAAGCAAAAATGTCTAAATGATACCTTAGGGAAGCAATTGTAGCTGCCCATCAATCTGGTGAGGTTTGTAGAACCACCTCCAGACTATTTGAAGCAGCTTTTAAGTATTGAACAAACTCTAAAAGCTTTGCTCAGCATGTTAAAACATTGAAGTCTGGCACGTTTAGAAAAAAAGTTGAACAAGTATGACTTGCTTCTCTTGAACATTACAATAGTAGAAAAGCTGCTTCTGCACAACAAAGTGGACTTTGAGAACTTTGTCATTCAAGCCAACCAAATCAACGTGTTTGGTCATAAGGCACAGCAATATCTGAGTTTCCATTGACCATAGAAGTGCGCAATTTCACATTTTGAAAATAAATTAGCTAAATTGAAACATGGCGATTAAAAAAAGAGGGTTTTGCTACTAGCATGTATCGGTTTCTCAGCAATGTCAAAATGGGTTTATTTGCAAAACTGCAATGGAGGCACTTTTTTCGCATCACACGAGTCACATGATCAACAAAACAAATGTTACCACTGGTGCAAACCACAAAGAAGACGACAGGAAGTAGTTGGAGGATAATGGCGCGGCGTGTTTATCATCGCATGAATAAACTTGTTCATGTCTTATTTTGATTGCGAAGCAAAATTGTGTTTTTTTCCCCCCAACATTTGTGAAATATTAAATTTGAAGCGCATTTGTGAACATTAATATACCAGGACTGAAACAATTAATCGGGTTAATTGTGGTGAAGCATTTATTAAAACAATCGTCCACTAATTAAGTAATCGATTAATCGTTAGCCTAGACTGAAAAAAGGACATTTGCTGGAGAAAAAAAAGCGTATTCAGAGTAATAACTAACCCAGAACTATGAAATACGTTTTAGCCAAAACTCAAGTGGCAAGGTTTTTTTTTTTTTTTTTTTTTTTGCCTTCAACTGGTTCAAATACACTAAATATATGTGTATTTAGTTTTTTTTAGGCAATGGGTTTTTTTTTTTTTTGCTTATTTAAAAAAGTAATTGACTTTTTTCAAGTTTTTTGCTTAAGTGGTTTAAAGAAAAATCTGGAGAATGTGCCAATTTTTTTATCTAGTTAATTGTCAGAATAATTTATTACTGCAACAATTACTATAATTTAAAGTCTTACTATATATCCTCAAATGGATTCATGTGTGGAGTTTGACTAGGCCGTTCTAAAACTTAAATGTGCTTAGATCTAAACAATTGCATGGAAGCTCAGGCTGTATTTTTTTAAGTTATTGTTGGAAGGTGAACCTCATTTGTGTTGTTTTTGGCTTTCTACTTCTTGATATTGTACTCCTGGCTTATTGGTTCCCTCCATCCTTCCTCTGCCTGTCAGTTTTGTGGACAGCTATGTCTTGTTTGGTTTGTGCTCCTGCTTTACTTGTTACAATCTGGGATGACGGCTTGAATAGAGCTCTGTTGGATCTGTCTGCTGTCTCTTTGGTCTTCTTGATGCCGTTTGTTCACTAATACCTCTGAGGGCTTCACCAAGCAGCTGTCTTATGATGAGATTAAATTACACGCAGCTGGACTTTACTAATTATGCACGTTCTAAAGGCAGTTGGTTGATTTTAATCAGGGATATCAGAATCAAAAGGCTAGATACTGTTGGATTTCACTGCCTTTCGATACCGTCCGTGCTTTTATTTGTCATATTTTTCAAACATTTCATATTTGTGCTCTGTACTTTGTGTCGTCTACCACATAAAACCCTAGTATGATATATTGACTTTTGTGGCACAGCAACACATTCTTTCTGTAGACAAATGTTGGACTCCCTACATGCTGTATTACTTTTGTTTGCAGTTAGATTTCAGCTTTTGTCAATCAATGCATTCATTCTCCTTCATAAGACTGAAGTCACTAAATCTTCTGTATATCAGCGCGAGATGACTTTTGTTGGGGATTGGCAGTGTAACAAAAGAACTCAATTGAATTAGAATCGACCCAAAATGGCTGCCCACTTTGATTTAATTCCTCCAGGCTCCACGTTTCGTGATGTGAAACGCAAAATAGAGAAGACAAAGAGAAACGTATGAGAACACAAAGCAGCCAAACGCATTCCGGCGCTGTGTGTTGATCGGCGTTTGATATTTAGGGTTGTGAATGGACCAAACCATTTATGCAACTGGAGGAGATTAAGGTTGAATATTTTACAGAAAGAGAAGAAAAACTGCAGTTTCAGAATACTGGAGACAACTAAAGTCATTCAAAGTTTTCCCTCTGACAAGTATTTCCTCCCCAACATGCCAAAAAGTGATGAGTGTCATCGCAGGTGGGTGGTGGGTGGTGGGGGGGCTGCAGAGAGGAAAGCAGCATGCAGGCAGCAGCAGACATGCAGTGGGAGGCAAGAAGTTTTGGATTTGGAGGTTTCTGTCAGTATGTCCCATATGTATGTTGTATTAGGTGTTGGTTAGGTGAAGGTTTTATTTTATGCTAAGAAAATAAATACAGTATATATATGTTTATATATATGTGTGTGTGAATAAAGTTATATATTACTTATATAAAGTCAAAATATTATGAGAATAACATCTTTAATTATTACAAGAATAGTCATATTTCATCTTTTTGTAATATGACTTTATCATTCTAATATTATGGGGCATTACCATTACCTTCAAGTGAGTTTTTAGCATCAAATAATGTGTTGTGGATAAACTAAGTGCTTGACCTGTTTGTTGAAATCATGTTTCATTACTCCAGCGTTCCACAGCTAAAACATGGAGCCCTTATGTGGTGAAAAGTGAGACCTGCATAATCACTGCATGCTTCAGTAATGAAAGATTTAGCTGTTCTGGTAACGTTGTCAGGAGAAATGCACTGACTCATTATTGTTCACATCAGCACAACAATGCTGGTCAGAACAAGAACTCAATGCTTCTGTATTAATTGTGTGGTTCCATTTCCAAACTAATAAACTTAGACATTTGTCCTGGCTTCCATCGCCTCTCTGGATAAATCGACCTGAATTTTCCATTAAGAGCTGTAGACATCACAACTTTAGTCTGGGCTGGACATTCTGTTATTCTTCAGTGCAATGTTGCAGGTTTAACATCCCCAAGAGTTAAAATTAGCAAGAATTAGTATGTAGCATATGGCCATGCCTTTCACTTAATGTGAGATACGACTGCTAAGCTTTTTATTAGCTTTACAGGAGGAGCCCTCCACTAATGAATTTTAAAGTTTACCCAAATTCTTGTCTCTCTACATCATCCTCATTATCTTCGATGATGGGGTGTAAATCTAGCAGTTTATTTTTGCTCTTGGCCACTGAGGCAAACTGTTGCTAATGTCTGTTTAAATAAGACATAAAGAGCAGCTGTCACTCTGTTTCTATTTGCTGCTCGGTGCATGCGGTCGCCTGCAGAGACAGAAACGGTTATCTTCCATATGTCAGATGCTCCGCGTGAGCTAAAGTTCAAATCCCCTACATATGTGAACTTCCCCAACGCCACGAGCGGGGACTCTGTGGAAAGGTCACCCCTCGCACTAAATGAAGAAAAAAGGCCGGCCTAAGCACCGCTCTCCCTCCCACCTTAATGTTTTTAGCCATTAGCGAGCTTCTGCGACTGCCACTAACTCCCACACACCTAATCACCACTCAGCACGGCAAATTAATACATGAATCATATTACTAATCTGCATATAATTTGTATTTTAGCCATGAAGAGTATTTTAGCATGATGTCCCTTTTAATTGCAGCAGCTCCTCAGGCAAACAAAACGTGTGTTGCATCTGTGTTGTTGTGTTCAAGGGCCTAATTGGGCTGAAATTCCCTTTTTCTAAAGACAGTTGAAGAGGAAAGCGTCACGTTAGGAAAGTATTCCACATTCGCTTTGTTCGTTGTTGGGAAAACATGGCAAAGTTTCAGTTTTGTTGAAGGTCGTTTTCAAAAACCTGAGTCTAAATACAGATACATTAAATGCAGGTATTGAGACGAAGTGAACAAACGCAGAAGCAAAACGAAACGTCCGATGTCCAATGTCGTCTTTTGGGTATTTTTAGTACATTGTGTGTTTTTGTAGAGATGGTAGCAAAAGGAAGTAAAAAAAAAAATAATAATAATAATAAAGTACAGCATAATAAGGGGGAAAAAATACTCAAGTTCTGCATAAAATGCCTGTGGAGTTTGAATGCATGGCTGATTCATTCACCATCGTAGGTTAAAATATTAAATGAAGCATAAATATGTCAGTGGATTTGAACAGACAGCGTCCCCTGTTTTCTTGGATCAGCACTAGAGACTTTTTAAGTACTTAATATGTTAATTTAAACATCCAAATGCAAGTATGTGCTTCCTGTTTTGTTAAACAGTTGGGATCCTTCTAGAAAGGAGATGATTTTAATCCCAACTTAAAAGAAAAAGGCTTCTGTTTAATTACACTGTGGACCTTGCCTAAAATGTTAGTCATGCAGTTTCTTTGATGTATTTTATTGGGATTTTACTTGATAAACTAACAAAATGAAGATCACAATTATGATAGATGTAAAATTTTAGCATAAATTGAAATATGAAGATTTGTTATTATAACTAGTCAAAATTCTAAAAACAAATCGGATATGAATATGTTTTTAAGTCTGTGTAGATGTTCAGTGTTCATCCATCAGCCTCTTGGTGAAATAATTGAACGTTATGCCCCACAGATCCAGCTTTGCATAACTTCTTCAAAAGTACCTCAGAGGGCACTTTATCACGCCTTGGGACCAATTTTTCACTCCTTTCTTCTAAGAATACATTACTCCACCAACTCGTACATCTTCCTAAGGTGTTTTTCTTTTGAGTCGTCATAGCTAAAATCTCCAAACCTACGCTGTCGTTTGTCATGCACGGCCTCATCAGCCAACCATGCTCAAGTATTGGCCAGTGGTGATAAGTTGCATCGCCAAGCAGCAAAATTGAAAGCAGGCTCAATATTGGATGGAAAACAAAACAAAAACCTTCGAGATGCACTTCTTGGAACGCTGTAACCCATTAGTCGATTTGGCTGATCAATCATGGCTGAATTATTGTGGGTCATTACAAACGCGAAACCCTGAATGCTGGCCTCAGGGGAAAATCCATTTTGCCGTGGTGGGAGGTGGAGAGCTGAGTGGAAAAGAATTTAGTACATGTCTGAGGATGCATGAACTCTGCATAATTAATTGTCAGCACAAACGGTAATTTATCTCCGCAAACAGAACGTGTTAAATATATTTTCCTTAAGGGTCGTCCCTTGTTTCGAGTGCAGCTTGTGCGCTTCCACAAATGAGCTCCACTTGACCTGCTGCTTGATTTATTGCAAGGAAAACGGTGACAGTGCGCACACACTGATGGACTGCACACCCCGAGGCAGTGATAAAACTGTTGAGCCTTTATTGCACAGTTTGGCGCCATCACTGACTGGCATTATTCCATTTCGAGGGATTCCTTAGTGATTATGGCCTGTGAAGTACAATAAACACTCTTGGTGTCATCAGATCAATAAAGCGACTACTTGAAAGGCTTCCAAAATATCACAGCTGGGAATGCCAACTCTAAAAGATTGGACCTGCCACTCTAAATGAGAATCTGGTGAGGTTTATATTGACAAGTAGGCTTCAAAACAAAAGCCACAGGAGATTTTTGGTAATTTTGTGGGATGATTTAAGAACATGTGTGTGTGTTTTCTAAGCGGTATAAGCTGTGAGTATGTGTGTTGTCTGATACAAGAATCACGGATAGCGTAAATGTGGATCTACAAGAACATATGATGGTAATGTTTTTAAACTTTTAACACATTTTATGAGGAAATTAGCAGAGTTAGCAGCAACCTGTGTGTAATTTCGAGACAGACTTCCCGCCAGATGTTGTGAGCTTTAAATATCATGAGATCTCAGTAGACTGCAGGGTTCAGTGACTTATTTTCACTCTGACTTATTTAACCTCACAGAGGTTAATCTGTCAGGAAAACCTTGAATAATTTAGTCGCCAAGATGAGTCAGTCACCAAACGTTTGGTGAGAAAGACAGTCGAGTGGATCTCCGCCTGTTTGTGGTTCAGTATTGGCCGATTCACTTTTTATTTTATTTATTCATTTTTTTCACAGAGCACATCTGAAATGTTCAAAAGAAGATGGGAAGCTGAACAATGCTACTTGGCACTATTGGCTACCATTTGGAAAGCAGCCATTCATTTCTCTTACCTCTGATTGGCTGTACCCTGGCCTGGCCATTGCTTTCCTTTCGAATTCTGCTCAGTTAGGTTGAATTATTATTATTATTGTGAATAATGATGTTGGAGGTTGTTTTAGAATTGTAGTTTGGCAATTGAAGGTTGTAGTCAGGCAATGGCAAGAAATGATCAAAGCCATGTTGGCTACATTTTCCAATAAAGTTCATATTGTAATTTTCTTCACAATATGGATGGTTTGGTAAACTTATGTGTCGGGGTGCGTGCTGTTGCGCCGGGGCGCGGTGTGTGTGCTGGGATGCGGGGGCGGCGGGTGTTTCAGTTGTTTTCAGTGTTTTCTTTTCCATTTTGAATGTAAAAATGAATTATTCTTAGTGTATAACACTGGAATAACACTTATTGTTTCATATTTACACCAATAGATGAAAATGACTTTTGATTTTATAGCAAAAAAATAAATGTTAACTACATTGGCTTAATTTGCTACATTTACCATAAAGTGACAAATCAACCGTTTGGTCAAGCATATTTTAAAAAAATTATTAGACCTTTAATTTAGCTTTTTAGGTGGTATCAAGTAACATAATTCTGTTTAGTAAGGTCTATAACACTATCATATGCCAGAAAACTATTCCTACCTTTCAAAGTTTTACCACAAAAAACAGATTTTTGTGTTTCTGACTTCCTGGTTTGTAGAGGGGAAGAAGAAGAATACTCTTTAAAGAAAGAGTGCTCTCTAGTGGATTTCTTTAGCATATTGTACCTCAACCAAGTGGCAGAGATGGCTCAATCAGGTTAAGCTAAGTTAGGCACTCTTCATATTGAGATATAGAGACCCAAAATGTGCTAAACCATATGGTTGAGCGGGCAGTTAAAGGGTTAATAAAGACAAAAAATAAATACTGAGTAGTACAATACTAAACACATACCAATACCAACTGAGTGCATCTTTGATGGCTCCCAAAGAAATATTACAGCCGTGTTAGAGTAAAGCTGAAGCGTCTGGAGAACTCGCTGTGCCTTTATGTTCCCCCAGAACTCCAACCTCAGTAGTTTAACTAGAAAACTAGAAATTGTGTCACCATTGAATCTGCCATTTTAAAGAGCAGTGAAGAAAAAAAAACGGAGCATTTGAGCCTCTTCTCTGTGTTGTGGTGAGCTGTAACTCGTACTCACTCGAACAGACGGCTCTTTTCCTCGCCAGTCAGAGCCTCTCTTGACAAATGAAGGTTTCATCTAAAGTGAAGCTTTGGAAGCTGTTTTTGTTTTGAAATCAGTGGCGCGCATCCTCTTCTTAAAGTTGTTTTTCACTTCGCCGCTAATTTAAAGTTTTTCGGCTGACACATCCTTGAGAGGAGTCCATAAACATTCAGTCAACAGCCGGAGCTGCCTGCAGGTTTAACGGCTTCTCCCGTGTCAAATCATCACACAGCTGCTCTCGCTTGCAAACCATTCTGCAGACACAAGCGCAGGAGCTTGTTTTATATCCAGTCACCGGACGGCCATACATATCAGCGTTTCTTGTTCGCCGTATGATATTTTTGCAGCGGTGAGGTTTTCTTGTGCACTCACAGCTTCAGATAACAGTTAGACATGACTGATATCAGAACACAAATTGGTGCCTTGAAGGGAAAAAAAGATGGAAGGCACACCAGATGACATTCAGTCATGTGGAGAAATTTTAGCGACATTTAAATAGCTATATTTTGAGCTTTATATGATGATATTCCCTCATCAAAGACATCTCTGGAGATGCTTTGATTCCTTCATACATGTTTTAGGAATCCTTTAGTCTCCCATGGTAACCATTCTACCCCTCTCACACCGCCGTCACTTGGCTCCTTCAGACTAGCCAGCAGCAATTAGCAAAAGGCGTTGTGGTGATGAGACAGGCCTCTTTCAAGGTGTTAAATTGTGAAGCCAAATTTTCTTTGTTTGATATATGCAACATTTTTATAACAACTGGAGGTAACTTTATTTGATTGTGCTATAAAATGTCATCAAGAATGGACAAAGTAGCTTTACGTGGAACACATGTTTCGACAAATTTGTGTAAGACCTGCAATCTGCTGCACCACCTGAACCAGTAGCTCCCGCTGGAGAACGCAGAGTGTAAAACTTTACGATCCCAGGCGAGAGCGAGCATTAAGGCCCCTCAAGCACCTGCACAGCGAAATATCACAGCAGAGAGATGGTAATTCAGTTCAATTCAGTTTATCTAGATATCGTCTCAACACACTTTACAGAAATAATCATTTCAGTACTCCCAGAATTAAAAGTTATTTTTTCAGACATTGTTTTATTTAATTTTTGTTTCTGAAAGCTGCTAAACTGACTGAGCAAAAAAAAATTGTTTTTCCCCCAAATTAAATGGTAGAATATGCATATGTTCAACTTTTAAAAATAATACTTAAAAATAAAAAATAACCTCCTGATATGTTCAGACCTTACCAAGGAGTGTTAAAGATGGACAAAAATGATTTTTGATTTTTTTCTTCCTTATATCGTTTAAAAGAATGATGCATAATCATTTTTTCAGTCATGAGCAACATGAAGAGCCATGTTGTAGGAACCAATAGGGTGAATCACCCCTATTAAGCTAGCTCCCTATTTTAGGATCCCATTAGCAGAATGACTGTTTTTTGTATATTTCTCTTTAGTATCAAAACAAAATGAATAAAAATATGATTATGAATGTCATACCAACCCATATGTGTACCTTTTAATCTGCATACATTTTACACAAACTTCTTCTGACCTCTCTGAAGGAGAAATTCAGCAAAACGTCACCGTTGTAGTTTGTCCACCTCCACCTTTTTGACCCCTTCAGTTCCGATTCGCATCTCTAATATGAATTGAATGTAAATGGTGGTTGTTTTGTTCATGCTTTGTGGGTGTGAATGGCCCATGAACCTGAAAGCACTCAGTTGGCTTTTGAACGTTCAAGTGAAGAGAAAGCCCTGTTGGTACTGCATGTGTGTACGGCAGTAGAAACCCACATTTGAGCTTAACCACCGATGGCAAGCTATCAAGGTGAAAGCGCATGAAATAAAAACACTGTTCCTGGGAGAGACGTGCCAGCACAGCCTCCGCCGGTGCATTTTGTGATTCTTCACTCCTCTTGTATGGTAAATCTCCTTTGCCCACTCCTGCTCTGACGTGGGTTTACCCCCCACGTCTTTCCTATACTCTGCGCAGTTTCTATTTCCCGGAGGTGTTTTCAGCTGGAGCGCCCCACCTCTTTGAACTGGGATGTTTGATATCTGAAATGAGCAAAGGAGTCCTGGCTGGGAAGCTTTCTCCTCAGCAAATCCTCCAGTCTTTTGTGTATTTAATGAGCAATTGCATACTCTTAACCATGCATGACTTTGATAAAGCTAAACTCTGTAGATGAATGGGCGTCCCCGCCCTCCACGCATCGACGGCACACTTCATAAGGCTCCGCATTGCCTTGGCTTCATTGTGGGGGCTTGGACTTTGGGACAATGGTGTTCTGATGCTGCATAAAATTAGAAACGAGTTCAAAAGCCAGTACTTTCGATGCACATACATCACGTTGGCATTTTGTCAACGAGCTCATTGTTCTGTCGAAGCTGTCTGAATGCGGACAGGAGCGGAAAGGCAGGAAGAAAAATGAAGGCAGGGGGAAAACGTGGTGTGAAAAATACACAATAAACGATAGAATGTGTTCATCTTTGCTCATC
The DNA here is from genome assembly GCA_010277075.1 of Poeciliopsis retropinna. NCBI lineage: Eukaryota > Metazoa > Chordata > Actinopteri > Cyprinodontiformes > Poeciliidae > Poeciliopsis > Poeciliopsis retropinna. The sequence continues at coordinate 6,793,950 of VMRM01000029.1, read as the reverse complement.
AGTCATTTTCATGTTTTTTGCTACACCTCATCTGAAAGCCACACTCGCATTGTTGTACTTCTCTATCGAGTTGCTGAAAATACAGAAATAAATTAAACACTAAAGTTTCTAAAGTTTTTACTAACACGAGTGGACCACACAGACATGTAATTTGCACTCTTGTATGTGGGAGTGGAGGCTCTGGGGCCACCTCTGGTGGCTCCAAGTGGGTTGGATTGCATGGTAAGAGCTGTGTGTCGGTGGCATGTTATGTAAAAGTAGTTGTTGGACTTATTTCAACCCAAAGGGTCAATTCAGACACTCGTGAGCTGTAGTGCATGTACACAAACAAATATTTGACTTAACTACTAATAAAACCAGTCTTTGCAGAGACAAATGATTTTAGTACGACTTGGCAGAGTGTGTTTTTGCTGCAAGTAAAGTTCCAGAGCAGAAAATGAGAAAAAGATGCAGTTTAAATGTTAATGTTTTCCAGCTGGTGCTGTTCACTTTTGTCACTGTGTCAAACGAACAAAACACTTTGAAAAACCATATTATATCCCACTTTTTCACGATAGTCTGAACGTACCAATTCCGATCTTTTCTCCCTCCCAGTCCGATATCTGATAGCTTTCAGAGCATCTGCAGTCGGAACATACATGTCGAATTTAATCCAACTTTTATGGCAATTAAATGTGACATAATTCTGCGGCAGCAGAAACCAGAAGCTGTAAATCCATTTCCAGAAACAAAACCCAACGCTGTAAACAGGATAGCCCAACTCCTCATTTCCACTGAGCGCTCCACCGTGGGTCGTAGCGGTTTGATACACTATTTTATCTGTTTCCGCGCCATTCCTGGAACCTCTTCACCTGGGGGTCATCGGACAATGTCATGGTTGGCCATATTTGTCACTGTGCTACTTTAGCTGAGTGTTAGACATTTGGGTCTCACTCTGCCTTCCCAGTGAGTCCACTGAAACCTTTTTCTGAATCGCCGGAGCAGAAAATAGCACACTGAATTGTAACAACCTGCATTGTCCCACTAAGTAGAAACAAGACATTACAGTACATGCAGTCTCAGAGATCTTAATGATGACTCTAAATCATCACCCCATAGAGCTGCCTTTTAAAAGTGTGTTTATCAAATTACTATGATTAAAAATGTGTAATGGAACAACTTTGTGTGAACAGAATGTATTTTCCCCTGTGTTTATAATTGTTACCGGCGAGCCAACCAGCAGATGTCACGTCCTGAATACTGAAGTACAGATATAGAAAAATGTCATTCAAGGAATAAAAAAGGGAATTTAAAAAAATCTGGAGCTTCTTTATTTGGCAAAATGCAATAAGAGGAAAATAAAGTCCAATTTTACGCACAGCCTCCTTTTAAAAAAAATCTGTAACATATTGCATTTTTGTATTTCATCATTGAGGTGACACAAGGCCTCATCTGAATAAGATGATTCAAAAAAGGAAAAAATATGACAGTTTAGGCTGATGAAAGATAAGCTGATGTAATCAGTTATTTTCCTATTCACAGTGAATTTACACAGGAGCATTCAGCTCATTAAAATTATCACAATAAAAGCAGCTGCCACAGACATCTGACATCTGAACCCCAGACCCGGGCTTCATGCCTGCCAGCTGATAAAGAAACAATTAATTCATAAGTTATTCTTTTCCTGTCCAGAGGGGGAAAGGGGGAGGATATTGTTGGTGTGGGGATGCTAATTAGAAAAACAGCAATTGTTGCAGCAGTAATTTCTGCTCCACATGTCACATTATTGTATCTGCGTTTCCAATACAAACGTGCGCAAAACTTAGACGTTGTTCTGTTAATGTTGGAAAAAAACAAAATTTTTCAATCGCAAGAGAAATAGACTGAATTAAAATAGCACATGAATAAATTCACTCACTAAATCTGGCTATCTGTTCAAACTGTGGCTGTGTTGTGACTTGGTTATCATGCCATGAATTGGTTATGATTTACAGATGAAAGCAGGTATTTCAAACTATTTCTCTTTTTTTTTGTTCTGTTCCAAGCATTTAAATTTTTTTATTTCGTTGTGTGTTTGGTTTGCTGTTGACTTGCAGTAAGAAGGTGACGGGGGTCAGGAAGTCGAGCCTGCGGCTGTTTATTTCTATAAACCAACTTGTGATATTTCCATACTGGCTGCTGAGGGACAGAAATTTGAAGTTGGTTCAAACTGACTCCTCTCTTGGACAAATAAATATCAATATTCTAAAGGTTTGCAGCAGTGTAATATTGTTGAAGCGTTAATATTTGATTTAGTTTCTGCATAGCCTTGTGCTGCATAATACTGGAGATTTGATTCAGTTTATTTACATATGTTTAAATTTGCGAGCTAGATCTAGATCAGTTTATGGCTCAGGCTGTATAATCTCCCACTTGATAGATGCCTCATTCATCTTTAAATGAAGCTCACTTGTCAGAGTTATTGTTGCCGGAAGCAGAGCTGCTCAGCTTACTAACGCTGAATAGATGAAGAAGGATTCATAAAATCATTGCTTCCTCCTCTGCTCCATGCCAGAAAGGCATTTCTTTTCTGCTTGTGAGCAGCAACAGAAGACAGGAGTTCAAGGACTCTGCAAGGACTCGGATACTTGATACCCCCACCCTCCCCTCGCTTATATCCTCACACAGAGACAATGACAGCTCCTCCTTCCACCTGCCCGCCTCTTTCTTGTCCTCCGGTATGACACTGAGAAATGAGGGCTGCTTTGACCTTGCAGCAACTTGCAAATGTGCACCTAACTGCTTGGCGCTCGGCTACAACACATCCACACATGCTCCATCACGTGTTGGGGAGTACATCTGCAGTGGAATGCTGTTTTTAGGTCCTCTGTCCTCCCCTCAGGGGGTTCATATCATCACAAGGTCCAGCAGTCAACATAACCCCTCGTCAGCTCTTTTCCTCCACCTCCCTGACCATCACACCTTTAGAATAATAAGTGTGTGAATCAGCCACTCCATCGGCAAATGGCAGCACTGTAACCCCTACCCTTGCCCTTAACCAATTAGCACCTCCCCTTGCTTCGGTTTTGCCCCAGTGGTTGCTCCGGATTTTGTTCATGACCCCAACTACACAACGAATGTCATTGCAGGCTGGATTAGGGTCCCGTCATTCATTACTTAGTTTGTCTCAGAAGGTACAGGACAGTCAGATAGTCTAGGGTTCGCAAGCGTTGCTCTTGGTTTAAACCCTTGACAGCTCATGAGGTTTGTCTTGTCTTTCAAGGGACGCTTGAAAATGCGCAGTGCAGTGGGAGCCCCCGTCGTGGAGGCAGTAGAAATTGAAGTGGAAATGACAAACGGGACTGTGGAGCCCCAGCTGCCAGGAAGGACAGAGCTCAGGGGGAAAGCAGCCGAGTCTCTAGAGGATAAACTACGTGAGGGGGAGATTTCTCCTCACCTTGAAAGGAACAAATCTGACAGGCACAAGTCACTGTCAAAAAGAAATGCAGCTGAACTTGAATACATCCTGTTTTGGCTGTATATGTGTCAGTTCGTTAGTGCTATAAAAATATAAACACAAAATAGTGTCCAATTGAGCTTGAAGTAAAAATTCATCACTTACAACTTTGCAAGGACAAGATCAGATCTAGTCCCCGTTTCTGATGGGCAAGAGGTACATAACCAATGTAGACCATTTGGATAATCTAGCATGGGTGTTGTTCTGTCAGAAGAAACCAGAGTACCTGGAGAGAACCCAACCATGTGAGGGAACAACATACAAACTCCCTGCATTTGAGATCCAGCCAAGAATCAAACCCATCTCTGGCTTTCAGAATTTGACCAAACAAACAATACTTTGTAGAAGGTATAACTCACATGGGGTTTGACTCTTTCCTACCATCTAGATTGGATGTAAAACACCAATGGCCAAACATTTTCAAATCTTGCCCCAGATTTTCAATTACATCTGGGTCTGAACTTTGACTGGACCATTGTAGCGCATGAATAGGCTTTAACACAAATCACATAATTAAAACTCCAGCTGCAAGTTTCAGGTAATTTCCTTCCACTGTCCAAACAAATTATGTATCAATGTACGCCAGGAAATGACTAGAATCTCAATTGGTGTCATTTTGAGGTATAAAACTACGACCTGACTGTTGAGTCGTCACCTTTTCCAGCCTGGAACTGGTCCCTGTTTGAACATTTCCTTAATTAAACTAACTTTTTAAAAAATTTGACAAGATGATGGATTACACTGAAAATAAATGACATAATTTAGACCCTATTTACTGATTAGACACTTCTGGATACAGTTGGTTGCATCGGATTTTCCCATGCATCATTTCCCTTCCATTTTATGATTACAGCCTGGTTTGTGTTGGCCTATCACATCAAACTCCTTTTAGCCTGACTGATTGTGGCAAAGAGGTGTGAATAATTTATAGACAGTAAATCTGAGAATGATCAAAAACACAGCTGTTTTCAGCTGAAACATTCACATTACGACTAGCTGGAATGTTTATCCAATCTTTTGCCTTTAGGCCCGTTTCCAATGCCTCTGAATGAATAGCGTACTGTAATGCTCAAGGCTGGACAGAGTAAAGAAAGCTTGATGTCTCAGAAACATAAAGTTTCCACATAGGAGCGGATTTGAGCATGTAAGATGACTTCACCTTCACTCACAACTCTCAATCAAACCACTCTGGATACGGTAAAGCAAGCGTGTTTGGTTCAAACCATTGTTTGGTAACTGAGGCGAGTTTTGGCGAGCGTCCATAATCAGCAGAGCAGATCCAACCAGCGTTGTCCTACCTTCTTCAGAGAGACGTTGCACAGACTGTCTCCTCTATATTAATTAGGAGAGTCAGATGTTTAGCTTTGATATAAACCCAGCAGGAGGAAGAGTGATGCGCTTCATCAAGAGATTAGAGAGATCAGAGCGACTGAATTCTTGAAGGTGTGGGTGGGTGGCAGCGTTACAAGCAGCAGGTGGGCGTGAGCAGTGGAATAAAAGCCCAGGCAGTTCAATGACAGGGTCAGCTTAAATCTCCTTTTTTACTATTCCTTCTATATACTAGAGTTGCTCTTTGAAATTCTTCTGATTTCCAGCAGTCGATGCTATTGGAGCCTTTGCTGGAGTGAGGAAGTAAGATCTTTCTGTCTCTGATGTTAATCTGAGTCATGGGAAAGGTAGAAAACCTGCTCATATCGGGTCTGGAAGCAGCATCACAGCTGCAAACCCTGAAGCACCTTTAGATGGTAAAAATTGCATTTAGCTGATAAGTACCAGTGCTACATACAAAGTTTGTTGCCCTAACTGTAAAGCGCTAATTTCAAATAAATTGGCTCCTCTCCGTAGGAATGTCTATTGCTAGAAATAATTCCCATGAGCATCAAACAAATGTCTTCAGCTTGGATTATTGCTAAAGGTATTTGAGCTTCTATAGACATCAACATTAAAGCGTACAGTAGAAGAGCTTACTGTACATCTCCTACACATCTCCATTGTCCGTGGGATTTAGTTTGCTGTTCCACAGAACAAAACCGTTTCCCCCCGGCGTTTCTTTTGAAATCACTTCTATTTACGTGAGCGTTATTTTAACCTTTCAAAGACCATTTAAGTCATGAGCATTGTGTTTAAGCCTGCTGCAAAGAATGTTGTGTGTAACTTCAGCTAAAGGCATCGTTTACTCTGTAAATCAGGACGTCAAAAAGTTTTAGGAATATTACTATCCGCACTTGCTTATGTTATCTCTTATATAAACAAGCAGTTTCATAAAATTTCAGCATGAAATATGGCTTTTCTGGTTCATGTTTGACCAAGTTTTTTTGTGTGAGAGAGATTACCTTAATTTCTAAATATTCTTCATAATAAGTGCTCATTCGCAGTGCTGCTTAGAGACAAATGTGCATTTGATTTATTGGGTTATAATGTCCATTTTAGGGGGATATAAAGCATCTTCCTCTGGTTGTGTTAAAAATGGACGTTTGAGGGTCAGATTGTACAACACGCTTCCTAATGAACCAGCAAAACAGTCGGTTAGGACTAATACTAATGATGAGTTACATTTATCAAGCGATTATAGATTAAGTACTTGTCTGTAAATGATAAATGTGGTCCCTGTTCATCGTTCCTTGAAAGGACAGACGACTCAGAAGGTAATTAAAGTTTTTCCTAAAAATGAAAATGGGATTTTTAAACGTTGAGACCTGTTTCAAGAGGACTTACTGATACAAAACTGCTTCTAAATAATGAATAGAAATAAGGTATGTGTATACAGAGCCTCAGGAAAGTGACGGTAAATCTGCAGCCTGGTAAACCAAAGTAGAACTTTTAAGTTCAGCTTCTTTAATTAGGATTTTATGCGATCGATCAACATGGCTTTCAAAACTGTAACGTGTGAGGAAGCTGTGCATTTAAAAATGCAAAACAGTGTGGGGTGCATATGTATGGAGACCCCTATATAGAGTAAAACCAAGTGCAACTTTGGAAGTCATCTAATTTGCAGACTCCACCAGTGTGAAATTTAATCTGACAGACTCCAAAAACCTCACAGCTGTAATTGCGGTGAAGGTTCATTCCATAAAATGTTGAATCCTGGGAGATGCATAAACACAGAGGTCGCATTTTTCAGACTGTTCAAACATTTTAAACTATGCATCATTTCCCTTCCACTTCACAAGTCTTTGTGCGTCTCTAAAACACAATTTGTGCTTGTAATACGTTCGAAAGACGTCAAGGATTATTATTATTATTATTACCGACATCCTAAGAAAGTTTAATCAGTTTATGAGACATTATACTGATAAGACCATACACAGGAAGCTGAATTCAAATTATTCTGGTAGAATTTAATAAACTAATAAAACTTGTATCATGCTTGGGGTTTAACAAAAGACTTCTTTATGTTGACTCAGTTCTCTAAAATAAAACAGGAATTAATTATAATTAGAAAAAGCATTTTGGTTATTAGTTCCCCGTAAGAAACGAACACGCTGAAGAAAATCCGCCACATCTTTGCAATCAGAAAACAGCCCTGTAGCTGTGTAAACACGTGTTTAAATCTATGTCATGAGCAAATGCCGCCAGGCTTTCCGAACATATTTGCACAGAAATAGCTCGGCTAAATTCACATCGCCGATCGTATTAGGATCTCCAGAAGTGGCTGGGAACAATTCTTTCATATCAGGCTGTTTAAAATCTAATTAAAAATTTAATGCAGTATTGCTATGAAATATTCAGTAATAGTCCATGCGTGGTATCTGCTGCCATAAGCCCTTCATCAGAGAGAGGGGTTATTGTGCATGGAATGAGAGGAGGGAGGAAAAACAAGGCTGGCAGAATTGAACAGAAAATTATCTGCCACGCAGCGTAATGACCTGCCTTCCTACGCCTGTGTAATTTAATGCTGGCTTTGCAGGTCACACTTGGTGGTTGTGTAATGTATGGTGCTTTACATGGAGGGTCATGTAAGCTGTTAATGAGAGAAGCACTGATGAGGCCTTGCAAAGTAATAAAGTCCTCTCCTAGGAGAAGCCCTCTGTCAAAAGGCCACCCATCCTCTTTAGTCTCAGGGCTGTATTCCTGAATGCTGGATGCTTTTTTAATTTCAGCTTCTCCAAGGAATCAGGTGTATTCAGAAGGACCGGACCGTTTTCTGATCAGTGAATAGACCAACTTCCACACTCTTCCGTGTGGAAGTTGTTTCTGCGGGGAAAAGAAGTCAGGTTAGCTATTTTCTGTGTCAGTGTGGTGCTTTGGAGACATTTTGTTGAACTGGATAGTTGGGATACACAATTTTATTGCCATTGTATCGGTATTGGCCATTCCGCCAGAATAATTCACCGCTATAAAAGGTGTTTTTATGATAAACCAGTGACAATGATGCCTGCAGCAGAGCACAACGTCATAAAATGTTAAGTATTAATGTACAACTGATGTTGCTTGTTAACAGGTTAAGTTTAGTTTTGTGAAGATTTATAAATTTGCTCTGTTTGTCTTAGAGAGCAGATGTCATGAATACATTTGACATTAGACATACTGCAAGTTGAAAGTGTGGCATCATTTCCAGCCTCCTTTTTAACATTTTGCATTTGGTAGCAGGCTAAATTGACAAAGATGTCATCTGTGCTTGGTGTTAAAAGGTGTTTGAGCTGAAACAAAAGCAAACTGTCGTAAGAGACAACTAAATGCCGTTGCCTCGGACGTTTAAAACTTTTCTATGTCGAACAAAAGTCGTTTCTTTCACATAAGCGCATAGAAATGGAGCATATGGGGGTGTTAACGTCCCGCTTTAAGCACTTTGCACCAGCAGCAGATTTCAAATTATCCTTACAGTGCATTTTTCAATAGACATGTCTTGATAATATGTAGTTAAAGTAGTTAAAAGGATTAGTCTGTCCTGCATGACTACCGTATCACTTGGCACCATGTCAAAGATAATTAGGAGTCATTAAAACGTTTTCTGGGCGAGCTCTGTTCATTTTCTGTCTCATTGCACTGAAAGCTCAGGGTCTCCTTTGTCATTCAAGCAGCAGAACAAGACAATGAGGGTCACGATGTACTTTTTTTTTTTTTCCTAGGATTATTTCTTAGCTATGAGCGGTGTTAAATCTATCATCGGTGCAAATTCTTTGCACAACTGTTCACAAACCTAAGCACAGGAGTTCAGCAGTGGCTTGTTAATTGGTGAGAAACTCTGTCACACACACACACACACACACCGGGTGCATAACAATGTTCCACCCACGCGAACACCTACACAACAGGCTTTTGCTTTTGGTATTTTGCTCCCACAGCGTTGCGAGTTGTTGGTGAAGATTTGCACTTGTGTCCGTGGCAACGCAGAAATGCCTTTTATTTTTTTATTTTTTTAAAAAAGACATTTTTCCCTAAAACTTTTTCCTCTTCCACATTTGCCGGGGATCCGCAGACGAGGCAGAGAGCCAATGTGCGATAATTGCCTTTTTGTCTGAGCGAAACGGTGAGCCAGAGGAGGAGTTCAAGGGTGCAGCCATCGCTCAGAGCTTAGACTCCCTCCTGCTGCTGGATTCAGTTTTTCTCCCCACTACGTTCAGGTAAACAGACAGCATGGGGAATAAGGGCGCTGCTGCTCAGCAAAGGAGATCATAAACTCCTGCGATGGGGGAATCGCAGGGAACCATTAGGCTTACAAAATGAATTTTTATTGGCTGAGGTCACACACTGTGTGTTTATTTTCCCTCTGCTCTCTTTGCACCTCAAACGGAGACAGGAATCAAGCCTGTTTCTCATTTTCCACACACGTTTTTTTTGTTTTTTGTTTTCTTCCTGTGGCTTGTGAGAAACATTTGTAATCTCAATGGAGAGCAGCTGAAACACAAGTGATCAAATTTTACGACCTTCAAAAAGTTAATGAAGTTGGCAGTGCAACTTTTTCCGCTTTTTCAGTGAATTTTTACACACGTCATCAACTGGCGCCGGACTGAATAATGCTAGAAGCTTAACTAAAAAGGAGCCATATCACAACAGAGCAAACATGCTAACATTAGACTAGCACTTCAGCAAACTGCACTAGATTGAAATATTGTCAGCAGAAAAAGACTAGCTGTATGAGTTGAACTTAGAAACAAATGAAGAACCAAAATGTGTTTCACATGAAATTATGTCAGAACATTATGGCTTTCTTTACCAGCTGACCTGCTGTTAGCCCTGAACAAGTTTAGCTCATGTAATGGTTTTTTCATGGCAAATACCAATAGTTTGCCCCAAACTTTGAATTTTAGCCCACTCTTTGCAGAATTATTGCAATTGAGAGACATTGGACATGTGGGGAGCAACAAACTGTGTGAAACCCAACACACAGGACGCAACAACGGTGAAAAAATGTCAACATTTTTCAGCTTTCTTCAGTCACATTACATGTGCAACATCAAAACTTTGCAAAAAAAAAAAATTAGGAAAACAAATTTTCCTAATTTCACTGAATGATTTCACCTCACATGGTGTTCCAGTGGGTCAACCGACATTTTAGTCAGACATCGATGTGACAAAGTTGGGTCTCGGATGCAGAAAACCACTCTGGTTCTGTTATAGGACCAGTAGAACTGAACCCAGCACCAGCTTCAGTTAGCTCTTGGTGAAAAAACCCAAATTGAGACCTCAAACTGCGGTTTTCTTGAACTCATGGGACACAGAGTGTTTCTCACAATTCTCATTGAGGTATGCAGAGCAAAAAGTTTTGACACAAAGCGACATCCAATTAGCATATGCATAACGCCACAAATCCTCTTTCCTCCTCTGCTCACAGCTCTTCCTTTCATTCACACAAAAACTCTTTGATGGCAGTGGGGTGTGCGGCTTCGTCACCTCAGTGTGATGTGGCGTACTGCTCAGCCCCTCGAATATTCTCTTTGATGTCACCAATATGTCAACGGCAGTCCAGACTGCGACACAGCCGTGTGTTCAAAGAGCAGTCAAACATCATGTGCAGCAACTAATGAGCTCAGTAGGCGTCGTTCCACATGTATACCTGGTGCGCCCTTTAGTTTTTATTCACCTGCTCTTCATCTGTTCCTCAGGTCATGTTGCCCTGTGGAAGTATTGATGAAAGTGAGAGTTTGAACTCAACCACCAGATAAAGGAAGTTTCATTGGAAGGTGGTGGGCGTATCGGTATTCTGTAGAGATGGACTCTCTCTGCTTGCAATGAGTCATACATGCACTTTCCCTGAAAAACTTGCTGAGCAAGAAATGGTAAGAAGCAGGAAATTATCCAGATGGCTGAAAATTGTTCTGTTTCAATCGCCTATATTTCCCCTTCCAAGTTGATTTTCTGAAAGTCATAGTTGACTGTTAAATCAGTCAAAATAAATTAATGAAGAAAACTTTTTACACTTCAGCCAGCTTCACTTCTAGGTGATATCACCATTGGGCCTCAACTCTCCACAACTTTGAGCCTTTGGTATCAAAGTTGTGGAGTAAAAACCCAAGTAAACAAGGTTAAAGTTAGAATTAGACCATGTCTTATGGTCCTTTTTCTTTGTTTCTTTCTTTCTATGTGTGGGTTTGACTGATTCATGGGCGTTTTGGTTCGTGTTTGGTGCAGTAGAACCCATCCTCCATTATTCTTGAGCTGGGAGCCATAGAGGCTCCCAGCTCAAGAAGCTGGGAGCTCCCACCTCAAGAAGCTCATACATTGGTATGAGACCAATGTATGTTGGTCTCATACATTTTGAGACCAACATCTACTTTTTCTCTCACCAGCCGGCTGAGATCTACCTCATGACACGAAGACAGAAAAATTGTAAATGAAACTATATTGACTTATTTTATATGTGAATATACATCAGTTATAGCAGAAATAATAAAGTGATAGAAAACCTAATGAGTTTCTTCCTCAGTGAGATTCTGACACTGGGAGCAGGTTACTGGTTTCTCAGTCAGAAGCTGGTTGTAAACCTGAGGCCAGCAGGTATCATCAGTTCTGGTAGATCTGAACTTTGGTTTGATGACGTCAATATGAGAAACTACAGACTGATTGGAGGAAGAAAAGATTTCTGTAAAGGTAAATCTTTTGAAGTTGGGATATAATTAATTTCATTTCACATAATTATCTCGGTAGAAGCCATTTGTTTGTTGAAACTTAATGAAATATATTTGTCGTGTTTGATGTTTGTTGTGAGTGACGTAAACTCAAAACAAACGAGGTAATTAGTCCAAGTTTGTCGTTCATTGATCGTTCAGAAACTACAGCGGCTGTAAAGCGCCACTCGCACCTTTTTACTCTCCGTCTCTTTGTCGTTAAGCACACCCGTTGCCGTGGCAACCGCCTGCGCCCCCGCAAGCCCAGCAGAAATTACGTTAAAACCACTCAGTCCGTTACGATATCAGGTTTCCAGGCTTGATGTTTATTTCTCGATTATTAATAAGCCTCTCATGAACACAGCGGTTGTTGATTAGCTCATTTAAACTCCTGATCTGCTAGTCAGTCGGTCTTTGAGTCGCCTTTTTTTTTTAATGGGACCGAAACGCACCTTGTTGAAACAATAATTTCTAAGATTATTAATTTTAACACGTTTTGTTGATTTTATTATTTAATGAAGCTGCAAACATTTAGGACCTCAGTGAATATTTCTGATGAGCCTGTCAGAAGAGGAAGTTCTGGTCTCAGCATCCTGGTGGCCTTCAGTTTGTCACCTGCTGCCGAGATCGACTCTAAACCTTCCCACGATCGACGTTATGAGCACCCCTTCTCTATGGCCTCAGTACTCTCCTGCAGTCTATCTTTCGCCACCCATTCGTAGCTTCTCTTTAATTTACCTTTGAAACATGTCACACGGAGGCTTCTCTTTCCATAATAGTTCCTCTTGGTCCTCCACTTCCGCATTGGGTTGTGAAAATAGAGGATCATAAGCCTCTTCTACATGGGGTCGATTCCTCAGTCAGCCCCGGTCAGATTCATCTTCATTTTCAGACTATAAGCGGTTCCTCAACATTTTTTGTAACTAATCCAGGGGGAGCACAAGCCAGGCAAAGCTGCAAGGAATTTGAGTGAGGCTCATTGAGTGAGGCTTGACAATGCAGAAGGGGCTGTAGGGAGTGATCTTCTTGTTGTATTGCAGGTTCTTGTTGTTCCATTCTGGGTTTTGGCTTTAACACTAACTGGTTTCTGGCGTCCCTCCTTGCATCTCAAATCCAGTTTTGCTGACTCACGAGGTATAAGAGTGGTAAAACCTCTTTGAGAAGAAACTTCTACCACAGGATAAAGTTAGTTGGGTACATTCAGCAAACACGCTCGTTAGATTTACCAATGGACAGATATCTGGAATAATTGGCCATTAGTCGAGTCTAGGAACACATAACGACAGCAGTGCATGTCTACATATTGGTGTTCACGTGTCCATATGTGTGCTTGTGTATATATGTAGGAGGTGGCAGTACAGGGTGATCTGTACAGTCATTAGCACACAGCAGGTTAGTGGCGAGGCATGGAGCTCTCCTGCAGCGGAGGCCACCAACCGGGGCTCATTACGGTGTCTCAGTTCAGATCCAGGCCTGATTTGCTCAAGTTCGGATGACTTCAGTTTAACGGTGTCTACCGTGGATGAAGAATCAGCATACAAATCTCATTAAAAGGAATAAACCTTTAAATGGCACACAGGTCAAACTGCAAGAAGTAAACAAGGTTAAAGTTAGAATTAGAAAAGTTAGAAAAGAAACCTTTTTAAAAATCTAAGGAAAATATAGAAGCACTAAAATGCCTATAATTCTTCTATTTTCTCTTTTTATGTTCAAACATTACAGAGTAAGATTTTTTTTAATTAGCTTAATTATGGAGGCATTATCCTAAATTATAGCATATTGGTAATGTAGCACTCCCAGTGTGGCTATCCTTGGCTTATTTGCCAGCTTAATTTTTCAATTTATCACAGTAACATTTAATTTTATAGTGTGTGTACAATTTTTAGTAATATGCTACTCAAAATTTATTTTTTATCAAGATTTTTTTTAGCAAAGTTAAAGAAATAAAAGTCTGACTTTTTTGCGTATGACTGCTGAACATTTTGGAGTCTGATGTGAACACCGTTTAGTGAACAAAAGGTCGAGTTCATAAAAACCCTTTAAGAGCTCCACATGTGGGAATTGATTAGGGTTTTGGGTTTGGGTGCAGCCTGTAGAATGTAGAATTAAATAGCAGATCATTCAAATACAGTAAACACTTGGAAATCCAAGGAGCACAAAACAAAAGTGGGAGGTAAATGGAATAAAACTAGAACAAACACATTTTTACAGTTTTATTCCTATTTTCATGCATATCTAACGGGCAGGTTGCCGCTTATTTTCAAAGCATACAACAATTTGTGTTATTTTTGTGGATAGGGCTGCTGTGGCTTGCCGACTGACTGAAGGGCACCAACTTGTTTTACTTTGTGCTACATCAGTTCCTTTGAAGCAACAATAAAGCACAGCTGACGGCTTTCATTAACTGGAAGTGGAATCAAACCCCAGGCTGATTCCACTCGCAGGCTGGGATTTCCAGCACAACGTTTCGCTGAGGTGTTGATGCTCGCAGGTTTTAAACTGTGTCATCAAAAACACTCGACTAAAACAAACACAGATGCTCTGTATCTCTGAAGTTATAACGATTTAACAGCTTGTAGAATCATCTTTACAAGCTGCAACTTGAAGTAATGACCTCTGCGTTGGTTTTTATCAAAACTTCCATTGCAGTGTTTTTCTTAAAGCACAGTATAAAATCCAGGCTTGTTGATATGCAAACTAGTTGCAGTGATAAAGCAAAGAAGGACGACAAACTTTAAACCAAGTTCCTACCATGCATGTCTGTGTGGCGTTAAAATGAATCCAATAACTTTCTATGCAAATTAGAAACCAATTTGCATCCAGCTCTTAAAATAATAGGTTTTTTTTTTTCTTTCCAGTGGCAGAGTAAGGAAAGTGGCACATTAACCAAGGCATTCAGAACCAGGACAGTGTTTGATAAACAGTTATTTTTTGCTCACCCTCTCTCTCGCTGGCAGCCGTACTTCTATCATGTAATTAAATCTAAACGAGGACTCTCAGCAGCACAGCTTGATGGGTCTTGCTAATTGGTCTTGCTTTAGAAACCATAATCAGCGGCGCGGCTTCTGGAAAATGGGCTCTACATTGTCTCCGCTGATTATTTCAGGCTGTAAAAGTCTTGAACGATATGAGCTGCTCCGTTCATTCGCTGTGCAGTCAGATCGACCGTGTTGGCTTCACCTCTTCAAGGTTGAATATTTAAAGTATTCATGTGAATCAGAAGTAGATGTTTTCAGTCTCCTGCTCAAAAAACTGCAATTACTATAATGAGGAAATGTTTAACCAAACTCAAAAAGTTGCTGCAGGAGAAGATGGAGGATTTACAGCAACTAAAAACGGGTTAAAAATAATAATTTTGCTCCAATAGAATTGTTTTTGAAAAAAAAAACACACATAAATAATATTAACTGTAACGTTTTCCGTCTCCCAAGAACCTCCAACATGACACTTCCTGTCCCCGCATGTTTACTTCTTGTATTCTCTTTCAACTCTTTGCATGGACAGCATTAAGGTTTCATGTTGAATCTGTAAACAACAGAGAGGAGAGAGCCAACAAAACTGAGTGAAAGATTTAAAAAGTGAGGAGTGACTCACGGCCTCCATCTCATCCTGTTGTCCTAGCCGTAAGCCAGGTCCGTTTTCACTTTCTGCCACAGGCTTTCAAATCCCTGCAACATTTTCCACATTGTGTACAAATAAAAATAAATCCAGAAATGTGACATGTACTTGTCTTCGGCCCTTTTAGTTGCACACATACACAGTATAAACATAAACTAGTCTTTACAACAATAATTTAAAAAATTACTGCTATTTTACTAGGCTGATTTGAAGAATATGGAAACTAATAACATAAAGAAAAAATATTGCAGTGATATCACAGTTCAGGTTGAATGTATATATTCTAATAGATATTTAAGAAGCAACGTTTGTTACAAGGAATCGTGAATATGAGGCTAAATTAGCTCTAAAAGTCGGTATGTGTTTAAACAACCAGACAAAATTATAACAGTTTAATAAAATAATGCAAAATTAGAAAGCAATAGTATAATATTAAAATTTATGGTGGTGAAAAACACAATTTGGCGTAATCCAGAAAGATGAAAATAGCAACAAAATCAGTTCCGAGTGGAACTAAAGGTGTATTTTAATGTACTAAAGTGTGTTTGAGTTTGACACCAGGCTGCAGCCAATCATGATCCAGACAGAACAAGACTTATGTTCATACATGCAGTTTTAGGTCATGGTACACTCACCAGATATGGAAAGAGCAGAACATACTTTAGTTTGGATCCAAGGTTTTTCATCAGTCTGTGATTCATGGAAACATTCAATCCTCATGCAGTCGTTGCCCCAACAATAACCTTGTTTTCTCCAACGTTGCAGGAGATGGAAAGAAATCTTCTTTTGTTTGAACAGTTTTTCCAGTAAAACTTAAACACTCAATATTAAGTCAATGCAGACTTATGTAAACTTTGACTAAAGAAAATCTTTATTTCGCTTTAGGTCACTGGCATTTTCCCAAGGCTGTCCTATTGACGTTCTTCCTGTCCTTACTCGGAGCCTAATAGTTGTAGAAGTTTTGATTGACGGCTTTGGAGATCGCAGGCGTTGGCTACTCTTTTGGAGGTGAAGCTCAACATGTAGACTTAGCTTTTTGAATATTAACATTTATTAATGTGAAACTTTGAAGGAAATTCTCAAAATTTATAAACAAGCTCTTCTTTCAACCCAATTAGGGGGGATCTTCTGTGTGCCACATGAGGGCAGGACTTTGACGATGGTCAAAAGTGGAAATATTAGCTGGATGTTCTTGTGCAAAATTATGCAGTGAGATGTGATATTAAAGGTCAAAGGTCAAATATATTCAACACATAGAGGAAATCCATAGTGTTTTACTGAGTGATGTGCATGATGAGCTGTGTGGAAAATAATTAAACACCTAAAATATGAGATACTTGACTTTTTTTGGACCGTGTACATAAATATCAGGATATAGATGTCCAAACTAACCAGCTACCAGAGCAGCAGGAGGATTAAAACTACACAATTCAAACCACATGCAAAATGTTGAAACTTCAAAAACAATTATCGCTGAAGGTCCCATTACCCAGAGGAGGCCTGGTACTGAATAATAAAATGTACACACTGCTTGAATAGAATGATTCAAATTAGCTCTTTGCACAAATAATCCCCCTCCACCCCCCGCCCTCAATGCCAACAAAACCCCAAGAACTCAGAGTCAATAAAGCAACAGGCTGAATTATAACTTCAGATTGGATCTTTAACAAAAGGCATATTTGGAAAGTCATTTCACTAATTAATGACTGTGGAAGAGGGCTCTTCTTTTATATGCGTCACTAATCTGGTGTGTGGAAGATGTTCTCACTCACCGGCTCGCTCCTTTATGAAAACTGATAGCCGTACAGTGAACTTATTGGATTACAAGTGTTAGAAGATACTGAGACGTGCCGTTTCTCCCAGTCCTATAATATTTAATGAAATTTGCCTCATTGTTTGACTTGGAGTGGATTTGTAAAACACTATGTAACTCACATGGAAGGTATTTCTGAGAGAATAGAGGGGGAACTAGTCGGTAGGCTCCTCTGTGCATTCGATGACGGAAAGCACTGTTTGGCATTTAGGAGATGGATAACTGCAAGTTCTGTAGCATCTGCTGCGTATATCAGCCAATACATCAGATTTATGGATCATAAAGTTTTTTTTTTTTTTTTTTTGGAAAGCAGTAAAACAACGGGTTTTGGGATGTGTGAAACAAATGTGCATCGCAGCGGTGTTGACTTTAAACAGCAGATTCTTAACTCCTGCAGCGAACACGGCATCCAGCCCATCACTTCCTCCAGGATGACACCGCGACTCATTAAAATGATACAATGAAACTGTCGCCACTACCTTTCACGAGGAACGATTTCCCTACCAGCTGTACTGGCACTCAGTTTTATGTGTCATAGTTGTTGCATTTCCTGTGAAAAATGTGTTGCGCTTTGCCAGAATCACACGGCAGCGGAAACCGTAGACTACATCCTGCTGGGTTGTTACTGTATACGTTTGTTTCAACTTGTTGGAATGGTGAGTCGAGGAGATCGAACCACAAGCAGCTCAGAAATGGTGATCCAGCTTGATGAGTTAACAAAAAAGACAAAATGATTTTGTTTAAAGATGCGTCAGTGTGCTAACTATTTCAGGTCACCAGAGATAACCTTTGCTAAGTACAGGCCAGCTTAGCACAGCTAGCCTGTACTTAGCTTGCTGTACAGTGAACTTTGAGTGTAAGTGCTATTGTTGCTACTTAGCTGTAGTGCTAAACAGCAAGATGAAGCAATCTACTTAGCTAGCATACCAAGTAGCTAGCTACGAAACTTAACCAGCTCATAGCTAGCTTATGTGGCTATCAGCTAGCCATGTAAAGTGTGAACTTTATCTAAATTCACACAGAACTGAAAATAGTGAATTTTCTTGCTGTTATGATTCAACATGATCTGTTTTAATAAATGCAAGTTGAAGTTTTAGTTAAAAGTACACAAAGTAGAATTATGGGTTTTTTTTCTGGTGGTACTTTAAGAGGAATTTTAATTTTATACAAAAAACAATTGAGCCCATAAAAGTCTGATTCAACCAATATGAGATTATCTTTTATCTTCTAGTTTTTAATTCCAAATTGAACCAAAAATAGAAATCATGCTTATCCTAAGTTTCTAATCCATGTTGGAGATCATCCTGCCCATTATCAGGCTGTGTAACCCAGTATGCCGAGTCAAAGCCGTAATTGAGCCTTAATATTGAACTGGTTCATATTTAACTCAGGACATAAATGAAAATACTAATAGTTTTTATACTGAGAACAAATTACACACAGTCTGATTATTCTGCATTAGCTTGAGGACCTCTGATGGTAAAGAACTCCACTAGAGTTTATTTAGACTTTTAAACAGCTATTTACATTTCTGCGTAATGCACTACTTTGTGTTTGTGCGATTAATCTTCACATCAAACTTTTAGAAGGAATCCAAACATGTCTTCTCTTGCGAGAGCCCTCCAGCTTGTACGCATTATGAATCCCGTTTCCGTTCAAGCAATTCATTTATAAACATAAAATACAACCGCTGTCACACTCCGAACCAGCGGGCCTGAACGGCAAGATGGCTTCCTCTCGATCTTGACATGCATGCCGTGAGTTTATCTATCAATTCTTGTGTTAATTAAAATGAAGTTGCAATGAGCTCTGCTACAAACCGCAATCAGCTGTAATTAAGCCGATGATAAGATGATCTGGAGACTCGGAGCATTGATTATGGGTGTTTTTAATTAGTGATTTAATGAAAGTTACAATGCAGACCTTCTCACTGAACAGTGGAAACAAAAGCTCAGAGTGTAAAGCATTACTCACCGATGTCTCTCTGGTTGGAGTGCAAGAAAAGAAAGTGAAATAACTGAATGGAACCTGATTAAATGTACACATGCATATATTTTGAGACTGTAATATTTGTCTTGAGGTATAAAACCTGGTTTAATTTCCTGTCAGCTGCATTGTGCAATTTGTCCCTTTATATGAATTAGTTCTGCATTCACTTCATACCTAAGAGTCTCAACTCTCACCTCAAGTCTAAGTCAACTCAGAATATTCACAAGTTTCTGTCATAATAAGAATAATACACCAAATTTAGCTTTTTGGTTTTGAATCGAGGAACCTAATTATCACATGAACATATAAAACTATTTTACAGACTATACAATGCATGTAGAAATTAGTACAGTTTAAGAAAATTGACTTACTGACTGAGGTTTGATACATTCTGTGCAAAAAACAAACAAACTTAACTTTGGCCCTACACGGCTTAAATAGTCTTACGTTTGATTTTCAGAGGAAAGTAGCTCCTCTTAATGTTACATTTTAGAATGAATTATACAGGAAGTGCTTTTATTTTGAAAACATGAATCCATCTTCGTACTGTTTTCCAGTTTAGGTTTTGAAAACAACCCAAAGTCTCTGAGTTGCAGTTGTAGAGACATAGCTGTGGTTGATGTTCTGGTGGTAAAACATGGATTTGTTGTCGTGAACCATTAAAAGCCTGCAGTCTGCGAATGTCCTTGATGAATAAATGAAGCGCACCCTTTAACAGAGAAATGCGAGTATCTGCCAAGAGTCATTGTAAATGCTGCTTGATGACGCAAAGGTTGTTCGTGAGAGTCGAGTTTAATTCAGGTCCTCAGTTTAAGTCGAAAGCCTTTTTTTGAGCAACTGGCCTGGGACTCAGTCTGTCAGTATTTCTGTCTGATTCGCACAGATTAAAACTGATTATTGTTCATAGTCCGTAAACAGTTTCCCAGCTCCCAGATGAACTTTTCCGAATTCGTTTATTTCCATCTTTCAATGAACTCATCTCCACTCCTCTGTTGCTTTCCTCACAAATTAATCCTAATTTTTCTGCTCTTGCAGAAAAGCTCTTCAACTTGTTTTAAGTTTCTAGAAACAGTTTCTTTCAGCAACTTTTGGAAAATCTTGATGTCATTTTGGATTATTGTCAGTTGGGATATTAAGGGTATTTTCACTACTAATGCAGTTATATTAACACATGTGATTGTGCAAGAAAAGAAGGTTTAAGTTGAACAATCACTTAATGCTTCTTCTTTTCTCCACAGATGCAAACTCTCTTGCAAACTGGACTAAAATATTCTCAGAGGTTTCAAGCAGAACCAGACATGGAGGCACAGCATCACTTCTGCTTTCAGCTGTCATGGTGAGGCATGGCTCTTTTCTTTCTCACAGACGCATTTAAGACTAGGGGAACATGGAGAATTTCTTCTAGAAATCGATCAGTTTTGTTCCTAAACTTTGCTCTCTTTTGAAGTGTTTAAAACAAATTGTTTGAGTTAACTGTGTTTAGCAAAGTTCCTCAAATCAAAACATAACTATTAGCGGCATTTACAAAAACATCAGTTCAAGATTTCTTTGTGTATTTTACATATTTTAAATCCAGAAAAAACAAAGTTTCCTTCAGGTTTCTTGCTTTAGGAAGGGAAGGAACAGAATGTTAAAATTTATTTCTGAAAATGATTGAGTTCACAGGGTGGTAAACATAAAGTCAACCTATTTAAGGATAACAGTTGTTTTTACTTCATTTCTTACATATTGTTGGAAGCATGCTGAAATGTATTTCAGAGAGTCGAGACGCAACATATTACAGCTTTTTATTTCTGCCTGACGACGGTATGGGTAGCCAATTTGTTGTCAGGGTAACCACAGAGATTGATTTGTTTGGCACTCTTTGTGATTTAAAAAGATCATTTTAAAGTTGGAAAAAGAAGCTTAATTTAATCTTAATTTTGGATCTGTGGTCATCAGAATTGAAAGAGACTTTTTTTCATCTTCAAATCTTTTGAACTGAGCCCAAATTGCTTTAACCTGCAGCTGAAGTCAAGGACAGATTGGAAAATAGGAGCAGGGTGTTGAAGGAACAACAGGACAAAATGAAACTGGTGAAAATTTACAAGTTTTTTTGTTTTTCTCTTCTTTATCCAGTAAAAAGTAGATATTTGGTGCTGGATTTTTGGTTTCTGAATACAGTTTTTGTAATAAATTACAGAAATAACACCCCCGCATCATGATGCCGCCACCACCATGTTTCACTGTGGACGTCATTGTGTGTTAAAGGCATTATTTGTCAGTTTTTTGTGTTTCTGGAAATTTCCTAACCCAACTCATACAGAAAATGGTGTTGGCCACACCAACCATCTCTCCATCTTACTTTTCATAACATTTTAAAAGAACATTTCATAATGTCTTGACTATCAAATTAAAGGTTACTTCACATTACAGCTATTTGTTTGTTTAAATAGACAAGAGTTGGTTGCTAGGTGTTGCTAGGTATAGGCATGTTTGAATTTCCTTCGTGAGCCTTTTGCATCCGTGACCTTGTCTTATGTGACCTGATCTCAGAGTGTTTGACACAGGTCTGAGCCTATTAAATCAGTCCCAACTACAGCTGAAAATCAATGAAAGCTGCAAGACACCAAAGAATGTGAAGAAGCCTGGAGGCCTATCGCTTGGTCGGCTTTAAAAGAACCTCTCCTCCTTGAAAGACAGGTAGAAAAAGAAGAGCCATGATGTAAAGGATCTAAAAGTGTTTTAGTGAAGCAGATTTAAGTTAACTGCTGAAATTGTGAGTCTAATGGGTTCTCCCAGAAGGTGTCACAAATACAGACACTTTCTCTTTTATTCACTTCATTTGCAGCTACTGTATCAAAGGATCCAGCCGGTTCTCTTTTCTCCTTTCTCTGCTGCTCGCTCACTGCATGCAGTAAAGAAGAGTTAAGCCTCCCAGATCTCTGGTCGATGGTCGAACCGTTGTGGGACAGTAAAGCCAGTCAGAGGTTCAGTCAGTAAGTCATCTGGGAAGCCCAGTGTTAAAGAGGAGCAGACTGCCTGTAAACCGATTTGATTCACCTTCCCACAGTCCATGTCTCCTTAATCCTAATTAGAGAAATACTTTAAAGGGGCGTTGAGGCACCTAATGGGTGTTTTTATTTACAAGGTCGAAATCTTGACGCCTCAGCACTTGGCAGAAAAATCAGTCACTTGTATTGATTAACTGTGATGCCATTATGCCACTGCAGATAAATTATGGTCATTTGGGCCTTTGGACAGTAAAAATCACAGTCTCCGTCCCTTCAGTCACTCCCCATTTTTTCATTGCGACATGTTTGATCCTCCCACTCTGTGGTTCTCTCCAGATTTCTTTTGCACCTGCCTGCCCCCATCATCTACCACGTTTCTTATTTGTAACAACAGACTCTGTCAAAGTCTGGCCTGGAGGCTGGAAGGTTTGAAAAGGTCTCATTAAAGAGCGAGTCACCGATCTAGACAGGCAGCTTGAGGTACAATCATACATTAGTGAATACACACCACTTAACCTTGTTCAGAGATCAGTCATTTCATAGCCTAACTGTAGATCATCATAATGTTTTACATCTTCAAGCACTTTTTGTTCTGATGATATTTCCAGGATATAATCCATTTTATTAACAAGGTTAAGTAATATTTAATGCTCCCTGTAAAGCAGACAAATGCATAAATGCAGCTGCTCTGACTGCAGACTGATTACCATCCCATGGAAACTGTTGGCAGAGTTAATAACTATGGACTTCCAAACTTTGAGTGACCTTGGTTGAACTGGAGAACAATCACAGTTTTGGTTTCAACCAGCTGCATTCAAGCCTTACATTAGCAGGACTTGGATGTAGAAAGGTAAATTATGCCTGGACTCTAGTTTCTGCACTCCAAAGGACGAGTTTTGGTTTTCTAGTGGCTAAGAGAAGAATTACGCCTGATTGTGTTGTGACAGGTGTTACGTTTGGTGAGGTTTTTTGTTGGGTCATTTCCTTCAGTTTAAGGATCCCTTAATTTCAAGTTATTTTTTGTTTTTAGTTTTAGTTACTGTGTAGATGACACAAAGCAATGGCTAAAAGAACCTGGATGAGCAAGTTCTGTGTGGAAGAACCAGACCTCAACCTGATGGTTGGTTTTAGTTTGGTTTGGTTTGTCGCTCAGTTCTGAGGTCAAATTTGGGTTTGTGTCTCACTTTAAGGGTCTGAGATTCGTTTCCCAATTTTGGGGTCCTAATTTGGTATGAAATTAGAAAAACAACCCAAAAAATAAAAAACATCCCAAATGCTAGGCTCCCACTGAAGCAATCCACTAGACAGTGAAATAAAACCTCAGGCTTTTGATCGTATTTATTATAGTGCAATAAAAAACATGTTTGTCCTCATCTACATAACAGTGGTGGTCACTATACCAGATTGCACCATCTGCACTCTAATAGTGCAGTAAAATAAACACACAGCTCTGCTCTAAACACCTAAAGCCACTAATGCTGATGAGTCCAAAAGAAACGACCTGAAGTCTTTGGGTTCATGTTTTTGTTTTAAACTGAGATCAAAGGCGAAGTGGCCACACTTTTCCCCAACCTCTGCTGCTCATCATCCTCACTCATCATCCTCACTCATAAGCAGACTCAAACCGTTTAGTGTAGCTGAAGCCGAGCAGCTCTGACAGGTGAAATCATTTATTTACCAGGGGCGCGCTGGGCGGCATGGCCTCTGACCGGACCTCATGCTGGTCGGAGATAACGGCCTCATCAGAAAGCCCTAGGCAGCTGTGGTCAGCCGAACCGTGGGTTATCACGCCGCTCGTTCGGTCCACCAGCTCAATCCTGTGCTGGATCCGGGTGATGATGAAGTGGGATCGATTTATTTTGACTTTGGGATTGTCTTTATAGGGCAATAGTTGGAAGCATTTGCTAAGCTGCAACATTATGCTCCTACTCTAAAAGAATTTATATAGAATTTATATTAAGGATGAGTAGAAAATTTACAACTAAATAGTAGAGATAATGTTAAATTAATACTCCTGAAAATGATAAACATAAATTTATAATGTGGGAAAGTGCTTATTATTTTTTTAATGTAATATTTTGTATATTAATTACTTCACCAAGCCATTCAGTTCTATAATTGGTAGCAATTTTGCAGGATTGGACTTCCATAGGATTTTCCACTGTCTCCACACCAGAAACCTGGCGACAGATTTCCCTTTCTTTGTCACTCTGGGCAAAGTCCACATTCGACAGAAACTATCTGAGCAAATATTCAATCAATCAAACATTATTTCTAGAGGCTTTACAGAGTCAAGTGTAACACAAAGTGTTTTACAGTGATAAGACTGACATATAGCCACACAATTAAACAATAACAGGCGGATAAAACAAGAAATTATTGCCAATAAAACAATAAGTACTTAGGTTAAAACATCAGTGAACTGATTTTATATTTTGATCAACTCTTATATAAACTAAAAGGAATGCAGAGTAAATGAGGAATCACTTTAGATATATACATGATGTAAACTGTAACAGTAAAACCTTTCATAGTAAAATATTAACAATATTCTTCAGACATTGATCAGTGCCTGTTATGATCATTAATGTCTAAAACAGCAATAAAATATATGCTATAACAGACTCTAGATTCTAAATCTAAGTATGATGAAGGATTTATTGCCAGTGTTTAAACATACATTATGTGTCACGTACCTGTTAGTTTAATTTAAATTCAGCTCATAGTTTCTGGGATTCAAACTCAGTGAGGCCGTCCATGAAATGCAACCTTAGCAGGCAACATAAGCTGATTACAGATCTCAGTTTAATTGTTTTCCTTGTTAATTATAAGTTGCATCAATGCCTGAAACACAAAGCAGTATTTGATTCCACCTGGGATTTCAGTGGATTTAGGATTGTATACAAACACGGAGCACTTTTGTCAGGATTCATTTCTCATTATTGGCTTGGGAAAATCACCAGTGAGTTGTTTTCATTTCTAAATAAAAAAAAAGAGCCCAAACAATCCAGATATTTATTTTAGGTAGCGCTTTATGCTAGCATAGATAACGCTAAAGCATTTCATATTTTTGCAACCAAACAACTGCTAAATTATTAGGAAAGTCTTATTCATGAGGATTATTTTTATTAATCACAAACCAATTCTTTTCAGATCTGATTAAAGGGGACTGGTGCAAAATTAACATTGTGCATAAGTTTGCAATTAGTTTTCTCCTGCTTATAAAAACAGCCCAAGTTAAAAAAAAAAAAAAAAAAAAAAAGCCTTCAGAATGTGAAGTCATAAACCAGCAGGTACTGCTCCTCACCTTAGCAAAGCCTGGCTCGTCACCAAAGCAACCAAATCTGGTCTCCACCACAGCTGGTTTGCTGGTTCTACCACTGTCTGTGCTGTACAATGGCTGCTGCAAAAGACGAGGGTTTTGTTGACTTACCATTCAGGAAACCACTTGGTGCATTATTGTTAGTTGCGCAGGAGGCCCCACTTCTGCTTTTCAAAGATGTACAGTTGTACAATTGCACAAATGTCTGCAGCATTTTTCTCCTGTGAGTGTAAACGTTGTCAGGGGGTGTGGCCAGCAGCAGCTTATGGATTTAAAGTAACAGGAGGCCCTGGAACGAAAACTGAGCAGACTAAATTTGGTTTTCTAACAATAATTTTGTGCAACAAAATGTTCAAGGAAGTGTAGTAGGTCAACTTTACATCTCTTTTTTTGTCCCATTTGTTTCTAAAACAAGAAGCTGCCTAATTTTTATACACATCTTGATGTACAGTTTTGACCTCCTCCCTCATTACAAAGATACACGTCACATGCTTGGCTTACATCCATTAAAATCTACCTAGAAATGTTGATAAAGTCAAAAATACTCATTCAAATGTAGACCAAAATGAAATCTCTTGGCCCAAATATAAACCGATGATGTGTATGGTTTTCTGAATCCTGCATACTGTACACCGACCCTGCCAGACCTCAACTCTGGAGACTCTGCAGGATGAGTGCTGCTCTCTGTGCCCCCTCAGTAGGGGACTGTTATTTACAGTGAGGAGTGCTGAAGCTGCAAGTCCTCATTCTATGCTGCCATCAGCAGTGTGTGTGTGTGTGTGTGTGTGTGTGTGTGTGTGTGTGTGTGTGGTGAACGAGATAGGAGACGGGGTAATTACCACTGGACCCTTCATCCAGCATCCACTCACCTTTTCAGTCTCAACAGAGCCACTAAGAGGAGCTCCGTCAGCTCCAAATCACGGCACCAGGCAGGTGTGAGCAAGGCTACCTGTGTGCACACAATACCATTAAAAAAAAAATCCACTTTATTCTTTTTTTAAACACAAAGGGACATCTGCAAGTGAGGACAAGTTGGATAAAATTCAGTGAATGTTCTGCCTGCGCTGCATCGTGTGTGTCCTCCTCCGTTATAGCCCAGAGTGCTACGTGTTATCTCGACAGGTGCAGTTGTCTGCACCCTGCTGTATAATGGGGATGTGTTCAGCCTGTTCCATGCTGTATCTGTCTGGCAGCACTGAGATGGTGTTCACTGATAACTCCTACTGCCCCTCCAACCCATTCCTCCCCCAAACCTCCTTTAAGAGGCAGGGTGAAGCTCAGCGGTGGCATTCAGTGAGCAGATTGCGACACTGTACATGCTTTGCTTGAATGTTTGCAGTGGAGCTAATCTTCCGCCCCCCAACAGCCTCATTCCAGATGTTTACCGGGTTAAATTAATAAGTGTGAATATTAGGTATGAAAAGAGGTCCAGAAACGACAGCGTCCTTCACGCTTCCTGGCTCCCCTGATGTTAACATGACTGCCTTATGCCAACCGGAGAGACGTTGAGAGCTGGTGATTGTGATTTATAACTTCTGCAGTTGGAACAAAATGGATGAAAAATCCAGGAGACGTGGAGAGAACCTGAGTGAAATTACCTCCACCACATTGGTGTCGCAGAAATATTCATTTGTTTGGCAAAAATTTTGTTTGGTCTGCAAATTACCAATCGTTTTTAAGACATTAATAAAAGTTTCCAGAGGTCATAGGTCACCACATTTAAGAAATCAAACATGTTGGGTGACAATCAACTGCACAACACTTGTCCTGCAAAAACTTTCATTGCTGCTGCTTTTGCTTAGAAGATATCAATGAGTTTATAACCTCCAGAAACTTCAATCAATATTTTAAAAATTATTTAAATTTGATCTCCCACCTCTATACACGTGTCCTTCCACTTTACATTTCTGTTCTATTCGGTGTTGATCTGACCATTAAACCCCAGTTAGTAAGAGTAAGATTACACATGAGAAAAAGCTTAAGGGTTGTAAATATTTAAAGCCACATTAAACACTCCTGCTTCGTTGGTCTCTGTGTTTTCTCAACTCAGCCTTACAGATGGCTGCTAAAAAGAACATTTCGTAAAATGCTAATATGCTAATCGTTAAGTCTGATGAAATGCAGCAATTTTTCTGTGATGGATTCAACCTTCCTGTTTTCTACTTAAGTGTATGCATTAAAGTTTCCTCTGGAGTGGATAATAAGCATTTAAATATGAACCTTATTTAAATGGTGATGTTACTATTCAAATGTTACGAGTGTATGAGTTACTGTGTGATTTCCTCTGGCGTCTTGTTCAAAGGACTTTAAACCAATGAAAGAAAAACTGACCTCATATCTGATTAAAAATAGGGAATGGAAAGTCTGGAATTTTGACCTAAAAAAAAAAACGTGCAGGAAACCGGAGTAAAACCGCTGTAGGCTGACGACTGCACCGCATCCGTTGTTCTTTTTTGGGAAATGATCTCCAGCTCAAATCGCCATTTATTATTCTGTCAGTGGAGAGCCGGGTGTATTTAGGGGGGATCTAATTTTATCAACCAAGTGCCTCAATTGCCAATTTGTGCCCAGAATGGAAGATCACTTATCCACATTTTTCCTCCATTCCATAATCAGGTGAAGTGGCACTTTTTTTTTATCCTCCATTTGATGGTTGCCTCATTTTTCAGAGTGAAACACTTTAACATGAATCATTGGCATGCCGTTCACCTCGCTCAGGTTTTCGTTTTGTCCTCAGAAACCGATGTGAATATTTCTGCCTCTCTTTTCGGTTCACTTAGAGCCGCCTGTCACTCTACTATTATTACTTTGTGGATGTTTTAATAAAAGGTTTCCTCCAGGATATGATACTCCCCCCATAGTATGTAACACCAATTTATTGCTTTACTGACAGAAGCAGAGAAAAACCCAGTGAGATTATCCAGGTAGGCGGTTCAGATATCGTCGTAAGAGATGGAGAATGACTGTTTAAGAGGTAAAAGTTGACCAAAGGGACATCTTAGAGGTTGGTGTGCAGGTTCCTCTGCAGGCTGATGTATCGATTTGTTTTTGAGTCTGAAACAAAACGCGTGTCGAGTTGTGTGATCCGCAGATTACCTGATATGACTGAAAATGAACTCTTTCTGAGGCGAGATTAGCTCTGAACTTTGGACCCTGAATCAATAAGTTCAGGATGAACGGCAGTGAATCTTTAGGCAGGGATAGAAGACAGGATTTCAGCTTGCATCATAGCACGTAAACAGGATGCTCATCCTTAGACTGTAATATTAATAAAATGCTGTAAAAACATCATAGATTTTGTTCACACTTCTTAGGATGCTAAATTGAAAATGAGTTCACTTTGAAACCATCTTTCACTCTGTTGATACAAACATGAACCTTCTCGCATATCTTCACTGTCAGACATTCTGTCCATGTGATTCGCACCACTGAACCGCCATCTTGGTAGGCAAAGCATAGAATGGCCTTCAAAATGTGTTCTTAGAGCATTGTGTGGCGTTGTTCCACTGCAGATTCCTGACGCGGCAGAAACAAAGCTGGCAGTGGCCGGTGAAGCAGCTTTTAAAGTACGAGCCCCTGATGGCGTTGAATGCTGCCGCAGAAGACGAGCGTTCATCAGAAGTCGGCCCTGGATAATGCAGAAGTTTTAAAAGGCGAACAGCGTCTCGCCCCGGGCTGCTCTGGCTCTCTGGTGACTCCAGCTGTTACGTTTCATCACCGCCATTAATCCAGATCTTTGAGCTTTATTCCCACCTCGCTGATCCCTATCAGTCCTTAAATGCTTTTACTTTAACTGAGCCGTCTGGGTTTGCCTCGGCGTCGCGCCCAGCTGGTGTCGCAGACCGTTTTTACTCCGAGTCCACCTCAGTGTGATTAACATAATTCATGTGTGGTGTCGGGGCGTTGCCCCCGCTCTGCCTGATGCAACGTTGAGTTCATCTGTTGCAGAACTGCAGTGTCACCCGGCAGACAGTCGAATGCATCACCGCCTTGTATCAAGCTGAGACGTCCAATTTATAACAAGGGATTAGCATTCAGAGCAGAGGTCCTCACTTCTGAGTCTCAGCTTACCTTAACATGTGACAAAGTCAAACATTTTGATGTGCTTATTGGAGTTTTATGGGACAGACCAAAACAACTGATACCTTTATGTCTAAATGCAAATGGGAAAGTTTTCTTGTTTTGTTTTTGACTAGCTTGTTTGGTAGTGTGGTGGCCATGTTTTGGTTGGTTTTTGTAGGGATTAAATCACCCCAAATTTCCTTAATTTTAGGTAACCTGCAGCCCTGTCACAATAGATCTTACTCTGATAAATTGTGAAATGATTGTGATAAGCGATAATGTTGTTGCTTTGAGTCTATTTTTCAGTAATATTTTGATCAAATGCAAGTTCACTCTCTCAAAGATCGACAAGCTTTATTTTTGACACTGGAACTGAAAGATGTTTTAAGTATCCAAGATAAAACACAACTGAAACCATAAAAAACATTTTTTTTGTTTTGGAAAGACAGTGGTTGATATTGATCCAGAAAAGTCTGGATTTTAAGAAAATGATTAACTGCAAAGGTTGCCCTTAACAACAGACATCCCATTATTGCCAAGTTGGCAACTTTTCAGACAAAAAAAATTGGTGTTGGTCAAAATTGGCAAGTCAGGCTTTTCAAAGATCAGTAATCGGCTCTGAGACTGTAATCGTAGTTTTCAGTATCTCATCTTATTTTTGTTGACGTAATTCTTCTTTAAACCTCTCTGTACCTTCATCCCTGACCCGTCTGCTGGGTGCCTTGGTCTCCATGAGGCTGTTTGTTTACTAAAGTTATCTAACCAACCCCTCAGGCCTCCACATCGCAGAACAGCTGGATTTATCCTGAGATCCCATCACTAATGAGTTTGCTCAGGAAGGTACCGGCGCGCTGCGTTTAGGGGGTGAATGTAAATGTCAGCTGCATCTTTTGGAATCTGATTTGTAAAAAGAAATTACAACATTTGTCATTTTCTTTGGGCTTCATAATGATTTGGAGACGACAACACCGCATTAGCAGAAGTTTCAATCATGATGTCCTTTTTAGCCTCGTCAGTCTTTTGAGAACTTTGTTTGGCTGCGGAGCGCTCCGCCCCGGCACAGTTTGGGCTCAAGTCGGCTCTGGCGTGGGGATAGAGTGCAGCCAAATCTGTTGGCTGCTATTGATATCCCATTTCCTCTGTCACTCCAAAGCTGCTTTGCATTCAGAGGCTCCGCAGCAGGCCAGAGTGTCCAGCCTGTGGCCACTAATACTGATTATCCAGCTGCTGGTGCTGCTCTTCGGGGATCATCCAGCCTTTTATTATGCGAGCAGCCGCAGCAGAGTTGCAGGCGCTGGAAGCTGTCCAGCCCTGACGTTTTAATTGCACCTCTTCCATATTAGGTGGGATGCGAACCACTCTGGCCGCTGCTTTTTAAATTTGTCTCATTAATTATCCCTTTTTTCGGAGTTTTAAAGCTGGCAGACTTTTCAGAAGATTGAAGTGAAAGAGGATCAAAAGCGCAGACAGCATTTAGTTGTCTCTCTCTGTGACGATTCTACAGTCTGATGAGCATCACATGCGGAGCAGCAGCAGCTGGAGAGAAGGTGTTGAGTTTGTGTTGCAGATGGAAACACTGGCTGTGTTTTAAACAATTCAGTTAATGCAACACTATAAAAAAGGAATGTAGGGAGCGTTAAATAATGGCCATTTTAATGATTTTTCCTTTTAATCGTCATTTGGGAATGTTTTCAACAAATCATAAAAGGAGTCAACATGTTGCCAAAGAAAGGCACATTTCAGCTGGGAAACTACATGAGAACTTAGAGTTCATTTCAGAAAGTGGTATCCAGTTTTAATGATTAGCTACGACGCTAATGCTAATAACTGCTGTGTTGTTGTGGATTTTAGGAATAAAGTTCACATACTAGCTCTAGCTCTACTTTTCTTACTATTTTAGTAATATTTTAGTGTTTGTTGATTGTTGATGCATGATATTATGTGTTAAAAATGCCTCAGTTCAAAATGGGATGTTTATGCTTTTAAATCAGATTAATATCAAGTCCATCTGGGAGATTAAGATACATTTTCCCAGCATTAGTGTTGTTGCTAAACTACCTAAATCTGGACACTTGTTCCGGCATAAAACTTTACCAACCATTTATGAGTTTACCGCTTTTGCTTAGGAAATATTTGTATTTATAATACATGCCATAAATGTTTTAGCCTTATTTCTCTGCTGGATGCTAAACATGCTAACTGTGCAATGCTAAATTCTTTATCTAGAACACAGTGGACATTTTAAATGTTTCATGGCTGAACCAAAAACTGATTTTTATAGTGCACATATTAAATCAATTAAAAATTAATTTACAATAAATTTACATAAATAAGTCAAGTAGTGTTGACTAATATTTAAAATTTAACTTGATCCGTTTCGTACGCTGTAAAAAGTCTTTGATCTCTAATAAAAATATGTGTTTTCACAACAAAACTTGCATAATTTCTTCAGTATATGAAAATCTAAAAATGGTTTTGCAGATGAAATTCCGACAGTTGATTTTTTGGGTTTAGAAAAGTGTGGTTAGTGCAGAAAACCCAAATATACAAGATTTCCGTTCCTCACATCTCGCAGCCTTCAGACCTTCAAGTCTGTTTGGTTTTGAAATGTTTGAGTTCCTTCCCTCAGGCGACCTGCTCGCTCTGTAATCACAAAGCGTACACATTCATTCTAATACTATACCCACTCCACTCTGGAGTTGTTTTTTTCCTCTGTATGTATTATCCACTCACTTATATTTTTGCCAGTGAGTGATATTCGCAGGTCATGCCTCACGTTCAGATACTATTACCACATCATTATACAGCACTGTAAAGAACTGAACATTTTTGACAGCGTTCCTTAAATCAGCAGTCATGAAAAAGCAGAATTGATGGCGGCGGCTCGCTATTTTTTCCCCCCACCAGTCGTTAGATCTGTAATATGGAAGCAGGCAGCGAGGATGTAAGATGTCAGCGCTGACATCGTAGTATGATTTATTTACCTTCAGATGCGTCAGCCTCCGTCCCTCCGCCTCAAACACACCGCCGCGCCGCACAGAGCAGTCTATTACACCGGTCTCTTTGTTTTCCCTCGCTGACTCATGCTCTGGAGTCACCCCCTCCCCCCAGCCTGCCAGCAAGGTCACGCCATGCGCCACTAATGACTGCAATCAATTATCGGGCGCAGCATTAAACGAGACCACAACTCCCACTTTTCTGTGGCCTTCCAGCTTTTTGAACCGAGCATGGAGGTCAAAGATGATGCAGCTGATTCCTCTCACCCCAGGAGAAATGCAACATCACATCTATTTGAATGTCTGACTCATATTAGCCCACTTTTTACTCATCAGATCATAAAGCACTGTGCAGAAATAATTCTGACTGTGGCAAACGGCCATGCACCGATCCACTTTGTAAACTTCCGATACCGATATCTGAGCTGAATCTGAAATAGAAAAGCAGAGCTCAATTAAAGCATTAAAAGAAGACATATTTATTGAATTACAGATTTAGCTGATAACTGCACCAATAACGGCTTCACAAGCTTAGTGAAACATGAAAAACAACTTTAATTTGTTCAGTCTGCAATTAGAAGTAGAACAGCCTATGTAAAATAAAGAATTAAATAGGCTTACTGGCTTGGTCAAACATTTAAAAAATAAACAGGAACAAATCTCATTTCAAATGGTTCCTGAAGTGCAAATAGGAGTTTTAAATATTCTAATTCAAACCCCAAAACAGAATTTGAACCCAGATTTTTCTTCCTACAAGACAAGTGCTACAAACTTTAATAAAAATGTAACTCAAACTACAAAACTTAAATCAGTGACTCAAAAACTAGAAGTAAAATCAGTTGAACTTCCTTTTACGCTGCAGCTTGCCTCATGAATGCCCTGTGATGTAAAGATATAGGATGTTTTAGCTTTTCTCTCTGTGCTCTCAGATCTTAAGTCTCACAATTGGAGAAGTTTGTGTTCTTAAAAGAAAAAAAACATTAAGAGTGTTTTAGGATCTCCCAGTGGAATAATGTTTGTGTTGTAAACTTCTAATAGTTTTCTAGGATGTTTAAGTCTTTAGATCTGGAGGCAGACCTTCTTTCCACAGCTTATGTAACGATTCTCTCAGCACTAAGAGCCGATTCAGGGAGCAGCACACAGTGATTTGCTGAAGTATTTATTTCTGTATAATTTATTAATAATTTGTTTGGTTAAAATGTTTCATGGAAAATTTTATCTGACAGACCAACACAAACAAATAAATGGAAGAAAAAGGATACATCGTCTTTAACAGGCCAAATGTAAGACTTTTTAAGGTCTTTTTTAATTCCACCTTAAATTAAATTTAAGACTGAAAAGCTATAAATATAGGGGAACATTGTAGAGTCTGTTTGTGGCTGCTGAAAAATAAACTGGTGATAAATTTGTACTCATCCATGATAGACTTTTAAAAACATCTAGCTAGCAAGGGTTTATTAGCAGCTAGTTAGCGGTAGCATAAACCACCTCTTGTCATAAAATCAAAAATGTTTCAAACCTTTTTCTGATTAAATAAAAAAAATACACACACAAGATCACATAATATTGACAAAATTTAAGACTTGTGATTAACATATTTAGGGCTAAATTATATTTTGCATGAATTTAAGGTCGTCGTGGAATTGACTGGAGGAGACATTTGGATCTTTGTTTTTTATTGCTTAAGGTCTCAGTAAAATGTGTTAAAATTTCCAGCTCTAATGTGACAAAATGTGAGAGTCACAGAAAAAAAAAACTAATGCAGAGACTAAAAGAGTGTCTACTAACTCGCAAAGCTAAAAAGTAGGACATCTCCGAGGAATTCCTGTCATCAGGTTGGTTTCAGAGCAGCCTTCTGCTGCAACTTTAATCATTATTAATATTTTAGGTTTTTAGTTCTGCACCAAGACATCCAGAGGATGCAGAGCAGCATGTAGACTAAGTGTCCTATCTGTGTTCCTCGTGGCCAAAATGAGTGAATTCCAACTATACGACCGACTACAAGGTCTGGACAGATGTTAGGTTGTTATGATCCTGACTTTTTATAGCTGCTGTTCCACAATTTCTAAACTGGTATACTGTTAAAGTAAGTCTGCAATGAGAATGAAATGTTCCCCATCTGCTGCAATCAGGCATAAAAAATTTTTCCCAATTACTTGTGAGAGCCTTGAAATAAATTTAGTAACCGATTATACAAGTTAGTTTTTTTTCTTCTTAGTTTTAACTGTTTAAAAAAAATCACTCGAGAGGGCTAACGTTCAGGAAGTGCATGAATGTTTCATTACTGCACTGAATTTAGTATTGTGTTTTACCAGCTGACTTTCCTGCCACACGCAGGTTTTCATAACGTGAGGAGTAAGGGAGCAATAACTGGTGCAGAAAAGCTCAATTCAGGCCTGCAATCCTTCCCCATGTGAAGTGTTGGGGGCGGCACTCAACACACCTGAGCACTTAACACCAGCATATGGTAGAAAACCTGCTTTACTTCTCACCATTTTCTTCCGCTCGGTTCTCCTGTGGCTCGCCGTCGTGCTGTCATGACAACCGTTCCCGCTGCCGGTACCGAGTCTTGCGACTGGCTGTCGAAAATAACTGGAATTTCTTTCTGCTTCATTTTCATGCTAATGTATGTTTACGCTGCAGCGAGGTGGTTTTTAACTACTAGCTTGGTTTTATGAGCAAGACATTCATTATGGAGCTACATAAAAGTAGCACTTAGTCACCACGTAACCTTGCTAGCCTTTTATTGCTCTATATGCAGCACCGTGCTAAACAAGCCCTTTATTTTCCTTCTTCTTCTACATTTTGTCACGTAGACGTTAATGCTGAAGTGAAGGTAAAATGATGCAAGGTTTTTACGAATCTGGAAAGTGTAAGAGATCCAAACAATTACCTCCCAATATGAACCAGAAAACAAAAATAAAAATCATGCCAACGTTAGCAATAAATTAGAGGGTCGATCTTGACATCAATTGGACCAATGCAAGGCTCACACATTCCCCAATTTGTGAAAACAAAGGCAGTCAGAGCTCTGATAAAAATTTATAAAAAAGTCATCACTACAGAAACACAGACCGATTTCCAACCTAGTAAAATTATTGAAAAAGTTGTTTTAACAGTGAAATAGTTTAACAATGACAAACTGCTTCACTCCTGCAATATGACTTTACTCCCTTTGAACAGTTTCCTGTTTTGTTCCTCATCTCAGCTGCAAGCAAAGTTAAACTCTCTACTGCTAAAATGTAGCCACCAAGCTGCTGTTTCCAAAACAGGTTTGTCACAATCTGCTGTAGCAAACAGCTTGCGCTCATTAGCATATTGATATTAGCAGTGTTAAAGTACACTGGGACATAAAATAACACAGCAGTGATAGTTTCTCTGTTGACAAGTTGAGCTGCTAATTCTAAATGTGACTTCATCACGGCTCCCAAAAACTGTCCATAAACGTTTTTAGAAGCCATTTAATTTCATACCTGAATAAGATGGATACTTGATACATTAAAAATCAGCTGTCCTAAAGATTATTGAAATTTATATCCTTTATATTTATAATTTATATCCTTTATTGGTAATTGGTTCAGTTCTCTTTTTGGTTCATTGTTTTAGTTTGTTTTCACGTTTTAGTAGTTTTATTAACTTTCATTCTTAATCCCTAACACTACTTAGGCAATAACAGAGACTGTAAACCACTAGCCTATTACTTTCTGATAATCAGATGTACCACAGATTGGTCATTTTAATCTAAATTATTAATGTCGTCAATATTTGCCTTGGACACTGAATAGTTATTCATCACCAAGCAAAAATGCTTTTTGAATTTTAGATATTTCTCTAGAAATGTGTGCAGTAAACTCTCGCCACATCCCTACTTTAAGATGCACAAAGTTGGAAAACCCGTTTCGCCTCGTAGAATTTCATAAAAGCAAAATGCGTAACAAAGAGGTCACCTGCCGACTGCTAATGCATTTCAAAGTCACAGAGCAGCGTGAAACTGTACATCCATCTTTCAGTTTACTTCACGTGGAAGCGGCGTCTCAGAATCCCATGAGGTGCATCACTCTGGAAGACATTGCTTGTTCCGGCTGCCGGAAAAGTGAGTGCAAAGTACTTTTGCGGGTTTATGAATCTAATAAACCTTCCTTGAGGCAAAGCAAGGTGACGCTCTAACAGGAAGATTGGGAGTAAGGTCGACAATATGGGGTGAATATAATAATTTGGTGAGTTTTTTATTTTAAGAAGCTTAGGTAGCAAGTAGGAGCTGTCAAGAAGTTAGAAAAAAATCTGAAAAAAAAGGATTGCTGACTCCTCCCTAGAAGAAAAGAAAATAGAGGATGGCAGAGAGGGTAAATAGAGTTTCAAGTGATGTGAGCAAAGGAAGATGATGGTGTAGGAGGCCTAAAACTAGACAAAAACAATAAAAGGCTGAGGAGAGGCGGGGGAGGAAGGCAGCGAGACATATAAAGATGGATCAAGCATTCAGTGAAGTGGAGACTGAGGGTGTGATTGAGGCCACGCCGAGGGGAGGGGGTGTGGGAAAGCAGCCGTGATGAGACGGCTTCTACTGGACCATGAGATTGATGAATCTGCTTCAGAGGGAGAGGGAAGAGATAGTGGAGGGAGGAGGAACGAACGCCTTGATGAAAAGACCAATCGCCGTCCCACAAGACACAACAGAATCCACGGCTTGATAAAGGAACAAGCCGCTCGCATCTCCAGCCCGTCTATCTTAGAACACAGCACCAGAGGCATCTTTGCAGAATGTGCTATCTCTAATCTGATTAAATATTTTTTTTCTTTCGTCGCTTGTGGTATGCGGAGCTGCTGTCACATCACAGGAGATTACAGCATATCTGGAGCGAATAAGAGTCTTTGAAAAGATGGGATTTAATTTACTTTGACGTTCCGACGGCAAACAGACTCTTAGCCGCACATCAATCATCTCCGTCGGATGCCAGCTGATACCCAAATCCACTCAAACGTAATAAATATTTTCGGCTGGTGATCCTCCTAAATCGCCTCTGTTTGGTTCTGACCGGCTTTGGTTGGGTGTAGCATCAACCAGAATGATACTGCCACCACCAGAGCTGAGAATTCAATATACATGCAGCTAATTGGCATACTTATTCATCAGCTAATGCAGTAATAGTGGAGCTAATTTTTTTGTTTAGCTCACCTAGCTTCTCCATTTTTCCAGATAAA
Source organism: Poeciliopsis retropinna (assembly GCA_010277075.1). Taxonomy (NCBI): domain Eukaryota; kingdom Metazoa; phylum Chordata; class Actinopteri; order Cyprinodontiformes; family Poeciliidae; genus Poeciliopsis; species Poeciliopsis retropinna. The sequence goes on along the minus strand of VMRM01000029.1, from coordinate 6,756,435 downwards.
TTCTAAAATGCTAATTTACTTGACAGTTTTGTTTGGCATCTATGTTGAAGTTTTTGATAATGACAGCTGATAACTAAAGAAATCAGTTTATATATTGGTGAAGCTGAAATCTGAACTGCATCATATATATAAATACTGATTATTGCTTTACATTCTCATATACTTTAACAAGTTTTTTACTACAACCTTCTCCTTTTAAGGTACTTGGTTTTATTTTCTTGTTGCATTTGACCATTTTTTTTTTTTCTGTCTGTTGCTTTTAATTCTACTAGCAGACATTGAGGTTTAGTAATATGACAAAATGTAGAAAAGCTTATGGCGTGAGTGTGAACATTTACGCTGTAGATGTTTGGTTAGCAACAAGGAGGAGGGTAAAGTGCAGCTCATAAAATAACATGTAAAGTCTACAGGAGGCAGTGAAGAGGTGGGAGAGTGAAAAGAGGAAGTGGATATTAATCTCTTCTCCTGAGACCGTTTCACCTCCTCTGCCTCAATCCATCTCTTCCTCCTCCTCTCTGTTGCTGCTCTGATTTGTCAGCCGCCGCCTTGGTCCGAGGAGGATAAGAGCGAGATAAACAGCATTTGCAAACAGAGTGTGGTGGGACTGAACGGAGCGGGCCCCAGTGTTCCTTCCGATATTCTCTTTCTTCAAACTACAGTGCTCTCATCACAGTGACAGGATAAGTCTGCACAGCTGCTGATTTTATAGGCTGTAATGAAATGGGGAGGGGAAAAAATGTGCTGTGCCACTATAAATGCCTCGTCCAGAATATAAAATCTGTTCCACTGGTTAACACGCTGGTCTTGCTGCTGTTTTATTACATGGCTTTGATTTGTCTTTCCGTTTTTGTTTTGCCAGATGCAACAACAGAGAATTGAGGAGCTTTCTCCGAGCTGCAATGGGAGTCTCTGAAGCTGCAGATTTAAGACGTCTCCTTCTCAATCACAACACCAGCAGTAGTCGGTAGAGAACCCATTATCTGAAATTAATGTCAGCAGTGTTGCAGAGGCAGCCAGACGCTGCGCTGCCAGCTATATCGCTACCCATGGAGGTGTGGCCTCAACTTTTGCAACACCACCGCCGCTGCTGATAATGCCAGCCCAGGGAACAGTGATGCCTTCTAAGGTCTCCTGCTTGTACTTGCTGACGGTGGTATGCTGGGCCAGCGCTCTGTGGTACCTGAGCGGCTCCCGCCCTTCCTCTTCCTACGTGGGCCAAGTTTCTATCCCGATGCGCAAGGCCCCCAAAGTGAGCAAGAACGGCACGTTCAGCAACATCCGCACGCGCTCGCTCAACCCACACGACTTCGGCTACATCATCAACGAGGCCAAGAAGTGTGAGGCCGAGCCGCCTTTCCTCGTCATCCTGATCAGCACCACCCACAAGGAGTTCAACGCCCGCCAGGCCATCAGGGAGACATGGGGCGATGAGACAACATTTCCGGATGTGCGCGTGGTGACGCTCTTCCTACTGGGCCGGAGCATAGACACCGTCCTCAACCAGATGGTGGAGCAGGAGAGTCAGATATTTCATGACATAGTCGTGGAGGATTTTATCGACTCGTACCACAACCTGACGCTTAAAACACTGATGGGCATGCGCTGGGTGGCTACATTCTGCCCCAAGTCTCAATACGTTCTCAAAACAGACAGCGACATCTTTGTCAACATGGAGAATCTCATCTATAACCTCCTGAAGCCCACCACCAAGCCAAGGCGGCGGTATTTTACAGGCTATGTCATCAACGGTGGGCCAATCAGAGACATGCGCAGCAAGTGGTACATGCCAAGGGATCTCTACCCAGAAAGCAAGTACCCACCGTTCTGCTCTGGCACAGGATACGTCTTCTCTGCAGATGTAGCCGAGCTCATATACAAAACCTCCTTACACACCAGGCTGCTGCACCTGGAGGACGTGTACGTTGGCGTGTGCCTCCGCAAGTTAGGCATCCACCCTTTCCAGAACAGCGGCTTCAACCACTGGAAGATGGCGTACAGTCTCTGCCGCTACCGCCGGGTGGTCACCGTCCACCAGATCTCCCCGGAAGAGATGCACCGTATCTGGAACGACATGACCAGCAAGAAACACCTGAAATGTTAGCAGACTGACCCGTTCTCCAGAGATGCTTTCAGGGGCTTTGTTGTGCTTTCCTGTAGAAGACCAAACCAAACTCCTCTGGATTAACCCGTTCGCTCTAACGTCAAGGAGGGGCCGAGAGAAGAACGTGCAGAACCCTCCCGTGGATACTTGTCCACGCCAGCGATGGAAGGATTTTTACATGACGGTGAAGCATAAACATGCGTTTAGCTTCTCATTTGTACAAGGCACAGACTGTCCCCAATTACCAGGAGTGCAGATGAGAGAAAAGCTGACAGATGCTCTGCTCAGCTCAGTCACAAGTCCCGATTTTTGAATGTTCTTCACGTATTTGTTGTATTTTCTGATCAAGGTGTTATTCTGGATATCCGATACTACAGCAGTCATTGTGAGGACTATCGTGGATCTACAATGTGATGAGTCGATGTTGAACGCAGTAGTGTTTATGAGAGAACATCAATGTTTTGCACAGACGTTTTGTTTTCTAAAAGATTTAAAGAGCATCAGATCAGAGTGAAAACATGGCTGCTAGCATTCCCAGGTGAATGTTAACCTCTGATGTGTGCAGTGCAGTATTTTGTCTCTGGCAGTGCTGTGAGCAGGCTGCAAACGGCGGCTTTTTCTATTACTTGAACAAAGAGAGCAGGAGAAGTATATACTGAGAACAGATCTTACTGTTTTTGAGTGCTTTTTCTTTCTTTTTCCATTACTTGAGATTAAATAAACTTGTTTCATACAATTTTACGTCTGATTTGTTCTGCACACTTTTAATGCATGTAACCTGGAAGTTAATATATATTTGATTTCTCCGTAGGCGCAAAAGCATCTAATTATGGCGGCCACTCTCTTCAGCAGCTGCACTCTTCACAGCGAGTGCCGCCAAACCTTCCTCTTGCCTCTGGAAGCATTCCCGCTGTCTGTGCAGGTGGTGGACAAATCAGGCCGACTACCTCATGTGATTAAATCAAAGTCTGTCCAACTATGTGCTGGAAAATGCCTCTCAGCAATTACAGTGGCGGTGCAAAGTATTCACACACCTTGTTACACTACAAAGATTTCTGTAGTTCACTGGGATTTTATGTGACAGCAACACAATGTTGTAAAGTGAAAATACTGGGTTTTGTATTAGATCGTAATTATGACCTTTTGTGTTCTTCTGTCACATAAAATCTGAATTAAATACTTTGAATGACAAAAGACACTTTTACAAGATAATTGAGGTCCTGCAAAAATAAGTTGTTTCACAGTAAAATTGAAGGATGTCACTTTTTTTCTGCCCATTTTGTGCCATTAAATTGCATTAGTCAGGAATAATGTTTTTTTAAATCTTTCATCAGACGAGTTGTGGCTTCCAGGAAAATCTGTCAGCGAGTTTCTCACAAAACAGAGCGACATACTGCAAAATGTTACGGTAAGGTCAGGTGTGATTATTTAAAACTTGAATGTTCATGCTAGTTTGGGTTTTTATTTGCTATATCAGTCACATTCAGGTTTGGTTTGAGTGAACCACTGTTATTCGTATTAATTATTATGTTTTAGGCCATTCTTCTGTAGATTAACTGTGGCGTGATGAGAACATAAACAATTAGTTACTTTTAACCAGCCAAACCTTAAAACAAACCTTATGCTGATCAGCCTGATCTGTGAAAACAATGAACCCAGAACACACAAACACACAAACACACACACACACACGTAGAAATCCACCAGTAATCAATATTCTGATTTTAAAAAACTCTCCTTTATAATCCCTTCTTTATTTTGAAGTTTTTTTCCTTCACATATTGATGCATCGACTAACAGAATAGTTTCATTGGGCTATTTAATTTGTTCTGCCGTCGGGACTGAAATAAGCAACTCAGAAGTTAGTTGCGCTAAACCTAAAGCGCTAATCATAAATATTATTCTACTAATACTGAAGTGCTAAACCAACATGCTAAATTTAACCATGTTGATAGCCATTATGTGTCAGTGACACATTTTATATCATATCTAGATTAAATTTGTAATTGAACACCAACCTGCATGATTGCGTTTGAGGCCCTGTATTAGTTGGGGTGTTTTAACATGTATAGTTTGAATAATAAATTGAATATTATTACATAAGGCCAACAAATGCGTATCTGTAAGTGTGGTTGTGTCGTGGCGGCCCGTGTGTCACCACTTATGCGCCGCGTGTGGCGGTGAACATAATTATCTGAAATCATTAGCGTCTGGCAGCTCTTTCTCACAGATGAGGAAAGTGAAAACAAGGCAGACTTTTTTTTCCTTCTTTGAAGAAGAAAGCAATTGAAGGAAAAACATATTGATTGGTTTTCTTCAAAGGTCATCCACTTTGCGGCTTCAGCCTGACATTTGTCAGGTGTTACACCAGGTTTTGGGCGTGTTGGATGCAACACGGATGACACTGAGCGCCGTCAGCGTGTCGTCCGTTCTGCACTTGCAGATGAACAGAACCCCGTCAATAACTAACGGCTCCACCGTGGGAACCATTCAGGTTTTCCGTCGGCGGAAAACGCGCGCCGGTTTTAATGACTTCCTCATAATGGAAATATTCCCGGCTGACGTGTCGCCGTCAAAAGCTCCTGTTTGATGATTTCCTCCGACAACTCCAGCAAAACTACGCCTCAGATGGGAGTTCTACTCCAGTGTTCACAACCCGCATGTTTTTTATCATGAGGAAACGGCCGCCGCTCATCCTCCTGCTGCCTCGCCATTATCAGTTAATAACTTTATTTTGTTGCAGAAAATTTTCAGGAATAGTCTGCCAACGAGTACATGCATGAAATAATTGGTATTCACAGCTTCTTTGGGGCTCAGTGGTGCGTTTTGCATTTCTATGATCCCCCTCACGTCACCCCTGTGGCAATTGGATGCAATATGCCGAATAATGGTAAACCCTGCAATAGGCCAAGCAACACAGTGGTGGAGCATTTAAAACCAGCTAAAGCGAGGGGAAAATGAAAGGCGTGTGATTAGTTCGAGGTTGGTGGTAAATGGGGCTTGTAACGAGGAGCGAAGTGGAGAGCTGGACCATCAGGAATGCTTCCATTTCTGAACAAAGACACATCCTTTGATGTTTCTTATGCGTCTTCTCATATTACAGCAACAAACTGTTGTTTTTAAAACTGTTAGCATTTTGTTTTTAGCCTCTTTTACTTGGAAACAAACATTAGTGACCAAGAAACAGCAGCAGACAAGTTAGGGATAAAGCAGAACAACTGATGAGTCTAAATGTAGCCTTTGATCTAAAATTAGATTTGGTAGAGGCAGCATCATGCTAATGGAAGGGAGTCAGAGTTAATGGGAAGATGAATGGAGGTTAATAAAACACAATTCTGGAAGATCAATCCAGGTTTGGATCGAAGCATGTTAATGTAAGAGGACGGCCTAGTCAAAGTCCAAAGCCAAGTCCAGTTGAAGATTTGTGGCAAACTTGAAAATTTATGATCACACGAACTCTTCATCCAATCTGAGTTTGAGCTGTTGAGCGGAGAAAGCCTGAAAATATCTAACTGCAGCAAAATGGGTTTCCACTGCGTTTATATAAACATGCCACACTGTTCAGATCTGCACCAGCAAAACCTGTTTATGATCTCGTATGATTTTCCTGCCGCCTAAGAACTACTAAGTGTTGGTCATTATATGTAAGGAATAATGAGGTTGGTGGCTGTAACAGGACAAAGTGGAAAAAGGTGGATGAATGTGAATACATTTGGAGTTTGGAGTTCGGAGGAGATCTCTGTTTCGCTGGTCGGTTCAGACTCTGGGGGCAATTTTCTCAAAGCGGATTAATCGGCTGCAGTAAATGTTATTTTCTTTAAGCCTTTTTCTAATCCTACTCAGCATGTTTGAACTTTCTTTTTACGCTAATTGTCCTTTCAGTTCACATGACCTCCGTGTCACTGGAACTCTTGAGGCTTTACGAGAATCTCTGGAATAATTCACCATCTGGGTTCTCACTTCTCCACCAAGGTGAGAGAACCGGGCTGGCCTGACACCGAGCTCCTCCATGCGTGCCTTGCTGAAACATTTCCTGGTCAGTGCAGCCTTGATGACTGGAGGTTATTTTTGGAAGCGCTGGATGTTTTGTTGCTGTTGTTGCCTAAAAGCAAGAATATTACTGGATCTCTGTTTGGTTTGTGTAGCTTTCAGAGGGCATGTTGGGTTCAGATCTGATGGAAGCTGATTGTAGACTGTGTGTGTGTGTGTGTGTGTGTGTGTGTGTGTTGGACCGTGAGGTGTGCAGGGAGAAAACTGTAGCGCCTTCTGAGACCTATAGGGGACATATTTTCCATCAAGAGCAGATGGAGGTCATTCTTCATGTTGCTTTCAGGGAAATTTGCTTTCTGCTCACAAATACTCTAAAGATTATACTTTTTTTTCTTCAAAGTCTGGAAGCTTATGTTTAGTTACAATATTAGAGCAGCAGAAAGCTTTCACTGTTTAGATGCACACAGCAGCGAAACAGTTGGACTCGTGCGAAACAAATCGATGAAGGGTACGTTTGTTTTCCTCTGCAGAGCCTCGTGAGGCGAGGAGAGTCAAACTGAGACGGCCGAGACGCGTGAAAGAAACCCAGAAAGTTACGACAGGAAAACTGATATTGAGCGGGACGAAACGGGGCTTCACAAATTATTTCTCATCACCCGGAACAGATGGATGGGATTTAAATCGGAAGCGTACATCAGGAAGCGCCTGACGGAGACAAAAGTGACAGCCGGCCTGAATCTGCATAGCGGCGGCTATAAATTAACTCTTAATGTCCTGGGATGACAGCCGCTCCCCTGGAACTGGAGGAGGCGTAGAGCTCGGCCTCACCTTCCTGTGAGCGCCGCAGCTCATATTTATGACCAGCTGCGAGCTTATTAATATTTGCATATTTCAGAGCAGAGCCTCATAAATAGCTCATGGGCTCAGAGTGTGGAGCTCAGGTAGCTGGAACAGCCTGCCTGACTTTCTCATGTCAATGTTCTCGGCTAAAGCTCCTTATTTCTGCTAAAAGTGTCAAACATGGTTGTAAAGGTCGCCTCTGTCGTCTAGGTTTTCTTTTGCTTCCTGCTAAAACAGCAATGCTCGCTCGACCCGTCAGGAGGCGGCGAGGGAGTCCGCCCTCTTCCGGCCTCATAAAGCGAGCTGTAGATGAGATCGGTGGATAATATTGATTTCACATGCAAGTATCGGCCGATCACCGATCTCCCAAAATGAAGGAAATCGGTTGATGTGTTGGTGAATAACTAGGTTTTACGTTGAGCACAAATTCCAGTGTCTTTACATGATGAATCAACACAAAAATGGTCTGAAGCTATTTTTTCTCCAGCGTCCAACAAATTTTGTTCCTGAAAAAAAAAAAAAAAATCATTCCTACAGTACGATCCTGCCACCACCAAAACCCACCATCAATCTACACAAAGACAAACGCGATGCATTTTGGTAAACCGTTAAAAATAAGATGTGCGTCCGCAGGACAGGAAGGAAAACCACTGAGAGCGATGTAGTGGGCATGCCGGCCCAATCGGTGGCGCTGTAACACAGCCACAAAACAACTCCAAAGATACCAGACAATAACGAATGGCGTTGAGTTTCAGTAGCTGCGTTTCCGTTGACCATAAAATTGCGCCAATTAGAATTGCAAAAATAAACTTGCTTAATGGAAGCGCAGCTATTTTGAACAAAAGAAAATCACATTTTTTGATTAAAAAAAAAACTTTTTGCACTAGAAACAGGATTTTTATTTTGCAAAACTGAAATTGGTGTAACACAAGTTCTTGTCGTCTTCTTCTTCTCCTCTTGTAAGTGAACAATAAAGAAATCCAGTACATCATCGCCATAGTTTTCTTGCCATAGAAGAGGCTATAGAAGAGGCTATTGCGCAAAAACTAAAAATCACAAAATGAACTTTGGTCATTTTTCAGTGAACAGAAACGACCCATGACCTCAGCAACTCCAGTTAGAACAACATGTAAACTGAAATTGGTTTTATTGAAAGTTATTTCAATTGAATTCAATTGAAGTCCTGGTTAGATCACTCTGAATGCAAACAATGTTTTGAAAGAAATATTGGTGAAAATCAAAACTCTTCTGAATTTGGTAACCAAAGACTAAGAATTAACCTCCTGACCCGGGATAATGAGCCTGCTTTTTCCTCTACATCCAGCAGACTTTGTAATAATTGAGTTCGTCTTTGGAATCAACAAACACAATTACTCTCACTATAATTAGTAAGCAGTGGAGTTGCTGGGAGACTATTCTCTTTCTTTCAAAGTTATCCTTTTCCCTCCTCTAAATTTTTTACGGCAGGCTCTGGCATTTTCTTGAGTTTCCTGTGGCAACGCTGAACTGGCAGATAAGGCAGCAGTGTGAACGTTCTCATTTAATTCCCAGCATGAGCTGAATACACCCCATTTTTAAAATGCCGAACCAGGAGAGATCCAGCTGCCACTGCCGAACTTCTCCTTTCCTGGCCAGTAGAAAAAAAGTGTCTTTTTATCCCCTGACCGGCTCCCATTAGCTTTCAGCATGAGTTTTCAACTTGTGACCTCTGTGATAAAGATGACTCATATGGAGCTACAATGGAGCCGTCATTAGCCACTGGAAGGTGTTGTGGGAAACTCACATTGCACATCAAGCTGTGCGCATTTCTACTATGATACTTTCCGACTCCATTTTCCTCTTAACTTCTTGGCTTTTTGTCTCTTTCCCCTCTGTGTTTTGTTTTTCTATCCCGGCTCTAAATCCGTCTCCCAGAAGCTCCCGACGTGTCGCCGCCACCTCTCTGAAAATCTGAGGCAGGCTTAAGCCTCCGTCTACTGTGTTGCCGCTTCCTCCCGTCTGCTTCGGCTCGCTCCACGCGGCTTAGGAAAGCCTCGGCAGATAAAGGAGAGATTGTTTTGACTGTTTCCGTGTTGCTGACAAGGAAACATGCTGCTGAATGCAAAAAAAAAAAACCCAACAAAACAACAAGGCCGTTTCCATGAGGCTTGCTTGGCAGACATGATATTTCTGGGTTTAGATTGCCTTTGTCTTTGTCTGACATGTCTGTGAACTTGTCCACACAAAATGCAGAGTGTATTCAACAAACACAAGGGTTTTTATTTTCAAATGCAATCACAAGATTGTTTCAGGGAAAAATACCTTCCTATTTTATCATCCACGATCTGATGTATTTTACTAATATTTCATAACTAGAGACTAGAAAATAGCTTATAATTGTGAAGTGGCGCAGCACACAAAAGCTGACCTTGCACATTCTTATTCACTTAAAAACACTTCAGTATCGTGCTTCAGGACGTCAAACTGATAATATCCTTTCCCTCAGACTGCTTATGAAATGGTCCACAATGTAATGGATCTGTTTATGAAAATCTTACATTCAAGTAAATGACTGTGATCCTGATCTGAACTTTTATTTTCTTCTGTCTTTCATTGTCAGGATCTGCAGTTTGTTTAAATTCCAGCCCAAACTCTTAAAATGTGTATTTAGAGACGCTTTTAATCTCCAAACGCTGAGACAATCTGAGATGAACAATGTGTTAGTCTGATTTCTAAAGGGCACATTAACCCTCCAGCCAGAAGGGGGAGCTGTTTGGCGTTGGGATATAAATTACTCACAAAAAGTACTATCAAAAATCTGATATTTAATATAGCTGTATAAACCACTTATAATGAGCATAATCAGCACAAGCTGATTATCAAAACAGATTAATATAATGAGCTCATTTTATTGTTTTCGGTCTCAAAATAATGTCCAAATTCAGTTTATTAGCTCAATAAGTAACATTTAATCCAGACTCCTCAATCTGTAAGATTCTCAACAGAGAAAGTCAAATCATTCACTGGGATTTAGTTTTTTTGTTTTACACTTAACAGAGAAAGATTTAAGCCCTGTGTCTCCAAAGAAATATATGAACTGGCACTAAATTTGCACTTAGCCATGATGGATGCAAAACAAGCTAGCTAGCTAGCTAGCAATGGTATGTTAGCAGTGAGTCACAACACAACAATGTCTGCGTGTGACTCAATTTTTTTACCTGACAGAAAACTGAATACATTTAAGGCCAACTTACTTTTAATTTAAGACGTTTTAAGGATCCACAGACACCTTGAATTTGAACACTGCTGCCACCTAGTGACTGGAGGCTTATCAGGCAACACTAAATAGAGAACAAGAACTGCTTCTTGTCAGAGGCACAACAACAGTACTAACTCTGAATACATTCTAATTTAAAAGTTGTGATCGAGAGAAGATTTAAAGTAAACCTGTTAGACTTTTCAAAATGAAATGTAACATAGAGTTTAACTTGTATTAACATTACATAATTATTAAACACTGCAACTGAGACCAGCTTTAGCTCCATATTTCCATCCAGGTTTTGCTCTGCTTGACCTCCTGTAATTGTCTCATTTCCTTCACCCGTCTCTCTCCCCAGACCATCCGGCGACTGATAAGCGAGGTCTTACAGCACTTTTTCCCCATTCATCACGCGGCTCCCAGGTGCTGAATGCAGGTATGCAGCGAGCAAATAAATAAATATCTGACAAGGTGATGCCTGAATAGATGAAAAATCCTGCGGTGTGTCAAGACGAGCTGCGCAGAAAATCCAATCAGGCCTCAAGTGTCGGCGAGATTAATAGCTGCTGTTATTTAGACTCGACGCGAAGGGGCCGGGCGTGCGCCGTTCGGGGCCAGTGAGTGAATGTGGGGGAAAATAGATCATATTATTCTCTCTGCAGAGATGGTGTGGTTTTATTTAAAGGCAGTCAAACAGCAGGAACTTTGGGAAGTATAAGAGGAAAGCTCATAACCCTGGTGGGCGGCTGTTAAAAGTCAGCATCCTTCTTTCGTCTTTGCCGTGTATTTTATTGAAGGCAGGAGGGCAGTTACTCTTCCTTGCCTGTGGCATTAAAGACAATGCGAGGGCTTAAAGGGAGATAATCACTGGGCGCGATAAACCCAGTCAAATGAGCGACGCTGGCCTTCTTTATGGCCCCAACAACAACACACTTATCTAACACCTTAAAGCACATTTAAAAACCGCTGCTGGAAACATTTTGTTGGACGACTGAAGACCCAAAAGATTCTAATCCAATTTCTATAAAACTCTTTCGACTCCTTGCAAAACCATTGGTATCTGTTTCGTTTTTTTCCAGATTTGTCACCCTATGACTGTTATTTTCTAGTGATTATGGAAAAGTCCGAAAACTGTGACTTATGTTTGTATTCAGGCCCTTTTCCATTCATTAACTAAAGCTGGGCAACATATTAATCTTAATCCGGCTGCAAAGGATTTCAAAAAAATTAAGATCATAGAAAAGAGGGAGGAAAACACATTATTCACAAATGTCACTGCAGTTATGAAGAACTGTCACAATTACTTTATGTCCTGTTTTATGTTGAACAAACCAAGTTCAAACACAACTGTGTTAACACAACTATCAAACAATTATCTATTCTTTGTACTTTTACCAAGGAAACTATCCAGACACGGTTATTTTATTGTTTTAACTCCACTTCATCATTATTTTCTCCTATATAAACAAATGAAACCCTTATAAAACAAGAGATTTGTGGCTTTTAGATTAATAAACTGATTTGAATGGCAGGAAAAGAATGTGTTGTTGTGGGTTAAGTTTCTACAAAAATCCCTCTAAGAAAAAAAAGCTCCTCTATTTTTCATCTAATTTTTTTATTCGACTTTCATTCTCAGAATCTGCAAAGCGTTTTAATTGCACAATTTGAGCAAGATTGAATTTAAATGTTTTTTAATACATTTTCTGTGTATTTACTTTTCTCAGGATGTTTGTGACAAATTAAGAGGGTAGCCCACAATCACTCTCAGCAATTTCCTCCCCTCGTTGCCATTCAGGCGGCTGATTAAAAACAGAAAAAGACCAATGTCTGTCAGCACTAATTACCTATGCAAATAGGCCCGGCAAAGCAATTATACCCCCGTTAAACACACACTCAGTGCTTCTATCAAGCGCTCTTATTATACAGAATAAAAAGATGGTTAAAGGCATTAAAGCTCTATTTGATACATTTTTGCTATGACAAATAAAAAGTCATTCTTCAGTAGGTTATTCTGAAAACTTTCTTAGCTACATATTTCTATCAAGAAATCGAATACAGCTGGGAAAACGTAGAATTAAAATCAGCAATTGGATTTATTTGAAGGGAGATCTGCAGGTGGTTCCCAGTAATATGATGCCTTACTTGCAGCGATGTCGCCACAAATTTGCTCAAAATGGGGGGGGGGGGAAAAGCAGGTTTTTCACTCGCTGTCTGTTTTGCTGACTTTAGCAGTTTAAAACAAATTAAAACTCACAAAATGAATATCAGCAGGAAAACACTTTGGATTTAGCTACATTAATAGATCATATGTAGCTAAATTAATGCTACATTAATTTGGTGACTTTTTTTAATAGCACTCTGCTGAAAACACAGCAAACTAACAAGAATGGGCACACATTATGAAAATGAAAACTACTTAATTAAAAAGCATTTCAACAACAAAAAGTCAAGCTAGATCTGACTTTAGTAGTTTCTGATCACGATGATGCTAACAACTTATGTCGCTAGTCAACAGCAAAACCCAGTGGAGACTCAGAGATCCAATTGGACTTAATGTCTTACAAAAATGTTAATACATAAAGAAAATTGGTAGCTTCATTCATCTAATTTATCTTTTAAATTATTTCTAGTTTGCCATACTGGACCATAGATGTGCAAACGTCTATGGTTTGCACACACCTTGACTTATAAGTCGTTATCAGTCAATTACAACCTCACAATTAATCTTAACGGTGTCCTTTATCTGTAGAACTTAGCACCTGTGCAAAGTCTTTAATAAAGCAACTTCTTTTGTTCCAGCTCAACATATTTCAGCTTTCTCTCACAACTTCTGTTGACTCGCTTTTTTCAGAAAGCGGTGAGGCTGAGGAGAGCGAGGACGGACGGTTAGGACAGGTAAAGTGAGGGGAACCTCTGCACAAATATTCTTATGATTGCATCGCTTTCTCTTTCACCGAGAGCAGTGGGGGAGAAGAAATTGGTTTGTCTGAGCTTGCTTTAAAGAAATACGACACACTGATGCACATTATTGATTTTTGACCTGCAAATACGGTCGTTTATAAATGAGCACAAAACCAGACCAAAACGATCTTGGGCAGAGGAAGCTGATCACACTCAATGGACTTTTGCTTTTTGTTGACCCTTCTGGGACACCGTATAAAGGTTATCCTTACAAATAGTTTGTGTTTGTCACCACTCTCTACATCGGGTGTTCGATGCGTGTACATTTTTTAAAAATCATTGGAAGAAAAGCTAGTCCAGCCAGGGACACGAAAGACCTTCAAAGTACACACTTTATGATCCGGGGCTTTTCTCTTGCTTCGCCCCATGAAGCGTTGACAGAAGAGGATGAAGTCAGCCCTTACATCAGCGGTGGAGGATTTGGCAGTTTGAGTGCAAAACAGAAAAAATCTATTGCACTTTGCCCTCGGAGTCTTGTACCACCTACCAGAACGGAGAGGAACAAGTTACCTCCTTAAAAAATGACCTTACCTGCCTCGCAGTTTGCCAAATTAAAAAAAAAATACAAGAAAACATTTTCTCTGAGCCAATTATCTTACCGGCTGTATTGACTACACTTGGAATTTATTTATTTTTTGTTGTGTTTTGTGAGGCTGCCACACCGAGATACAAACCAAAAGGTTAAAACAGACCAAATGCTGCAGACTAACAGCAGAAGTCCTGCTGTTATTCAGGACGATAGAACCTTTAAATATTTGCTTTTAGACAGTACATCTGGTAGAATAGACCCAAGGCCACACATTCAATAAGAGTCTTAACAAGAAAACCCGGTGATAATCACCTATAAGCCGCATTTATGATCAGGATTATTTATCTCTTGAATTCAGAGAACAAGACAGTCATAATAAAAGCTAACTGAATTTAGAAGGAGCTGCTAATAGTAAACCAGATGCTTGTTTGTTGCATATTGATTGTCATTAGTGCGATTAGAAAGTTGCACCGAAAGTATCAATCTATAATAAAATGCCCTTCAAAAATAACAGCAGAGATAGCAAAGTTTTTAACACCAATGCAAATGCATCAAATTTGTCAAATAAGGAGGTGGAAGTCAGGAGAAATGTTGTCTGAGAATGTTAGCTTGGAGATCTATCCTATCGGCACCACACACTGAGATTTAAGAGCTCACTAGCTCGAGCAGCATTCAGCTACATGTGATTTCTGCTCCAGTTTAGATCAGCATTGGTACATTGAAGTGTTTCCTATTCTTTGCTCTATTTTAAGTGTATTACCTACATATTTTCTATCAACAAGCCTTCCGGTAGAGTACAACATGTCGCTAGTGAATGGAAGTAGCTAAAAGTCTCACTTTCAAACATATTAACTGCTGTTCTTTCATTCGTGAGGGTTAGAACTTGTTTGAAAGCTATTTTGAGAAGAATTATTCACAGAATGACAATATCTGTTGAAACTAATGCTAATGTTGGTATGGAAGTTAAAATACTTATTTTCACAGTGGCTTAAACACTGAGGAAATACATATTGCTGTTGTAGCTACTTATCATGGAAATCAGTTCTAAATCTAACATAATAAGATTTCATGGATGCTGGCAGATGTTTTATATAGACAAAGAACACAAGAAACTAAAAACAAGGAACAAACAATAGATTTTCTTACCTAAAAAACTTTATATTCAGCAACACCACCTGTGGTCACCTTGAAGATTAAGTTGCTACCTCCGCCAGAGCCATCTGTTGCTGTATTAGCATGACCTTTGTCGTGACCTCTTCTCAGCTTTGGGTTGCTCAGTTTCAAGAGTCCCGCCTCCCTAGAAAAGCAATGAACAGCTGAGATCATCACAGTCTATCAGTTTAAATCAAAATCTAACTTACATTCAGAACGTCAGGTCGTCATCGTCCCTGTGGCAACAATTACTGAGTAACAGCAGCAATAACAATTATTGCTGGAATAAAAGCCATTAGTCTGTGTCATTGAAAAATTATGTTCTTTTGGAGCTAACGTCCATTTTTCAGTCGAAGGCAAAGAAATCCTGTTACTTTGGTTCTTTGTGTCAGAGCATGTCTGAGGCCACGCAGTGAGAATGAGTGCGCCCTCAACATTTTTTAATGTTGTTCTTGATGCACATGCTCTGCCATGTTAACGTACGAGTGGAGCAAAAAACAGGAAGATTAAACACAAAGCTAATCTGAAGCAAATGTCATTTTTGGTTGCAGCCGTGTTTAATTCCGTTCCTGTCACTGCGCCGCCCATTCTGTTTTCCCCCAAAGGTCAGGACTGTATTTTCAGAAATGATTTATTTTCGCCAGTGAAGTGGACACTTGAGCAGGTCAGTCGACAACAGGAAAATCATTTAGTCTGATTGAACCGAGGCTCATCCACAGATCAAAGATGAAACGTACCTTTTCTCCTGCCGACCAACCAGGACGTTTGAACGCTCACAGGAAGTCTCCTCTGCTGTAAGATTGAAACATGATTTAATGCTCCCTTGAGCCAATTAGTTTGCTCTCATTAGTGGGACTGTAGTGGCCGCTCATGTTCTGCTGGAGGAGAGAATAGACAAAACTAATTATCTATCAAAGAATTCAGGACAATCAGAAGGTTGTTGGGGTTCACGAGTCAAATTTAAGCTTATTAATTAACGATATATAAATTATTATAAATTATTAAGATAATTTATATATATATAAATTATCCAATCACCATCAGCATTTGAATTTATCTGGTGAAGTTTAAGCTATTATTATATGAATTAGATAGGAAGGAAAGTGTTTTACACCCTCTATGTTTGAGACTCTTATTTTGAAATAAAGGAAGTAGTCTCGTTTCCCCACCCTACTTCAAAAGCACCATCATGACATCTGTGGTCATGAGGTCAATTGAGCATCTGTAGCATTTTCTCCTGTATTAGAACCATTAGCACTGGTGTCCCACAGGGTTGTGCTTTCACTCTCCTTTTTTTCAGACATAAAAATAATGTAAAACCTTTTTTTTGTGTGTGTGTGTGAAATTAAGGAAGTTATTTTAAATGTTGCTGTTTCCATTAACTTTTTTATGTTCAGTAGAGGTTTGTGTGCTTTAATTAAAATGTGCACACACCACCAAAAGGTCCAGAAATAATTTTTCAATTGTGGCTGCACAAAATTATTCCAAGGACCATTTGCAGCCGTTGCACCATGAGCAAACTACTTTTATTCATTTTTCAGGGGTAATATTGCTATAACATGAGCAAGCAGCCAAGACAGCTTTTGTTCATTTTTAACTAAAAGCTGACATAAAAGTGGTGTGTGTACTTATTTACATATTTGTCTTGTAGTGGCAATAGGAAATGACGCGTATTAATCTAAAGTATTGTTAAACATTAGAGCTGTACTAGAGGATCTTTACTGCATCTAGGTACATTCACCAGAGACAATGTTTCTCACAGGAAGACCATTGATGGGCGCGCCGCCTCCTACCTTCATTTCCTGTGTAAATAATCATCCTGTCCAAACAGGACTACAGTTTGTGTCCATAAAATAACCACATTAGTGTTATTTAAGTTTACAGTTTGAACTCAGTTTATTATTGACTTCGTCTCAGACTAGCCGTTAGCTTTAAATGACATTGCTTACTATTTCCACATTGAAAACAGAGACATCAGTCAGCCTCCAGGGCCCGTTTCCATCAATCAGAATCAAATCGACATTACATGCCGCAAAGTCAAACAGTGTCCCCTCACTGAACGAATTGGCAGTCAAAGCAGACAGATGAGATCGCATCTCAGGAATGCTAATTCACTGGGAGGCTGGATCTCGAGTGGTCGTGATTAAAGACTCAATTTCCCAGAGGTCAGTGTGGTGTGATCACATATTACCGCTAACTGATGGAGTGTCTCTGACACCTGCACTCTGACGGCGCGGCTGTCACGAGCGGCGGCATCACAACCTGTGGAAGCGGGCTGCCTGATGGGAGTCCTGTCACACATTAAGTCGCTGAGTTCTTAAGCAGCTGTGTTATTCTATCGTGCTCCTCCGTCATGCCGTTGTTTATGTACAGAAGCGTAAGGGAGAGCGGCTGCTGTTCGAGCGGCTTAGCCCTGAAATGCTGCCATCCAGCATTATCTTCACACAGCAGAAAGCCGCGCCATGCCTCCTCCCAACGAGCGGACGGCTTTATAAAGTGCCGCCTTTTATTGCAGCTCTGTTGCTACAATGTCAATATTTAAATGCAATTATTTTGCATGTGTATCTTAGTTAACCAGCGTCTTACAGAAGCAGTCGGCAAGCTTCCCTATAACAGTTACAGTTAAGAAAATATTGTGCATCATAAAACAGTTGAATATTTTTTGAAAGTGAAATTAGTGTTATTAGGATTTACTACAAATACAGTGAAATATTTCAAGCTTTTGTTTCTTGTCATGTTGATAATTATGGCTCCCATAATGAAAACCCAAAATTATGTCTCAGAAAATTTTACTTATACCAATTTTAATACATAAAAATTGGTTTTATATATATGTGAATATATAATAACGTGCAGCAAAGATAGGATCGGTTTGTACCCGTTTGTTTGGCTTTTAGAAATGTACTTCATGTTGTTCCGTTTTCTGCTGCCACTCATTCTGTCCATTATTATTAATATTATTATTCCCTCCATTGTGTTTTGCTGCTCATTCATGCCAGACCAGGGCTAGGGGATTTGCATCTGAAATAAATTCACATGAAATTGGGGGGAAAAAAACAAACAAAACTGAAGGTCAAAAACAAATTTAGAACAGAATAACAATCTTCAGCTTGGAAAAATAAGGTGAATCCCTGGTCAAAACAAACAAAACCCTTGCCTAAACTATGCATTTAAAAGTAAAATAAAGAAATAGAAAAAAAGCTCAAATAAATTATCTTTCTTTTCTATTGTCATTACATTTTTGTTTTTTAAACTAACAAAATGGCCAGGATTTAGCTCCATAACTCTACAACTAAGGAAAAACTTCAAATATGTACTTTTAAATGTGAGATTCAGGGATAATCTATAAACACGTGACCCAGATTTTCATGTGGAAAACACTGAAATTAGTATCTGACTCAAAGCTTCACTGCAAATGTTGAATAGGTGAAAAAAAAGGACTCTTCCGGTTACAAATCATATGTTCACTTCAGCTCATTAAGACGTCAGCCGCTAGCTTATAGCATTTTGCTAAACTGTATATTAAGAAAAATTAAAACGCTTAACTCTCAAAATACTTTGAAAAATTAAACTACAAAGCCGAAAAAAAAATCTAAAAGTGATTTCTTTTTCAAATATTACATATATATACTATAAAACTAGATAATTATTGACGCAGCTGTACCGAGGCTAATATGCTTCAGTTTAAAGTCTTCTGACAGGAAGTCAGAATGACGACCAACCACACCTGTTTTGGATGTGTTGTAGTTGGCTTTAGTTGGTGTGGCAAATCCTTGTGGATCCCTGATTCCTATTATTCCAGCTGTAATGCAGTCATGTTCTTAAATCAGTCAGTATTTACTCTTTAACACCATCGTCAGTCTTTTTCGTCATGATTTTCTTTTGCTTTTAACCAGAACTGTATATTTAATTTTTTATTTATCTTTTTGCTGCGTTGGAGGTAGTGATGGGAATACATTAAGCTGAAACAGCGAAGGTGAAAAGAAGCAAGTGGCTTTATCAAGGTGTTCACTAAAGCAAAACTGAAAAATAGAGGAATCATATTCTGGTTGGAATTATATTCTGTACTGTAAGAAAGCCAAAGTGCATCAAGCAATCTAACACTCAATTATGTATTCACACTTTTCTGCATAACCTCCTTTAAAAGTAGCTGAGTTAGGAGTTAACAGTGTGTTACTGAAAACCCACATGGATGATGGTGTGGATGGATCTGAGGAAATGAGGAGACGCAGCATTCAGCTTCTATGCGCCACAAACCTGGAACAAACGTCCAGAAAACTGCAAAACTGCTGAAACACGGGCTCCCTTAAAATCTAGACTAAAAACCCACCAGTTTAGAGTTACCTTTGAAGCACAATCAATTAAGAATTTAACGATGGCACTTGATAAAATTAAATTATGGATTCTAGGTTTATGACAGGTGAAAGCTTTATTTCAATATCAAACAAATACATAATAAATGAAAAACAAAAATACATGTAGGCTGGTTTTATGTCATTGATTTTAACCATTCTGAGTCATAATGAGTCCACTCTATTTTTTGTACTTGCCATACAGGAAATTAAAATCTTCTCACTTTCAAATAACTTTCATTATCATCCATCACAAATCTGTCAAGTTATGTTTATGGAACAAATGTAAAAAAATAAAATAAAATCCTAACAAAAAAGGTTTGACAGGATCACACTAAAATGCAAAGAAAAAAACCCGACAACAAATATATTCTTCCATTGCAAATTAATCACTGAGTTGACAAAGTGTGAAGTAAATCAAAATTCAAATTAAATCCAAGTTATAATGTAATCTCCTGCTCTGCAGCCAGCAACTAATTCAGAACAGCACAAGTTTGTACAATTGCAAAGCTGTAAGAAACAAACACCTGAGCAGCAAAAAGCAAAATCTCTTGATTTCCCTTCTCTGAAGTCTCCATCTTCTGCTCAAGATCCCGTCATAAAAATAAATACCGCAACAATTGGCTTTCCCACCGTTTTTGTTTACTCGATATCACGCTGGGCACGCTTTCAGTCCTTATCTCCAAGAGAGCACTTCCTGCTGCGCCTGCGACCGGTTAACTGATCGGCGCCCCCGTCGTCACCAGCTTGTAGTAGGCCCCTTTCAGGGCCATGAGCTGGTCGTGCGTCCCCTTCTCGATCACGAAGCCCCTGGACATGACGGCGATGATGTCCGAGTTCTGAATGGTGGAGAGACGATGAGCAATGACGATGCACGTCCGTCCCTCTCTGGCTTTGTCCAGGGCTTCCTGCACCGTCTGTAATTGCCGTCGAAATGCACACGCATGTAAGAACAAATACATCGACGTTTGTCGAAACGCCGTACACACACAACACACATATACTTACAGGCAGGAGCCATCATCTAATCTCCCACAAAGCAGACAAAACTATTACAATTATAGCAATTTCACAATCATGTGTTGATTACTATCATTAGAATGTTCCAGTGGAGCGGCCTCTCTGCTGCTCAGCATGGTTCAACCCTTTGAGATGGAAAAGCTGCTGCAAAGGCCCACAGATAATATTCATGCTAGAGAGACTCCACCAGAGGGTTGGGATGTACTGTAAGCAGCTTGGGATAATAATAGACATGATGAATGATGATGATGTTAACGATGATAATAATTAACTGCCTGCCCTTTTTGCTTGCGGTGCCCGGAGAACACTGAGCCAGCTGCAGCCACGCTGGCGGGAAATGGAGCCCCCTCGGTTTACCGAAGCCCTACCTTCTCGCTCTCCGTGTCCAAGGCTGAGGTGGCCTCGTCCAGCAGCAGGACCTTGGGGTCGCGTATGATCGCCCTGGCGATGGCGATGCGCTGTTTCTGACCACGAGACAGCTGAGAACCCTGGGAGCCCACATTGGTGTCGTATTTCTGTGGAATGAGGAGGGGACAAGAACTCCCTTTATGCAAAAGGCCTTTGCTGTAATCAATGGTCAGCTGAGCTACTGATGCCTTTTTGTTCTCTGTAATCGGTTTGTGCATTCTCTTCTAACCTCTGCCATC
Organism: Poeciliopsis retropinna; assembly: GCA_010277075.1. NCBI lineage: Eukaryota > Metazoa > Chordata > Actinopteri > Cyprinodontiformes > Poeciliidae > Poeciliopsis > Poeciliopsis retropinna. Next base: position 6,735,605 of record VMRM01000029.1, on the reverse strand, counting down.
AGCAAGACATTTCAGATGCCAAACCCCCGTTTATGATATACCAAGACCAAGTGTGGAAGTCACTTAAATACCATTTCTTCTTCATTCTGCCTTGTGCTTGGCATGTGTTCATCAAGCAATCTACCCAACTAAAATGGGTGGTGAATATTAGTAGAGTTTTGATGATCTAATTGGTAAATGACAGAGTAAGTCTGCAAAAAGATGGCTTTGTGTTGTAGAAGAAACCACCTGCACCCATTGAGTTGCTAAAAAGAACATGAGCATGGCAAAGACTATGCCATAAACTGTTTTCACTTTTTCGTTAGCTGGAAAAGGAGCCAACAGTTGTGAGGTGAATTATTGGAGCATTTTGACTCTAAAGCTTAGCTTTATGTACTGTTTTTGAAGTCTGACATGGTGGAATGACTACCTAAGGAACTTGTTGCTTTCTTGCAACATTAGTGTCTCGGATTTGAATCTTGCCTGGTATAGTGTAGCACTGAGCTTAATGGAAAGACTTGGGTCTTCTTTCTACACAGTAAAAAGTTCATTGCAAAGAAAGTAACTCTGGATATGTTTCTGGCAAACCAATCTAGGGTGAACCCCCCACCTATTGCTCAATGGATTCCTAATACCATTCAATGCTAACCACTTTTCTGAACACCCATTACCTCAACCCCATCGTTCACCAAAGTACATACACTGAAAACCTACAGTACCTCTGGGAGCGACATCACAAAGTCATGAAGCTGGGCCTTCTTGGAGGCCGAGATGACTTCGTTCATGCCAATTTCCCGCATGTTGTCACCGTACTTGATGTTCTCCGCAATGCTACAGTCGAACAGAATGGGCTCTTGGGAAACTATGCCAATCTTGGAACGAAGGAAGGGCACGTTGACGCGGGACGAGTCATGGCCGTCAATCAGCTGCGGGAAGGAAATTGATTTTGCCATTAGTAGAAAGTGATCTAATGATCGCGGACTGGAATTACAATCCACGTAATGAGCTATCATAGCACTATCTACTGTAATTTAGCTCCTATCTACGCAGAGGTGATTCCGTCTTTGAGGATCAGACAGACAATTAAGGCATCATGCTTTCAAAACCATTTCTGTTGCAATTAAGACCATTTGATTCTTGGCAGAGATTTCCGTCTGGCACAAAGACAGCCCACTGGAACAAGGGCTACACATTTTAAAGAGGATTCACTCAGCATTTCTCACTGGATGGACTGAAGTAACATGGAACACATCCATCAGCCACACGCAGAAAGTCTATCAATTATTCCTTGATATGAAACATTGAGAGTTATTTCCAGTTATGATGAGCCTCATTAGAGTGACCATACATAACGTTGAGCCGTCTGAAAGTTCAAAATGTGGCATTTAAGAAAGGTCAGCAATAGCTGCAGTGGTAAAGTGGTGGCAGGTTAAAACGTGAGAAAATGTGGGAAGGTTTCATGGCTATGAAAACCTTTGGAGGCGCCGTGACCCACAATGAAACTGGTGGACAGTCAGTAGTCAGATGTGTCTGGTTTTCCTCACCAATTTTCCGTGATCCGGATCGTAGAACCTCTCCAGCAGCTGGACGCTGGTGCTCTTCCCGCAGCCGCTGCTGCCCACGAAGGCCAACGTCTGACCGGGCTTCACCGAGACGTTCAGGCCGTTCAGGACCTGGATGTCGGGCCTGGTGGGGTAGGTGAACTTACACTCGATGAAGTCAAGATTCCCTTGGAAGTTATCCTAAACATGACAGAAAGTGAAAACAAAGCCCAAAGATTATGTTTATTTTTGTCTCCTCTTTTCCAACAAACCCACACACTTCTTTCCTTTGATGTAAAACAAACTGTAGATGATAAGACTTGCATCTGGTTTGCCTGCTTCTGCTGTCTCAGTGGGGAATGCAGCAGGATGCAACACAGAACAATAACATGCCTCCGTACCCATTTCTCTCCCCTGTTGCTGTAGACGCTGATTGGAGGCACGCGGTCCAGCAGCTGGAAGAAGCGCGCCGCTGAGATCTTGGCCTTGGCGTAATCTGGAGTGTAAGACGAGGCTCTGCCTAAAGCGGTGCCGCTGGTGACGATGGCTGATATCACCCTGAAACAAACGGTGATATATTGTTTTATCTCGGACGACATTTTCCATAGATCTGTCATCTTTTTTTTTTTATTTATTTACTTTTTCTATCAGTGACTCAGACTCCTAACATGACAAGTATTTTTCTGATAGTTTGTGACTGAAAATCCAACAGCATATAAATTCAACACCTTCCAAAGGAGATCATACGTCACCAATTTCAACCTTTTTAAAGGGATTTAATCAACACAATGTCATTCGTAATTGTGAATGAAGGGAGTTGAATGTATTGGTATTCAGCCACTTTTGAGTTAATACTTTGCAAACTCCCACCTTCTGGGGTATATCAAAACAATTTCAGATACTTAAGAATTTAAGAGATCCATTAAAATCTGTTTGGGCTTTGACTAAGCCATTCTAACATGTGTAAGCTTTAATCTAAAGCTTACACATGTAAGCTTACACATGTAAGCTTTAGATTACATGTGTATCTAAAGCTTACACATGTTAGCTTTAGATTACATATGTAATCTAAAGCTAACATGTGTGTCCAGGTGAATATTAATTCACCTGGAATTAATATTCCAGGTGAATATTAATTCACCTGGAAGAACTCTTTCACTAGAGAAACAAGTGCAATGTTTGCAAAACACACATTTATTAAAATAATAATAATAATAATACATTTGTTACTTGTGTTTCTTTTTGCTGTCCTTCTAAGAGTTGTTTTCTAATGCAACAACTCTTAATTTAACTTACAAAATTAAAGTTTACTGCTATTTGGAGGCCTCCCACCTGAACACCAAGCTGAAATGGAGCCCTTCTTGTTCCACCAGGTAGCCTCCGAACCTGAAGGACGCAGCATTTGTCATGAAGACTACGCACTGCGCGAAGCCATAGCAGGCGCCGTAGACATTCGCCTTCTGCAGGGCCGCCTGATAGGGCGCGGTCAGGTGCGTTTCGTACGTCTCCACGAAGCTGCGCTCCTTCCCCAGGCCGGCGATGGTGCGGATGTTGTTCAATGCCTCGCCCGAAATCTGCCAACCAGAAAAAATTTTTAAAAAAGGAGAGTCGAGAGATTAAAGGACAGACGAAGCGGAGGAGCCGTTTCTAATTCGCGTTTCTTTTAATATGTGTGGGAGAGTAAGATCTAGATAAGGCAGTGGCTTGGTTCTTATCTGTATCCTCTCCTATTGAGACCGCACTAAACCAATTTTCCCCCCACAGGGATCATTACATTTTCATCTAATCCACTTTACTTGGATGGGTGGGGTTCGCTGCATTGGTATAATTAACATGGCACAAAGAAAGTTCACAGTGAATCAACTTTTGAACACTTTTTTTAAACTTTTTGACTCTTACTGTATTGTTGTGTGTTTTTTTTTTGTTTGTTTTTTTTCCCTTCAAGCACATTAAGTTTTAAGCTTGGGTGGCTCAGGCTGAAGCTGAGGAAACACTTTTTCTGCACACAAGTGAGAGACATTTCTTTTTTTTTTTTATGAAGAAGCTCCAACATGGAGCTGGAAATAGATATTGCTGTCAAGTCTTCTCTTATCAGCCGACTGTGAGTTAGACAGCAGATGTCAGCCGCACCTTTAAGGTTACTAAGGTTGCTGTGATGATACTGTTGACTTGTCGCTTACTATCTGAATGATGACATTTTCAGACTATTCTGACAAATAGGTTCCAATTATATTTGAAAAAACTGTATATATATATTTTTTATTATTATTATTTTGACCTGCCCGGCTGATTCCATGGCCTGCTTGTCCTGCTTGGCGAAACCTGTGAGCATCTTGGCCTGGAAGCCACCGGAGAGCGCGATGAAGGGCAGGAAGCAGAGGATGAGCAGTGTGAGCTTCCAGCTGAAGTAGAAGGACATGATGATGGCCACGCCGATGTTGGTCAGGGAGTTGACGATCATGCCGATCTGGGAGCCTGTGGCCTGTGGAGGAACCCGGAAAGGTTAGAGTTACAAACGCAAACTGTACAACTGAAACCATAAATAAACAGATAAACAAAGAAAATGGGTATTTGCTGGAAAAAATACAATAAATTCAAAGCAGTAATTCAGTCAAAAGTATATGAACATAAATATATTTATATACATTTTGCATTTAAGAAGAAAAACACCTTTATCTGTAAATATGTTTTAGACAAAACTCCTCAAGTGGCAAGAAGTAAGCAAAACGTGACAAAACGTTGCTGTAAGGCGTCTCTTTTTAAAATGCCGCTGACTATTTTCAAGGCTCCAACTCACCCCTTGCACTTGCGAGGCGTCGGTCGCCAGGCGAGTGGTCAGCGCTCCGGGACTGTTCCTGTGGTCATCAAACCAACCGATTTCCTGGCCCAGCATAGCCTGAAACCCAATTCGCCGCAGCCGGCGGGTCAGCAGCTCTCCGGACTTGGCAAACGCGTAACCCTGCAGACGCACACAGACAGGAACGGTTTTTATTCAATCTGACACGGTGTAACGTCTCTGTTCTGACTTATAGACTCCCAGGACTTGATATTCCCCTTCCTAAGGTGAAGCTTCTTTTTTTTTTTTATTCAATAAATGCATCAATTTATCAACGTGAGAGTGTTCTGTTCTGACTTCTTTTGCAGAAGAAAAACAGCAGAGCAATCGGTCTTGTCGGAGCTCAATGCTGCTCTACCTGCAGCATCTGGGTGAAGAAGGAGACAATGCCGACCATGACGAAGAACACGCAGATTCCATTAATCTCTCTCTTCTGAGCGTCAGGGTCTGTCACAGAGAAGGTCTGCAAACACACAGCATAAAGACGCAGAAGAAGAAAAAGAAATATTCACTATGGACGCTCATGTCCATACGTGAACAGTCTAGTGTTTATCTTATATTATTACTGTTATTAGAGCTTGACACAAAGTAGTGCTTAATAGTGAAGAAAAAGTAAAATAATGTAATGTTTTAATTTTTCATTTTTTTCACATGTATTAATCTAAAAAGTGTGGCGCACATTTTTATTCCACCCTCAGAAATTGACCCTCCCGGGTTTGCGCTTCTCGATTTTTGGCGTTTATTTCTTCTTTGCAAAATGGCAAAATGACTCTAGATCAGTTTGGACTTTGACTGGTCCGTTCCAACACATAAATATGCTTTGATCTACTTCGAAGTTAAACTTTCGGGGCATTGGAACTTGAATCTCTCTCAAGTCTTCAGCGACCTAAAGCAGACTTTCCTCCAAGTTTCAACCTATATTTGGCTTCATTCACCTTATCAACTCTGATTTTCTCTCCTACTCACGCTACAGTAAAGCATCTTGCCAGCATGATGCTGCCACTACCATGTTAAACTCTGGATATACTTTTAGTTTTCTGCCACACAAAGCACAATTGTAGTGCTTTGATCAGCTGTTTGCAAATTAGGTGACATTAGAAAAGGGGACAAAAATAACAGGCACACCACACTTTTTAGATTTCCAACTACTTTGTGTTGATCTTTCACACAAGAAAACACACTAAAATCAGTTATTTCAAGAAGACAAACTGCAAAGATGCTTCGTGATGGAAAAACAACTTTGGCCTTTGCTGGTTGTCTCTTAGATCATACCGCCAGGATTTGACTGAACAGCAGCGAATAAACTGGGTTAACGCCTCCGTTGACTGCGGCCCCCAGAGATCCAAACACCATGTAGGGCCACTCTGGAGCGTTGTACTTTAAAATCCTGGCAACTGGAGCAGGTTCCACCGGCTCCTCCTGCTCCTCCTCCGGCGTAGATTTCTGAAAGCGCACACAGGTTAGCTGTTCTGGCCGATCACAGATGGGCCAGGCTGGACATTGACATCGCAACGCACCTTGTATTTGTCTTCTTGAGACATGGAGTAGGCTCTGGGGCTGAGGTCTCCAGTGACGGGAACCGAGGAGTCCGGGATCAGATTGGAAAGCTGGGACCGGGAGCGCTGGCGGATTGAAGCTCTGCTCAAAACAAATAGTCTCAGACGTCCTTCTCTTATCGCACGCTTACATATTCAGGTGTTTTCGTACAATGTAACCACTCAGCACTGTTGGAGTAATTGAACTCATTAAGGGGAACCGTTAAGTCTCTCTCTCTCCTCTCGCCACGATATTTAAACGGCTCTGGATGGCGGCGTAAGCTTAAACGCTCTAAATGTCGAAGGAAATATAAAAGGTGATTAACTAAATTACGGTGACGGTGATTGTTGTAGCACAGTCAATCTCAGCTGTAAAAAGACAGCTGGAGCAGCCCTGTTTAGATGCACATGTAAAGCTGAGTAAATGGATGCGAATCCTAAGTGAGTGAAAGAGCAATTGATGTAGAAAGTGTTGGGACAATACCTTAAACTAGCGCGATAGCTGCCAGCTCTGGATAGATGTAACCTCTCTGGCGCCGGCTCTCCACCCTCAGCCACTAATAGAAGACAGGAAAAAGGAAAGTGATTCATTTACCACAGTGGTCTGATCAGCTGTTCCTTTATAAACACTGAGGCAAAGAGGAAGAGTACAAACACTATCTACTATTTGTGTGCGTGTGAGTTCAGTGTCTGAGCATGGAGATAAAAGTCGAAGGGACAATAATTGGATTTATGTTTTGTTTTTTTAATGTATCTTTTTACGAAAGTAACAATCACAAAAGCTTAAATGGAAAGAAACTGGACTTGTTTTGTGTCTTAAAAACAGTTGTTAAAAATTCATCTTTGGTTCTGAGGATGACATGCAGGGCGAAAACTTGCAATCAGAACAATTTAGCAATTTTTGAGAACAATCTTTGATATTTCTGATAAGCCATATAATCTTACCTTCAGTGGATCAATTAGTCAGTAACAGGGCTGTCAATGTCACTAATGGAGCAGTTAAGGTCATTAATAGGGTCATCAAGTTGACTAATCGGAGAGTTAAGGTAACCAATTGGTCCTTTAGGATCATTAATGTGTCCATTGAAGGTAATTATAGGTCCATTAATGTCATTAATGGGGTCATCAGGGTCATTAGTTGGCGAAGTAAGGTCACTAATTGGGCAAATAAGGTTACCAACGGGTCCATTAAGGTTATTACTGTGGTTATTAAGGATACCAATGGGTTCGTTAAGGTTATTAATTAGGCCATCAAGTTCACTAGGAGAGCGGTTAAGGCCACTAATGGGGCTGTTAGCATGCTAACAGAACATGTGAAAGTCAGCAAAGAAATCATGTTTATGTTGTACAATTGTTGTAAGTTCTGGCGTTGAAAGAGAAACTTTCTCGATATTTGGCAGCAGACGTGGCCAGATTTATTTAACATGCTAAACTCACTTTCCCGGGCCTTCTCATTCAAAGCCTTGTCTCCCTGGCTCTGCAGGGTGACAAGGGTGAAGTACACCCCCTTCCTCTCCAGCAGTTCATTATGTTTTCCCCTCTCCACCGCCCGGCCATGCTCGAAGCCAACAATTACGTCTGCGTTCTTTATGGTGGACAGTCGGTGAGCAATGGAGATGGTGGTGCGTCCCATGCGTACCTGTAAGAAAGCTCAAAGTTTTTCAGATGTCACGACTGTAACCGGGTTACCTGGTAACAGGTTGCATGCACAAGGCGTACTTTATCCAGAGCTTCCTGAACGATGGCTTCACTCTCATTGTCCAAAGCAGAAGTGGCCATGTCCAGCAGTAAGATACGAGGGTTCCTGACCAAAGCCCGAGCGATGGCTATCCTCTGTTTCTGCCCTCCGCTCATCTGGCCCCCACCCTCACCCACCAATGTGTCAAATTTCTGCAGGATTTAAGAAAAGAAAACAAAGTTGCACTTTTTAAACACACTTTTGCTATAAAATAGTATTTCCTTACTTGCAGCATTTTTTTTCTTAGTTTTTCTTGTCCTTTTTCTCTCTGTGAGTCAAACCTGTGGGAGGTCCATGATGAAGTTGTACGCGTTCGCCTCCTTTGCAGCAGTGATGATGTCCGCCATAGAGACGCCGGGTCGACCGTAGCGAATGTTCTCCGCGATGGTGGTGGCAAACAGCACAGGTTCCTGCTCCACTATGCCAATCAGAGAGCGCAGCCATTGGATGTTCAGGCCTTTGATGTCATGACCGTCCAGTGTCACCTAGGACAAAGGGGACAGTGAGCAGAAGCTGATGCTAAACTTGATGGATGATGCTATTAAAGCAGCGTGCCACGCGAATGCTCCCTCCTCCCCCACTTGTTTTTGTTTCTTTGCAACAATGGTTGTTGTCGGTCTTTTTGAAAGCCTTCAGAAAGCAATATGTCCTTTCTGATAGGCCGGAGAAGAGGAAGGTAGGGTGTGTGAGGGTGTGCAGTTCTTTCAAAAAGTGAAAAATAAGGCTGTTAGGAACCATTAACTGAATAATGAAACGGATTATCATGCGCCCCTGTTACCCTCAGGGGATGGTTATTTTTTGAGAGCTGAAAAAGGAGGGAGGAAGTGTGTTGAGGAAAGCGTCGGCCTCAGGAGAAGCGATGGGAGGAATGATGGAGGAACCGGTTCATTATGAGTGTGACACGCCGAAGGCCTGCACCTACCATGCCTTCTTTGGGGTCGTAGAAGCGCTGGATGAGCTGGATGGCGGTGCTCTTCCCCGCTCCGCTCGGCCCCACGAAGGCGGTGGTCTCGCCTGACTTCACCGCCACGCTGAGCTGGTCCAGGATCTGCTCACAGACAGGCCTTTGCTCCGTAATGAGAAATATGCTGACTGCAGAAATCTAATCTTAAGGGGTTGGTTGGTGTTATGGGATACTTGCGTTACGGATTCAGACATAAAGAGGACGAAATGTTGGATGAACAGGGCAGCTGGTTCTGAAATACCGTATCTCTTTAAAACTGACATCTTTTACATGTCATAATAAGAGATTAGTAAACATAATTAGGATTTAAAAAATGAATAGTTTCTTCTCTCCAAGGCAAAAATAAATAAATATCCTATTCATTTTACTTTAATTATTCAGTTGGAGCAATTAACTGTGTGCTTAAAATCTAAAAAAATCATAAAGCTTTCATATAATTTAAGCAGTACTTCACCTTAACTTCCGGTCTGGATGGATAGTGGAAGGTCACATTGTGAAATTCAATATCTCCTTTGACCCGGTCAAGTTTGTATCCAGCCTCTGACAAGCAGTCAATTTCTGGCTCCTGGGTCGACAAATCAAGGTAATGAAAAATGCATAATGAGGCAATTATTTACAGCAACATTTTCCGTGGTAAAATGTAAATCACGAGGCGATCCTACCCGGTCTATAGTCTCAAATATTATAGTCGCAGCTCCGCGGCCGGCTGCAAACGACTCCAAACATGGGGAGGCCTGACCCAAATTCATGGCTGCAACCAGCACCCCGAAAAACACCTGGAAGAAAACAAAAGGTCTGAACTCTGATTTATACAAGACATGCATTACGTGTCAAATTGTAAGCACCTGCAGCAGCGTTCCTGGTGTGTACTCCTCAGTGTCGATCACCAGAGTGGAGCCGTACCAGAAGGCGAGGGCGTAACACAGGAAGATGATCAGCCACATGTACCCAGTGAAAAAACCCATGATCATCCCCTTCCTGATGCCCCATCGCTGCGCCGAGACCAAGTTCCTGTCATACCTTTAGAAAGTGACAGAAGCTCGACTTCATTTCCGCGGAAAAGAATCGAGACGCTTCCCACTTCAAGTTTGCACCCTTGCCCAATCCGCACCTGTCCACTTCTTTTTTCTCTCCTCCGAAAGCAGCGACGGTCCTGATGGAAGAGAGGACTTCATCGGCCACAGCGCCGGCCTTGGCGTAGGCCTGCAGCTCCATCCCTGTCAGCTTGGCCACGAACTGCATGGCAAACGGATGTAAAGTTGATTAAACTCACTCCATTTATACGTATATATGCTAGGTCAACTGAAAAAGTCAGAGACTTGTAGAAACCTTCATAAGTTTATTTCCAAACCAAGTTACAGCACCTATAAATATGTTTGTTTTTTTTACAACTTTAGCGTAATAATAGGATTAAGCCCGAAGCCATTTTTAGTTTCTCTGCATCATGTTGCGTGAGGGTTATGTAGTCCATCTAAATCTAAACCTCCTCTATTGTACTGTAAATGTAAAAGTATTTTTTTCCCCAAAGAAAATCAGTTTCATAAATTGTTTATTGGTTAGTATCCCCATTTGCAAAACTGGACATTTCTAACCAATGGTGGAGCACAAATTTCATTAAATTAGAAAATGGATGTATTTTTTCTAGTTTTAGTGAATAAACAAAATTTATATGATGTATGTAAATCATTAGAGATCGGAAACATAAAAAATATTACTTCTTAAAAACACAACAGAAATCATTTCATCATATGACAAATTTAGCATACATAGCAATAAACATTAAACAATAAAGTTGTCAAATATACTATAGTGAATGATTTCTATAACATGTACAATAGAAAAGCTTTTCAGCTTCTTTTCAAAAACTGACTTTTACCCAGCTTTGATGACAAATTAAGTCAAGATTAAGTCAAAGTGAGGCTGAAATGTCAAGTTAAGTGCTGGTTAATTAGGTCAAGGTCATCCACACACAATGAAGAGCGGCCGTGTTCTCACCAGCGCCATGAGGCCCGCTCCGACCCCAATCAGTGGACTGGCAGCGATGATGACGAGCGTCAGCTTCCATCCCTTCACAAACCCGATGGAGAAGCCGCACACGAACGTGGTGAAGCGCTGGATGAATATGGCGACCTGGTCGGCGATGGCGTCGTTGATCTTGTTGATGTCACTGTGGAGACGGACACGAGCGTCTGTCAGTCGGGCGCCAGGCCTGCGGCCCGGAGGGAGTCGGCCCCGTCCTTCGCCAACTCACTCTGACATGCGGGTGTTGAGCTCCCCGACGGAGGTGCAGTCGAACCAGCCGATCTCCATCCTCATCACTTTGCTGAAGTACATTTTTCTGATGAGCTGGATCTGTCTGGCAGCGGCTGTCACCCACAGAGAGATCTGTCAGTGGATTGGAAGGATGTCACTCTTAGTTTGGTTGGAGTTCGGTAGCGAGGAATTACACCTGTTTTACATTAATCTATTACACAAAGTGGTTATGCTACATTGTTGAAGAGCCAGAGTACCAATATTTATTTTTCAAATAGAAACCTGAACATTGTGGCAGGCTTGTGAATTTTACGAATGTAGCACAAAACTTTCCCAATATTCCGCCAGTGACAAAAAACACGCAATTCTGCCATTGCGATGTTCTGATTAAAAGAAATGCAATGAAAGTCTCACATAAATAGGTGCAAGAAATGTTTCCAGTGCAGTTTTACGAGACAGACTAATTTTGATTCAGCCACCTCATCCTAGCACCAAACCTTTTATAGAAGAACTAAAGTTGTTTTGTTTTTTTCTAAATTACACATTTCCATTAAGGAAATTTATGGAAACATAGTTATTCTACGTTCAGTCGTGCGTAACGCAGTAAAAGCATCAAATAAGCAAAATATATTCATTTTTCGCTTTGATGTTATGGCAGGCAAAATAAACACCAGGAAGTCACTTCTGGTTGCAGAATGGGAAGCTAATATGGAAAAATAGAATTTCAAAGCCCGTCTTCAGCTTTTATTGAGTCAGCAGTCCAAGGTTTAGTATATTTCACAATTGATTGGGTCAAATAATTTCAAGATGGCTGCTTCGGTTTTAATTCTAGCACAAAGTGAAGCAAGCAAATGTGATGATGTGACATTTCAGGACTAACCTGAAAGTATCCGAGCAAGAATACAGACACTCCGATCCCAACGTAATAGAAAGCAAACATGGTCATCTCGTGTTCGATGTCCAGAATCCTGAAAATCAGCACACAGCCAGTTAATAAAACATACACAAAAAACCCTAAATGCATATTCTGGCATATCTTCATTGTGCATTCACAGTTCAAAGAGCCAACCTCATGCATTTTTACAGCCCACTTACCCACATGACATGTTTCCGAGGGGAAAGAGTATCTCATCTGTAGCGTTGGAGCTGAAGGGCACATCCGACTGGTTCAGAGTCAGGTCTGAGATATGGGTGTAGTTCGTCTTCCACTGGATGGTGTTGTTCACGCACTCCTTGCGGTCGTCTCTCAGCTCGTTGAGCTCGATGTCGTACTCGATGAAGGTGTCGGTGAGCAGGCCGAACACCAGCAGCATGAGCGGCTGGGCCGAGCCGTGCAGCACGGCGCACAGGCTGCCCACGATCATCATCACCACGTCCTTGCAGGTGGAGAAGCGGAACTGGGCGGCAAAACAGCGACAGCGCGCTTTTGTGTTTCAGGGGGAAATCTCACAAGGAGGGAGAATGGGGGGATAAAAACAAACAAACAGCAGAAGGACTATTACCAGCTGGAAGAAGCCGACTCTAATCGCAGGTTGCTCTTGGTTTCCTTGACCCCTGGATGGAAAGGGGGAGGTCAACTGTTTTATTTACAAAGCGGATGGAATTAGGAATTCATGACATCTACTGCCATTTAGTACTTACTTCTTCTCGTCCTTTGAATTAGTCATTGTCCTGCATGGAACAAAGTGGAACAGTGAGTTACTGCCCCCAGGTAACCCTGTTACATTATGGCACAATGAGGACTTCATACAAAATGTATACAGAATCTGAACCTTTCTGCAAGCAGCTAAGAAAATATGTTCTTTTAGCCTTCTGGAAAAGGAGATTTTTCAACAACAGCATACTTTGAGACATGAATAGGGCCGCAATGAGTCCCTTCTTCTACCAACTCCCAAACCCAATCAAAATGCAGAAAATCATAGCAAAGATCACAAATCTAAAATCAGTTCACATTGGTTCTTTGAGCCTGGTTTCTGTCAGCAATTTTACACCAAAGTTGCGTTAATAATTTATCTGCTTGATCATTGGAATCGATCCAGACAAGCTGACCGGAAAAAGGTACATTTTACAAACATTTTAGAAGAAAGTCTGTTCAAAGTGAAATAGATGATATCTGAATATACAGTCTGAAAATCCAGTTCTGTTTTTTTCATTAATACAGAGTCGTTGTACCAGCTCTAGAAAAAAATACATCCAGCAATTAACTCTAGATAAAAGAAATTTGCCAGATCTGTCTCGACAAATTTGAACACACACTTGAGGTCATTTCTTATGTTTTCAGATGTTGAAGAGTCGAGGCTTTGACTGCTCCGGTTTTGAGATGTTTTAGAAGCCATCTCTCATCACGACTCTCATCATGGATGGCGGCAAATCTGGAACAACTTCATGATGCTGCCATATTTTTTTAGGGTTATCAGACTGTAAGGGGTACATTTGGTTTTCTTAAAAACGTAATTTTTTCCACTTTATGGTGATGTACTTTTGTGTTGGTTTGTCAAGCACAATCCTAATAATACATGAAAATTGTGGGTCAAAGAGTCAAGATGTGAATAAGTGGTCATTTTATGGATGAGAACCTATATTGTATGTATTGTTCAGAAATATGACAGTTCTTTGTTTCTAGTATTTAGTATTTTAATGCTGTACTTACATATAGGGGCCCGGTGGTCCTGCAACACAAACACAGAAGGGATATTATAATAAATATTCTGTTTAGTTTCTACCTAACCACTCTGTTTGTATTCATTGCAACTTGGATCAATAGTCGATGTGGTTAAAAAAAATAATTTCTATATGAAATAGTACATTACCTTCATCTGAAACTTCATAGCTGTGGTTATCCTGTCCCAGTTTTTTTATGCTGTGGAGCCTCACAGATCCCGTCGGCATGGTGACAAAATCAGCCACGGACGCCTGAGGATGAAACCCAAAACTCCAAGTTGGATAAATTCACAGATGCAAGCGAGGTATGTTCCCAATCCGATCTCTCTCTTCTCCACGATTTAAAGTCCAGGCAAGTATAAACTCCACAGTCCGATCGGATGACGTTCGGCTCCTACTTGTGACGGTTTCTCAGCTGGGTTCAGGTCGACATCCTCTTCATGTTGGCAGCCGAGTCACGTGGTGTTATTTGGGCTTGGTTGGACCTTGGGGTCAGATTGCTTTGTTTGAAGGTAAGTGTCCTATCGGTTCCTGTACTGAGAAGGCCGGTGAACTCGCAGAACAAACAGTTCCCCTGCAGAAGCCCTGCACTATTTCTGTGTATTTGCCAAACGTGGCCAGCAGGTCCACGGGAAATAATAGCTTTAAATGGCGACTATGTGATTCCTCAATAAGGAGGCAATCTTGTAATGAACCGAGTGGCGTTATGAGCGCCAGTGCTTTAGCAATCAATTGGGTGAAAACGTGTTTCAGTTTGGAGCGACTTTAATAGAGAAACTGCTTCACGTCAAGACTTCATTAGAGTCTAATTAGGCCAGGAAGGCATTAAAGGTTTCAGTGAATGTACTCAATGGTTTAGCTGTTCTTCAATAACAAGGTTGAAAAGTCTGCAGGATGAATAGTAACTGTTGTTCTATAATTCAATAGAAAATATGCCAGTGGTAATGACTTATAATGCATTTAATTTTGCGAGCGACAGTCATAATAATCTACATTAGCTAAAAAAAAACCTTGAAACACATCAATGTGACTGTAACGTATCCATATAATACATTAGTTTTACTTTTTGGACAGAATTACTTCAACTTTTCAGCAACAATGTTCAAAATTTCTCAGTTTAAACCTCTAGAGACAAAAATATAGCAAAGAAAAATATCAGTTTTTAAAGAACCCTGTAAAATTTTTAGAACGTATCATGGCTCTTTTTAGTGCTGCTGTAGTTTCACTGTATCAGCATACATCACTGATTAAGTAATAAAGTCAGTTTTGTCAATATTTGGTTATGGTTATAACTGTGTGACTGATATAGTTTGCCAGTGACAGTTTATTTTCACCACTAAATTTTTTAACAATATATTTTTGCTACACATGTCTGTACTTCATTCTTCACGGCAGTTTTATTTAAACGTCTTCCCACAAAAAGTAAAGTTATTCTAAACAATGTAGCAGCAAATACCACATGCACTAAATTTTTAATAAACATGCTATTGTGAAAGAATGATCAGAAACTGCAGACAATTTTGATGGCGGACATTGTATTATGGTCACTGACTTATTTTAAAACCAGTAAAATGATCAGATCTGCAACCCAATAAACATGAACTCAAACAAGTGACACAATGTCCTTCACAACTTAGTCGATTAGCTTCACTAACTGCACTTGCAGTCGTTGAATATCCTTTGTAAGTGAATGTAGACAATATTAATAATATATATTCTGTGTTACTAATAACTTCAGTCATAAATTAAATTATTTTTTTTAATTTTCTGAACTTTTAAATCCTTAAATATAAGGCTGTTTCTTATGAAAATGACGGAAACGTGTGTTTTGGGGGTTTTTTCATTCCCTTTATGAAATGTGTTTATAAAATAAAATATCTCCTTAATCTTGTGCAGAGCAGCAAAATGTGACATTTTGAAAGGATGATATTAAAAATTCAAATTCACCACAAAATCATAACCTGACCAAATTTTATGCCAGCCAAATATGAAATATATTTTCAAAACTTGCCAAGGGGACAGGAGGATTATTGTCCTCTCCAAAATTGTCTCAAAATGGGTTGCCAGTGCACTGGAGGTTTTTGCCTTCAGCAACCTGGTCACTCATGTACAACAAAACGGTGAGTGTTTCTAGTGAATGTTCAAAGGAAGCTAAGAGTAACAAACTAAAAAATTTCAGTTTCCATCTGGTATAGAGGTTTGCCTTCGCAGGAACAAATTTTCATACGAAAGTAAACAGAAATGTGAGCACTGGCTAAATAAACAGTCGAAACTAGTTTCTGCTTTGCTGACGTTGGTTTGAAAGAAATAAATGTTCTTAAATCAGGAAAGTTGAGCAGGTGAAACGAGTCATCAAACTCATAATCCTCATTTCTTATTTCACCTATTATTAGTGTAATTCTATTGTTTAATATTCCGACAATCATCCTGACCTGGATGGACATGAAAACAAGTGAGTGGCAGTGAACAGACGGTCGTTCACCCCGGCCTTTAAATGTTGCCAGGACCTGCATGACAAGGACCACAGTGTCTGTAAAACACTGCACATAAAATTTAAATTTAATTAAATTAATTAATAATATATATATATATATATATATATGTAATTATATATTTATATTTATTTATATAAATATATATATTTATATATATTTTTTTATATATTTATATATATATATATATAATATATATATATATAAAAATATGTATATATATATTATATATATATATATATAAATATATAGACAAATATATATATATTTATATATATATTTATATATATTTAAAAAAAAAAAAAAATTTAAGTAGTTTTAGCAACAGCATTTTATTTTCTTTGGCCTGAAAGGATTTCAACCCACAATAATTAGTATTTTCTGTTTTGTAAGTATGATTTTTTTTCTTTTCTTTTTCATCTCCAGAATGGAATGCAAGCAGGAAACTACACTGCTGCCACCTGGTGGTAGAAATGTGAGAAGCATCCCACTAAAGGAAACATCTTTACAGTTCTAGGCAGATTGACAGCATTTCAAAAGTAAGAATAATATGCAGCTCTAATAAGATTAATATCAAACTGACTGTCTTTCAGCACTTTTTCTTCTCAAAATTTTAAAAAGTGAAATGGTTTAAGGGGTACGTATGGAAACTTTTAATAGTCCCCCCGAACAACACTCTTCTGTTTGATGACATTGATGGAAAGCAATAAACAAGCACAACCTTTATAGGACTTTTCTAGCCCTTTGTTGTAATCAAGCCTCAAGAGCTAAATGAAAAACTCTTAAAAGGTCAAAACAGAAAGCTGCAGCTCCTCATTTCTCTGTGTTTGGTGTGGGAGCACAAACAGTCTCAAAGGGTTTACAGGAAGAAACACAAAACTGAATAAAAGCATTTTGCTCTTTATTTCCACCAGCTGTGCATTTCTCGACGTCAGCCACAAAGAGACCTAAAGAGGTCCAGCATCAGTTCATTCCAGATGCAGTTTTTGCACTCTGAAGTCTGAACAACTTCAGTTAGGACCCGCGTTCAGCAGCAGACTGTAAACAGACTGGAAGCTAAAGAATGTTATTGCTGGACGGAGACCAAAAAGTGACGATGGTGAGGTTCCTACTGTAGATTTCAGCAGGTTTCATCAGTTCGCTACCTGCTGTGTGACTATTGTGATGGGATCTTCAGGCTGAATATACAGTTTGTGCTCAGAGTTACTCTCATGGGGATGTTGATCCATTAAAGGTTTTCTCTCTCTCTCCTTTACGCAAGCTTCCCCCTGGATGTTTTCTGAAGGTTGCACTGAATTCCTCGTTAATCTTCAGTCATTTTTTGATGCAAGTTTAGAAGATATTGCTTCATATTTCCCTGGTGGTCTCGCTGTCATTGATGAAGCTAACCTTTGGAGAATTCAGAACATTTTCATGGATCCTGCCCTGGAGATTTTCTGAAGGTTGCGCCATGAAAATCGAAGTCAACCTTGAGGGAAATTTAGACATTTGTTAACATAACAGTTTTATTTTAACAATATTATAAATGTAAAGTTTGTGTTTGTTTACTCTTAAAATTGATTTTTGTTTAGTCAATAAGTTGTGTCTTCAGACACTTATTGGTGTATTCAGTTCAGCTATGATGCGCTACACGTTTGGTAGTTACCATAGCAACCAGCAGCTCCTCCCTCTTTTTTGTTGCCGTCTGTAACTGGTGTATATTTAAGGATCAGCTCTCTGTTTTCTTTACAAGTATTAATTTTTGACATTTACTTGAGACAAATGTAATCATGTACAGTGATTTGTGAGAAATTTTTATATGTTTTTAACTATTATCATTATTAATGTAGCTATGTTTAATTTTACAACTTCTCATTGGGAACTATTGCTCTGCAGTTTATTGTATTTTATTTATTTAATATATAAAAATGCTATTTCATTTGTGCTGGGGGTAAAAGTGAAAACCCCACATGCTGCTGAATGAAAACAAACAGGAGCTGCATAGAAATGAATAAAAGCAGAATGACAGCTGACCAACATGTCTGGAGGAGGACAAGCAATTCCTTCTCTTGTCAGCAGGGGGCGCTTGTTGCCGTTCCCTATTTCGACATCTGATTAGATTCCTGACTTTGTCTCATCAGGTCCAACTCGAGCAAGAGGCAGACAGTCCGCGGACATTGCTCTGCTGCAGGTAAGCTCTTGTTCTACTTTTTCATGACTTGCTAGGGACATTTAGAAAATGACAAAGTGATGAGAGCAGAGAGGAGGAGGTGAGTTTTACTTTATTTGTTAAAAAAACAGTGAAAGCAACGCCATATTTGACCGTCTGACCACAATTAACAGAGAGAAATTATGTAAATGTAAGTTATTTTCAGTCAGTGGCTTTATTTATGATCTTGTAAAAGGTTTCGACTATGAAGGCAGAAGAATGTGTGGGTGGGAAGTGAGCTCATAATCCCACCTCGAACCTCCATGTACGGAAGCCCATTCGTGCCAAATGAAACAAATAAAATGAATCGGATTTTCTTGACCATGTCGGATTTTCAAACCTGTTGGAGCAGTTAGCGATCCGTGGTTTTGTAAATGTAAATAAATACAACTGATAAGGACATAGTGCAAGACAATCCGAAGGGTCTGGAAGGCGGACAATGTTGCGAATTTTACGATCAATAAATAATAAAAGTATATATTATCAACTACCATAAAAATCTGAGTGTGGACTCAAGTGGTCAGCTACAGGGCAGAATTTGTGTCACACAACACAAATTGACCAGCTGGTTCAGTTTACTACAAAAACATCAGATTTTAAGGGCAAGATAAAAAAAAAAAAAAAAATTTAAAAACCACAAATGCAATCACTGAACGTGAATATAGAAACCCACCCAGTCCATTCCACCATGACCGACATTCCTACTCAATGACGGATGCATATCTGTGCAGACAGCTATGCATCCTGTGTGTCGGTGTCTGCTGGAAGGTTGGGAAATACCTGTATGTACTTGTGTCTGACTTCAGTGTAGGCCCCCATACACTACTGTTCTTTTGTTTCAGCTTGTTTTTGTTTCTCGTTGTTGAACTCATTTGCATGCCAGAAAAGGAATCTGAGAATTTACAAAATACAGTTGTATTCAACAGGTTAAAATTAAAAGTAGCCTGGCCCTTGTATATTCTTGAACTTGATCACATTGGAGGGGTCTTATGGAACAAGACTTTGTTTAAACTCTTGCCCCAACACCAGAATTACATTTCAGACATTTCTTTTAAAAGAAGAGCCAATGACTAATTTTTAATATTATTCATATGTATATTTTCCTACACCATTCTTATGGAAGACCACAGTGCTGACATTACTACTGTGCTTCAATGAAACATTCCATGATCCTGTGCCGCCTCTCTGTCACATGACCAAACAAATACCACATGACATTACAAGGTGGAAATGAACATTGGTTTTAGAGTCAGATTGGTTGACTTTGGTATTTACCCAGAATATCTTTGCCTGATGTTTCTGTACAGATGAGCTTACCTCCCTCAAGTTGATGTACAGTAACAAATAAGAACGTTCTTTTACATCACAGACATGTTCCTTTATCTTCTGAGCCTGGCCATACTCTTCTGCCTGTTCCGCTGGATCAGAGAGCTCCCCAGGGTCGGTGACAAGGCCAACAAGTATGTGTACATCACGGGCTGCGACACCGGCTTTGGGAACCTTCTGACTCGCCATCTGGACAAGATCGGCTTCCGAGTGATTGCCGGGTGTTACACTGAGAAGGGAGAAGAGGAGCTGAAGAAGGCCTGCTCCAGCAACCTGATCACAACACACCTGGATGTTACGTCGAAGGAGAGCTTGGCCAAAGTTGCAGCCATGATAAAGGACAAAGTTGGAGTGCATGGTGAGTTGGTTGTAGATGGACAGACAGGCATTTCATTGAGAAATTTAGCAGGTTGTTCAAAGGTTGTATACGTATTTGGGTTCCTTGCAGGTCTCTGGGCTTTGGTAAACAATGCAGGTGTTGCTGTTCCCTCCGGCCCCTGCGACTGGCATACCCTTGACGATTACAAATCAATGCTGGACGTGAACCTGAACGGGGTGATCGGAGCCACACTGAGCGTCCTGCCTCTGATAAAGAAGGCCAGGGGCCGAGTGGTGAATGTCGCAAGTGTGTTTGGGAGGATCTGTGTCACCGGGGGCCCATACCCCGTCTCAAAGTTCGCCATCGAGGCTTTCAACGACAGCCTCCGGTGAAATATTAACCTGCACTATAAATGTACTACTGTGCCAAAATGGGCCTTTTAGTGTTGACAAGGATGACATACTTTCCTCAGGTTTACCTTGGCTCCTTTTGGTGTCAAAGTCCTCTGTATTGAGCCGGGATTCTTCAAGACCAGCGTCACAGACAGCGAACTCCACACCAGGAACGTCCAAACGCTGTGGGACAGACTGCCGCAGGATGTCAAAGATGACTACGGGGCTGAATATGTCCAAAAATGTAAGCATAAACCTTTCGCTCCTGTCAATTGTCTTTTTATTTGTTTCAACGTATTCATCTTTTGTTCCAGCCAAAGACGTGATAAAAGAAAAAGTTTCCCAAATGAGTGACGGCGATCTGATGAAGGTGGTCAGCTGCATGGAGCACGCCGTATCCGCCTCCTGGCCGCGCAAACGTTACTCCCCTGGCTGGGATGCCAAGTTTTTCTGGCTGCCAATGTCATACATGCCAACCTGTTTTGTTGATTACTTCTTCCTGAAGAATGCCATTCCCATTGCCAAGAAGTTACAGTAACTCTCCATCTATACATCCAATTCATGCATTACCACTGTACATCTTAGCTGACCATGCACATTTCAATATTAGCAGTTGGTTTAGTCTTGAATTGTTCACTGTAATGACAAGGTTGAGCTGCTCTCACAAGGACAGTGTCAAGGCCACCTTATCTGCTGCTTAAAGTAAACTCTCCGCATTCATGATAGTCAGGTGTTAAAGGTTAAGGAAAAGCAATAATAAGCCCAATCTGCTTTCAATTTGGTAACAAAATTAGGCTAGTCTGCACATATAAATCAGTCCGACCTTTAGATGTTAGATAATCCAGTGTTTGGCTCCAAATAAGCCCCAATCACCGCCATGCTTGACAATTGGTATGGATTTTTATTTTTTTAAATGAGTTTTCCTTTATGGCAAAACGTGTTTGGAAGTAGTGTTCAAATTCTAGTTTGCAAAAGTATGTTGTGCTGCAATCTCATTTTTTTCCTTTTCAGATAGGTTAAAAGGTTAGTTTATGCCCTTAAAATTACAGAAAGAGCCGACATTCAACATGCTGGCTGCGATCTGTAGAGCCTGAGAAATTCCACGGTCCGAGTTTTCTGGGACAGCCACAATTTTCAGCTTAATCCTGCAGAATTGTTTGGGAAGGACTTCAGTTTTTGTATCTTAACATAAAGCTATTTGCTGTTGTTTTATCAAATGCAGTCAGCTTAGAAAGGTAATTTTTCACTAGTTAAATGTCCTAATCTGTGTAGGCTTTACATTCTCATGCTGAAATCTTGGTAAGCCTTTCCACCACCCCCTAAAGTTAGATTAAGCTACTCGGGTGTCTCCCCAGATACCTATAGTGCCTTGCAAAATTAAGACTTTAATGTTTTAAAATAACCTTAAATTTCCACTTTATTCCCTAAACATAACTACCGTACTTTAAAGCACATTACCTTACCACATGAAGTGACAATAAAAAGTTTCCAATTATTTGTCCGTTTTATTTCCAAACGTAACAATCTGCAACACAAGTTTTACAGCTCAAGTATGCCATCTTGTGGTCACAGTAGAGGACAAACATTTCATAAGATTTCAAGGTACAGGCCTCTATTACAGCTAAAGCTTATGAAATATGCAGTTGACAAGTCTGTTTGTGTAAAGACAGTGATTTATTCCATCTTTCACTGGAAACATTAAATAGAACTTTCTTCAGGGCGACAAAACAGGTACATTTGTAGTTTTGACATGTTTTACAAACCAAGTGCTCCGAACCATAGGACCCTCCCCCTCTCTGTGCAGAATGTTCAGGTGTTTATGAATGCTCCTCTGCCAGCTTCTCAGCTTTCTGGACCACTTCCTCAATAGGACCGACCATGTAGAAGGCCTGCTCAGGCAGGCTATCATACTCGCCTGGAACAACAAAAAGCATCAACTTATGAAGTGTGCGTTTCAGCTTAAAATGTAGATGTACTTTTTAGAATACTTGCCTCCCAGGATGCTCTTGAAGCCCTTGATGGTTTCTTTCAGGGGCACCAGTTTACCCAAGTGGCCTGTGAAGACCTCAGCCACCTGGAAGGGCTGAGACAGAAAACGCTGGATCTTGCGGGCGCGGGCCACAGTCAGTTTGTCCTCCTCGGACAACTCATCCATACCCAGGATGGCGATGATGTCCTGAAGGGACTTATAGTCCTGTAAGAAAGATAACCAGTTAGCTTGTTGACTATCCAACAGGTCTTCATCAAGACAAAAACAGTGCAGCTTTCCCGACCTGAAGGATCTTCTGCACGCCACGGGCGACATCGTAATGTTCAGCTCCGACGATGTTGGGGTCCATGATACGGGAGGTGGAGTCCAGGGGATCCACGGCAGGGTAGATGCCCAACTCGGCGATGGCACGGGACAGTACAGTCGTGGCGTCCAAGTGAGCGAAGGTGGTGGCGGGAGCAGGGTCAGTCAAGTCGTCAGCAGGCACGTAGATGGCCTGCAGAGAAAACAAAGTTTGGCTTAAAGTTTCTTTGATCACATTATTTTCCCCCAAAAGGTAGCTGTTGCTTAATTCTGTGCAGCAAAAATAACTAATTTTATTCAGTAGATTTGAGATTGTGTTTTGCTAAATGTTTACCTGCACAGATGTGATCGAACCCTTCTTGGTGGTGGTGATTCTCTCCTGCATGGTACCCATGTCAGTGGCCAGAGTGGGCTGGTAACCCACAGCGGAGGGGATACGACCCAGCAGGGCAGACACCTGAGGGGGCGGGAGGCGTTTCTTTTAGCAAAAACCTTCCCCTTGGTGAAGGTTCCTGAGCCGTGTTACTAGTACACACCTCAGAACCAGCCTGTGTGAAGCGGAAGATGTTGTCGATGAAGAGGAGCACGTCCTGACCCTCTTGGTCACGGAAGTACTCAGCCACGGTCAGTCCAGTCAACGCCACTCTGGCGCGGGCGCCTGGGGGCTCGTTCATCTGTCCGTACACCAGTGCCACCTGCAGGGGAAAAAAAAACCAAAAAAAACAGACTTTAACCAGCCTGACCCATTACTGCATGGTGGATGCATTATTTCTTTGAGGAGGAGTTCGAGCCTCACCTTAGAGGTGGTGTCCTTCAGGTTGATGACACCAGACTCGATCATCTCATGATACAAGTCGTTTCCCTCGCGGGTTCGCTCGCCCACGCCAGCGAACACAGAGTAACCACCATGGGCCTTGGCCACGTTGTTGATCAGCTCCATGATCAACACAGTCTTTCCTACTCCGGCGCCACCGAACAGCCCTGAAACCACAGGCAATGTCACTGCGTTGCTACGGAGGATTTTTCCACTGAAATACCAGGATTTCCATCCAGGAACAGTGAAAACATTTTCAACTGGTTAAAAAGTTGGAATATGAAAGTGAACATTTAAAAGTTAAAAACTTAGTTAAAATGTAGCAAAAGTTAATGGAAATTATATTGTTTCCATTTGATTTATTGTTTAATCTTTGATTATTTAAAACATCCTCCAGTTCCAATGTTAACATGTTGCTTGAAAATGGTCTCAAAATGACGTTATAGTTTATTGGAACAATTTAAAAATTGTGGAAGGCCCCAAAACACAAAAGTAATATTGGTCAGCTTCCAAAAATAATGGCCGATTTTAGGAATTTTATTTTATTTTTTTGCCTAAAACGTCTTTTGGAAAGAAAGGTGAACTAGCTCCACTGACACCGAAAATTACATTTGCTGTCATTTATAGATTTTTAAGAAAAACTGGAATCAACGCATCAAAATGGAAAATGTTTTTTTTTTTTATGACCCTCACCCCCTTCAAAAACTGAACTACTCCTTTAATGCTAATACGTACCAATTTTCCCTCCCTTGGCATAAGGGGCCAGCAGGTCCACCACCTTAATGCCAGTCACCAGAATCTCCTGCTCCACACTCATGTCAGTGAATTCAGGAGCCTCAGCATGGATAGGTGCAGTCCTAAGGGAGAAAGGGTCAAACAGTTTCTTTTAATCCTTGGGTATGAATAGAATACCTCAATATTAGATATTTTACTTTGACGCACTGTTTGGTACTGATTGGACCCCTTTCATCGATGGGCTCGCCGATCACGTTCATAATCCTCCCCAGGGTCTCGGGCCCACTGGGATTCTGATGGGGGCACCGGTGTCCAGAACCTTCTGTCCACGAACCAGACCCTCGGTACCATCCATAGCGATGGTACGCACTGTGTTCTCACCTGTGAACAGTCAGTGGGTTCAGCAAGCTTCCACAAACACAAAACAGTTTTGTGAATTTGTAAGGTTTAAGGCTCACCAAGATGCTGAGCAACCTCCAGGACTAGCCTGGAGTCACGGCCGGTGACCTCCAGGGCGTTGAGGATGGGAGGGAGGCCCTCGTCGAACTGGACGTCGACGACGGCGCCGATGACGGCCACAATGCGGCCTGTTGCGACGCTGGCGGCGGCAGCGGCAGGTGCGGCATAGTCCCTGCCTGCGGATGGATACACAATTGAGCCCTGCGTGAATAACACTGCTGTTCACACGTAGGAACAACCTGATTGCAATATTTACTCGGGGATTTCTTTATCAAGATTTTCTGCAGGTTTAAAACAAACTGAATATCACCTTGCATGTGGAGAAAACATGAAAATACCACACCGCCCCATCGGAAGCTGTGTTTTGAATGACAAATGAATGACGTAGACTCTAGTTTACACTTTCTGCAGCTCCTAAACTCACCGAGACATTTTCTAACAAGTGTACAGTTCAGACTTGCCCTCTTTAATCGTTTATGTCAAACGATTGCAAAGAAAAAACTGCGTCTTTCTTTGCAGAGGACCGCGTAACCTTGCTAATCTGCTAACCTAGCAGCGCCTCATGTCATTTCACAAAGGTCATTTCTAATAACATTACAAACTGCACAGCCCACTTGTTTTCCAATGCAACCCATAATTCAATATAAGCTTGCAAGTCATTATATATGGCTGTTATGTTTCCGAGTAGGTAAAACTAAAGTAAAATCTGACATTTTATCACAGAGGCCTACAACGTCATCGGCAGGTTAGCCAGCGTGTTGCTAGCTCCAAGCTAACGTTAGCGCTGCCCTCTCAAGACTATGAGCAACATTTTAACGCAAGGTTTCCTCTCGGAAAACGCCCAGCCCGCAGGGGACTCACGCGAAAGAACAGCCGGCGATCCAACGAGGGCTTTCAGGGGCTGGACCCCAGGCCTGAGAGCCTGCAAAGCCCCGGTGCAGCAGCGTCCCACAGCTCCTAACATGGTTAAAATGGCTGAAGGTGGAAGGAGACTGAGCGACTCGGGGCTTTATAAATCACTGAGCGCCCAGGCGGACTGCGCTTGCGCGACAGCTAGAAGCCGTTAAAGTGGGCATGCGCAGACGCAAGACGCAGCCAGCTGACTTTATTCTGCCCTCCATGAAGCTGAACTGTGTGGCAATGAAAGGGACTGCCAAAACAAAAGGTTAAACACATTTAATATGTTCTCTTAAATGTGTCGTTCATCTAATTTTGACCACCACTACCAACAAGGTACAACAGGCCAGGTTTTGCTATGGAGGGAAGTGTTTCTCCTGCTTCTCAAGAGAAAAGCTGCACTAAATGTCAGCTTTTAGATGTAACCCTGCATATAATACACTAAGCCCCAGCTACACTTAGCTTTAACATACTCTCCTGCACATCTTAACACTTATGTTGTTATGTCATGTATTTAATAGAGCTGTAAACCTCTAGATCCAGGTTTTAGAGGTATCTTTTCTCCACACCTGAGTCAAATAATAAAGTCATTAGAGAACTTGACTGCATTGTAGAGAGGTGTATGACCCAGGAACATAACTAAAAGCTGCCATTTTAACAAGTATATGTTTAGCGTTGTTGTTCAGTTCTGAAACCTTATTGCTTCCTATAAAATTTTTGTTTAAGTATTTTCCTTGTCTGTAATTCTATTGTTCCCATCAACTTTTTTTTTGCTACAGTAAACAGGAGGACATGGGGGAATTCGATTCGAACCTGGGGTCAACCCTGACGGGGACCATAGCAAACCATCGACTTTCACCAGCTCACCGATCCCTCCAGGGGAAAAGCCTCTTCCAAACCATGATGCTGTCGCTGCCAGGTTTTCACAAGGGACCCGGTGAGCCCAGTAGTTTTTGTTTCCCTGCCCACCGTCTTACACGTTTGCTGTTTACCAGTAAATAATAGTCGCTTCACGTCCCACAAAGTTAAAAGCTTGACTCTATTTTTTCATTTGTAGTTTTAGTGTGTTATTGTTATATACATAATGTCTGAGTGACAGGAGAAACTGACTTCATTTTAACGGCCTTATTGTTGAGACTGGAATTTCTGCTCAGTAACACGAGAGGGAGCCAGTGGTACACTGTAAAAAACGAGGCCCCCTCAACACAGCACAATAATAATAATAATAATAACAATAATACTATTAAAATTTCCTGTATGTTTACCTTTGTGTCTTATGCACTTCTCATCATTGTCAAGTGGAAGACGTGGTAGAAATCTGAAAAGTGTGGTGTGCTGACATTCCTTCTAAAAGTCCAGTGTAAAACCACTGTCGTCAGAAGAATCTATATTATGGAGGTTTATTAAAGAAAATTAGCTATTAATCGTTGTTATGGGTCTTCTATAACAGGCACAAGATTTAAAAAAAAAAGTACAGTCAATGCGCCATACAGATGTGCTTGAAGGTTAATTGAATTTACACCAGAGGGCGCTGCTGTACCAAAGGATACCATACCTTGACAGGTTGTTTTTAGTTTTGTCAGAACAACATGGAGTTCCTCTTCAGTGAGCTTGAAATTGCAGATTTTTGAAGAAGCTATAATTAATCAGCTTATCTGTAAACTGTTGTGATCTTCTTCAAAGTTGGTTTCCTGCTAGTTTGAGCAGTGATTGTGTTACATCTCAGAAACTCAGGGGGGTTCCTTTAGCTGAGCTGAGTAGTGTGTTTCTGACATTATTGCCATTTGATTTCGCCACTCTTTTTGGCATCGCTCCTCGACACAGCAGATAACTATCAGACCATCTGCACGCTTAGACGCAGCGCCCGTCTGACTTCGCCTGGGAAAAAAAAACAAAACACAAATAAACAAGCCGCATTTGAATGAGGCTTGCCTCAAAGTGAAGGCCTGATGACTGATGACTGAGATTACTGCGTTGCCAGGCTTTTTTTGTGTGTGTTTTGCGTCTCTTGATTACTGCAGACACACGCCGGGGTCGTCAGCAGCTGCCAACGCCCGCGTAAACTCCCAAATATTGGGGGGAAAAAAAAGAAGAAAAAGTTGCCTAGCAAAATAATGAAGCTAAGGTCAACGGGTTGGATTCCTGCCTGGAAAGAAAGAGAGTGTTGGGTTTCTGTGACTGCAGCTGCATTGGTTTGGATGTGAGCTGCAGGAGCCTTGGTGATACAGGACTGGACATGTTTCCTTGAAGCTTTGGTTGCTGATCTATTACATCATTCATTAGTTCTCTCTCATATGCAGCCACTTATGGATTTGATTTCATAAAGATAACCTTTAGCAACTCGGTGTGTTGTTTTCCTCATGTGAAGCAGGTTTGCAACAACACCGCCAACAACCAGATTCCATTTTTTGTGTTTCTTGGCTATTATTTTATTCAATACCTCAGTAGGTGTAGGACCATAGGGGGATGCTGAAGAGATTTTTGCAATTAATATTTCGGTTTTGTTCTTTCCTGTGTGTTTCTCGCTGCCTGGAGCGTGCCTCAAGGCTACACAGCAATGCTACGTGGGCCAAACGCTAAAATGCTTAACAATTTTGATGAAAGGCTCTCTGAATATGACAAACACACTTTTAGAAGGTTTCTGAGTTTTTAGATCATTTCTGAGATTAACCTGAACATTTCAGAGTCTGTCTGTAGATTTCCGTCTCTTTTTCTTCCGTCTCCAGTAGCTTCAGTTGCCAAAGATTAATCGAATGAAAATTTGCCTTTCCACCAAATCCCAACTCTGTTGTATTATGATGTAGTTATTGAGATTATTGGGCTGCAGTGAATGCATCGTTCTAGTAAAATAAGCATCTACTTGCTTTTTTTTATTTTTTTGCACCACATACTAAAATATTTGAGTCAACCCCAAATTCTTTCATTCATGACTCACAATCATATCGCATCTAAATGTGTGCAGTAGACTCCTTTTTTTGAACTAGCTTTAGTACAATATAATCATTTGGAAACTGCTTTTGATTAGAAGAAATTGAGCAAATGGAAGCATATTAACCTCATCTACGCTTTCAAATTGGTGCTTCATTGCCTTTTTTTATTTACTTTTCAGCTGAAGTAAAGACATTTTGACCTTTAGCCGGTGCCATTATATGTTTTTTGACAGCAGGAATCCCATTGCATCAGGTGAACAAACTATAAGGTCTGTACACTTTACCTTTAGTGAGGTCTTTCTGCCTCTATGGAGAGCGAAGCTTCTCGTTAAAACGGTAATTTAGAGTTTTAAGCTGTCAATCTTTTGCAGCGTTTATGTTCCAGGGGAGAATTAAAATAACCGCAACCCCAAAGAATGCGTGTCATTAATAGATCTAAAGAACCCGGGATGTTTCTGCTTGTTTGGGGCCTTTCAAACGAGTTTTACATGTTAAAAACATGTTCATGCTACACGTTGCGCATCATATTAACGATTTAAAAATGTTTGAGAGTGCCGATGTGGTGGTGTAACTGTGCGTTAACATTTCACGGGTGTAAAACAGCACATTTTTGTGACAAAAGTAACTGTTTTCTCAAGAGTGCAGACCAACCTGTGGACCTAAATTGTAATATTTGTCACGGCATTTGTTAGAAAGGCTATTATCAATCTTTTTAAAATATTTAGGAAGTCGAAACATTTACATTTACAAGTAAGCAAGACGTAATGGCATACGTTTTCCACTTCCAGTTTTTAAAGAAACAGGAAATGTGTGGCTCCATTCTTTTCTTCCGATTGTTTTAGAAAAGAAATTGCAGTTATTATGACACATTTGTTGTCTTAACGTTCAAGGAAACTGGAGGCATTCGCATCTTTTTTTAGCTTTCGGTTTTAAAGGAAGGCCAGCGTAGATGCTTTGTATCAATGACCACCACGTTTCACACCAAAATGAGATAAATATGTTCCAAAAATGCAGAATACATTTATTCTCAGCTCTCTTTGATGTTGAGCTGAGAACTTGCTAAAGCTAGCAACAAATTAGCAATGCTAATATTAGCGCTCAAAAGCAAGTTTAAACAAAAAATCTAAATTATGTTTGTGTGTCAATTGAATTGTTTTTTTTAAAGGCAGAAATTCAATACTGTCATGAATTTAATGTATTAGAATATGTTATTTAAGCTAATACTTTTGAAAAGCATTCCTGAGCTGGAGGTTGGACATCTAGTGAAACTCTACCGATAAAGTAAAATGTTTAAAATATTTTTGCCACAACTGACTAAATTTTAGTCCAGTCTTCCGTCGGCTCTCCTTGCTGGTTCGACGAACCGTAGAAACGCGTGAACTGGTGCGACAGTGAAGGGCCACAGATGGGGGGCCACCTTCTCCTCGGTGCCATAACTATAGGTTTAAAACATGTGTATTATGTTGTTAAAACAGTAGTTAGGCCAAGGGACAAAGATACCCAGAGGGTTTATGGAATATCAAAGAGATAAGTGGTTGCTTCCTCGGTTTTATAGAAGAAAGGTTTGCTCTTGTTTTCTTTATGGCCCACACCTGTTGAGAAAAAAACAGAGACAGAAAAGGGGGCTGAAGTATGCTATTTACTACAGTTATGACTCTGTGTTTACATCCTCACACTCTCAGATCCACTACATTCACTTATCTGCATATTCTGAAAAGTCCCATAATTGTAGGGTGTGTCGGAGGTATGACAGACTGGTTATAAATCCGCTTGACAAAGTAGCGCAGCTTTAATGCGCAGGCACGCAAAACACGCCGCCGAGAGGCGAACAAGCCTCCAGCCTCTATGTAGCTCCAAACTAAGAATCCACGTTTTTGCCTAAATGGTGGACAGAAAGAGAGCAGAGTGAGATTTAAGGGCTATCGTTTAGAGGAGAGCATTCTTGAGTGATGGCTGACCTTTTCCTTCTTTCTGAAAAGCGGGGGAAATAAAACCCTGGTTGCTGGGTTATATGGCTTCAGCTGCAGACTGCAGGCTGCGAACAGCAACAAGAATTTTCCAAATGAGGGCAAAATATAAAGTGTGATCTGTCACGCCAAAATGGTCTCATTTGAACTTTAATGAGTATTGTTGCTCATTTGAGGGGAAGCTTGGGCAAAAAAGGAACATTTTTGATGCTGTTCCACAAGTGCTGATAATGAGTCTGTTTGCTTAATTTGAAACATATTTATAAAACAGAAATGAACCTTTTGTCATTTTAATCTGCAAACTTCAGTGTCATGTAGGGATTTTATGTTGGAGTCAAGTAACGGGAGTCTAAATATTTTTTACAAATGAAAATGTGAAAAGTTTGGTGTGCACTGAAGTTCAACCCCGTCTACTTTGACAGCCCTAAATAAAATAAAAGGAGATATCTGGCTTCACAAGAAGAATTCGCTCATCGTATAAACACAGAAACATGTCAAATTCAAATGGAAAAATACTTTATTAATTCTAGAGGGAAATTAAATAATGTCAAATTGTGACAGTACAATACGAGGCAGGTAAAGTGTTAAATGCAGCGCTCCCGCTCAAAAACAACCAATCAGATCCCTGCTGTCAATCACCCTCGTAAAGGCCCGACTAAAAGTGCGAGACAACTTCGTCTCCGTCGGTGGCCATGCTGACTAGTATTAGCATTCGTGGCTATGTTGTGGTGAACCACCTGAAGTCTAGTTGTTGGCCAAATTATACGCTGCGCGCCTGTAGTGAAACACGGTAGCGGCAGCATCATGCATTCGGCATGCTTTACCTCAACAGGAGCAGGTGACGCTAAAAACATGTTGTGTGTTGAAGCAGAGGCGGTTATTGACTCTGAGTCGAGGAGTCGGCCGAAAAGCATCGATGACAAACGGATGAATAGATGTTTGCAAAGGAGAACTGCGGTGAGTTCAGCCTCCAGGCGAAGCTTCACTTTGCTTCTCTGCAAGTTCTCCGGATTGCCAAAAGGGGCGAGGCTTTTAAAACACAGTTACAGAAAACAAATATCAACGCAGCTTAAAGCAGTTGCCTCAGATACGTGGCTCCTCTGATTCCTTCAGGGGCTTCGTGGTGATCCAAATCAAACCTTCATGTGAGCGACTGGATCATGTTGGATTCATATACATCATTTCTATACTGTGTTTGCAAATGGATGATTGATGATGCCTCTGTACATATGCACATTCAGAATATTTCAGTCAAGTTTGGGCATGTGTAGAAGATTAAAAGTATACAGATTGATTTTAATGTGAAAAATTATATATATTCTAATTTTGGGGGGGTGAAAGAATGAACAAATTAGGGTCATAAGGTCATATCATAAGATGTCTGAGTGCAATTATTCACTTGCTCTCAAACATCTTATTTTTCCTGTAGAGCTCCAAGCAACAATAATTTTAAAAATCAATTATTCTGACAATGAATCAATTAATCGGATAAAAGGTTTGATCATTTAAAAAAATTTAAAAAATCAATACTAGCTACATTAAAAGATGCAAATTAATAAGTTAAACTTATTTGTTGGATAAGGAAACACATTTTATTTATTTCAATGCAATAACATCATTCCTTTTGTGAACTTTAGTGAAATATATTTCTAAGACGTTGCAATACAGTGCATATATAAGTGAATGTTTTTGGGTCAACAACTGGATATCAAAGGGTGTTAATAGAAGATTTATTCATTTATTTTTCCCCCGAATTTGAACCAAATGAAACTAAAACGGCCACATGAAAAGTTTTGGGTAGAACATTAAACACTTTTACAGGCAGTTTTGTTTATTTTTAATTCTTTAATTTTTTTTTTTTACATATTTGGCCTAATTGCTGCTCCGAGTGTGCTGCTCTTTCAGCAAAATGTCTTTCCATCTAACGATTCATCGGTCCCCAAATTAGTCGGTGAATCTGATTAATCGTTTTGCGATTCAGCACTTCCTGTAGCAAGTTTGTCACTTTCTGTTTTGCTTAACCTATATTTCTAAAAGTGATCCACACATTTTTATTAGATAGATTGTTGTTTTGATTAAATATAATGATTTTTCACAATAGAGCGCAAAAACAAACAAACAAAAATGATCCACACGGCATGATGGTGCCACCACCATGTCCCACTATGGAGCTCATATTAGAACATAATTCAATGTACTGTAATGTAATTATGTTAAAAACAGTTTCTGTTCTTTCTAAAATCCCGTATATTATTCATAAATAAGTTCTGTTTTGATTCCATCCAGCTGATGGAGGTAAACACAACAGCAGCTCCCCGTTCAGGGTTTTTTTAATTTTTTTTTATTGCTGCTACTTTCATACAAACCAGATGAAAACATGAGCAGAAAACAATGAATAATGAGGGACTTTTTTTAAATTCTTCCTCCACACCCCACGCTCTGCCGAAACGTTTGTGAGGGAGTGGGAGAGTTTTAAGAAGAAGAAGAAAAAAAAAAGGGCTGGACCTTCTTTTCATTTAACTTCAGGATCACAATGACTGAAATTGAGGGAGTCCCATGAGAGACGGAGTGAGCTCCCAACTTTCTTTCTTCTTTTTTTTTTTTATCTAGCTGCTGATTCTGCTGAAATTAGTGTGTGGTCCCTAGTTTGGCTGCAGATTCTCAGCTAAGGTCCGACATCTGGAGGAACCCAAATAACCTGCAGATGAAGAGGTTCTCCTTTGTCTTCCTGGAAATTTTCCATTCCTGACAGGAGAGCTTGAAGAGTGGAGCAACATTGGAAGGTATGCATCTCTAATGTCTCTGAAAACTTTTTTACTGACAGCGAAATCAAAGTTCTGACTTTATTTATATTTTATTAATCATGTTTAAATCTCCATGTTTGCGCTCAAAGCCCTCAGAGGAAAGTCATGGTTCCCTCTCTGCACTGGCTGCTCCTGCTGTGGAGACTTCAGGCTACGTGGGCTCAAGACTATGAAGAATATGAAGATGAGGTTGTGGCCCCAAGGAGGAAAAGCAAACTCTTCACACCAAATTCCATACCACAGAATGGCAAATGTAAGTTTTCCTCAGAGGTTGCTTCCTTCATTATTTTTTTGGGTGGGGAGGGATGGGGACGTTGTCAAAAAAAATGCTCACAGGGAAAAAGCTGAACCTGATACTCAAGCAAGGACATTGCTGGAGGAGGCAGCGCACGTGGATTGATCATATCTCTGCTCTCTAAGCAATCCATCTCCATGACCGCTTAGTGCTCCGTTACCCAAATGTTTTATTCACTCAGAATCCCGTTTCCTCAGGCGCATTCTCTCTCTGTGACATATTAAGGCGAAGATTAATGTGGTTTATCCTCAGCCCTCTATTACGTCTGCGGCCTCCTCCCGCAGCAGCAGGTTGACGCTCGGAGCGGTTTGTCTTGAACATGAAGAGCCGCATTGATAAACCTGCGGCGTTCTGGGATATGTCACAGAATCCGAACAGCCTGCGAGTCGCCAGCAGTCGCATTGATTTTGATCTCAAACCTGGTGGGAAATGAAACTGGCGGACAAGTTGTAGACGGAAGGTTAAATACATGTTTGTTATAAAGCCAAAACTATGCTGATGGAAAATGAAAACAGGTTAATGTCGGCGTTAACCAATTAGGTGCTATGCGACAAAAGTAATCCTCCACCTTGTAAAATGATTGTTTACTGTGGTTGACCACATATTTTTACACGCCACTCTCAAAACTGATGGTATCCTGCAATGTAGATTCAAGAATCAAGCTTGACAACATGAAACAGGCTAAAATATCTCAAAAAGCCCATTGTCTTTCTGTGCAGTTCCACTCGATTCTCATCTCCCTTCGCTGCTCTGTCTGGGATTTCTCCCATTGAGCTCAATTTCACCTTTAGAATTTCAACTGGGCCAATCAGATGAGAACAATTTTCCGCTGTGTTTTTGTTGCAGAGTTGTAACAACTACATTTTAGCACATTAAATTACAAATGGGAATCCTGAAACAGGTATCAGTTTGACAATCTTAGCCGAACAAAACCGAAGAGTAAGAACTTGACACATCTCTTAATTTATTTATCTGAATAGCTAACAGTTTATGCATCAATAGCTAATATAATTTGCATATATTGAGCTCCTTTAACCATTTGGAACTACACAGTTTTCGTAAGTTCAAGTTTTTATTTGTTGCTCGCGCATGTTTATTAAATGCTAACTGTACTTTTTTTTTTTCAGCTTCTGTCGATGAAGACTGCAGTTTGGAGTTGGCCTTCCTGGTCGACAGCTCAGAGAGCGCCAAGGACAACCACGAACAGGAGAAACGTTTTGTTTCCGACGTAATGGACCGACTGCAGGGCCTCCGGCTGCAGAGTGGCCGCGGACTCAGCACCCGTGCGGCCCTCCTTCAGTACAGCAGCCAGGTCAAGATCGAGCAGACGTTCAGAGACTGGAGGGGCATCGAAAACTTCAAAGCCAGAGTCGCTCCCATTCCATACATAGGCCACGGCACCTACACCACCTACGCCATCACCAACCTGACACGCATTTACTTGGAGGAGTCGAGCACCAAAAGCATCAAGGTGGCCGTCCTGCTCTTCGACGGCATCTCGCACCCAAGGAACCCAAGCATATTTAACGCTGTGGACGATGCGAGGAACCAAGGCGTTCGGTTCTTCACAATAGGAATCACACCCGAAGCCAACGAAGCAACCAACATTGCAGAGCTGCGTCGAATTGCTACTTCCCCAGCTACCCGCTACCTTCACAACTTGCAGGATCTTGGCATTGTGGATAAAGTCATCAAGGAGATTGTGAGTAAAAAAAAACTGTGTCACTCCTTGCATCCTTGTTGGGTTACAGTCGATTTAGTCAACAGCTCACTGTGTTTTCTCACTAGCTGCGTATCCAGTTTCCAAATACCTGTCCAATCTGACATGTTGGAAATAAATTATCTCAATGGAAACATTTTGAAATTTTGAAAAACTTCAAGCTTTTTTGACAAAAGAGTTTTGACACTGTGATGAATTGGGCTTTTTTGGCCTTATCGAAACCGATTTACTTCACAAACCTGCAATGCAAACACTTTTTTTTTTTTTCTACATCATGAGTCACATGACCAACAACCGGACATTGCTGCTGGCATAAACCCTGATGAATGCGACAGGAAGTAGTTGGAGGAGGATGGCTCTGCCAGTTCTTTAATGACTTATTGCATGATCAAACTTATTTATGTGTTTTTTAATTTATTTAATGAAAACACAGCAATTGCAAAAACATTTTTACATTAGCAGAACCTTATTACTTGTTGCTCTTTTTCATGCTAAATTCAGGGCGAATGTAATTGGAGTATTTACTAGCTAGTATAATAAATGACTATTTTCTCCTTATGAAACAGGAGAAAATTTCTAAAGCACAGGTTATGGCTCTGCACCAAAACCTCAAATGCCATCTAATGATTTCATTAGGCTGACAAAAGTTTTCGAATTCTTCCAAACAATTTCATTTGGGAGGCAGATCAGAGGTAGCATGTTTTTGGTGTTCATGCTCAGACTTGCATAAACACCCAAAGCCCACAACATTTCACTGCAACTTATATCACTTGTGAAATTGCATGTGTGTGTTTGATAATTGCTTTTTTTTTTTTCTCCAGAGGGCATAAATTGATTGGAGATGGAAACCTCAAAAAGCCATTATGTGAACAGACGCTTTCCAAATGTTAGCGCCTTAAGTTTCACCATGCACCCAATAACAACTTCCCCTGCTTCCGCTGTTGACGGCGGCCGATGCTATGATTTCCTGGCTTATTGCATCCCTAATGTACACCTGCTGCTCGACTAACAGGTCTGCTGTGGACGCTGTTCGCTGAGATTGCTTCCGACACGCCCTCTTGAGTTGGCAGAGAACGTCAAAGACCTTAAAGGTCTTTCTCTATAAACATTCATGCTATGGACCTTCTGCAAAAGCGTTCGTGCTCGATTGTTTATGTAAACCTTTAACGGTTGACTTTTATAAGCCACTGCTTTGTTAATTAGAATACGGGGCTGCACAACAGCATCCTGGAGTCGACATCTTGACTTTCGGTCGGCACACATGCTCCGCATTAAAACGCTTTTGTGGGGAAAATCGGGTGAAGTAAGCGGCATGAGTCTGAGAACACGCAACAGCGTCCAACAAACACTTCAAACGCTGCTTTAGACCTGAGCTTAAGTGTTGACACAGGTGGTACACACATCTAAGTGTGATGGATGAAAAACTCTATGGGGAACATGGTGCAAAAACATCTAATACATTCTACTGGCATGCTAGGACGCAGCAGCAGCAGCTCGGACTCAGACTTTCATCTCATTTCCTTGCATAGGCAGCATCTGTATGTCATAAGCATGTGCCTCTGTACCAGCCGAGAGCAAGTCTTTTATCTTTAACCCCAGCATTAAACCGCAGGACTCTATTCCTCAAGAGTGAACCGACTCCTTATTTGACTTCACGTCTCAATCCAGAGCCCCTCCTGGTCCTTTGGTGGAATATTTAATTTGACCAATTTATCCTTTAAATCTCTCAGCACTGCATAGTTGAGAATTTGATTTTCTTTTCAGTGAAAGCAAATGATTGTTCTGGCAAGACGTGTCGAACAAGACGAAGTATGGGAAATAATCCGTCGCACCAGATGGTTTGTTTCACAGAACCATCTGGGAAGTCCTCCGTTGAAAACAGCTTAAGAATAAAGAGCAGCCACTTTCAGAAAGATGCTTCATAGATGGTTAAAGACTGTGTTTTCTAGTTTAAGCATCTGGTAGTTTGTAGTATGAGCAAGTAAAATCGGTTAATCCCGACCAGCCGAGTCTAAAGAGAACCTGCCAGGCTAACCACAACTGCACTGAAAGCTTCTCTGTTGGTGAAGGAAAAATTCAGATTGGTATCAATTTAGGAGGTCAGACTCTGTCAATGCACTACTGCATTTTATTAACCAGCACCGGTCATAAAGCTTTGTAAAATCGCGAATCAGAATCACGTAAAAGGCGTTAAACCACAATTGAATCCATCGTGGATTCAATTCGTTGAATTCAAATTGTTTGTAAAATTTTACCAGGTGTGAGCGTCATTTTTAAAAACAATGTTTTCGCTCCACATTATTAAAAGTGGTTGCATAACTTGACTCTGTTCCATTTCTCGCCCTGCAGACGGCGCTGGCAGAAGAAGGTGTAAGTATCAAAACTATCAGTGTTACAAGTTCTGTCTGCTTGTGGTTCTTGTGCACGTTTTCACCGTCATCTTTCATGTTTTTCCAGTGTCCACTCGAATTGAACCCATGCAAATGTGAGAAAGGTGAGAGAGGACCCAGTGGCCCTGCGGTAAGTCATACTTTATATCCACCCAATCAGGGATGATGGCTTGTACGCACACACAT
The DNA here is from genome assembly GCA_010277075.1 of Poeciliopsis retropinna. Taxonomy (NCBI): domain Eukaryota; kingdom Metazoa; phylum Chordata; class Actinopteri; order Cyprinodontiformes; family Poeciliidae; genus Poeciliopsis; species Poeciliopsis retropinna. The sequence goes on along the minus strand of VMRM01000029.1, from coordinate 6,697,891 downwards.
GCACCAGGGCCCCACAAACAGCATGTCTCCACAGACAGCGCTCTCGTTCTAGAACAAGTTCAGTTTGCATTCCTCTGAACTTTGGTGTTCTGTCGAGAACAGATGCCCATTTTTTTGGACATCAGCAGTAAAGTACCCCGTCATCAAAGGGTTCATTCATACAACACTGAAGAAGAGCAAAGTCGTAAGATGGCAGCTGTCCTACGTGTCTCGGCGGCACTCGTTTGCCGTCATGTTTGTTGTTTCTTTGTCTTGACCAACCCATTGAACATGGTTTGCACTGAAGAAACAACTATTCCACGTTCTGGAACCAGACTCAGCACTTGGGAACAACATGCTTCTGGTGGAAATACTGTTTCTAAATCCCATTAGGGAACCGGAATGAGAACCGGAATGATCCCTGAACCCCGTTGGTGGAAAAGCCCTCCAAATGAGGCAAATACAGTCAGGGACTGGAGGAAGCTGGTTCTGGTTATAGGAATATGTTTTCAACAGAGAACATGAATGTCTGAGACTTTGGGAGGCGTCCCAGGAAAGCACCTGTTCTGTTCTACTGTCAGAACCATAAACGTGGAGTTTACCAAACACCAACAGAACCATTACTGGAACAATGGGCTTTGACCAGATGAAGCCTGGGTTTGGTTTTCGTGCAACAGAAAGTTCTGGTCAGATTTGTGTGAAAGATTCACACCATAGAGCATCTATGATGTTGCGGATCTAATTGCCCTGAGAAAACGGTTAGAGAGTCCCTGGCATTTTGGGTGATCTAGGGAGATTTTACAAGAAGGATTATGCAAAGAAGACATAACTCCGGTGGTCAGGAAGTGTAACACATGTGCATGTTATTCGACCATTTCAAAATCACTAATCACAACCATATTAAACCACTTCAGTTGTGTTGTGCTTCTCTTTTGCTCCCAGACGTTAAATCTGCCTTCTTAACCATCAGTACCGATGAGAGCTCTGCAGACAAAGGCTCCTACAGGCTACATAATTGCAGGGTTCAGAAGAGTTTAGTGACTTGTGCAGGTTTTTAGAAGTCTTGTCTCCCCGAAGCAGTGAGAATAAAGCAAATACTTTACATTCTTCTAAGAGTTTATTGAGAACAGGTCTAAACGTATATTTACATGGGAAATCAGCAGAGTCACGTCTGTTGAAGGATTCCTGCCTCTCGTGACTATCTGAGAACACATGCTTGGCAGATTCACTGTTACATGCAGGACTTTCTTTTGCTGCCAAGCATGTCGTGATACAGGCTCGCCTTTTACTGAACAGAGAAGGTCGGTCACAGTCAAAGTGATTACTGCTTTGAAGACGTTTTCTCTGGATTAGAGCAAAGTAATTACCCCTTTACTCCTGATGCTCAGAACAAAAGCTGTTATACATCAGGGGTAGCAAGGGACACAGTGACGAAAGCAATGTGTGCGACCAGAGATAACTCAAAGACAAGAGTGCTCACAGAGTCTATTTTATAAAGGAGAAAAAGGCCAAGAAGTTAACTGAGTCGACAAGGCAGCTTCAGTTACATTTGACTCATCCGTTCCCGACACTCAGTGACTTCAACCATTTTTTCTGCAGACAATGCAGCTTTAATGTTTGGTTTGAAAAGCTTGAATCTCTTTATTCTGGTAATCTTTTGAAACTTTAAGGCTGATTTCTTGGTTTGGTTTATGTGTATGTTAAAGTTTAGATCCTACTCTGTGAGTACATCTAGATTTGTTGTTTGCTCTTCTGCCTTTACCATCAAACCGTCTCCAAATCCCAAACCACCCATTTACCCACAGCCATATCTCAAAGAAAAGCACAAAGCAAGCGACTATTTATCAAGGAAAAGCCTATGGATCATCAGCTGCTGCCTATTTCTTGAAGTTAAACAGTTATCAAGAAAGAGAAGAGACATCTGCTTAAAAAATAATCTTCAGTGGTTGAGATTGTTTTGATGTGCCTCAACTTCTGCCATAGGGCAAGAAAGGACGTCCTGGAGATGATGGAAGCCCCGGCGCAAAGGGACAGAAGGTACTGCCAATGCAACAAGCCTTCAACTACCTTAGCGAGTAGTTCAAGGGCTCCACGTTAAATCAAAATCTTTCTTTAGGGTGAAAGTGGTCTCAGTGGACTTCCAGGCCGCGAAGGAGCCGAGGTGAGTCAAGGGTCTTCAGTTTCATGAAGTTATTACCAATGTCTCGTCTTCTTTGACCAAAATCTGTCTCTCTTCTGTCTTTACTTGATTTAACAAAACTCTCTTGTGCACACAGGGTAAATCAGGATACAAAGGAGAGAAGGTATTGTATGGATTTTAATCCAAACTCCTCCTGTGCCTCTTTAGATTCCAAAACAAAGGGTTCCCACGCTGATTTAAAAGCATTATAAGTGACAGTAACAGGGGGATTATGAGCTTCAGACATGATGTCATGCTGGAACTTTGAAAACATTGTGGCGTTTTATCGTCCTTTGTTGAATCTCCAACCTGCCTGCAATCGTCTGTCCACTGTTGTCATCTTCTGCGACTGCAAAGCTGTCAGATTCTGTATATTCCCATGACATTAATTGTTGCAAAGCAGCTCAAACCTGAACCCATAAACAGCATTTTTTTGTGTGTGTGTGTAGACGGTGTTTGAGAAAGAACCTAAACTTTGTTTGTTCCCTCACAGGGAGAGAGGGGAGAGTGTGGCACACCAGGCGTTAAAGGAGACAGAGTATGTTTGTAGTTATTTGTCATTCCAACTTGACAACAAATATAAAATATAATATTTTACTACAATACCTGATTTGTCAGTTTGAGATGAAAAAATCTACCTCAAGCTAAGTATTTGTCTGTTTGAAAGGTAATCTACACTTTACGTCTTTTTTACCATCCATCACATTCGTTTCTGATAAAAACACGTCCTTTTTCAGGGCCCTGAAGGTGTCATTGGTCCAAGAGGAAACCGTGGACTTCAGGTTAACTTTTTTATATTCTTCCATTTGAATCATTTAAACCCAGCTGCTGCTTTTACACAACCAAATAATATATAGAATTGTCAATTTTAGACCAAAAAATCCATCGTTATTCACTGTGCAATCACTGAGTCAGTCATTGTTTCAGTTGTTGATGTTTTGTGGATTATTTGTCATACCTCCATGTTTATGATCATGAAACAAGTTGTTGATACTAAACAAACCTGGACCTGAGAGACATTTTCCAGCATAAAAACGCTGTGTCAGGTCAAAAAAAAATCTCCTTCGGGAATTTATAAAAACAAAGTCTTCCCAACAGTCCCTCCTATGGAGGGATTGTTTTTGATTCTACAGTTCTGGCTGCAATCAAGTTTGAAAATAAACCAAAGAAAATGAACAAAACGTGTTTCATCGCTGTCACTGTGGCAAGAAAAGAGCTTATATGTGATTTATTGTGGTTTGTGTTTCATGCTCATCTTTTAACATGTGCAACACCTTTATTTGTGCTCCAGGGTTTGCCAGGTCAACCGGGTGATGTGGGACCTGAAGGAATCATGGGAAAAAAAGTAGGCACGATTTTGACCTTTTATTTTTTCTTTCTTTTCTTTTGATGAGGCTAATGACAGAACTTGATGTTTCTCAACAGTTTATCTGAAGAAATCACTTCATGTGTTGTTTTTTAAACGCACCAACGTGTGACGGCATAAAATAAACGGTGACGGCCGCTCTCAGAATAGTAAACACATTCTGATATCCAACTCAAGAGTCTCGTGTGTCAGCTTTTAAGACCTTGCATAACCTTTTTCTCCTTGTGTGCCGCACCTAACACACGGGGAACAGCTTCACATCTTCATCTTGCCAATCATCTTTCCCCAGCGGTAGCTAACCAGTGCACCAACTGGGCCAATAATAGATGCTGATAGGAAACCATATTCCACATCTCTCCCTTAACAACAAATAAGTAGGTCAATCGGGAGAAATAAACCTACCTTGCGATAGACCACGACCTTCAGGACTATTACATGTTTTCACTAAAAGTTTTTTTTTTTTTTTTTTGAAAATTGCTGGTTTTTTCCACACTGCTACGGCAGCGTGTTGCTAAGGTAAAACCACGAGCTTACTATCTCGATTGAAAAACTAACAGTCCACATAGAGAAGAGGTTTTATCATCGGTAACGCTTGTAAGATGCAAAACCTCTGACGACCGCTTGGCAGTGGCTCCGAAACGTTTCTGGCTGTGCCAGACTTCCTTTATGAGTCTGACCTTGAAAAATACAAGATGAGTTACAAGATTGGGCCTGTTTCTGGAACAGTTTACTGTTGCTGAGATTTCTTGCAAAGAAACAAAGTTAAACATCTCTACTGACTAGACGTCAGATGTCGCCGTGTCAGTTTGTCTCCAAAACATATAAAAAAAACTTGCATTTTTTTTTTTTTGCCAATCATGTACAGCTAACTTAAAAACGATATGCAATGAAAACAAAATGTGCAGAGAATCTGGCTATTTTATTTGTCCTTGCTTGTACTTTTGAAACATTAAAAAAAAAACAGAATGGAAAATATTGCCATTTGTGCAGACAGAAAACAAGACTTGTCATTAAAGCAAATGGCTTCGGAAAAGGAAAGAAACTGTTATTCCCTGATGATTAACGTGTCCTTGAAGCCATAAACATCTAATAAGAAAATAGTCAAGACGTCAGCGCGAGTCGCGAGAGTGACGAGGGGAAGTTATGTGAATCACTCAGACATTAATAATACACAGGATGTGTGGTGAATCAGACCTTTCATCAACTTATCAGCTGCAGCAGCATGTAAGGGAAAACATATCATTGTACTGGTCCAGCTATTGGAAGACTTGGTGTCTTTATCAGTAATTAAGCTTGATGGCAAATCGATTACTCAAACTTTATCCACTGGACAAAACTTTGTCTGAGTGAAGTTTGATTTTTTTTTCTCCGCATAATAAAATACATATCTCCAACAATGACTTAGGAAAGCAAAAAATACTTTGACTGTACATTTAAAATAATTTGTTTTGTTGTAGTTGTACTTTTTAGCAGCCTAAACAGTGACCAGCCCCGCCATTTTGGATGTCGAATGACGACACAGGGCGGTACTGTCCGAGTGCTTACATTTTTTGCGCGCATGCGCACTCGAGCCCTTATGTGCGCTTGAACTGAATCTGCACTTGAAAGAGGGGCGTCGGGCGCGCGCTGAAAGCTAATCTTAACCATTGAGGTGCCTCGGCTAGTTGAGCTAACGGAAGTCGGTAAATAAATGTTTAAATTGATTAATTTGTGTTTTAATGAATTAGTTCGTGTTTTAATGAATTAGTTCGTGTTTAAATGAATTCACTGTGTGTCTGAGAGTTAATGCTAAACATACTAACATGTTTGTTGACCTAAAAACCGTTAGCGTTAGCAGCGTTAAGTGAAACGGCTCTGAACTGCTTCCTGTGGGTGTTGAACAGTATTTCCTCTGAATATGCCGCGTCAAACCAGGTCAAATTAATGTAATAGTTTTTTTTTTTTTTTTTTTGAAAGGGTCAAAAAATATGTATGTCGGCGTATTAGGATCATTGTAGTTAGAAAATAATAAATATAATTAGTACATTTTCGCAAAAAAAACGAACTCAGAAATGTTCTAGAAAATAAAAAGTATAACTTTGAAAAGTCAAAAATTTGCTAGAAAAAAAACAACAAAGAAACCTCGATGGTATGTTTTGAAAATTTCAAACAAAGAAAGTTTCTTGAAAAAACATTCAGAGATTAATCTCAAAATTTCTGAGATTTTTGGCAAAAAATGTATTCTTCCTTTTTTTCTCTCTATCTACAATGGCCCTAAAATGCCATTCACTTTTCTCCAAATACGGCCAATTATTATTTTTAAATAAATAATAAAATTATTTTTAACCTTTTCACCGTTACTCATTAATAAATATACTTCACAAAACTTACAACTTTGTACCGTAATACTAAAAGTTGCGAGATAAGATATATTTCATGGTACATCTAGTTTACTCAGGGAAAACAGACTGCAGCTGTCAACATAAAACCCATATTTTTCATAATAAAGGTCGAATAGCTTGTCTGCATTATTTATTTGGCCACCAAACAGGCTTCGTATCTTCAAGTTTTTTTCACGAGGGCCAAAAAATCCATACCAGATTGTCGTCTTCCACATGTTTGCTCTGTTCCCTACCTGGCTTGTGTCAAATTTAAATTTGAAATGGCTCTGAATTAAAACTAAAGCCACCCTTTAATTAAGTCTGTACACTAAACATGACTGACATCATTCATACTCCCTATTTGATCATTTTTAATAATCCCGGGCAACACCACAATGGCTATATTTTATGGCCTGTATCCACCTATAACTCAAACACAGCAATCAAGTCAGTCACATTTTTTTAAACCAGATGCATTCGTGAGGATCGGTCTGAATCCTGACATACAAACGTGTCATCGTTTCAACGACACAAAGTCCCCCACTGTGATTAAAAAGAGTTCGTTTCCAATAGGGGTTTTTTCCCTCGGAATAATGCGCAGTAAATAACACTTGCTCTCACGACGTTGACATTTATAACACTAAAGATTACAATCACCTAACGCTGGCATAAATAACATGAGAAATGTCAAGTATCTCCAAAAGCTCATAAAGTGAATGGGGGTTGGGGTAGGAACTATACATTTGAGCGTATATTGGTGAGTTACGATCCGCCGCCGCTGTGACATTTGAAACTCCTCCGAAGCTCATCTGTTATTAACTTGTCAGCTTATTTGTCGGTTCCTTCTGCTTTTTGCCTCCTCTCCCGTGTTCTACCTGCCGTTCCTCCCATAAACACTTACTCCGCACCAAGTGGTCGCCTCCTAATTATTTTAGAAAAATGTTCACGTTAGTAGTCTGGCTGTCATCCTGCATCACCAAAAAAAGCAATGTAGTGTCTGTCGGGAAGCATTGTCCTAACTTGCTTGGAAAGGGCAATGGAAAGGGAGGGGGGGAGAAAAAGCACCGGTATGCACCTAGAACAATCTCCACACCTCTTTTTCCTGCCTCCCATGTGTCCTTTTTGTGAACGCCACAGCTTTGATTTACCGCCACTATATAGAGAAGCAACAGCTTTTTAAAAAAAAACAGTTAAGACTTAAATTAGGTTTTGACAATGGACGGTTGAGGCAGGACAAAGCGGGTTATGTCTGTGGGATTTCTTTGATTTTTCTCGCTTGTACACAAGGATGAGTGACATGTGTACTAAATGAACTCATGTTTATCTTTCTAATAGGGGGAGCGGGGGCTTACTGGACCACCTGGCATCCAAGGTGAGACTGGGTTCGGCCTTCCGGGACCAAAGGTAAAAATCCGCCGCCATAATGTTACGGAAATATAATTTCACGAGAACATAACCTAGCCTTTTGTGTCTCACCCTGTCTGAGAACTCCCCTCGCTATCTCGCACTCTGCAGGGGGATGTCGGTTTCCAGGGGCAACCGGGGCCTCCCGGCCCTACTGGGATCGGCGAGCCCGGACCACTGGTGAGTTAGAAACGAGGACAAAACGTGTCACTTGTGTATTACAGACAAACAATGTAGACTCATCTGTCGTTTTGCTTCTTTCTGTTCTAACCTGCTTCTCTCTGGCTTGTCCCTACATAAAATGTGCCTTTTGTTGCACATAAAAAAAGAGTAACCTTTTAACCTGTCTATAGCAACAATTGTTAACACCCTGAAATGGATATAAAACCTGTAACCATGCACATATTTTAATAATTTTCGTGTTTTCTTGCCTTCCTCCATCAGTAACTGTTATTATCAGGAGCTGAGATGACGTCAGGCAAAAAGGAATGGATTTAGCATTTTATATTATCACAGATTACTAATGGAAAAAATTCCAATTAGACCTAGTTATGTTGCAGTACTGTGTTTTCAATTAGTCATTAAAAGGAAGTTTCTATTTTAAAGCTCCCTTTTAACAGGAAGAAACCTCCAGTGGTTTAAGCAGACGGCAGCAGAAATAGCTCAAGTCATTCTGGTGATAAACTATCAAAAACTGAATTCAAATAAAACAGACAAGAACAATTAGATGAATTTGAAAAAGAATATCAGAAGCCTACACCTTTCCTGACAACATCTTCTCTACATGTGAAAATCAACTCAAAACAAGGAATGTTACATTGGGCCACACACTAACGTTTACTTTTAACATTTATGGAACGTTAAAAAAAGAAAAGATTTCAAAAGAGCTCTTTTTTTCCTGTGGAGGGAATAAGTGGTGTGCTCTAGCACCACCTAGTATTTATCTGTGCACTTTGACTTATTGCACGCGTCTGTATCTTGTTGGAAGGTCAGTTATAAGTTAGTTTTGTCTCATTTCGAGTGTACAAAGATATTTGCACTCAAAACTAGACCAAAAGTACTATGTGATACTTTTTTGTTTTGCAGTGAATACGTTCAGTCTTCCTGTTATCTACTGATTTTGAGTCAGAATTAGTTCCTTCTTCTCCCAAATAGATTTTTAAAAGGTCGTCTTACATGTTTATTTTATTTTTTTCAGGGTCCTCAGGGGCTACAGGGAGTCCAAGGAGAGAGAGGACCGACAGGAGAAGGTATCCCTGGCCCTAAGGTGAGTGGGTGTTCATATTTTTGTTTTTCTTTTTTTTTAAGCCGAAAGCTCCTGGGAGAGACGGTATTTCCTGAAAGTCTCAAGCACTCAAGCCAGCTAAAAGCTTCAGCCTTTCAACCCGTTTTCATGCATCCATGTTTGCTTCACCCATCTGCCGTTGCCCTCTGACCTTTGCAGGGGAAAACAAAAAAAAAAAATGTCCCGTCTGGGCTCCAGATTCCGACAGGAAATTGACAACGTGTATGGATAAGAGACATGATAACACATGACAGTAATTTCCCCTTACGGCGCAGCGGCGCGGCTTCCATTACCTCACGCCACAGTGCGGCCTATTGATCGACCCCAGCAGGAGGAGATGAGAACATCTCGGCGTGGAGAGGAGAGGATTCAGAAGCAGGACGGGGAATGAAAAAGCCAGAACGCCTCCACGGTTCAGCCAGTGACTCAGTCAGAGGGAACTTATAGTCTGCTATAGTGTCTGTGTTTCCTCAGTCGAACACAAGCAGAACGTCTCCCACATGTGGAAACACATCTTCCTTCATGAGGTTTCTGTTTTCTTAACAAAGATCGGGGGGGGATGATGGTATTTTGGGTTTCCACTGCGGGAAACACACACACACACACACACACGCAAACAAAAAACACACACTGCTGCTTTTGATTAATCTGAGTAAAACTCTTTGAAGTTTGGAAAAATATTCACTTGTTCCACATTTTTACTAACATGTGCTGTACAGATAAACTTGACTTAACTTTCAAATCTTTCAAATCATCTCTTTGGAAATTTACTTCCATCCCCAAAGTAACTCACAGTAACCAGCTCTGCACCTGGTCCACTAATAATTTTACAAAAATGATTTATGTAAAACAATATTAAGTCACGTCGAGGCTCTTCGTTGTGACAGAAGTGGATGTTAAATGAAGTGTGAGTAATCTGCCAAAACGTCTTCCAGCCACGACACGCGTAATTGCTCTTTTTTTCTTTCTTGTTTTTGCTCTCCTGCAATATTTACCAAGCAACTCTGAAACATGAAGTAGGCTTCAGGTGAAATTCTTACTTTACCCTCAAACCGAACTGTCATCTAATTCATCACCTGGCGCCGTTTCTCTGAAAAGTAACAGTTTCCACCATAAAACCTGGAGAAGGTGAGAAGGTGTTTCTCCCCACCGCTAGATCACCCTCAGGGGTACTCTTTTCTTTTCTGTCTTTCTTTGCTTTTTTTTTTTTTGCAACAGCACACTTGGCTGTATTCTCACAGATGGCGTTCCCTCTACGGCAGCGTTCCTCACATGACTTGCCCTGACAAGCTCCAGATTCGCAGCAGTAAAACCCTTTTTTTTGTTTTTTATTTTTACACATCATTAGTGCTTTTGCTTTGATCTCCAATCGCGGATTCATGACAATAAATTGAAACTTCTGGAAGCCTACATACAAATGCGCCTTGCCATGCTAATTAACGTACAGCTTGCTGTGGCTTCGTTTTGTTGTTCCCTGACTTTGGAAAAACCTTGGAAGACTGGTAAAATTTCCTTCAGGTAGAAGATGTGGCGGAGGCTCCTTTTTAAAAGTAAATTCATTTCTCTCTTTCAGGTGGATAGCAGTGTTTGATAGAAACCATTACCGTTTCCTGTGCCGCATTTGTGTGTAAATCATTCACAAAGTTGTGTTCGTTGAAGCAACCTTGTGTCCAAGTTTGTTTGTTTTGTTTTGTTTTTTTTAAATTGATCGACCTCTTCAGTATTTTTTTATTTAGTTATTTAATGGTTTTATATCAATTAGAAAAGTTTCTGTTAACTCCAGGGGAATATTTTGGTATGCACCCTGGGGGAATCTGGGAATTGGACCACCACCCTGTGATTTATGGACAGCCTCCTGAGCTTGACCTTTGTGTTCTCGGTTTACCTCAATAACTGTGCAGTAAATCTGCCTCAACGACAGGGATCTACTTCTGTTTCTGCTAATCAATTTAAAGGGACAGTGTTATGTATTTACCAGGCACAAAGCAGCATTTTATAGCACCATCAAGTATCTATGTTGCATTCAGTTGTTATAAAAATGTTATGTATATATCAAATAAGACTTAACAGAAAGCTTAAGCCTTGAAATGGTTTGCTAATTGCTGCTGGCTAGTCTGAAGAATTTGAGAAGGGGAGTCCCGAGGGAGTCCTGCTCTGTGAGGCGGAAGCTTGGATCTTCGTCCTCGAAGGCGGAGCTAGGTCCAACCAGCAGCGCTTTGAACATCTGGATGGTTGCCGCGGAAGATTAAGGATTTCCCAAACATATCTGAAAGAATCAAGGCAACACTCTGGATCTGATTCTGAGGAGGGAATAACATAACATGATGTACAGCTAAAAATATTGATTTTACGTCATTTGTCACTTTAAGGGCTCTTTAAGATAATATGCATCTCAATTGCAAAATAAAAAAACCCATTAATGTTCACCTCTAAAAATCTTATGGCTCTTTGTAAATTGAGAAGAATTGCCTTTTTTGTTTTCTACTTTAAAATCACTCATACACAGAACCTGACAGTGCTGACTTCATCTGTATTACATCTTGTTTACTTTGGGTGACTGATAATTGAAATTGTGAATATGTAGGTTTCTTTTTCATTTATGGTCTTCTTTGTTTCAGGAATCAGAAACCTTAATCTAAAGCTGTTAACCAGAAATATATCATAAATCCTTTACTTGCCCTCTGTACACAAACAAAACGTAGTTCTATATGCTCTATGTGAGTATTACATTACAGAGGTTACTCAAGGTAAGCTTTTATGTGTCTGAATGTAGCTTTTATAAAAGCAACTATCAAGTTTTTTTTTTTTCTCCCTTTTGCTGATATGTGGCATGTGGTCTTGCTTTGCCATCTAATATCTAATATCTCAAAAAGTCAAAACGCAATAACTTCTCTGCCCGCCTTCACAGGGTGAGCGAGGCATAGAGGGACCACGGGGGCCCAGAGGACAGCCAGGCCTAGGAATCAAAGGAGACAAGGTAGAGTACAGAAAGGCCATAAATGAGGCGCCGTGCTGAAAAGACTTCACAAAAGCGGAAAACATGAGAAAGCTGTTGTGAAGGAGGCCAAAAGTTGCCAGAGCCACTGATAAATGCACTGAACACAACGTTATATAGGAGGTCACAGTCTACAGGCTATGAATTGAGGTTACAGCTTGAACGGTGTAGGAGGACTGCAGTTTTATGGTTTGGGCTGTTGAATGTGGGAACATTAACACTCTACTGGCGCATTCAGACACCAGTGTAAAGGTAAGGTTTTTATTTGTCGCAATGCGTTGCAGATACTCACATGTATCAGAATAGCTTACGACTCCCAGATGTAGACATGGGTTTGGACGTACTGAACTGATTTGCAAACAGGGTTCTAAAGTCACAAGAAATATATTTTAGCATTTTATGGCATGAAGATATTGGGGGGGATCCATACAGATCCAAACTAGAACCGTTTGGAACAAAAAAAGTTGGTTGCTTTCCGAACGTTATACATAATGAAAGGTTGTAGATAAAACTGAAGGGTGATTCACTGACAAACGATGAGCATGTATGTGGTATAATTTTTTTTAAACTTCCTTCTTATAGGGGGATTTTGGCCCTCCAGGGTTTCCAGGGCCCCTGGGCCTTCCAGGTTTAGGCATCCAAGGAGAAAAGGTACGAAGTTGGTTGTTAAGCTAAGTGCTATATATCAATCAATCAAATTTTATTTGTATATCACATTTCAGCAGCAAGTCATTTGAAAGTGTGACATCTTAGCATGACATGGCTCTTTGAAGCTAACCCTCTGTGGTTGGTTATAGAACACCTAGAATTTAGCTGTATAAGCAAAATCCAAGCTTTTATGTGGTTGTGAACCCTGGATGTTTTTGCAGGGAAACTTGATCATTTAAAATTCAATTTTAATTTGATATACATTCAAAAGTATTTTTATTTTATTTTATTTTATTGAAATAAATGCATTAAATAAATTGCCTAAATTTAAATAAATTCATATCGCCTTCGTCTTCAATTTCTTTATGTCTTCCTTTCAGGGAACAGAGGGCCCCAGGGGGCCTCCTGGAATAAGAGGCCCACCGGGAGAGGGCTTTTCTGGACCCAAGGTTTGTCCTGACTCTAACCCTTAACATTATTTTTTATCAAAATTTAATTTACTTGTCACATCACAAAATATGTGTTACTCCAGCAAAGCTTGTAATAGAGATAAAGAACCTGTGGACTTTTTGGTTTTCCTTGACTGCATTAGTTGATTTAAAACAAGGAGAAGATTAAAAGTAAAAATCAGCTAATTAAAATCTAAGTTAATTGACTACATTTTAGTAAATAACGCAGAGGACAACTACCAGTTTTCAGCATTAAGCTGTAGCGTTCCAGGATTGCAAATGCATTTAAAACAATGAACTTTATCCCACACAGGGAGACCAAGGGCTGCCAGGAGAAGTGGGGGCTCCAGGAGAAAGAGGAGCTGGTGAGCCCGGTGCCAAGGTATATCACTGTTCTTTTTAATTAAAAACCAACATGAATCAATCAGTTAAGGTCTCATTCACACTGGATCAAGACCACTCTGTTCTTTTGGATCTGCTCCACCGTTCCTCTGGATCTAAAATGGAACCTTGATTTTGATGTGAAGGGACTCTGAACACCAAATAGTGTGTTTTTGGGTTTTTTTTCTGCTTTCATGGCCATTCTACTACAGTGCTACCAACAAAGGTAGCAGAAATTGATTTGGATATTTCCTACCAATCTGCTGAATTGAAACATGGGAGGTTTCTGCTGCCCAACCATCAGTTTCAGCCTTACCGTGAAGACGAAAACACCAGTATGTCATCTGCTTCTTAGCAGCCTTACAAAATACAGAAGAGTGTTCAAGTTTTCTGTATCTGTGTCTTCAAAGACCATCCATATTCTGTCTGATATTTCATTTCATAGTTTAGTCATTGCCTGGTGTGAATGTGGCCTAAGTTTAAAATGGTGTTAACGTCTGCAGTTGTCCAAACACTTGAAAAGACCCAGAAACCTTTCTGCAGGGTGAACCCGGATCACCAGGACTGTCAGGTTTGCCTGGACTTCCTGGAGAGGACGGAGCGCCAGGACAAAAGGTAGCTGGATGGATTTCCTCCAGAGCTCTGTAAGACGTGAACGACAAGTTTGTTGAATGTCGGCGTTTTTGGCTTCAGGGTGAACCAGGAGCCGTTGGTCTTAGAGGTCCAGAAGGAACGTCTGGGATTGGCACTCAGGGAGAAAAGGTAAACAGTTTGTTTTCTTCCTTATATTTTTCAATATGATGTGATTTCTTGATGTGCTTGTCAGTGGACGATTGTTTGCTTATACCATAACGGACATGGTCCCTAGCAGAATATTGGACATGAATGTTTTGGCTTTTTATTGCAATCTTAAGGAATTGAACTAATTTCATTTTTATCCTTTATTCATTGTGTACCTTTTAGCATTTTTATATTCACTTTCTTGTTTTTTTTTCCCACTATGGAACCTTTTTTCTTAGAGAAAGAAGCCTCACGGATAAAGTACACAAGTGGTATTTAAGTTTTCTGCCATCAGGCTTTACTTGCCGGGAAGGCAAGTAAAGCCTGATGGCCCGCCAGGCTTATAATACCTTTTGGGGGAAACCCTGGGATTTCTTTTTTTACGTCTGACATTTCTTACAAAAGGTTATTTGTTGACCTTGTATGTACATTAATAAATGATGAGTATAAGGTTAGAAATATCACATAACCAACCATATTCCTGACATTGTTGCTCAGGGTGACCAAGGCCAAAGAGGAATAAGAGGGTTGACGGGTCCGCCTGGCATTGCTGGACCCTCTGGACCAAAGGTAGGAAACCTTTGAGCCGTTATTAAAACCGTCTGTCATGATAAAGACCGACATGCTAATTAAAGATTGGGATTTAATAATGTGGTTGAATGAATCTCTAATCAGGGAGAACCAGGATCACAGGGACGGCCCGGTTCCTCTGGACCACCTGGACGTTTCATCACCGGTCCCAAGGTATGTGCTTTCAGTTCTCACTTTGAAAAAACAAACATGCAATTCATGCATATTTTTTTCTAATTTGTATTAAGGTGATAATTATATCCCAGTTTGTTTTCAGAGAACGCAATTATCACCTGTTTCACAAAGATGTCATTATAGTTCAAGTGAGGAAAATATGAATTATTCCCAATCAAGTTCCTGTAGCGTAAAATGTAGGGAAAGAACTGTGAAATGGTTAAAAAGGAAAACTGGGGTGAGGTTCATCATTAGCAAGAACAGTAATAGAGATACTGTGAAAATAAATTCCTGCTTGGTAAGGCTTAGATATTAAATATGCAGCACTGAAGTTTTCTAACACATATATAGAATAATGTCAGCGACTTCTGTTTATTTACAACCATAATTAAACCTTCCACTTAAAATACTTTAATGAACAAACTCACTCAGCTAGTAACACCCAACTAAACACCAAAATATGTCAGATTTAAACATTGTATGAGTGTGGATGCTTTACGCTGCAGGAGGTGTCCTTTACAAAAATGTATTTTTGACCTATGATCATTGTCTAGGCATTTGGCAAACAGAAGCACATTTGCTCTACAACAAGAAGGGTTTAGTTTGATTTATTTTAAATCAAACTAGGATAATGAGTGTTTTCATTCCAGTTCACTTGTAATACTCCAGAGTGACCACAAAGGGGAGCAAGTGAAGCTTTAGGACCATGGACACCCGACTCCATCCCTTAATATCACCGATGGATATTCTGACTTGTAGAGCTTAATAAAAAAGCTTCTCAGATGTAGAAATAAGCATTTAGTTGACATTGTTACTCATCATACTAAACATTTCAGAAACTTCTAATATAAAACTATAATAACTATACGCAACAATCTAACTAATTGCTGTTAGGTAAATTTATATTCTTCCTTTTTCATCATGACATTTATTTCCTTTGTTTATTTATTTCAAACACATTAACAATTCAAATACCACGGTATATATTCCATAACTATTTGTTTGAAAAGGAGGTAGGCAGAAAATGAAGGTTTTGTAACACCACTCCATTTCTTTTATGCATATCTGACTTTCCAAATTCTGTACTTAAAGAAAAAAAAACCCCAGAAAATAAACAATTTTAACAATTCTTTCACAATAATGAAAGACGGAAAATTAGGACCTAGTTAAAACAGCTAAGTGTAGCGTGTGTATCTTTGCCAACTTAATCTGAAAAGTTCATGTCTTAAAACGTTGTAGGGCGATCCTGGACCAGGTGGACCTCCTGGTCCAATCGGCGAAACTGGCTTTGGACTGCCGGGCCCAAAGGTAATAAATTTGTTCTTTTTGGTGCTTAAAATTGAACTAAAATGGAAATAATCATTTAAAAAAACAACAAATACGTCATGACTCAACAGCATTTATTTGGAAAATCAATTATGAGCTCGCTTGAACTGGTAGAAGTTAAACATTTTGTTGTAAACTGTTGCATTCAATATTATCCTTTGTATGAAAATTTCTTGTTCTGTTTTAGGGCGATCGCGGTGACCCGGGCCCCGCAGGTCCATTTGGCCCCAAAGGAGACGGCTATCCCGGCCCCATGGTGAACAAACCATTCATCACACATTAAGCCCAGATTTATATTATGGCCTCTCTCATGTTTCCCACTTTATCAGATCCAGCTGTCCATTCATCTGTTAGATGTTTGTTACCCAAAAGTTTCAGAAGATGTTCCGTACAACCTGCAGCTAACACTCAGAACAGAGACAAAGAGGCGAGATTTATAGTCAGGCAAATCCTCATCTAGGGAAAACAAATCCCACCCAAATACATATATAGTAGTTGAGATCATATTTTACTGATCATTTTGTAGAAATCTAGATTCGTCATTATTGTTAGAAGTGTAAACAAAATTAGTATGGGATAGAAAAGCTGGATAACATTCTGTTGATTGGTTGTTTAGGGTCCTCCTGGTCTGCCGGGGCTTCCTGGAGAACCCGGGCCAGAGGGCGTGGGCATCCCGGGACCAAAGGTGAGAATATGTCAGAATCAGAGAGAAACCAACAACCTCCCTTTATGACCCCTAGACCCCCAAAATATCCCACTTAAGAGAGAGAGAAAACTTTTGAAGCCATTAAAATTGAGGGTTCATCCAGGAAATCTTTATTGTGGCCACTTTCCAGGCTCTGGTTTAAGAACTGTCTGGTTTCCAAATATCTGAATGTTTGGTCCTCCAGGTGTCTACTAAGTTTGTCTCCAAATTAATTAATTTATTTACAAATTTAACTAACATGCTGTGGCAACTTTGTACTCAAAGTTGTGAATGAAACGACTAAAACAGGAAAAAAGGAAGAACCAAAAAGACCAGCACTCACCTAAATGCTGGTGTCTATTTTAAAAATCCTGTGATGGTGCGTTCCCTGATCAGGAAAACATTGGATTTTCATGGTAAGTTTTGAGTTTTTCTAGCCAATGTCATCTCCAGTTTTTAGTGACTATAAATAAAATTCCTATTCAATGTTTTTGCTCTGTACTTGCATTATCAGTTTCATTGTTCCTGCTGAGCATCTTGTGTGTTTCACAACATTTTCAGGGGGACATTGGATTCCGAGGGCAGCCAGGTTTACCCGGACCCCCAGGGGAAGGCGTCCAGGGACCTCTGGTAGATTCACAGCCATTTTGAAATCTTTGTTTTCATTCAAGTGTTGGATTTCCATTCTTAACTTTATCCTAACCTTCGAAATTACAAAGTTTGAACTTAAGTCTGGCAACCATTACTTGAAAGCAGGATTTTAGGGTTTGACATTCTTCCAATTTCAACCATGAACCTCAAAATATCTGATTGACCAACAAAAAAATAACATACATGTGAAGTTAAGTCATACAGAGATTTAAATTTCAAATACAAATTTGAAAAGCTAGGTGTGAACTTTTTATTTGGCACTTCTGTTTTCTCTCTTTGTTTCAAACAAGTAACAAGAAAATAAGGAACAAAATAAAACACAGAAAGCAGAGAACAAGATACAAACATAGATACAACGTGTAAAGAACATATCAATTATAATGTCAAAATTAAATTGGTGCTTGCGGGTTGTGCTCTTTCAGGAGCTGATACGTTTTGAATTGATGTTGTCGTGTTAGCATTAGCATAAGGTAAATGTCATGTTAGTGTTAATGTTTTTAGTAAAGAGTGCCCACCTCTGCAGTTCACAGACACTGTCTTTGAAATGTAAGCTGTAAGCCCAGCAAAATGTGATTCCACAAACAAGGAGAGATGTGCCACACTTTCCAGATTTTAACATTTGGAAAACCTCCAAACATTTCCTTCTTTTCCCACAATCATCCTGTGCTTAGGTTATAAAATCTTCAAATTGGAAAAACGTGAAACTATCAAAAAGCATCTAATTCACTTTGTGCATCGTATTAATTAAGGAGCAACACCGCTTCATCACACGTGCAAACATATCGTCCACCTGTTCATTTGTTCAGCGTATTTTATAGAATCACCCCCACAGCACTATCATGAGAGCAGGGTGTGAATCTCTACAGACACTTGTACGATGAGGAACACTTGTCCTAACAGGCATTGATTGAACAACACCCCGTCTGTCCTCACAGATCCCACCCTTGTCCCCTGTGGGCTTCAGACCGGTGCCTCCGCAGGCTGGAGCGCTTCCACACTCATTTGCAGTGGGCAAGATTTAATTAGGGACTTGGATAAAGTTATCAAAGGCAGAACAAAGTGTGGAAGCACATCACAATGACAGATGTCAGGCATGGTTCATGCTGACTAAATGATGTTAGACACGAGTCATGCTGGGAAAGATGGGTTTTTATTTTAATCTAATTTTAATAGCTATATCTAAGATTCAGGTCTTAATGCTGAAATTTCCTTGGAGTTCCCCTGGACTGAAGAGATAGAAGTACATTTCTTTGAAAGGTGTGTCTCCCGTGCCACAGCACTGATAAAGTATTTGAGGAAGAGGACATCAAACTAATAGTCAAATAAGGTGGCGGTATTTTATTGAGGTTGCTTTGTACGGTGGCCCAGATGTCTCATGTCAAATACATTTGCTGTAACACAAATAATAACTCCACAAAGGGAATACTGGCTTGTCTGGCTCCAGAGGACCTAAAACGGTTCACTCTACATGCAGCCGTTCACCCATTCACACACACATTCACACGCTGGTGGTGCCAAGCTACTGGTTAATTATCACAGCTGCTCTTGATCAGTCGGACAGAGGCGAAGTCGCCATGCACCAATGCAACCGGGTCCTCTGACCACCACCAGCAAGCTTGGTGAGTGAAGTGTCTTTCCCAAGGACACAACAACTCTGGTGGACACAGCAAATTGCAGAACAAACTCTTATCACAGTCACCACCATCGTCCCAATGATCCAATGCACACCAACACTTGACCTTAAAAGACAGGTTGTCTTGGATTATGCAAAGAGCAAAATATGTCTACATTGACATAGAAGACTCATTGCTTGCTATTGTTTTTGCCTGGGATGTCACAACCAGTGATTATATTTAGGCAATTACCTTTTCACATAAGGCCAACCAGCAACGCTCTTATCTCCTGAAATCCTACTCATTTTCACATTTTCAAATAATCGTCTTTGTTTTCTTTGTTGCAAACTTTGTAAAGCGTTTCTGTACCAATAAAGTTATATATTCCCAGACTATAAATGTGCATAATTTAGTGATATGGTTCAGCAGTAGTGGCAAAATGTGATGTTTTTGCAGGGTAACCCCGGGCGACCAGGTCCACCTGGCCCAACAGGGCCACAGGGACTAGGACTTCAAGGCCCCAAGGTAGGCTGTTATTATGAATTGACTCTAAGAGATATTTTTATATATTTCATTTAGGGGTTAATGACCTTGTGACTTACTATTTGAACATTGTTTGTGCTTCAGGGCGAACAGGGGGCCCAGGGTGTGACAGGACCCAGAGGTGTGCCTGGAGAGGGCTTTCCAGGAGCCAAAGTCAGTCAATATTTTGTCCTAAACCTTTGGTGTGATAATCTGGGGTCACCTGTAAAGGCTCGTTGCAACTGTTGTGTTTTGATTTATGCATCAGGGTGACCGAGGCTCGTCAGGAGAGAGGGGGCTTAAAGGATTCAAGGGAGAAATGGGAGATTCGGGAATCCCGGGGCAACCTGTGAGTGATGTTTTGATTTTTTTGCAATTACATTGAGCCTGAAAAAAATGTGTTTGAGCACTTGATTGTGTTCTGGTTGTGATGTAGAACCAAGGCTTCCTCCTATTTAAGATAGTATTTATCTGGTAGATTAACCTTGCGGCTCTCAGCACTTTGACAGTTTCTTCCTGATTGAGCTCATTGCATCCTTATCTTAGGGTCTTCCGGGCATCAAAGGGGAAGCAGGCCTCACTGTGAGTCCCACTCCTTCCTATAATTTCTCATCAGTTATTTACCATGGCCACTTATGAGCTCATGTTCTGACAATGTATTAATTTCAGAGAGAGGACATCATTCGAATGATCAAAGAGATCTGTGGTAAGTATCTTCTGGTCTTTGGCTTGTATGTATTGCATTAGCAGTGAAAATGTAACGGGAGAAAGTTTCGCTTCTGTCTGGCCTTATCTGCAGATGGTTAGATCAGATTTCACCTACTAAACCTCGTCAAAGTGACATTTCAGCCATGATCTCATTCTAGGATGTGGGATCAAGTGCAAGGAGAAGCCCATGGAGTTGGTGTTTGTCATTGACAGCTCAGAGAGTGTGGGACCCGATAACTTTGAGATCATCAAGCGTTTCGTGACCACTCTGGTGGATCGGGTCACGGTAGGCCGCAACGCCACGAGGATTGGTTTGATATTGTACAGCTTGGAGGTGAAACTGGTGTTCAACTTGGCCCGCTACACCACCAAAGAGGACATCAAGGAGGCCATCAGGAACATCCCGTACATGGGCGAGGGCACCTATACCGGGACAGCCATCCGGAAAGCCACACAGGAGGCCTTCTACAGCTCCCGCCTCGGCGTCAGCAAGGTGGCCATTGTGATTACCGATGGGCAGACGGACAAACGGGAGCCGGTCAAGCTGGATATAGCCGTGCGGGAAGCCCACGCTGCCAACATCGAGATGTTCGCCCTGGGGATTGTGAACAGGTCGGATCCAACGCAGGCCGACTTCCTGAGAGAGCTCAACCTGATCGCGTCGGACCCGGACAGCGAGCACATGTTACTGATCGATGACTTTAATACTTTGCCAGGTGATTTTACAAACAAATATTTAAATATTGCAATGGAGTCTTAGAGCCACGCTAAGAAAAAAACAATAACTGAAAAACAAAATAAACTTGTAGGCAAAGGCATCATCTTTGTGTAATCTCAATTTTACTCTCGTGAGTTTATAACTTTATTCTCAAAATTTGTTTATATTTTCTTATTGTGGCCCTAATACTATATTTGTGAAGTCTATAACTAATATTTGAACTGTCAGATTTTCCACCTGAGTGGTGGAACTCCTCCAGACCTCTTTGCTGCTTTTCTGTTTAGTTTTTCTTTTTACCTAGCGTGATACTCAAACTATCACAATCCTCTTCCAGGCTTTTCAAAACCATTTAGTGTTTTAACTACATTCACATTTGTGATTATCAGGCTCTACTGAACATCAGATTTCTCCGAAGTGACGGCCCACCATGCAGTGCCTCTGCTCTCACTGCACTCCTGCCCCTGCTGCTTCTGCAGCTGTCTTCCTTTTGTATCTCATCTCTGTGTCACACTCCATATTAGCGCACAGTGCAAATAAATTTCAATTTGAATTTGGTTTCTGATTTGTGACTTCCTCCTGAGGTGGAAGTCACCTAAACAAACCATTTGGTGTCAGAACCTTAGAGTTCATCGCGAGCTCTAAAGAAAACATGTGGATGATGAAATGAAAAGATGGTCAAAAAGAGGCTTAAACTGCTGGTGTTTACTTATTCCATGATTTCTGATGATGATTGGCAGTAAAATGTATGTATTTATATGGGCTATTAAAATAAAGGAGGCCCAAGTATGAATTCCTGACACGCTTTCAGAATTTAATGATTATCGAAAGCTTTGTGTCCTTTTTCTTTCATTGCATAATTTTGCTCAATTGAAAATGATGTCCTGTTAAAGTGCCAGTAGTGAAGCTAATCTTGAAACTCTTTTGCTAACTTTGAAAACGTTTTGCACTCTTAGCTTCACCTAAATTAGCTTTTATTGATACATTCTACAGTCAGTTTAGTTTAGTTGACTGAATAAAGTTCAACATCTTCAAGTAGACATTTATATTCATGCTCTTATTTTGAAGTGGGTAAACACTGTTTACACAGCAGTTTAGTTTCTTTATATTCTTTTTTGTAGCTTAATTTCAAACAAGAAACATACAGTAACATAATAAAACAAGATATAAACACAAAAACAATATCTAGAGGCATTATAGAGCATGTAAAATATGTCATTTATAATGTGCTCAAAGGTTGCAGTCTTTCAAGGGCAGATATTATTTGAACTGAAGTTAGCACTTTAGCATTAGCTTCTGTTATTTACCATGTTGGTGTGGTGCTTTAGCGGAACTAATATTTATTCTTGGTGCTTTAGGGTTAGTTCAACTATCTTATTATCTTTAAAGCAAAATCTTTTCACTACTGGTTGCAACTGTTGTGCTTGGTGACCAAACTAACGAATGTAAGCAATGCTATCTAAAAACCCTGGAATTTCTCTGCATTTTCTGCCAACATTGACATGCTTACTTACAAAAACAAAGTGAGAGAAGTGCAAATAAAATGTCAATACAATAACTGATGATAGCTATATCTGTCTCATAACGGTTTTGTTATTTTATAGGATTTTGATGAAGGTTAGAATTCAGTAATCTAGTTAGTCCTAACTAGATTAGTTACAAAAGAAAAGAAAAGTGAATTATTTGCAGTATTTCTTGAAAATCTTGCTTATTTAACCGTTTAAAAAAAAATTACTTCAAATTACTTTACTTTGTATAGACTTCAGTGTCAAAACAGCAGCAATAGAAGTCATCCTACATGATTTCCTGGATAAACTCTCCTGTTGTGGCTCAGTGAAGGGATCAGGCCTTCGGTTGGCTCTGCTGTCCACCGTTGGCAGCGGGGAACGATGGAGGCTGTGTTTGTGGAAGCGTGAATGTAGCCAGAGAGCAATGTTTTATGCTAAGGCTAACACAAACGCAAACCATCCTCCTCCTTCCCAGATGGTCACCCTCCAAGTGCTTTAGGCTACTCTTTGATAGCTCGGTAACTTCATCCCAGCCAGCTGGCCGGTGTTCTGGTAACAAGTGGGGGAGGGGCGGAGCTGTGCGCCTTGATTTTCCTGCAGCAGCAAATAATTTTTGTCGTTTCGACACTTTCTCTGGGCACGACGGACATTATTGTGGCTTTCAAATTGAAATGTTTTGATACAAAATTCTGCTAACCAGCTAATGTTTGAGTATGAAACTAATAAAAATATTATTCAGCTCATTTTCTGTTTACCCCAGGATATTTGAATTTATGAATTTTATTCATGCCATATTAATCAACATGAATACATCACGTAAATATGCCAGATTTAGCCAAGGAGAAGCTAATTTTCCTTTGTAATCCCTAAGCAGATTAATGGAAGGGATTTGAAATATCAGGACAATAAAGCAGTAAAAAATTTTACTTATCCTTTGAAAAAGGAACGATGCAAGACGCTGCTTATATTGTGTATTGACAGTTATTTACAGATTCCTTTTCTACAACGATTTTTGTTTTATTAAAATATTGTCTATTTGGTGATTTATTGAAGTGATGAAAATGATGGAAAATAAATCCATTCAGTTTTAATTTTAGAAAGATGTGGCCCTTCACTGTTCTCAAATTGACATTTTTTTTTTTCAGAATGGCAAAAAATTTGGACACCGCTGACTTGAGTGATTTTTCTGAATATTTCATAATATTTCTTATTTTTAATGGTGGTGTATTCAAGAATTTGAAACCCAAACAGAACTCTTTGGAACTCAAAAAGCCATGCTTATATAATATCCTACAGGGACAATATGAATTCCCTGAAACTCATCTGACGGATTTGGAAGCGCTCCTTCATCATCCTCTTCTCCGTGTGTTTTGCTTCTTCAGCTCTCGAGTCCAAGCTGGTCAGTCAGTTCTGTGAGGACGAAAACGGAGCCCTGATATACAACCGGATAACAAACGGAAACAACGGCTACAACGGCAACCGGATCACTGGGAGCTACGCCACCGGTGGCTATGGTTACAAGCCCATAACTCAGCAGGACCATCTCAGCGGCCAGCAGGCTGGTGTTGGCACCCACAGCCATGGCAGTAAAGGATCCAGCACTGTTCATGTATGGAACTCAGTGTGATAAACAAACATGGATATCATTAAAGCTCCATAAACTCGCAGTGATCTCTGATTTTTCTTTCTTTGTCCTCAGGGTGGAGGAGGGCAACGTGTAACCGCAGTGATAACCACCTCAGGAAGTGAACGCGGGGACACGTTTAACCGCGGCACCTCCGACTACAAAACTCCGCCTCCTGCCAGAAGGGGCTCATCTTCCTCATCTTCTACAAACATAAGCACATCATCCTCAGGTGGTTCTGTGGCATACGTTCCCCCGCCAAGGCCAGCTCTGCCCAAAGGTACAAACTCCCTTCATATCAGAATTTTGAATTTCCTCTCAAAAATCTGACTTCAAATGAATCTCAGAAATTTTCCAGGAAAAAAAATTTGAAATTTCCAAAAGAAATCGGCCTGTATGAAAGTTAGAAACTTCCATATAGTTTTGCAGAATATTAATCTCAAAAGTTTTGTTAATTCTATCAAATTTTAGATTTTTTTCAATCTGAGAAAGTTTTGTGTTTTTTTTCTAGAACATTTCTGAGATTAATCTTAAAATTTCTGAGATCGGTTGCAGAAATTAACTCCTTTTTTCTGTCTACAGAATTCTGACATTTTACTAAGAAAATTGTTTTTAATTCTTGTCTGTATATAGAAACAAGAAAGTTTTACTTTTTTTTATTTTATTTTATTTTATTTTTAAGTACACCAATTTTTCAATCTTTACTATTGAGACCTGAATTTCCTCCAAGCAGCCACAGCTGGGATAATCGCATGCAAAGCAAAGCGGCAAAAACTGCTAATAACACAACGCTAAAACCGTCCATCTCTGATAGTTAGTCAGAATCATTATTGGGGGACGCTATAACCCCTGTGGTGCGGCGACATGATTAGAATCTCCTGTAAAGCAACGGGCCGGTGTGTTTTAGTGAGCCGGTGGCAGAAAGGACACAGCTTCACTTGATGTATCCTCCATGCTGTGCGTGCAGCGAAGCAAGGAACAGCGAGGCCAATTATTTTTGAAGTACTGCGGCTATTATTGTGGAAGCCGCTCCTTCCTGAAGAACTGGAGCGGAAATGGTCACTCTGGGGGTGGATTTCTAACGCAGCTATCTTTTTTTTTTTTTTTTTTTTTTTTCACGTGCGTGTACGTGTACGTGCGTGTGCGTTTTACCTCTTATCGCATGACGTTTTCCCGCAGAGACCGTACCCCTGGACCCTCGCTGCGGGCTGGTTCTGGACCAGGGAACATGTCGAGAATATAACATCCGCTGGTACTACGACAAGCAGGCCAACGCTTGCGCCCAGTTCTGGTACGGAGGCTGCGGCGGCAACAGGAACCGCTTCGACACCGAGGAGGAGTGCAAGAGAACGTGTGTGATCTCCAGAGTCACAGGTGCTCCTCCTTTTATATTCTCGTTTTGTTAAAATGTTACCACAGAGTTCATGTTTTGAGCTGTCAACCTTCCTGCTTGTTGTGTTTTCTGCAGGAGGCTGAGTGAAGGCATCTCCTGCTTCTTCTTCAATTTTACACCAGATTGCAGAAAGTCGGGTCAAAATATCTCAGGCAAAACCCACACACACCAGTTTTGTTTTTTTATATATATATTTTGTGATTTATCACAAAAATTATTTTGTAAAAAAAAAAAAGTGTTATAGACATTTTCATGTTTTTTTGTTTGTTTGTTTGTTTGTTTTGGTGATCATTTCTACTCAGGTATACCGATGAGCTTTCACCTCCACTTCATTACGTTTATTTCCCTCATACTCAATGAGAGCTGTGAAGATAGTGAAAAAACCCCCAAACTGTTTGCATAACAGGGACAATCATAACTCTGCAACTTAACAAGCAGCATCAGTGAATCAGTACGGTGTAAAGCCAAACTAAGTACTTTTATATAGGTTTTAACAGTCAGAGCCAGTAACATTGAGATTCACTTTTATAACTTATGTCAGTAGTATTTTAAAAGTCTTGAATCTTCCCTCATTTGTTTATTTTATTTTATTTTATTTTTTGCTTTCAGGATATTAAACCTGATCAATAGTAGGTGAGATTGCATCGTCAGTCTTTTAAGCCACATTATGCTGATACACGTAACACCAAGATCTAGAAAAAAAAACTCACATTTGAATCCTTCTTCTATTTTTTTCTTCTGTTTTTTTGCAAATTTTTAAAAACTAAAACTTGGTGTGCAAAGTTGCTCAAATTTTGGATTCTCTTTCATGTAAAGTATACATATAAATGTAAAGTATACATATAAATTCGATCTACATTAAAGTATACATATAAATTCGATCTACATTAATGTTTGAATGTGTGCCCTTTAGCAAGTGACACAGGAGCCATTTGTTTTGTCCACACAAAACTAAATGCAGAACTTAAATTAAAACATGTATTAAAGGGGCAGTATTATGCAAAAACAATTTTTTGTAGCTTTACACGATGTTACGATGTTATTCTCTTATCAAAAACACACCTGGAGTGATGCTTTGATTATTTCATGCGTGTTTGAGAAAGCCTTTAATCTCCCATGGCAACCGTTCCCATGGCTGTACAAAACGACCGGTTGAACGTAGCTCCGCCTTCAAGACTCGAATTACAGAGTAAAATATTTTACATTCATCTGGTTCATAACTTTGACTTTAAAAAAAAAAGAGAGCGTCTAATGCAAAATCTTTTAAAAGTCATGGAAAAAACGCAAACTAAAAGAACATGAGAGCGTTGAGGACTTTTTCACACTGATGTGCAAACATTATAAATAACTTTCTCTTTGTGAAATAATTGTGTACAATTTTGTTTTCGATAATATAAAATGTGACTTATTTCTCCTTCTTTATCCTTTCTTCCACTTGAGGTAAACTGTTAAACTGGCGCACATATCGCCCTCTACTGGGCAACACGTGCTCTTGCCTCTGAATTCGAAGCTTCACGTCCAGCAGGAGGCTGTCTGTTTTTGTAATACCCAGATGTACTGACCGCAGAAATGCGTACTTTACTGTACTGTGTAATGCTTGGTTAAAAGTGTCGACCATTGAAATAAATCAGATATTAATTAAAATATGTGAAATGCTCATTAATGATTAATATTTTAAGTATCAGAATACATTTTAATTCATAATAAACATAGCACCCAACCTTCCTGCAACAATAGCCTTTACATTTAAAATAATGACAATTTAGTTTTCTCATTTAAATATACAATGAAATAATTTAGATCAAAGCACATGCATGTGCTACAATGGCCTAGTCAAAGTCCTGATTGAAATTCAATAAAAAATCGAATTAAAAGCCAACAAACTGAGAACTATTGAATTCCTCCCGCGTTACGAGTTAAAATGCACAACTTTCTGTCATACAAAATCCCTGTTAAAAATATGGAACCAGTATAACTGCAACACAGTCTAATTTTTCCTAAATATCAGTGTAGCTTTAAGGAAGCTCTCTCTCACGTACAACAGCTCTCCCCTTCTGCTTAAATTACATTTTAGCGACTCCTCGACATGTGGCGCAGTCTGATCTATCTTTAGTGCAGTCCGCCAGAGAAACTCTACGGCCTCTTCAAACTTCATCATCAGGCTGCGGAAATAAGACCGAATCAAATAAGCGGCTATTGATCCAGACACTTTTATTTCTGGCATTTATTACCATTTCACGGGAAAGACGTGACTGCAAGCACCCAGACGTCATTTATGTCGGCAACGAAAGGAAACGTTTCTAAATCTAAAATGAAAATCTCTGACTGCATTGTTTTGAGACATGCACACAGGAAAAAAACAACAACAAAAAAAAAACTAATCTTGCTGATTTGTGGAAATTGCCACTTGTTTGTGCGACTCATGTGTTTTTGCTCACAGCTGCCACACTAGAAACTTTTCAGGTCCAATTATAGCTCAGTGTGTCTCTCCAGTGTCTGCTAATTAACGCTAAGATGGGTAACAAGAAAACAAAGTGTATGCAACATGCAGATAATGAGGAAATCACGCGTTATGATAAACAAAACCTTTCATGAACAAATATTTTTTCCAGATTGTGGATGTGGACAACGTCTAATGCGACTTATAACAGGATTGGAGCTAATTAGATCATGTGAAATGTTAATCACTGTATTACAGTAGAAAAGGTCAACAGTCAAACTATTTACTGTAATTTGAAAAATTGGGAAGCAGTGGATGACAGTAAGAGACAGATTTTATCTAAAATAGACTAGTGCTGTGATTACTTATTCCTCTTGAAGTGAAATCTACTCTTGAGGTGTCTAAGGTCACTTCATCTGTGATTTTAAACTCCATGCGGTCTGGAAAATGAATTGACGTCTAAAGAACAGCACATATTTTTGAATATGACAGCCGGTGCTCTGAATATCCTCTCACACATGTGTAACTTTAGCTATACGGGAGCTATTTAGGGGGCTTTGACAGCATTGTCTTTGCTGTAAATGGACCACATGACACTCTGGGAGCTGAATCATGGTGGCATGTCTCCAGCCGAATATCCCAGCAGTTGCTACTTTCAGTCTGCAGCGGCAGGTGCTGGAGTCCAGAGCTGGGGCTGTTCTCCGATTTGGCCCATTGAGATTCCACTGAAGCATGCTGGGGTTAGGGGGAGCTATTTTTAGAAGGGGGGTGGATTGAATTGCTCGGTCTTCACACCAGGAACCCTTTCTCTGCTCAGCCTTTTATAGCCAGGACTTACTGCCAAAAGGACCTTTGGCCACCATCTCCTTCCGTTGTCCATAGACACTTTTGTTTTGGTGTCCTTACCCCTCTTTGACCAAGCTATGGACCCCGACGCCATCAAGGAGGAGCTGCGGCTGTTCCAGAGCACTCTGCTCCAAGATGGGCTGAAAGAGCTTCTCAATGAGAACAAGTTTGTGGACTGTACCTTGAAAGTGGGGGACCGTAGTTTCCCATGCCATCGG
Organism: Poeciliopsis retropinna; assembly: GCA_010277075.1. Classification (NCBI taxonomy): domain Eukaryota; kingdom Metazoa; phylum Chordata; class Actinopteri; order Cyprinodontiformes; family Poeciliidae; genus Poeciliopsis; species Poeciliopsis retropinna. The sequence continues at coordinate 6,669,072 of VMRM01000029.1, read as the reverse complement.
CTAATCATGGCCGCGTGCAGCCCTTACTTCAGGGATATCTTCTTCACTGAGGATGGAAAGGAGGTGGAAAACACCAAAGAGGTAGTCCTGGATGACGTCAACCCCTCTGTCCTGGACATGATTATCCAGTACCTCTACTCAGCTGAGATTGACCTCACTGATGACAATGTGCAGGATATCATCGCTGTGGCAAACAGATTCCAAATCCCATCTGTCTTCACAGTCTGCGTCAATTATCTTCAGAAGAAACTCTCGCTGGTTAACTGCATGGCCATCTTCAGGATGGGCCTGGTCCTCAGCTGTCCCAGACTCGCCGTTGCGGCACGAAATTACATCGCAGATCGCTTTGAGCTTCTTCACAAGGATGAGGAATTCCTCAAGCTTGCGGCCCATGAACTGTTCGCCGTCATTGGCGGAGACTCGCTGAACGTTGAGAAAGAGGAGCTGGTGTTTGAGGCGGTCATGGCCTGGGCCCGCCACGATAAGGAGAAACGTGTTAAGATCCTGAAGGACGCCTTCAACTGCATCCGCTTCCGACTGATGCCGGAGAAGTACTTCAAGGAAAAAGTGGAGAATGACGAGATCATTAAAGCTGACCCGGAACTCCAGAAGATGATGCAGGTCATCAAGGACGCCTTCAAGGGAAAACTTCCCGACAAACCCGTGAAGAAAGAGGGTGAGGAGGGAGCAGGCAAGGAAGGAGAGGACGAAGACAGCCCTTTCCCCGGTTTCCTCAATAACGACCGCAGACATGGCATGTTCACTCGCGACTTCGTCTTGATGATCAATGACACAGCAGCGGTGGCGTACGATGTCAACGAGAACGAATGCTTCCTTGCTGCTATGTCAGAGCAGGTCCCCCGGAACCACGTTAGCTTGGTGACGCAACAGAACCAGCTCTACATCATTGGAGGACTGTTTGTGGATGAGGATAACAAGGATGTGCCTTTGCAGTGCTACTTCTACTTGGTGAGCATCTCCTGAATTACCCAAATAAGTTATTGGGCATTTTGCCTTCAGTTGGATAAATTCACACAATGTCCATCTTGGAAACATTCTTGCAGTGGCTTCCTTGGGAAGATGTTTTTGAAAAGATTATTACCACACCTAATCTGTTAACCACTAGACTCATGAAACAGTAAGTCTAGCATAGCTTGAGAAGCACTTCAGACACAGAACCAGAAGATACCTTAGCATGTCTTCAAGAATGACCGCTTTCTTGAAGACATGCTCAATGTATTCAATTTTAATACATTTTAAGGTATAAGTATACCTTGGGTTAAATTTAGGATATGAATCTGAAAATCAGCTTTTAAATTAAGGTTAATTTGATTTGGCTCACTGCGGTACAATTTATTCTTTCTTCCACCTAAGCACTTACTGAAGCTATCCTCTCGCTAGCTACTGATAGCCTCATATTAGATAAAGTGAAGGTTGTTGACTGTTGTAGCTACTTTCTGATTTTAAGCTCTTAACAAGAGCATTTTATTTCCAATTGTAATCAATATTGGTAGCTTATATGACAGCCTTCTTTGAAAGTGTTGTTAATCTAACTTAGTCCGTTTTGGCTTCTAAGAGAATTTAAAGAACTCAAAAAACAAATACATTTTCAGTAAACTGAAGGTTTCCAGTGAAATCTATGGGGCCTTTTATGCTTATTTTGTCACAGTAACCAATACGTAAAAGGGTTCTTGTCTTTTATTGTGTCGTTTATTTGCACCTTAGTTTGATCCCCTCACATCTGAGTGGGTTGCCATGCCTCCCATGCCTTCTCCACGATGCCTTTTCAACATCGGTGAGAGCCAGAACCTGCTGTTTGCTGTGGCGGGAAAGGACCTGCAGACCAACGAGTCGCTGGACACTGTGATGTGCTACGATGTTGAGTCAGTGGTATAACTTTCTTTCTTTTCATGCTACTCCTTCTTCACATTTGTCCCCCTCGCCCCCACTGTGTCTGTCACTTTATGCACACTTTTTCAAGTGATAATTAACTTCAGAAAAATAAACAGCTCTCTTAGTACTAAAAAAAAAAGTGTATATAAATCCATATGTATAAATATGTTTTTTATTTAGTCTCACGTTCTCTAATGAGCTTCGCTGTGATCGGTACATGCAAATTTATGATGTGTAAATGATTGTGTAAAAACAAAACTCAGGCTTCAATGTTATAACCAAAGTGTTGTTTAAACTTGGACAGAAATATACCCAAATATTGCACCATATTTTAACGTTTCCACACATGTGGCATTCTTTAGGAAGATGAAATGGACTGAAACGAAAAAGCTTCCCCTGAAGATTCACGGCCACGCCGTCGTGTCACACAAAGGGCTGATCTACTGCATCGGAGGAAAAACGGATGACAAGTGAGTGTGCGTGGATGTGTGTGTGTGTGTGTATCCACGCTAACGCCGTGAACGGCTGCTGTGCCTGATCCATCATGCTGCGAGCCGGGAAAACTACAGGATACACATCTCAGACAACAATTACTGAACCACAGTCCAGGGTTTTCTAAGAAAGGGAAAATCGTAACCTGTGACTCTTTTTTTACAGGTGTCACATAAGTACTGTGTATTTCCACAGAACTGGCGACCAAACCACTCTGCTTTCCAGGAATGATGATGATGATGCTGCGGCTAATAAACTTACTTGAATTAAATGCTGTGACTAATAATAGTCCAGCGAGTTCAGCTGCCAGTAACCATGTGGTGATGAAGAAAACTGAGCTGTTAGACAAAAGAATCAAACATATAACCAGTAAAATACACATTTTAACAAAACATAGAAATTTTTGACTAAAAATAAAAAAAATATTAGATTATTCTCCCCTTTCCAGAGCCCCTCTACGTTACACACTGCATTAATTAATACAGTGTGTTTATTCCTGTAGCATGCTACATGTTTGCCAAATTTGTACACAGTGGATTAATTTATGGCAGAACATGCTGAATTTTAATTTCATATATAAAAACAATTCTTTCCGATTCACAATTAGGTGATAGTTTGTCAGTCTGCCACATAAAACCTAAAGATACGTCCAAGTTGGTGGGTGTAATGTGACAAAATGTTAACTGTTGACATTGACTGCCTGTTGCATTTAAATTAATATTTTAAGTCATTTTTTAAAAGTAATTCACGTCCAAAATGACACTGATTATGTCTTTATCTTATTGTTAGGCTTCCATGTTATAATTTTTCTTTCTTCCAGAGGTTTTCTTTGTTTGTCCGTGCCTTGTTGAAGGGAAAAAATAAAAAGGTTTCTGATGTTTGATGTGAAAAAAATTTCTAGCTGATCTTTGACGCCTTTCGACTATCAGTATCACCCACATTCATTGCTGCTTGTGACCCCGCCTGCCCCCCTGCAGCAAAGCGCTCAACAAAGTGTTTGTGTACAACCACAAGCAGTCTGAGTGGAGGGAAATGGCGGCCATGAAGACACCCAGAGCCATGTTCGGAGCCGTCATCCACAAGGGAAAGATCGTGGTGGCTGGCGGAGTGAACGAGGACGGCCTCACCGCCTCATGCGAGGCCTACGACTTCGCAACAAACAAGTACGTTCAACTCATAAAATGTCCATGACTTCTTTGTTTTTTTACATCATTGGTTGCATCATTTTCTACCACCTAATAAAGGTGGTTATGCTTTATCTTTTCACAGAGCTACATATTCTGCGAACGCACCCTAACTATTCTTTTTTTTCAAGCTATAATCACCGAAATTAAAGCAATTCCCCTCAACATAATTGATATTTTAAACTTTTAAATGTATAATATTTATTTGCCTAAATTGTCAGCATATGGTTAAACAAAATGATCTTTTAAAGAGAAGGTTTATTTTAGTTTTCAGTGGCTTCTTTGCTAGTTTTCTGTTGTGGCTAGCTTTGCTGCATTGATAACGCTGGATGTACATATAAAATTTTACTTTAGTTTTTTTGTTCTTTTTTTTTTTTTACTATTATTATTTGTACTATTACAAAATAGCACAATCTGGTTGCATACCTGGATATGAAAAAGATAAAGTTATAAGGTTTGTCAATGTTATATACATCAAACCACGTCCATTGAACAATGCAGAAACAGGTGTGTACCAGCAGTGTGACGGTCCTGAGCTGGTTTGCTGTGTCTCTGCAGGTGGGAACCCTTCACAGATTTCCCCCAGGAGAGGAGCTCCGTCAACCTGGTGAGCACCGGCGGCCTGCTGTACGCCGTGGGCGGCTTCGCCATGGTTCAGATGGAGAACAAGGAGGTGGCTCCCACAGAGGTTACAGATGTGTGGCAGTAAGTCCTCCCAAAGACTGATTTAAACCAACTGTTCCAATAAGAAGAAATGAAACAAAACATCACTGATTTGTAAAGCATTTGTATTGTCTTGCCTGACAAACAACAGGTGTCATTTTTGAGGTATTTCTGTTGACTTCCTGCTTGTAATTATCATATATATGTCATACCTCTCTATTTAAAGCCTTTTTTTAAACTTAAAAATAATTCTCAGCCAAAGATTAATTTTAAAGGAACATTTATTTTGGTAGAAGTGAAAAAATGGGTCCTCTTTACCTGTGTTTACTTCCATGTTTTGCTATTTGTAGCAAAAGTGACCAACCAATGATTCATTCTATATTCCCAGTGAAACAGCCTTTTATATCAATAAAAGGTTTACTATCACTAAGTTTTAAAATACCTAATCCAACAAACAAACAAAAAAAATGCAAATTGCATATTTATGTTCCATACTTTACATTCTTGCTTTTAAATATTTACATATTCACTTGGTTATGCTAGCATATTTCACATTAGCATTAGCACTGTTGCTAAGCTAGCTAAAGCTGGACACAAACTTAAATTTGTCTCCAACAACGAAAGTTTTCTAAACGCAGGTTCCTAACTTTACCATTTAGATAAATATACTCTTTAAATCCTGCCGTATTGTTGATGAATAATAATGCAACGCTGAACCAAAGAGATGCTAAACTTTAGCTACTATTATCCATTAGCTTTCCAAACTGACTTGCTTCATTTAAATTTCAATTATTAGAATTGTGAATAGGAAATACACTCCAAAATCCCTTTAAAAAAAAAAGTATTTATTTTTGTCAGATACTGTACTTGTTTTCAGTTGCGACTCTTCTCCTGTTCCTATCAGGTATGAGGATGACAAGAAGCAGTGGAGCGGCATGCTGAGGGAGATGCGCTATGCGGCAGGCTCCTCCTGCGTGTCTGTCCGCCTCAACGCCGCCAGGATGCCCAAGTTGTAGACAGAACCATTTTCCGTCTCGGGCCCCATCTATTTAACAGCTTCCAAAGACCCTCTCCTCCTCCTCCTCTTCATCTTCATCTTCCTCCTGTGAAATGCTTCTAAAGCGCTGAGTTGATCTTTGACATTAATTTTTTTTTTCTTCTGATTTTTATCTTTACCATGAAAGCTCCTTTCAGCTGCTGCTTCAAAGACGCCTCATCCCCTCAACGTTAAAAAAAATAAATTTAGCTGGCTCTCCAAATCTCTGTTTACACGATTTTAGCTCATCTTTTGTAAAAAATAATAATAAAAAAAACCTTCTCCTTCCTGCTTCTGCTTTTCTTTTTTGTTGTGCTTTCTGAGGGCAGCGCATTTGTGGAGACCTTCAGGGCAAACAAGGAAGTGAAAGCTAAACGGCGACGGTCGCCTTGACGCTAAAAGACCAAGTAATGATCTTCTTACACAAGGTCACATTTGAAAACAGGTGAAAACAGGACTGGCAGGAGGAAACACACAGTTGGGAAAACATTCAGGGTAACGTGCCGAGTTGGAACCAATAGCTGCAAAAAAAGGTTTCATTTAAATTATTTTAGGAAAGGAAATAAGTATAAATTTACATCTAATTATTCAATTACTACTAGCGAGTCCACAGCATGATGCTCCGCCACCGTGCTTAGGAGTTGCAACTCAGCATTATTAGTTTAATCTTTTCTTTTTTTTTGAAGTGACGTTTTGTCTTAATTGGGCAATTTTAATCTATTAAGTATTTTGTGAAAACAATCATTTGAAAATAGTCTGAAATTTTCAATAAAACGCATAAAAAAAGTTGACCTGCAAAATCTGGGTCAATCGAAACATTTTGCTAACAAGTTAATGGCTGAAGATTTTTTTTTTCTGTTTCCGCAAAACTTCCCCCACTCTCTTGTTGTTTTAATGACAAACTTGACAGCGGCGGCCCAAACTCTCTGCAGGCCCTGTGCGTCTTCTGGAGAGAAAAATGAACAAAGACCTCGATTGAGGCTCTTGTTTCCCGAGCAAACAAAATGAAATCTCCAGCACTCGTTTCCTGTTAATTTGTATGAAGCCGGACCTTGATCAACTCAGGAATGTTGTGCCGCAGACGGTGAAAGGTGAATCACGCAACGGTGCGCCTGCAAGCTGAAAGAAAAAAATGCTGGAGTTTCCCCCTGCTGGGCGTGGAAGACTGGAAGTGTAATGAGTGGGAGGTGCAGAGATGAAGGAATGGCAGTGAAAACAAAGAACACATTTGAGGACCTGGGCTGATGAGGACGCAGTAATTAAAAGTAAGTTTAAAAAAAACACAAAAATTTCTTTCAATATTTGCAGTGATTTTGAAATGTCTTACAGCTGCAGTAGCAGGTGAATGTTCCTGACTTTACGTTTGTGTCAGTTTGTGACATGTAAGCTGCTCAACTCAAATCCATAACAGGAGATGTTTCTCAAGCGGAGCTACAGCTGGGAGATCTTGAGAGGCTTTCACAAACCAAGCCGTTGACAAGGAAACGAGATATTGTTTGCTTCTTTCCCACTGAGGCGGCGTGATTGTTTCCTTTCTTGCCCACTCTGCTCACCTCAGTCCCGCTTTCTCGTTTCTCCCTCCTTTCTGTAATTGCTGCTGACAATGTAACGACAGACATGGGAGCAGAGTCTCAAATCTAGTTGTTTTTTTTATCTCATACCACAGTGTTGACAACCTAATCTTGACCTACACAGTTGGTGACCCTAACAATGACCTTTGTCTGGCTATTGGCTTGTGAACATGTTTATATATTATATATATTATGAACATCACCTTTTGGAGTGCAAGCTTTTTTTTTAGTGAACAATAACATAAAATTATTTTACAAATTAAGCAGTAGCACATTCAAAATGTTGTGAAAAAAAAATCAACCTTTACTTTGAATTGCCTACATTTTTTTTTATCAAATTAATTTAGGATTTAACCAATAATCCAGAAAGAAAATGACTATAATTATTTCTGTTTTTTTTCTCCTTTTTTTTTTTGTCAAAGCCACACAAGTTTAACACTTAAATTATATTTAAAAATGACATTTTAGCCTGGCTAAAGCTCAGCTAGCTTTTGCTAAAATTTAGTTTGAAATCAGCTAAGTAGGATGTGCCAATGTCTCATCAAAAGATAAGAAGCTCATAGTGGCCAATGTCCTTTTTTTTTTTTTTTTTAGGACAAAATAAATGTTGTACCACCTTTTTCTGGTAATGACCTCATGTTTCTGTTTTTTCCAGTAAGGCTTTTCCATGGCTGGGCTCAATGACAGATGCACTGACTTGGAAGTGTTCCTGAAACGCTACTACCTATCTGTTGCTTACGGCATCATCTTCGTTGTGGGCCTTGTGGGGAACGTTACATCCTTAGGCATTTACCTGGCAAAGCTGCGTCCGTGGAAGAGCAGCAGCATCATCATGGTCAACCTGGCGCTAACGGATCTGCTCTATGTCCTCACCATGCCCTTTTTGGTCTACTACTACAGCAATGGGGAATCGTGGCTGCTCGGCGACTTCATGTGCCGCTTTGTGCGGTTTGCGTTTCATTTCCACCTGTACGGGAGCATCCTGTCCCTGTCCTGTGTCGCGGTTTTCCGTTTTTTGGTGGTGATCCGGCCGCTGACAGTGGTAGAGGTGCAACAGAAGGTTTGGGGAATCGTTGCCTGCTCGGTTGTCTGGATTGTCTCTGCCGCTGCAGTCGCACCAATGTTTATCATCATATCCCTGACCCACAAGGACAACATGACATTCTGCACTGACTTTGCCAACATAGAGTCAATCGGTAGCATTCGGGAGTACAACTGGTTGCTCACTGCGTTTGGGTTTGCTCTACCCTCAATGCTGGTGTTCGTCTGTTACATCGGCATTGTGAAACGGCTCACCAGTGGATCCAGGCCCCCCAGTGGATCCAGGCCCACCGGTTCCTGCAGGATGCGAGCGCGGCGTGTCATCGTCCTCATCCTGGTGGTGTTTGCGATGTGCTTCCTGCCGTACCACGTCTTACGAGTGCTGTGGGTGGAAATTCGAACAAATTCGGCAACAAAGTGCACAAAACATGTCGTGAATGCAGCTTACATTATCTCAAGGCCTCTGGCAGGCCTCAACACATTCTTCAACCTGGCTTTGTACACTCTCTCAGGAGACAACTTCAGGAAGGCCTTTGTGGAGACTTTTTGCCGGGAGCAATGGCTCGCCAAGGCAACATCTCTGCTCCACCTGAACATCATCCACCGGGATGAGATTGGCATGGCCGCCGCATGACAAAAACAACTCACGACTTTTTTTTTTCTGTAACAAAATTACTGAACAGACACCAGAGAGTATAATTTGTTACATCACAATTGGACAGTTAGTGTTATCTGGCAATTTCAGACAGTATGTGAATGTTACCAGTGTTTGCATCAATGAGACAACAGATTAGCAAATTACCTGGGTTAATTTGAGCTTTCTAATTGTTGCTCTGACTATATATGTATGCTTAATATGTAGTCATTTTATCTTAGCTGAGTGGTATGTTTCCAGTTTTGAATTTCTGTCACATTTTGCTATACCTTGCCAAATTCCAAATAACCCTTTTGCTTGTTATAGATCTCGTCGCTTTAAAAACTGTAGACATCAATACATTTTTCTAAGATCTAATGTCACAGAGCAGCACATGTTGTGAAATGTAAAGAAAGCAATGCACTGTTTTCAAATACAACAAATAAGTCTCCAAAATGTGAAGAATGGTTTTACTGAGCACCTTTTACACTGATTTATTACCCTAAATAAAAAAATACAGTTCAACTGAATATGTAAAATGTTTCTTTTCGATATTGTTGAATCATACTGCTGACTGACTTGTGGAAAATATATTTTAGGCGTAAACAATGATCTTGTTCCTATTTCTAATCAATTTCAAATGGAAATTTATTAGATAGGTTTGAGTGCAACCAATATGGTTTAACTTTTCCCTTCATTCTGAGCCACAGCTGTGCTAAGTTTTTGCAGTCAACAAGGTCAGGACTCGGCCATGACTGAGGTCAATGTTATGTTCTTCGTTCTCTCATTATGATTAATTATAAATCATAGTTATAAATCATTCTGTCTTTCTGCTACAAGTTGATATTATTTCCCCCAAGGCTTTGGCATTCTCAAACAGTCAGAGTTTAAGTATGTTAAATATTAAATTGAAACTAAAAGCAATGTGGTAAAGAAGAGTTGCGCCAGCTTTCAGACCACTAAATGCATCCTATGTTCTCTAGTTCTCTGTGGGATGTGAACATGTTTGAAATAATCAGCTTTTGGCGACATTACTTCCAACACTATCCATGTGCATCGCTCTATTTTTGTGGTTAAGCTTAAAACAGCGCGCCTAAAAAAACAAAAAAAAAACAACAAAAAAAACTGTAATTGTCAGACCAAACCAGACGGTGGCAGTATTGCACACAAGCTGAATGTTGTTGAATGTTAAAACAACAACAGAAGAAGTTGGTTGAAACTCGCGCCAGGAGTCAAGAAGACGAGATTTGGCTGCTCCAGAGAAGAGGACCGGCGGATGTAAATGAACCCGAAAAATTAACTTTATTCACAACGTACGAGCTGTTTTCATGTTTTAGTGTATGTATTTAATAGCTGACACTTTAGAGCCAAAGTATATTTTGAAAAACTTTAACATGTGGGCTGTTAATGTGAGCGCTAAATAAACGTCACCGCTAGCGACGTTTATTTTGTTCTGGTTGGTTCCACAACTTCCGGGAAGAACAATAAAACAAAATAGGTACGTTTTTATTTTATTTATCTTTTAAAAAATATGTATATCTTGGAAGTTAAATGTCTTTATAAAACGTTGAATAATTATTTTAAATTTTAAATCGCTAAGTGCTAAAGTCACGTGATGCAAACACTTCAGAAGGATAAAAAAAAAAAAAAAAGGATTTTCGGACATATTTAGAAAATTGTTAATCAGTATTAGGAAAGAAACCAAAATGACAGTTTTTGTTTTGCACTTTTGTAATTTATTGTGGACAATTTTATATATACTACCCTTTCCGGTTATTAGAGGCAGCTTGATTTGCTCATTCCGGAAGTGACGAACCATCCACGGTGGTCTCTTCAGTGTGGATCTTAAGGTGGGTCTCAGTGTCCATAAATTTGTAAAAGTTTGCACTTCAAATGTCAAAAACATGGTTTAGATTTCGTATCAAGACATTTTAGAATTGTCATTCCAAATCCTTCATCTCATCTAGAAACAGATGAAAAAATCCAACACTGATGAAGGACACTGAATAGACAGACCACAATAAATATAACAGTAAGGTCTGTCTTAGTGGGAATAAATGAACAGATTTTATAGTCTTTCACAGGACGTCTATTTTGCTTGTACTGTTTCAGCCTCTAAAAATGATCAGCATAAGGAGAAATTGCTGCCATAAGGTTGAAACTAAACGGATCGGCTCCTCGGTGGAAGTAAGGTAAGTTAAAGCTTTTTAAAATTACTTGGTAAATCTCATGGTAACTAATGCTCACAAGTTTGTTCTGAAGTTTGCTCATTAAGTCCTTAAAAGTTTATCTTTTTATTGTTGTAATTCAAACCTTTGGATTAAAAGATTAGGCTGTTCTTCAGTAAACATGGCCCCCAAAGTGACACCAATAAGTCCATGTGAAATTCTAGAACTTCTATTCACATTTATGTTTTGGACAATTTATTTAAGAACTTAAAAAGTGTTGTAAGTTAAACAAAAACCAATGAATAATAATAATAAAAATAAAAAAAATTCACAGTCCAATGTATTGTTCTGGAGATTGTGATCTTTACAATTCACCTTATAAAATGATGAGATATAAATGTCTCTAGATATCAAATAAGTGAATTTTTAATATTTCTGGGTAAGTTTGTCTGTAATCACATTTGTCTTAGTATTTCAGATAAATTTATTTTGTCCAGAAAACAGTAAGTTATGTTTCCTGTGGAAGTTTGCTACATTTCACTCAAAGTCAAATGGGTTTATATCTTCTCTAAAAGACAAGCTGGTTTTCCGGCCAATAAGTCATCCGGATGCGTTTTCCTTTGTATGAATTTGGTTTTTAAGATTCCCATCTTCAGTGAGCAGGTGCACGCAGTCGAAACGAGGCTTGTTATTATGAATTTGTAAAATGTTTCTCCCCTAAACGCCGTGCAGGTAAAGTCGACAGCCGGGAATGGAGAAGCTATTTTAGTCTATGGATATTCTGTTTTTGCCTCCAAATTGATCTCGACGTTACACTTTTTTCCTCCTCTGGAGCGTATCACGGAGCTGTCAGGAAGTGCGGCTCACAGACGCCGGCGCCAGGATATTAATTTTAGGCAATTGCCCTGGCACCTAACTTTTAAAGGTTTGCTGTCTGTGGAAATTTGCAAAACCTGATTGTTTTTCTACTGGAGCGAAAATGGAGCGTCCGTCGAGCTGCACGGTTCTCAGATTGCAGTGGGTGGGTGGAGGGAGAGAGAGAAAAAAGCCTTTAGCTTCTTCTATTTTCTGCTGCAGCAGAGTCACGGCCAATTGAAGTTTAAATGATCAATTTGGAAGCAAAGAGCCCAGTGATCAATGGCCTAATGGTACAAATACCAATGTTCTGTCAGTGTGATGTAAGAGTGCTCCAAGTGGCTCTGACAGCTTGTCTTTCAGGCCCACCGCTCTCCTCTTCATGGGTAAAAAAAAAGGAAAAAAACCTCATCATCTGTGCATGAATGGGGAAGAAGTGTGAAGATTTTTATAGTGTGGAAGCATGTGCCGGAGAGTCCATCAGGTACAAATTACCCCCGCAGGACGCTGCGTGTTTTTATTGAACCAGTTTCTAGTGGGGAAATTACCTTCACTCTTACATTAAAGGAAAAAAAAAAGAATTTTTGAGCATATTAAATGTTATCCATTCAATTTAATGAAGCATCTGAGTCTGTAAATGTAGTTTTCTCCTATGTAGAATTAAATCCTGCCAACAATATCAATGTTTCCCTCCTCCAGTCTAAACATTTAGATCACAATATGTTGGTTCACATTAACGCCTAATAAGAAACAAATTCTTTCTTTACTTTGTTCTAACAATGAAAGACCAATGAGGTACTAGGCACAGTGCAGTTAACCGGGTCAAGACATGCTGAGGTTTTGGTACCAAAACTGCAAGATTTCCTTAGTTATGTTTGAAATCCTTTTAATGAAATACCTTAATAAATGCTGGAGTTGCTGCCAGTTTCTTCTGTTGTCTAAAGTATAGTGTATGTAGTGGGACTCCTCCCCCACCTGTTGCTTGTTGCTGACTAATACGTTTATCTAACTTGGAGAAACAGACAGTTTGGGCCGTTTTGATAAGTTTGTGAAGATTAAAAACACAAAGCAGTGATTGGGCAGAAGCTCATTGGGCGTTATCGGAAATGCTTGATGATAGCTGTTGCTACACATGACGGCACAACTAGTTGTTGACTTTTGAGGCGATCAGTTTTCCTGAAGCAGGCCCAGATTGTGTAGCTTTTTAAAAATAATTGTTTAGCATTATTGTAAAAGAAAGGAATGAAAGAATAGGAAAGAGAAACAAGGAATGCCCCAAACATAGGAAGGGAGGACACAAAGATGAAGGAAAGGGAAGAAAGTTCAGATGAAAGTAGAACTTTTAGACAAAGAAGAATGGAAATAAAGCCTGGGGTTATACTCTTCCTACTATTATACTCTTTATTTTCTACTTCTTTAGACTTTTTCCAACCGTGTAGGGAAACGTGCGTGATAGCTGCTAAATTTGTGTCACTTTTTCTCCGAAAAATTCATAAGAATCTAGTCAGATAAAATGTAAGTAACTTGTTACACCAATTTTATTGGTTCATTTGTAACAGTTAGTTTCATCAGTGCAGTCAGAAAGAAGAAAACACGCTGCTGTTTGCCAAGTTTGTGCTTTGATACTCTTATAAAGCCAAACACCACAGAGTCACAAGATTTCAACAGAGAGCTAAATAACAAACATGACATCAAGGACCCACTCATCATTTAGGAAATGTAATAAATAGGCCTCTCTTATATTACACATATTTTCATATCCTTGTATTTTTCTTTTATTGCGCAACTTGAGGCATATTTTCACCACCTTGAGAACATTCAAAGCACTTGCAAATGAATAAATAAACACATTTTCCACAATTGCAGTGCCAAAGATTTAGCCATAAGAAAAAAAAAATATATAAATACAAAATGTTCATGTTGCTATAGCAAATACATCCATCGTAAATATTAAGACACCTTTCGGCAGTCTGACATAGCGCTATAAGCCTGTGAAGGGTGAGAGGTCCCGGCTGAGTCACAGGAAACGATGAAATTCATCCGCAGTCAGTCAGTACTGTGATGTTCTGGCTCCTCACCATCGCACCACCTGGCTACTGTAATCCTCAGTGGTAACTACCTCTTCTAGCACTTTCACCTCCTCCTCTTCTTCCTCTTCCTCCGCTCCTCCACCTCCCAGTCTCAGCAGCTCGACCAGATAGTTCCTGTGCAGCCGCTGCCTCTGTTGCCTCTCCTGCCGCCTCCTGAGCCGCTCCTCCTGGTGCTGCCTCTGCCGGTTATCCTGGTAGCGCCGCAGGAACAGCTCCTTGGCGTACTCGTACAGCTCTACGTCCAAGGCGTTGAGCCCCTCAATGCGCCACCGCACCTTCTCGCTTATCCCCACGCTTGCGGCGCGCGTGCTGTTGATCTGGGTGAAGGCCCGGATGAAGCGCAGCCCGAAAGTCCTCTCGAACAGATACTGCGTCTTACGCTGGAACTCCGTCAAGCCAAAGAAAACCATGTTGCGCAGGTTCGCCTTGGCGCTGGCGAGCAGCACGCGGCCTCGCTCCAGCTCACTCATGGAGGACATGTTGTAGCACCCCACCAAACTGAGGTCAGCCAGCATGCGCACCTGACGGTTGTTGGCCAAATTCGAGGGACAGTTCATGAAGTCTGTGAGCGGCACACCAGTCCAGTCCTCCCCGCTGTAGCAAGCGGGAAGCTCATCCTGAGTGGGAGGGCGGCCGTCACACATGTGGAGGGCTGTTTTCCAAGTAGCCCCACGCTGCACATGCTTCCACTCACTGAGGTAGCGAGACACAGGATCACGCAGCATCGTGATGTAGTAGAAATTCTGTGAAGACAGAGATGCACAAGATAAGTACGCATGGGTGTACCTTTGGTTTGTCACTCGGTTATCTGTAAAGTTTGGACATACTGGAGACTCAAGTCATGACTTTCACCACATTAATAGACAGTTGGTGTGATTTGTTGGGCACGAAGCGTTTCTGCTAAACTTTGGCACCAACCAAATGACATTGATCCAACAGTCTTGTACAGTTGCGGCAACATTTGTTGGTAATTGCGTTAACAGCCCACCCCCAACCATTTTTTTCACTAATTTGACTTCTGAAGGCTGCTCATTACATTGTATTTCACTTCTATTTATTAACATTTGCAAGACTGCGTTCCTCACTTTCATCAAATTTCAAATTACATCAGCACACAGTACTAAGAGGAGACAATTTCTATGTGTGCAGTGCAATCCTAAGGTTGATGAAAAATGTCTGGGAAACAAAAAAAAAACAAAACACTGCCAGACACTTTTCAGCAGAGCGAAGGAGGATGAAACTATACATTAGATTTCTCATATCCTGCTGCAGTTTGAAAAAGAAACATGAGTGGGAAGAAATACCTTAGAGGTGAGAGCACAAGGAGTGCACAGAAATTCTGATTAGGGTTTAAATGAAAAAACATTACAGAGTGCGTCTGAGGATGTTAGAGAATAATGACACAGAAACAAACGCAAGCCAAGCATGCATACAATTTAATATCCTACAAATGTGGAATTATTCTTGTTTTTGTCACATCAATTTGCCCCTTCCTACCACCAGTAATGAGTTTTCTTTTCCTTTCCTGTTTTCGAATCACTCCGATCTGCCACAAACAGCACTTTAAAAATTTCTGTAACCTAGCTGCAAGGGAACCTTTCAGCTGACAAACACTGCTTTTATTTATTTATTTATTTCCCCTTTTATCTATTGATTCGCTGATAACTACCATGAAAGTGAGGTGGCTGAATAAGCAATGTGGGGGTGGGCTGGAGAAAATTCAATAATTTAACTTCTTCTTCTTTTTTTGCTGAAGGGAAGCGACATAGATAAAAGCTAAATTGAATATGGTCATCCAGTGCGCGCAGATCACTGTGACCTGATGTCACGTTGGTGAAAAAAACTATATATAAAAGCTGAAAGCAAAAGTCAGACATTTCTTTTCTTTTTTCTTTTTACTCTGCAGTTTAATACCTTCAAACCTTCAATAAACCGCAGCACAAAGAGCTCATCTGAAAAATCTACTTGCGAAAAAATCCTCAATTTAACAAGTTGAATTCCATTACGTATATAACGCCAGCTAAACTTTTTCTTTTTTTTCTTTTACATTTAGCTACATCATATATTACCTCTGCTGAATTAATACATCATTAAAAGACATTGCTATTTAAAACACATAAGTCGAAGGTTTGCCATGAAGATATTCTCCTCAGATGAGAAGTGAACTCTTTGGAAACATAGACCAGCAGTGAACGGTAGCGACTGGTGCCTCGTTCTGCTTTTCTTCAGTGGGGGACAGGAAAGTTGATCAGAGTTGATAGGAAGATGGATGGAGATAAATACCAAACCCTCCACCCTGGGCAGCACTCAAGCAATCATCAGTTGTGCCCCAAACGACTTTTTTTTATTGTTGTTTGGCTATTTTCAAAGCTTTTACAGTTTCTATAAATGCGTTCCATTTGCTGGAAAATCTAGACAGATCTTTGTTTTGATTCATTAGTTTTTTATGTTTTCATTAGCTACACAATAAAAATGTGCTGCCTTTTGCAGAATGCGGTTTGTGGAGGGGCTACGTCTTAGGAGTTGCTACGCTGCATTTCGTTGCTTGTTGGAAAAACCCAGCGGACTGTTTTGGGCACCTTGTTTATGAGCCTGTGTGTGTTCCTGATTAGTCAAGGCTGAGTTTGGACTGCTGTTGTTGAGCTAAGGGTGGGCCAAGACAAACACTGGCACATTTCACCTTGGGAAGTGTTTGAGTTACAGTTTTTGTCAGCAAAGCTGGATAACCTCCCCAGAGTAGGACACAAACCTCTGCTTGTCATAAATGTCCTGAAGCTGTGCATTCGATTGAACTTTAGTTTTCAGTACACATTTTAAATCAGAAAAACAGTTCAGGTAATTACACCATTTTACCTCAGACCACAACATGGTTCACTGCACTTGTTGAATTACCTTACCATTGAGTTAAAACAAATTCAGACTGTTTTACACTCAATTTTCGCCAGAATTTTCTGCCGAATTTGTCTTAAGCTGATTTTGTTTTCCTCTTAAGGCCAATATCTTGCGATTCTCTAAAAACCGTATTCAGTTTACTACTTTCCTATTTAGCCTTCCTGTTATCTGCAAAAATGTTGCTCTCGTTTGCTCCCTCCCAACTAAAATGAGCTGGAGTCTTGTTGTAGACAATAGTTTCCTAGCAATGTGGTATAAAAATTCATACAAATTACTGTTGCAAATATAGTCGGTTTTGTTTTCATTGGCACGTACTTGTCATGCTTTGTTTCCACCACCAGATGGCATTACTGCACTGAATTTAAAGCTATTACTTTAAAACCAGAAAGGAAGAATGAAAAAGGTAAACAGAACGAAAACGATTACAAGTCATGATAACAGAAATTATTGCGATAACTGGAAGATGTTTTAAATATGCAAAATAAATAAGCAAAATAATAAATAAAATGGATACTGAAGTCTTTGTAAGCAAAACTGGCCTTCAAAATGATTGAAATGATTGATCTTGTTTTAATTGATCGTGATATTAATGGTTTTGTTGCTTATTGTGACAGACTTATCTGCACTATTAGTTATACAACATCTTTAATCATGTCTCCAATGCCGTTCCTTATTTAGGACGACTTTTTCTTGTACAGCAGAAGTCCCAAATGTGTTGCCACCTTTCCACATCACCTGATTTCCACTCCCATCAGAACATCTGCTCCAGATTCCCAATCATCCCTCTTGTGTATATCTTGTCCATTTTTTCTTGGTTAGTAATTCATTGACTGCCAGTTTGTCTGAAAGGTGCAGGTTTCTCTGATTCCCTGTTTGTCTTATTCGGTTTTTATGTACACAAAGCAGAAAGGAATACAATGTACATTTTCTGACTTTTTAAAAAATCAAAATGAGAAAAGTGTGGCATAGATTTCGTACTCTGATACCACTAAACAAAATTAAGGGACTCTGGGTTGTAAAAGAGGGAAAAAAATCTATTTCTTTGGGGTAATGCCCTGTAATTTTAGCCTCTACAGTGATGCACTGCATTAATATGCAATGAGTATCATCAGTTTAAGCCTTCGTTCTAAATCTGCTGCGTATCAGATGTAAAGAGATCATTAGTCGTGTACGTCTAATGATTTCACTTCACGGCTTAGCAGAAATGTGATGGAGAAAGCAGCAAAGATACCGAGTCAAGAGCACAGAGCCAAGCAGCTTCAAAGGTCGACAATTTAGTAATTAGAGCCATACAGAAGATATCAATCAGCAGTGATATATGCTTAAGCAAGTGATGTGGTGATAGCATGGTACAACACGCACCCTCTGACAGACACACCACCCGTAGATAATAGCAGCCCACAGTGGGAACTAAGTGAATTACTGTGCCATCTTAGTGGAGTAGATGGGAAAGCGATGGATAGACGGACCAACATGAGCTCCTCACCGAAGAGGCCTTTGTTGTGCTTCCATGAGAACAGCTCGCTTTTGTTCCCCTCCCCCTCTGCCTATCAGCTATCTGTAACGGCTAAACCACAAGACAGGTCGATCAATAAGTGTCCATGCAAACCCGCCTTTTTGCTTCTTTGCTTTCATTGTGACCTATTGACAAAGAGCAGCAAATGTCAAAGCTCTCTAGTTACTCTTGTCAGGGACAGAGGCGGGGTCATATCAGGAAGGTCAAGAGTATTTCCTCTTGGATGCAAGGCTGGGGTTACCCAACATGCCCCCTTTGATCGAGCATTTTATCTCATGTATCATAGAAAATTGGGGACTTTCCTCAGGCTTCCTCTTACAGATTGGGACTAACAGCCAACCATGCAGGATTAAGGTTCTGTCATTGGATTTGATTTGTTTCCTGAAATCATTATATATATATATGTATATATTATAGAAATTTTTCAATGAAGTTCATCTATGATGGACACTCCAGTTTCTTCAAGAACTTCTTGTCTATGCTTTTTAAAGTTTGGGTTACATTTGGGATCATTGTTCAAAATTCAACTCCCTCACAGACACCATGACATTTTCACCTAGAACATCCTGATATCTAATTGAATCCATGTTTCCAAACACACCCAGCTGGTTTTCAGTGCCAGAAGAACCAAAGAGACCAAAGTCTCATCATGCCATACTGAAAGCAAGGTGTTGTCTCTGCAGATGCTTAATTGTTCTCCCTGTAGACAAACTGTTGGTCCATTGGACCTAAAAGTCAAGTTTTGATTCTTTGCTCCATGGAACAAAAGCTCCTTTTGTTTGTTTTTACCGTTCTTATCAAAATGGAGATGACTTTTCTAGTGCTTGAGTTGAGTTGTTGTCCTTAGTTGTTTAGTATGAGCTTTACTATGGAAGCTGAAGTTTGCAAAACCTTCATCAACATGGTTGATTTTAGCACTTCAGCATTAGCTTCTGCTAGCCTGAGCTTGCATTTTTAGAAACCTCTGAAAATCAACCTTCCAAGCGAGACTTGCTTGAACGTAGCAGACAGCGGAGCTGCTGTCACAGAGTGCATAGTCTGTCAAAACATCACAGTCAATGAGATCATGCCCAAGCGTTCCCAAATGCAAGGTTAAATCAACTGGTCGCATTTTGCTAGCGATCCATCGAACGCCTCGTCAGTAGCCCGTCACCTTTCTCCACACAGCAGAGCTGCAAACACTATCGATCGCTCTCTCTTCGACTCTCGCTGATTGTCTCTCCCTTGCTTTCTAAATCACCACCAAAAAAAAAAAAAGAGCTACAGAGGAAACTCACAGCAGCAGATCAATATCTGCCTTGTTAATTCACTCACTGCCATCAAGGACACCATCAGGCTCACAATAAAAGCCTTGATGGAAACTATTTATACTGCTGAAGACGCAGTCCGCACAAAAACTACGTGGATCGACAACAATCCGATTTATTTTGGCCTTTGAAATGCATAGAAACACGTCATGTTTCTTCTCGGTTGGGGTGGAGGGATTCTCACAAATAACGTAATTGCAATGACTCAACCTCATCCTTATTCAATGAGTTCTGTGCATCAAGTATCCACTTTCCAAGCTCTTTCAATCAGTAATCTGCCATGTTTGCACAGACTGATAGCCAGAGCTTCAAGCAATAAAAAGCTTAGGTAACGTTTGATCATTTCCTTTACATGTAAGATGCTTTCAGTCTCCTGTCTGAAAGAGGAGTGTAAATTAAATTAACTAGATCCATTAAAAACTGAAATATCTCTAAGTCCACATGAGCAGATGGTCGTAGCTCTCAATGCCGACACAGAGCCGTGAAACAAGTATGTCGATTTCAGCTTGAAATATATTGACTGATTTTAGTTGGATTTTATTATCTCACAGCTGAGAAACGATCGGAAACAAAGACTTTATTGCCCTGATAATTCAATTTGCTGCACTTCTGCATATTTCTCATTCATTCTGTACTATAAAATCTGATGGCTTATTAAGGCGATTGCAGATGGTACATTTTCCGCCAGAAGACACTCAAAATATTTTAGAATAATTTCAGAAATCTTCTAGGAAAGCTCGTACATTTCTGAGCTCCAAAAGTCAAAAACGTTCTGCCTGACCGATGCTTCTGCACCGCACAGAGACAGATGAGGTCTCCTGGCATCAGTCTTCAGACCAACAGGTCAAGCGAGATCCATTTTCACTTGTCTAATTTCCCTAATGGAGTAATTTAATTTTCCTGTGACAAGTACAGGCAGAACGATCCCCGTCCCCATCTGTGCACAGCAGGCTTACTGAAACCAACACACACACATATGAAACACCAGCATAGCCGCCTTTCTTTTATCCTTAATCAATAGCACACTTTCTTTTTCTAAAACATAACCCAGCTGTATGAAATGTCAGCAGGAAGCACTGCGTGGTAACTTGTAGAGAGATCCAGATTTATTGGGAGAGCGC
Source organism: Poeciliopsis retropinna (assembly GCA_010277075.1). NCBI lineage: Eukaryota > Metazoa > Chordata > Actinopteri > Cyprinodontiformes > Poeciliidae > Poeciliopsis > Poeciliopsis retropinna. The sequence goes on along the minus strand of VMRM01000029.1, from coordinate 6,648,609 downwards.
TGATGAGAACGGGGACTGAAGCCGCACGGCGATCCTTGCCGGTCCCATAAACGAGATGCTATTTCAGGCCGTAAAAGCAAACGCTCCGGGGATGCTGGCATAAAAGAGCGGAGGAACCCAAGAAAGGAACACCTCCAGAAAGACATGACGTCTGGGCAACCTAATCTTTTTTTTTTAAGCTGAAAAACAGGCGACTGAAAATCTTCACGATGAATGATCTTCATTTGTAAAAACCGAGAATCTTTCCGTTGGCTTTCTTTCGTTTGGCTGTTGAAAAGCACGCCCACGGTTCGCGTAGCGCCGAACACACCCCTGCTAAAAACCATCGGCTGCGTGAAGCTTTACTCGCTTCGGCGACTTTGCTTCAACCTTTGCTTGATATCTTAATCTTTTACGGTTTGGTGAGGTGTCAGCTGATGCTGGAGGTTCATGTGGATATAGGAGGAATGAACGGGAGACTGTACACTGCAAAGGTCACATCTACCCACACAAACTGCAGAAAGGCAGGCCGCTTATTTGAAGTGTGTGATCGCTGCTTCTATCACTGATTATTCACCTTTAACACTTTCTATAAGTGCATTTCCCACTTTCCCTCATCATATTTTCATATTCCTCAGTATTTTACTTCAGTAAATAAAAGCAAAACCAGTGGCTCAAAAATATTTTTATGTCCCTTAAGCATCTTCTCATTTTGTAACATTACATCAACAAACTATTAAGAGGATTAGGGCCACTGCAAATGGACACTTTTGCTTATTAATGACGAATTCACATATTGTTGAATGGAAAAGGTTACACAGTATTTTTCTTCAGTTAGTTATTTCGTTTCTTCCCCTTTTAAGGTCATGAAACAAAAGTTTTCAAGGAAATCTTAAAAATGTTTTTTGAACCAGCATAATAGAAAAAAAAGACCTTTTCTTCCATCAAGGCAAAAATCTTTGACCCCACAATAATTAGTTGCATGCTTTACAACAACATATTCTCGTGTAAAAAAACCCAGAGACCATAATGGCCCTCGATTACTTTAAGCTTGTGCTCTACAGTATGAAAAGTCTGAAAACCTTTGGTTTTGATCAGTGCATTTTAATGAAGTCCAGACCAAATCTCCAACACGAATGAATAATTAGCAGATGCTCTATCCAATCTGTGTAGAGCTGGTAGAGACGTACCCCACAAAACCCTTGTAGGTGTGATGTGACGCAACATAAAAACTAACTATACTGTGTACTTTAAGAGTAATTGCTTCATTTAGTTTATAGAACGTCTTTATAGATTTGGTCGCCTGCGATGTTTGATCCACAAAACGTTCTTCAGTCCCGGTCTGCAAGTTCAAGTGCAAATCCGGACGCCTGGATTAGCACTCTTCGTTCCTCCTCCCCCCTTCCTTCGAAGCATTATAAAACCTTTCTTAGACTGCCCCTAATCCAGGCAAGAAGTGTGGAGATTACTAAGATCCTCTGAATATTGCTGAGATCGCTGTGTGCTGCTAGGAGTTTCTCTTGATGAGTGTCTTTAGTTTTGTCCCATATTTCATCGTAGGATTACGTCTTTCAATAAGATTTAAAAAATTCAATTTACACAAGAAGGCTTTTTTAGTCTATTTCTGTTGTTTTTATAAGCTACTCTCATTCCTTACTCTGAAGAGAGAGCTTAACATCTCTGAATTGTACATTAAGAAAATAAACAAGAAAAAGGTCAGTAAAGTTAAAATGATCACTTACTAAAAGGTAATATTATACCCATGTTAAAAGTCATTCTGCTATAGTATTTTCATATAACAAGGGGTTTCCATCTACTTGTGTTATTATATTTCCTTTTGTTTGAAAACATATTGGATTTTTTTCTACTTCCTTTGTTTTTGTTTGTTCCTTTGTTCTCAAGTGACTAAAATTAGATTTTCAAAGCAGGACTTTAGTATTTGATGTTTTTGTGAAATCTATTTTTGGTGACAAATAGAGATTATTACTTTTACACATTAGTAGCTGTAAAATGTCACAACTTTACCTCTAGCTGGTGAATTAGCTATGAGATTTCGTATCCATTTGACCATTCAAGATTTATTTTTTATTTTTTTAGAATTATGATCGGATATTTGTTATATTTAATTATTTCTGATTTTTTTCCCCTTTTTTTTAAAGTTTGTTTTAAAGCACTTTTCAAATGATTTCATTTACTAAGGGAAAAAGCTATCCGAGCCATCATTATTGCCCTTCGTGCAGGTATATTACCCCACACCTCTGGTCCTAAAATCTGACATTAAGTGTGCAGCAGTATTGTAATCAGATGTAACTCTGGAGTTTGACTAGGCCGCCCCGAAGCATTTTTGTTCTTGGTCTGTTTTTACGCAAATTTGCTTAAGTTTAAGATTAAAACATATATTCTCCTTCCTTCATGCTGTCACCGCCATGTTTAATGATTTGGTTCTCTTTTTGCCCATCTTTTTTTTTTTTCTTTTTGCAATTTTTGGCATACCTTCCAAAACATTTCATTTTACTCCCAAGATGAAAAAGAGTGGCTTTTTTGTTTCTCTGTACTTTAAGTTAATCCCTATTTCTAGCATATATGAAGTTAGCTTATTTATTGTCTAGCTAACTGACATTTAAGCTAACTAGAGGAAAATAGAAAAACACAATGTTCTATTAAATGTATTTCATTTTCTAGAAAGAACAAGAAATCCTTCTTGGGTTAGTATTTTATACAAATGTACTTTTTGGTAATTTAATTCAGAAAAAGTCAATAATGCATTTAGCACACTGTTATGCCTACATATTGACGTATAAAGTATACAATTTTGACATATAAAGTGTAGTAAACATGGTAAACATTTTCTTTTATGCATTTTTTATGCCGCAACAGACGGCACTAACAAGCTGGTGCTTTAACACGCTGCCCAAAAAGGAACACCAAATGTCAACACCTTATCTTGCTGATAAGGTTTTTGCTGATAAGGTTACTAAAGATAACCTAGAAACCCGGGTTTAGGTTATCGGGGGTGGATTTGCCCCGAATCCACCCGTAAGCCAGGGTTGTGTGAGGAAACGAGTGCGAACGCATACAAAACACTGAATCTTTTTAATCTTCGTCAGCCTACTTTCCAAAAAGATCCACATCTTCACCTTTACCTAATGGGTAAAGGTGCACCTGAGTAGACTATGATGGAGTCAGCTGGAGTTGTGTGCCAATGAGGAAAAGCTTTTCTAATCTGAATCTGAGCAGCATTTTTGTGTTGCTCTTCTTTGATAGCTTTGGGATGAGTCGTAACGACCAAAATGTTTGAGAAAATTTAGTTCTTGATAGAAGGCCACCTTGGACCTAAATATTATTTTGAGGTTTGTAATTATCGGACATACAGCGTTGCCTCTTTACAATTCTGTTAAAGAAAGAGTAGAGGTGTCAACTTATCACTACCTGCTTGAGAGTTTAATCGGTTGGTGAGAGAGGCAGCCCTACCGACATGATGTGACGGTGAGCTCAGATCTACAGTGTATACCTTCAGAATAGCTAAACCCGGGTTTCTAGGTTATCTTTAGTAACCTGGAATGGCTCACCCAAAGGTAACATTCTAGTGGTTAGAGAACAGGGTCAGTATGTCTTCCAGGACCTTTGGTATGAAGTTCCATTGGTTCCTGTTGTGTTGGGAACCAGAATGGATGGAAGTGGTGATAGAAGGTGACCATCAGAACAGGGAGTACTTTTGGGCTTATTTAGTACTTCCAACTCCTAAAACGGCAGACAAGTACCAGGTGGCCAGAAGGACTACATCCAAGTCAGCTGAGATTAGTCATGTATCTAATTAGGAGCCCTGGTGGGCTCCTTTCTGTGGAAGATTCCCTTTGGAGATTTTTTGGGTATGTTGAAAAAATCTCCTGCTAAGGTGTAAACAGAAAAGACAAGTGCAGTATTAAACGCTGGGCCTCGAGGGCTGATGTGCTGCAACTTTTAGATATATCTCTTCTTCAACACACCTGAGTCAAATAATAAGGTCATTAGCAGGACTCTAAAGAACTTTACTGCACTCAGAAGGGACTTCAACCATTTCAGTCAAGTGTGTTGTACGAGGGACAAATCTAAATGCTGCAGGACACCCACCCTGGAGGCTTAGAGTTGAAAACCCTGGCACTGGTGAGAAAGTAAATCCTTTCTGGCCAAGTATCCGCCAGAATGAGCTGGACAGATGTCCAGGATTCTGTCATTGACCTGCTAACCCTATGAGCCAATCTCTGATTACTGGAAGACAGTGACAGAGGATGGATCATCATTTTATTATCCTTCTCAGTTGTTTTAAAACTGAGACCTTTTTGTGCTGTTGTCACCCCAGTTATTATATTCTTACTGGAAGAATAGCTCGGACCTTGAGTACCTTTTTTAAAAATACTGCTAGAAGCCGAAATCTGAAACAATAAGGTTCATTACAAGGTTACACTTTCTGAGTGCCCCATTAGAGGCCTGGAGTCGAGATTAAGCGGGGCAGAATAGCGACTGAAGCAGGTTTACCGTCTGGTCTTAAAATTACATTACCTGCTGTGATGCGAGTGCTGTAACCCCACGCTGAAAGAAAAGCCCTACAAAAGCAATTAGTTAGCACCCGAAGATACTTCTTCGGGTTTTAGTTTAGATTTTTTTCACAAGTTGGAAAAGAACTCATGAAGGACGGGTAGATGTGCTTGTTGAGTTACTCATAAATGATTAAAGAAAGGAAAGAGCAAAGGAAGACACCAGCTAAAGAAGACTTAGTTACAAATCTCTTTACCAGCTTGTTGGTGTGCTCTGTAAACAAGATTCACAAACCACATTAATCTAACTAGCTCCTGTTAACTAGGGAGCTCACCGGCGCTTGTTCCTTTCCAGTTCTTGGTCGTTATTTCTGCGTAATCAGAACATACTTATCTGACAAAGACACAACATAAAACATTCCCAATGCAGACGTGGAAGCACTTATGTAACATTGAGCAGTTGTCTGCGTTTTTCACGGTTTCATTAGTGGTGGAAGGATGTGTAGGAGAGGTGATTTGAAGGTGACTGTAAAGTGCATCTCTAAGGCAGACAGATGGAGGGTCTGTGTAACGTAGCAGCAGGAACAGGAACATACACCGAATGTACAAAATATCCATCTTTCCCTGTGATGGCGGTAAGATTAGTTTAGCCTAAAGATCCCTTCACGGATTTCTTCTGTTTGTTTTCTTGCCACATTGAAATATTTTAGCTTTCAAGCATTTTTAATATTCAATAAAAATAGAAAATAAATGGTAGCCCTCTTCCAATAAATGAGAATAAATTAGATTAAGTAGTCCCACCATGACAAAATTTTACATATCAAACACACCTTGCGGCCTCAATTTCAGACATTTGAAATGAAGACTTTTTAAGAGTTTGCATTTAAACAACTTATGTCTGTCTGCCGTCAAAAATCTGATCTGGAACTCAACGATGCGTTCACTGACAAACAATACCGTCCTACACTTTGTATTTCTAACATTGTGCATGCAGTACGAAGAGAGGAGTGAAGAATCCTCCAATAAGAACCCCTCTGAGACCCAGATATTTCATTAGTTGATAGATGATGAAGAATTATGCGAGGAGCAAATTTAGACAGCTATGCATATTTCTGTCTGTTAAATAACCGCTGTGCCGAAACATTATGGCCACAGAAATATAAAGTTTTAAGTCTACAGCATGAAATTCTACTGCACAAGACATTTAGACATTTTTACTCACTTTTTTTGCATTTGTATTGTTAGAAAATGCTGAATTTTACCACTTTATGCCCTAAATAGAGGGGGAACTTTTTTTTATTAATTAGTATGCCTCCAATAGAATCAATGTTTATTGATCCTGACCCTGGGTCATCATCAAGATTTTAAGAGGTTGGCAATAAGACGAGAAGCTGGGATGAAACAACCCCCTGCGTGTTTAAATCATTGGACCAAAAAATGCACTTTGAATGACAGCAGAACCCAGAGGCCCTAGTTACTAAAACCTTTCCATCATTTTGACAATTTAGTGCAACAAAATGCCAATTACCTCTTCCCTTAAACATATCGCATAGCCCTATATTTCCAACTATTGCCACAAAGTGCTACAATATCTTCCAGATGGTCTTTGACCAATTTGGGGGTGATGCCGGTGAACTACATGGAGTCTGAAATTGACCATTCATCAAGAGTTTTGACTTCATATATTTTACATATGATTAGAAAGGCCAGTGGATATTCTGCTAAGTCAGATAATACTAGAGTAGCATTGTATGGACAGAGATATTTCAGTGTAAGAGAGGAGAAAATACAGTAAATACAGTATACAGTAGTTGGTTTAGTTGTGCAAACATTTGCAGCAGAGGAAATTTTGGGTAAAAACAATCGAGGCGAAAACAAAGTGAATAAATTAGTAAGTTAGTTTTCTCCTTTTTGAGTTGTTAAACTGTCTGCCATGGCACATATAGGATTTTAAAATGTTGGGAATCTGTTGAAAGACTCAAGGTAGAAATATTTCCAGTTTAGAAATGACATGGAGAAGCAACTGTTACCGCTAGCAATGCTAATGGGGTCAAAGGCTAAAATTTGCTTGTTAAAATATTTTAAAAAGCAAATTAACGAGTTCCCTAATCAAATATTTGAGTTTTTCTCCACTTATTTTATTGAGCTATTTGAATCTTCAGTCTACCTTTTCAATTTACATAAATGATTGATACTTTTTCAGTAAGAGTTGAAGAAGTTGAATTAATGAGATGGATAATGGAGAACAGGGCAGATGCTCTAAAATATGCATCAGCTCGTACTCCAGAAAACATAAATAGGCTGAAGCCTAAGAAATCATTGCAACTTATAAATATTATAAATTTAGAAAGTTTGATGTGATGGTAAATAACCTTAATTTGATAGAAAATCCATAACCCTCAACTCATGTTTGCTGGTTTCCAAGACCTGAGCTTTTACTGGCCTTCTTCCCTTTACGTTGTGTAAATAATTTACCAGAAAGAAACAGGGAAACAACTGAGTACTACATATTAGTGTATCACAGTATACAATATATATATTGATAGATATTCCCTAAGCCTCATTTTGAAAGCCGTATCAAAACCTTCTGGATGCAGCCTCAAGACAAGTGTGGGCGTTCTCTTTCCTGTTCACGTCTGACTGCATCCTTCTTGTTATATGCGACCTGTAGAAGATGAGGTATCCTTTAAGAAAAAGATATTATTGTCAAATTTTTTACCTCTATGGCAATAAGAAGAGTGAATTCACAGTTGTCTCGTAACATTGGGTAGAGGAAAACGTGGTGAACAAAAAAAAGTATTAAGGAGACAAAAAAATAAATAAAAACTGCAAATATGCACACTCATGCACAAACTCGGCTCAATTCCCCACGCTGCCATCTACGTCTGTGTCACAATCCATGATGGACCTTGAAGTGACAGGAAAAGAGCCTTTCAGTACCGACTGAGCCCAGTGAGAGCGCAGCTCATCCCTATGTGGCCCTTACTATGCAATCTTAACCTTAAAAGACCAGGAACCTTCACTGAATTGTTATTTTTCATGTGAGTTATGTATATATATAGCTTATTTGACATTTCTGTCTTTAAAGCTGTAGAGTCAGGAAACCAAGTGGGGATCATCCTCAGGGAAATCAAAACTCCGAACGACAGATTTGTGACTCAGGTCGCCTGGCAATTTCTCAGGGAAACAACTGAGTTATGATGCATTTGCCTCAAATTCGACACGCTCCTTTATAAAACAGACATATTGTAAATGGAGGAATCACTATAAGTGCTAGTAAACAGATTGAGATCTGTCCTTAAGGAAACCGCTGAATCTCTGAGGAGTTGGCCCTGTGAACTCCTTATGGCGCAGTAATAAAGGATGTTTCATTCCAGCATCAAATCATTTGAAATACAAGGCAAACCTGAAGGAAAGCCTGTTAGAAGCAGATGGTTCTGAACCAATGAAATTAAGTCACTATCTTGGGAAATGAAGTTGCTACATCAAGAAAACCATTGGGAAGTTCATTCGTTAGCTCAAGAAAACAGGAAAATAACTTAGTTTCTCAAGAAAACAGGCAACAAAGTTTTTATCTGTAGAAAAACGGTGGGATCTGAACTCGTTTTCTCAAGAATTTTATCTTGAGTAAACTGGTTATTTTGAGAAAACCTTTGGGAAATTGTTACCTCGAAAATAGGAAATGAACTCCTTAACTCAAAAAAACTGGAAGTTAAGTAGTTATCTTGAGAAAACCATCAAGAAAATAACATATCTCGAGAAAATCTGGAAAAATTATATGTGAGAAACGTCTCATTTTCCGTATGTAACCAATATTTTGTGCTGATAAATGTACATTATATAGAAGCTGTCATTTGACAAACTGCAAACAGACTTGAGGAATATTCACTTATCAACACCCACATGTGTCAGCTGAGCACTTATTTGCTCTGTGAAACATGACTCTGAATAAAATGCACATTTGATTCCATCTTTAATCCCGAGGCGGCCAGCAGTGCTGTTCGTTGATGACTGCTGTCCAACATTATCCTGAATGGACAAGTGACGGCTGGAGTGTTGTTGACTCACCCACCATGGTGTTGATTTTTAAGACACCTCTTCAAAACTATTTCCAAGTGTTAAATTAAGTCTGACGGCTGCCACTTAGGGCAGTAAATGGATTCCTGAGGATTCTTTAAGGCCGTCCTTGGTCTCGCTGACACACGCCGGTGCTCTCGCCAACATATGGAGATTTGCTCTCTGGGCCAGCTGCAAGCCAAATTGGCTTCGAACACACAAGCCACGCACCTCAGAGGACCCTGTCAGCTTAAGTGATTTGTTCTCTTAAGATTAGCCATGTTGCTGCTGTAATTACAGGAAACTGAGACAGACCTTTCGGATCAGTAGAAGCCCTTTTCCTCTTGGCTGAGCCCCGAACGCGACAGAGGCGACTCTCTGGTGCTGCCGTGTGCTGTGCTCGTTAACGCCTCATCTTTACCACCTTTTTACCCTGCTACACACACCCAATTTCCTGTTATGTGATTTTATTCGGAGTCTTCTGATGGTTTTTGTGGTCAATAAGGGTGAAAAAGAAAAATCTTGTATAAGACCTGCTAAAACTACCAATTAATAGGACAAATGAATCAAGTCAAACAGAAAAAAACTTATAACTTATCAAATCTGCTCAGTGAAGCTTCTGATTAGCTCAAGTAACATAAAAACCATGTTTTGCTGTTTAAAGAACATATATTACCTGCCCAATAATAATAATAATAATAATAATAATAATAAATAAAGTCTGATTTAGGGAGTTGTGGTCCATCTTTAAAGGTGGCAAAAAAAACCAAACCATTTGAGTCTTAAATGTTGGCTAATGGTAAAAAAAAAAAAAAAAAAGGTTTAAATTGGAAAATTTTAACCAGTAAAAATGTTTATTTCTACTTGGATGTTGGTACAAAGACAAAAGTGTACTTTTTTACAATTTAAAACAATTTTACCCAATTTAAACCAATAGCTCACTTTTAATTCAAGAGGCAGAAACAACTTTTCCATCAGATGCCAACTCCAAGGATTTGTAACATTTTCTACAGTTGATTTAACATGAAACAGTGAATTAGGATGAGGCTTTGTATTTTCATCCAATAGTTTTAATGGCAAATGTTGAGAATTACTTCAGTTTTTCATTTTGTTGTCATCTACATGTGTTGGTGCATTCAAAAACATAAAGAAAACCAGATTTTTTTATTTAAATGCTAGAAACTGAGATATTTTTATGTCTAAATATGGTGTTAATACTAATATAAGGAAGATTCTGGCTGAAGAATCCAGAAACAACCTTATTTGCTCAACGTTACCTTTAGATTTGACATGTTTAAAGATGAGAATTATATTTATGTATTCATTTATTTTTAGACGTTTACTTTAGCTTTGTTAGCTCTTGATGTTGGTGGACTGAATGTCATAAAAAAATGGGACATTTTGACAAAAGTGAGATTTTATTGCAGAAATGAAAGGGGGTGAAAAAAGTCTGTCACATATCAGATGGGTGTTTTGTTTACATTTTTTAATTACTAGTTTATATATAAATCCATCCATCCATCCATTTTTGCATATTCACTTAATCACTGCAAGGTGACCAAGAGACCAATCGATCTAAAAGTGATGATTTTGGACTGTCAAAGGAAACTAGAGTACCCAGAGAGAACATGCAGTCGCCATGCAGAAGGACCTTCTTGCTGCAAAGCAACAACTCTCCCAATTGCGTCACAAACTACGACTATAGCTGCATTTAATGACATAAAGAAAATCTGAATATGTACATTCAGTATAGTAAAGTATTTGTGGCACACAACTTCTTTACTACATTGTCTCAAATGCCTTTTTCTCCCTCTTTTTTTCTTTTTGCTGAGTTTTTGGTGCATTAAGAAAGTTGCAATTTAAACAAAGGAAAGTAAGACTTCCTTATTGTTTTATTTTGCTAATTTTAGGATTTTTTGTCCCCCTCCTTTTGTCTCCCTTCATTTGAACATCTAGTCACCCTAAAAGAACATCAAAACTGTTTGAATTTCGAATTAGAAATTGACTTTCTTATTGTGAATGAAAACAATAGGAAGTCAAAGTGTCACATTATTTTACAGTTTTAGAAGTAACCTCTAAAAACCCCATATCTGCACTGGGCTAAAGTGAATGAATGCGGTATAATTTTACATTCAAATTATAGTTTGACTGTTTTTATTTGTTTATTTTTCTTTAAAGGATTAATTGAAACTGATAGGACAGATCAGTGTCTGCATATCTGGCTGCTTTACGCACTGAACTGTTTGTGCGCCTGGCTCAGAAAAAACAATGAGTGATTTTGGTGCACTCACTTTTTGTTCTTCTGGACATTCTTCTTGTCCTTCTTGTTCATCACCACCGGCACGCAGCTCGTCAGCTCCGTCCAGTCGGCGTGCAAGCCGCAGCTCCAGCCCGTGGAGAACCGGGAGAAGAGCCACGACTCGGCTTTGCCCGGCCGGTGGCAGGTGCACTTCCTCTGGCCGGGCATGCAGTCGCACGGCTGCTCCAGCTGGATGTTCTTCACCAAGTGCCGGCCGAAAGTCGTGCCGCCGGTCTTCTGGATGTGCAGGAACACCATCACGTCGTCGCCTCGGATGTTGAAGTCGACGTACCTGTCCAGGTCCCGCTCCGTGAAGTTGAACTTGGACGTGATTTTGGCCGGGAGGTCCTCGTCCGCCTCCGCGTAAAGCGAGTCGAACGCCGGCGAGCGCTGCAGGACGAGCCCGTCCTCGTCGCTTCCGAAGCGGCAGGTGTTGCTGTCCGCCGGGCACACATACTGATAGCCGATCATTAGGAAAATGACCGCAGCAACGGGGATGAAAATGAGTCTGCTGAACTTCTCCTCCATGGTGGTGGGGGTGTCTGAATCACGCCGCCGGCACAAACCTGATTGTGATGCCCGAGTCGCGCGCCCGTCGCCCCGGTCTCATCCTGCACGTCCAGCCGGGACTCGCGATGCTGCCGCCAGCTGAAACTGCAGCGGAGGTCCCAACATGAACAGTGGCCTCGTCCCGCACCAGAACGCCTCAAACTTCACTCTTGTCACTAAAGCGGTAACTAACGAGGCATGTTTGGCTTTTAAAAAGTGACCAACTGTCAGCGGGAGTCTTTCGCAGTGCGACCGGGAGGGAAACGATTCATCCCCGCGTTCAGAGCGTCCGTGCTCGGCTGACCTGCCAATTGCTGATCGGTATCTGAGCTGGTGGCTCCAGCGTCAAGATCGCCAAAGTCAACAGAGGGAGTTCCGGTTTAGACTTTCTAAATAAAACGCCAACTTATTTAGTCACATTTTTTTCCTATTATTATTTATTTAATGACAAACAGATATTTTTTGTAGTTAAAAGAAATGAAAAAGAATGATACAACATTTGCTTGTAGGATAAACTGGAGATTATAGAATCCCTTTGTTCTGTTTTTCTTCCAGAATATTACCAATCACCAGTTGTTATCTATGTTCTGTTTAGGTTTTTAATTCATATTCTGCATTAATAAAAAATACAATTATCTAAACAAGTATTTAAACTTTTTCATATTTCATCAGATCACAACCACAAATTCAGTATCTAAAGCAATATACAAAGGATAAAGTAGTAGGAAAAGAAACATTATTTTCATAAAAATTTTATGTTTTTGTTATTTTAAAAAGGAAAGTTAAAAAATGTGGCATGCAATAAATAAAATCCAGTCCCACGAACCACCTACTTAGTAATTTAAGTCCACATTTTTAACTTCAGTAAATCCAATTCTTTTCTCATGCTTCTTTCTGCGCATTTAAAAATGTGAAATCCTAGAAGAAAAAAAACTTTTAAAGGTTTTGAAGTAGGTCGATTTTGTGTTTATTTTTCTGTGCAAGTAAAAATAATCAGGGCAGACATATTGACCGCGTTACGTTTGTCTGCATTTTATTTTGAAGAGCCACTTGTAGCATTTTCAGCTGGATTTGGCCAGCTTGACCCAACATCTGCGCCAGTCATCTGTCCCGGCTGCCCAGTCCATGACGCAACCTCTAATCACACACACATGAAATGAAGTATCTGGGGAATAAAAGCTTGTAGGAGTAGTGAAATTTTCTTTAATCTGGGAATTGTTTTGGGAAGCACGAGCAAGATTTTGTGTATGATATGCAAGTCAACTGAGTCTTTTTTTGCAAGCACAAAACTATATATACAAATATCCATTGGTATATTGTTGTTTCTTTTATGCCGTTTGGTTTCAGCTTCATGCTGTTTGTTGCACGTCTGCGGGAGATTATGTCTTAGATCCAAGTGAGGACAAGTGGAGATGTGATGAGCCGGTCTCCACGGAGATCGGAACAACGTCCCTCCATCATTTGGCTTCCCGTGCTGCCATGCTCCGGAGCCTCAGGGTGAGCACCCGTCAATTCATTTCAGCACCATGGACAGATTCCAGCGTGTCAAGTCAATAATTGGCACCGTGTGCAAGGGAGATGTGTAAGAGCGCTCGCAGTCGCCATCCCGCATCGGTTTCCCTTTACCACTGATACAGATTGACTCGAGCTTTTAATGGAGATCGAGTGAAATTTACAGCATTGTCTGGACAGCAGAGGCTAGAACTAAAGGCATTTTATTCGTCTGTAATGGATTTTCTTTAAGCCTGCGCTGATCAAAAGCTTTTGTTATTTTGCCTAAGATGCCCTCCATCAAGGGATTTAACCAGGAGGCACTCTGGTGTGCATTGTATTCAATCCTCTTTCATCACTGAGTGCTCTTTGCCCCCTCCTCCTGACATTGACTTAATCTGTATGGGAGTTTAGTCTGTGCCTTAATTTGTTTGTGCCATCCTCTCACATCCTGGGAGAAGCCGGGGGTTGGCATGAGAGGAATCTGTTATGAAAAGCGTCACAATTAGAGGCACTTCCTAAAGGTCAAGTTGAAACAAAACCATCAGACTTTGCCGAGGTGATGATAACATCTTGTGTCAGCGTGCACTTTACCTGCAAGACCTCATTCGATAATGATGCAAAGCTCACTTTGTGGAAAAGAAACTGCTTCTTTTTTCTTTCTTTTTGCCTATTAAAGTCAGGGAAGCAATGTGAAAGAGCCTCCATTAATGTTCCGAGCAGCGAGGCGAGACTTGTGTTGTTCTGGCTGTGCAGCAGGGGTATTTACAAGGTCCCCGGTGCTCGGTGCATATCGCACGCCTTCATGAGAAATAACCCTCGGGAAGTGCTGACTCTGCTGGCTGCGGCAGTGCGCAGCGCTCCGAGAAATGAGACTGAAAATTTCGCAGAAACGATGATTGGATTGGTGCGGGCTTTCTATTAATGCGTTTCAGTTCTTTTCCAATTACAGCAGCAGCAGTCGGGCTGATGCACCAACAGATATGTAGGTATTTTATAGTGACTGGAATTGGTATTGATCTGAAAACGGTGTCTACAAGGTCGAAGAAAGTTTTTGCCTGTGCAAACCCTGATAGGCTGTTTGATTAACTACATGAAAAACTCAGACAATTTTGGTCAGGAAGCTAGAAATTAAATGCAATAATCACTACTGAGCCAAAGAAATGCAATTCTTGAGGCAGTGCAGTGAACAAAGCAACCAATATTTGACATTTGGTTTCATTTAACAGCTGTGGTCCATTCAAAATGTGTTTGCTGGACTTTTAGATTTTGAAGTTTGACACACTTCCAGATTCTTCAAATCAAAGAAAGTTTATTTAAATGCTTCACTATACAGAATGTTTGTCCCTTTAACAACGTCTTCTGTTTTTGATTTTGACTTGTTTCCAACCACACAATACATTTTAATTGGTAGATTTGTTAAAATTCAGGGATTTTAGACATTAACTGTCTGTTAAGCCACAGGATCAAAATGGAATTCACGACCAAGGTTTGACTAGGCCACTCCAAACAATACTTGTGGCTTTTCTGTTAGAGACCAGAACTCACAAAGACGTTGTGTAGATCCAAACCCTTCACTACTTCAAATCAAGCAAAATTTGTGCAACTAAAGTTTTGCAGTCGAGTCGATTGACAGCAGATTTGTTTGAGTTTTAATTTTTTTAATGAACAAGTCAGTCTGTGCATGTTTACATTACTCCACCCACAAAAAATACAAAAGAATCTTCATAATTACAGCAGCAATTATGAATAAACAATAATGTTGTAGTGAAGAAGGCTACATTTGAACACCCCATATGGCCAAGCCTAGCCATGACTCAGTATTAAATTAAAGAAATATAATGGTTCAGGTCTCCATTTTGTCTGCAAATATGCTCTGAGGGTGATCAGTCAGTGGTACTGGAAGCTGCTGGGCGCCAATGTTTAGGTTGGTGGTACATCTCAAAGTAGAACATCGCACTGCCTCCACAAGCCCATCTGCAGATCCACAGACCCATATGCAGCAAGCTGTGATGTACCGTGTGTTCAGGCACCTTTCCATCATAGCGAGCATGAAGATTTCCATTTATGTAGGTCATTAATGTAGCAGCTGACTTGTGGAAATGTCTCATTACAACCCCTCTTCTTTTTGCTTTCTGTTGATGCATCATCCTGCTCACGCATGTTCATTTATCTAAGCGTCTGTATGTAGCAACAAACAAATCAACCTGTATCCCAATTTGTTTCCATTCTGTTTCCATTTCATACCCACAAACTAACCATTATGCACCTACATATTTACATATGCTGAAAAAGAAAACCAGTGTTATAGTTGTCACAATTTAATATCAAATTAAGCTACACCCTTTCTATTCTAGGTCACTTAGAATTTCCAAAAATAATTTTTTGAGCTAAATGTGTTTGTAGCGAGAAGAATAGTTGTCTTCATAAATGCTTCTTTCTATTAGGTACCTCAGAGTTTTTTTCTAGATGTTTAGCTGGGGCTGAAAACACAGAATCACCTGAGACTAAACTCCTGACGGGGGCATTGGGTAGAGATTAAACTTCATTGGCCTTCACAAAACATTGTGAAGGCCTTCACAATAGAAAATGTTGCATTTATCTGCTGTTCTGGACGTCCAGGAATTTCTCTCAAAGGTGAGAGATCTACTCCTCTTGCTGATGAATCCTTTTACTTGGGATCCCAGCCCTGCTTTCGGGGCATCCAAGTTGGCGGAGTCCATTTCTGGCTAGTGCATACTAGCAACCGAGACTCAAAACTGACAGGAGTATTTCTGCACAAAAATAGAGGCAGATAAAGGTCTAATGCTTGATGTACGAATGGATTAACATTACAACCCATAAATAAACTATTGCTTGAAAAGAATAAGATCTTATCTATAAGCAGCTGAAGTTAGATTTCATTTGACAGTCATACAGATAATGGAGGTCAAAGTAGAACCACTGATCCTCTGTATTGAAAAGAGTTAAGGTGATCAAGATGCCTTTTGGGAGTTTATGGAAATTCTGGCTTCTTAAGGATCCCTACATAATCTGAGAGAAACAGAAGACAGTAGTTGGATGAAACTAGTTCATCTAGAATGGAAACCATAAAGCTCAGCTAGAGGCATCATGAGTGGAGTAATTATCTCAGGTGTTTTCAGTAGTAGCCAGCAGTGAGTTATAAAGGTAGAGTACACACGTTTCCCATCCACCTTGTGAAGCATCTGATCACCAAAGAAATGGCATTGGTAGATTCCCATATTTTGACAAAAGGCTTTACAACACTGCATATCATTGCACATCAACTTGATGAGTAACTTCAGACGAACCACCAATTCAGCATGAACTAGTTTATAGTTTCTGTTGTCTTGGTATTGCAAGTTGGCATTAACACAAAAGCAGCGTTGTATTAATTCTGCAAATGTTGTGACAAATGGCATTACTCTTCTTGACATGAGGAGTCAAGAGGTGTGACTTCAGGTCAGTTTATGTGCCTGACAGCACACTAGTGACACGCTAAATCTGCATCATCAGTGACACCAATGACATGGAGCCAGCAGTACTGCCAGCTCTGTTATTCATTTGATCTAATGTACAGTTGAGATTTCAGAGTCAAACGTACCAATCGGCTACGTTTCTCGTGACAAATTACTTCATTTTCAAGAATCCAAATGGAGAGTAGCAAAATAGATGAGTTAGTTGGGCGTCTAGACGTGGTACTTATCCAACAGGGCAGCCACCATGCACTTGTTACTGTGGCCTGACCTACTGATGGTCTGACTGTGGCATCTGCCTGTCAGTTTAGGTAAATGTCTATGTGACTTTACTAACTAGATGACTTCTGCAAATGGTTGTTTGAACAGGATTTTATTTGGGTTTATCAGTAGAGGGGGATAAATACCAAATCAAGCCAGCATTACTCTTTATTTAAAGAGAAATGTTTTTTGTTGCACTTCAGTTATGTGTTCCTTTGTGTTTGTATTTTATCTAAAATCTAAGTAAAATACATTGAGGTTTGTTGCTGTAACTTAACAGAATGTGGAGAAGTCTGAAATTTGTGAAGCATTTTGCAAAACTATGCAACAGTTCACCTCCGTCTCACTCTGGGAATGTACTACCGGCTTTACATTTTTAGCATAAATCATATTAGTTATCTTACCATGTCTTAGGTTTCAGCAGATCAACAAATGGGGCCATTTGCTTCGGCTGTGTATGGTGGGGGTGGCTGAAGATGCATGAACACACTCCACCGGCGGGCCCACAAACCTGCAGTGCAGCGACGGCACCACGCCAACCATTACCGGGCTTCCAGCGCGAGCACATCCAAAACGTTTAATCAAAACGGACACTCTCTCTGCTTGGTACTGCATGAAAAGGGAGCTACCGGCCCATGCTGTGCACTTTGGCTGCCTGACAAGAAATTGCCAGAACTGGGCAACCATCCACTGCACAGTGAGGATATTAGAGAGGAGAGCCATGAAACAATCAGTATTTTCTCGCAGGTGATTGAGGCTTTGGCGAAGCAGCAGATAGTAGCGTGTCCTGCTGCGAGCTAATCGGCCCTTCTGTCCGTAACATATGCACTGATGGATGCTTATCGCCTCCTCGAACGGAGCCTGTGTCTCCTTAAACACAGGAGTTGATTTGAGCTGCTGAGTGAATGTCAGAGGGGAAATTGCTGTACTTTCACACATCGGGATTTATGCCACCCAAACACTGAGGTCACCTTTTACTGGTACCGTTTTATTCTTTCACATCCAACCGTGCAATTTCCGCGTCAGACAGCGCGTGTATGACCTGAAATCATTTTTACTTTTGCAAGATGTAATGCTTGTCCTCCTGCTGTAACTACCCTCCCATCAGATCATATTGCAGCACAACCCCAAAGCAATAAAAGTTACCGTGGAAAAAAATGAAACAGCATCTCCATTATTTTACAATCATTATTATTGATGTTGTGCGATTTATGATTGAACTACACACCAAACGGTTAGGGTTTTTTCACTTCTTCATTGTGGTTGTGTTCTGACATTGGAGGCCTTCTTGAGAAACAGAAAGACTGGCTTTAGGTTTTGTGTAAAAAGAATGCAACTCCTAATGTCAGTTTTTCTTAAACGTATCTATATTTGTCAGTTTGACAGTGTAAGTTTAGAGGTACAAGCGCTTATCTCTTCTCGGTTTTTCTTCTCAACAGCGAGGGACAGCAACAGAGAGAAACAGGTGCTGCTTAAAAGCTCCTTGATTGCAGACATTGTAATTAGCTAACGTGCTAATAGCGGATTTTCAATTTGTGCTTTTGCTCGCCTGGCTTTACCTAAGAACAAGATGTAAATTTAAATACAATACCTAAGGGCGACTATAGAACATGTAATATCAAAATTAAACTGGTACTTGAGGGTTGTAGTGTGCTTTAAGTTGTGCTTTAAGGTTAGCACAACTGACTTTTTAGTTGTTAGTGTCCACCACTGGTGAAGGGCTAGGATACCTTACCCCTCTTATAAAGTTTGGGACTTACTGTCAGAACTGTAATACAGCTACTTCCAAAAGGAAGTTAGAAAAGTTGTCTGGATATGTGGAAACAGAGCAGAGACGCTCGAGTGTCTGATGTGACATAATAGAAAATTAAAACTTATAAAAGTAGAAAACTGTAGCTTGGTCATATAGAAACAAGACTTACGTGCACAAGGTTGAACCTATTGCCATTTTTCTACACAGGTTAAAAGCTTTATATACAGGATCAATTATATGCAGACACCCACACTAATATTTGGTTACATATCCCATGGTATTGTCGAGGGTGATTACGATGTGGAAGCTTGTTTGCTCGGCTTGGAGCTTTCTCACATGTAGCAATGTTAAAGTTGCTTAGTTTGGAAAGTTATCAAAGCTAAAGTATCATAGCTTACAGGCAGGGAGTGGCCCACCAGGTAACCAGAAGACCCGATCCTGAAAGATTGCCTAAGGACTGAAAATTACAGTTTTTATCTGCTGATGGATAAAAGAGGCTACTGAGAGGACTGCCCTCTGAGATCCATTGTGTGAGGCTGTCGGCTGGTGTTTCGCTTTTGTCCTGCTTGCAACAGTATTGCACCATTCTTTCTTTTTCTTTTTTTTCCCAAAAAATTGATCCTTAGCTGGATGTAGAAGGCTTATCAGAATGGCTTAATGGATTCCTCCAAATCCCAGTTTGTAACACTATTAGACTTATGCAAACTCTGCCCAAAAGTTGTGGCTGTGTCAGAATGCAAATCAATTTAAATGAGCGCTGCCAATTCTAACAATGTGAGCAGTTAAGAATCCAGTAAAACCCCAAAATTGCCTTTATGGCCACAAAACTGCGGTCGATTTGCAACTTAAGAGAAATGGACTTTGGTTACCAAGGGCAGCATCCAAGAAAAGGTACTTTAAAAAAGTCAGTTCAGTCCAATCATACATGCTTTTCAATCGATCCAAACAATTCATTCAAGTTCAGTTTATTCTTGAAATTGGTTAAAAACCTTTCTATATAACGAAGCAGATTACATCGAGTCAGTGACTTGAAGCATTCGCTCCTCCTGGACGAGCATGTAGCGACATCAGACAACCGCTTGCAAAAATTAATAAATAAACTACAACTCTAACCTATCTGTCAGTTGTTCCCTGAACAGATTTTCTGTCGCTTTTCTGCATGTGAAATCATCAGGAAGTTGGCATCCCCATGTGATGAGTAGGCACACAAAGAGCAGCCTCTTTCATGCCAGATCTACCACTGTGATGCATCCTGAATGTTCTAGTATTACCGTTCCACCTCAGAAAAGAACGCTTTAAATGTGTCATTAAAAGTCCCGATGAATTTCATTTTAAATTCGTGTGTGAAGACGACTTTATCTGAACTTCTGTGAATTTATTTGCTGTCCGTTGTCAAAGTCCGTTGTCCATCGATGTGTTCGAGCCACTTCACGGCAGGATTCCCTCAGTGTTCAACCTGCGTGAAGCCTCGCAGCTCATTTGTTGAAATGTGACCAAATGCTTTTTAGGTGTTTATCCACATCGCATTTATGCCAGCCATCTGACAGCTGGGCCTCTTTGTAATGTGAGCCACAGAGAAGGAAAAATTAATCAGAATGTGTGTTTGTGCTATTGGTGTCATGATTAAATTCAGGTCACCCCATTTGCAGGTACTCAAACCTTTAGTAAGGAGAAATTAAAGGGGAAAAAAAGATTCATGTTGATGTCTTGGGTTGAGGTACAATTTGAAATGAATCATTATCTACTGAAAACACCTTTCCGACAGACTTCAAAGGGATACTTTTGTCACAAACCAGACAGGTTTAGGAGAGAGACGTGTGAAGAGAATTTCTGGGAGGCCAGTCATGGCAGCCTGCTTAGGTAACAGTATTAGACATCCAAACATCAAAGCCTTAAATATTCACGGAGCCCTGAGACGATGGATTATTTCTTCTTGAGTAAACACAGTCCGAGATGAAGCACCTAGCTAATGCGAGGAGAAAAACGGTGTCTTCGGGGGGAGCGTTCGGGAAAACTCCCAACGATTTTCGAGACGACAGAAAATGATGAGAGCAATAAAAAACGAAACCGTCTCCAAGTCATCACAGCCGATCCACATAAATCAGACACTTTTCTCTGCAGTTTTTACCAGTAAATCAATTCCGCTCCCCACAATATCCTGTTGTCGCCGCCAACGCTCCTATATTGTGCCGCTTTCGCTGTATTAGGTAGCATCTCCGAGCAAACAGTTCAACGGGGCGACTGAAGCTGTGAAAGAGAGAACCCAGCACCTACAGGAGCAAATCAAAATATCAGAGACGGATGGGCAGAAATGAGTGTGAGGAAGTCCTGTGGAGCCATGGGGTATGATGTCTTGTGATGAATAGCTAACCTTGTTTCCTGGACTCTGCTCCAGTGCAGCAGCTTCATCACTATGCAGCTCTATCTTCATATATCTAACACCCAGCCTGATTTATTGGAAGGAAAGGCGCAGGCTCCACACCTTGCATCAAACACTGAGACACTTCGCACAGAAGTTCAAATACTTACACATACTACGATTGCAAAGACCTAGTGAGACAAGTTTTTGAAATTATTGACAGTGTCTTGTAGAGATTCAGTGGAAAGATCATTAAGTTTTGACTGGATGATAGGCTTTAAACTAGCTGCATGTTTAGGGTCATTGCCCCAGTTTTAAGTCTTGTGTTGACCCAAGTAGGTTTCTTGCAAGTTTGCATCATATGTTCTTTCACCCATCTTCCGCAATGTAAACTTGCGTTAAATATAACGCAAGTTTACAATTGCAATGTGACAAAATGCACATTTTATTATCAGAATCATGGACTGCCTTATGACTCGCCACATTTCCTTTAGATTAAAAGGTTTCGCACAGAAATGATGATTGATTAATTCGGTCTTTGTAACCATGCCAAAGGACTGACCTTTCATTATCTGTTAAATATTCATGCCGTCTTTACATGGACGTCCCTTTGGGATAAACCTACATCAATGAAAGGTATTTAGTGTAGCATAAGCGGAAAGGAGATTTCTCCATTATCCTACGGAGAGTGGCGTCTTAAAAATGACTGATCCACAGCTAACATGTGCATTACCACCATCTGGTTAAGATTTTCAATCGCCTACTCACCAAGCTCAGTGTTCTATTCTAAGGCTCACTATTTAAAATGCCTGATGCATGTGTGGCTTTCTTGTAAGGATAACACCAGCACTTACGTACAATCTAAGAAGATTGTCTATAAGCTTTGAAAAGATCATATGTGATAAAAAAGAGATGAAGCCATTTCAGAGAAAGCTTAACGTGGGGCTCAGAATTGGTGCAAGAGGTGCACGACCAGAGGCCAGGTTGTTCTCTTATCTTTGTGGCCAAAGCTCTTTGGCAAAGCACCCCTCTTGGCATTTAAAGCACATGCCTCCGATAACATCGTTGGCTCTTTTCTCCCTCTCTATGGCCCCAGGAGAGAATCCCTGAGCATCTCTAAATGTCACATTAAGTGCTTCTCTTGTCCCGCGCTGACACGAAAACGAGACGCTCTCCGAATACAAAGGCGTTTTGTATTGGAGTACAGCCAGGGCTCAAAGAGAGAGACGGTACTCTTCTGCTCACTCTCATTTGTTCAGGCTGTCAGAAGTAACATTTAGTCCCTAATAGGACTGCCCTAAATGAAAAAAAAATAAGACAAAAGACTTCTACTCTTGGCTGTAACTAACATTCAGAGCTGAAATGCTTTAATAAAACAAAACCCTTTGCTGCATGAAAAGGTGTATTACCATTCTAATCAATAAGACTGAAATTGAAACTCTTCACCCAACGAGGGTTGGCAATGCAACTGCAGTTTGAAACTGTCCTCTAATTGCTCAGTAACTCAACACTGAGTGGAAAACAGCATTTGACTCAAAAGAGAAAGGCGAGTAAAACAACTGGCCCTTTCTTGGCAAATCCAAACATCAAAATATCAACCTTATCCTGCGGTCAACTCAGCCTCCAGACCTCAGTCCTTAAGAAATCCTGAAGAGAGATGTGGAGAGATTGCACCGGACCATCTAGAGAGATTGTACAAGGAGGAAACGTTCACATTGAAAGCTGCTTTTTAGTTATTTCCCTCAAACAGAGAGTTGACAAGCAAGTGCCACCTTACGGTATGAAACTGACGAATGAATCGAATGCTTACTCAGGGTGGCATACTGAATATCATGTCCTATCGCTTTGCTTTGATTCACACAGGACACACAAATACCTCTGACCACCATCAACAATTCATTGTGCAGGTACTCAACACGTCTTCCAAGCAAACAGTTATGCATGCCTGGTTGTCGTCCCCTGAGGGAACACCAACAGGGAATGGTAGCAAAGAGAAATTGCTTCTCTGTAGCCACAGCACCCGGCAGGAATGTACAAGGAGAGATGCAGCAAGAACTGAGAGAGAGAGAGGCGACACAAAGTTAATGACATGCAGCGCTGGCATATAAATGCCAAGATTAAGAGAGAGAATGGGGGTGGTGTTTTGTGCGTCGTAGGAAGTCTCTCAGCAGTATTGGCCTATAGCAACATAGGGCGAGTGAGCGCCAACTGGGATTCCAACATTGATTTCTAATTATAAATTGGGTGACATGGAGCATGAACTTTTAGGACCTCTGTGTAGCCTTTCAATCTACATGGTGAAATACATCAGTGAAAGGCCAAAAAGCTGGTTTGTAAAGAGAAGAAACGGTGCAAAATCTTCTTGGATAATCGGGGCGACGTTTCTACAAACGATGCAGCCGAGGTTTTATTTGGTGTTATCAGCTTCCAACAGTTAACGTCTCCAAAAGTATGCACACCCCTTAAACTTTTTCTAATACACAGAGTTAGTTATCTACCATACACAGTGCTTTACACCTCTGTCCAAAAGTTACATTTTGGTCCCATCTGGACAGACACCTTCTTCTATGTGGTTACTGTTCTCCCTGCATGACTGAATGAGACTTCCTATGGCTTTCATTCCAGATTTCCTGTCTAGGTGGACAGTCATGACGATTGATTTAACAGTTCTTTGTTTGACATTGAAAGCTTGGCTTGAAATGTTGTTTCTGGCTACAAATCGAACACCGTTCATGTAAATAACCCTCACATTAAATGACATTGACCTATAGGGTGGATTTTTATTGCCCTTTGCATGAAACCAGGCCACGTCTTTCCACTTTTCCTCCGCGAGACAATTTTCCCATTAACCTAGCTTCATGCTAAGGGCAAAATGTTGACTGAACACAAAAAATAGCATCAACTTTTGGCAATAATTCTTTCCTCGAGTCAACAAAAGCGTTAAGTAGCACAAGACATATTTTTTATAGGTCAGATTGGCCAACTTGCAAAATGAAGCTATCTTTTTGGGTTAACCTCTGCAACTATCTGCACTAACAAAGTAGCTGGTTGAACCAATATGTTAAGCTGACATTTTGAGGACAGCTTCAGGGTGTCCTACTGGAAAGAGTGTGTTGAAGGGGATGCAACACCACAGTACGTTTCTTTGTGTGTCCATTTGAGTGAAATTTTCACTTTGACTCACCCGAAATGGGGACTCTTTGATTAAAACCCCCTAAAGTTAGCATTTACAAACATGCATGCATTTCATGACGTGGATGAAATGTGTAGAGAATGTAGAAATAGTGTTTGCGTTTCGACTTCTGCCCGTGAGCACACTCATATTATTTTCCACATATATTCCAGTCCTGTTACCTGTGTTCTCTCAAAAAAAAAAAAAAAAAAAAAACTCCCCTGCTGCTGTGGCTGATTTTCCCTATAGAGCAAAACCTCCACACTTAGTGGGAGGATAAGAGGGGGAAAAAAAGTGCAAACTTCGTCATTTCTCGGTTTTATATTTATATAATTCTTTAGTGCTGGGGTCTTTTATGACCCCAGCAACATTCACAGGGGACAAAGAAAGCTAACAGTGGGATGCTTCTCTCCTTCTCCCCTCCTCACTGCAGAACTCTTTCATCTCTCCTTCCCACAAAGCTGATTCACCACTGGTGACCCCTGCTGCTGCTGCTGCTGCTGCTGCTGCTGCTGCTGCTGCTGCTGCTGCTGCTGCTGCTGCTTCGTAGAAAATAGACAACAAAGTAGCTGAGTGGTAAACCGGTGGGCAGTGGCAGGCTGCATTGCCATTCGGCTTCAAGTTGCCTGCTGTGGTGAGATCTGTCCTTGAGCTAAGCTGACACTCGAGTCTGTCTGGATTGTGATCTGGTAAATGGTCCAAACTGGGTCGAAAACGGCGGTACATGTGTGTGGGCGTTAACGCAGGATGAAATTCCCACTATCTGTTGCCATGACATGCGTTTACCGCAGGTAGCTTAGCTTAGCATATGTAGAGATTAAAATTTTTGACCATTATTTTTGGCAAAATAGACCAAACTCAGAGGACTTGCCACAAGAGAGTCTGTGTCTAAACTAGATCTCAATATGATCTTTGACTAGACCATTCTAACACATGAATATGCTTTGGTCTAAACTAATTTGTTGTAGCTCATGCTGACTATAATTGGAAACTCTACCTCAGTCTGAAGTCTTGAAAACTCAATTTGTCTGATATTCAGCTCCATTCATCAACATCAACAGATTGTAAGATGAAGAACAACTCCCATGTTGCTTTCCCACGCTGAGATTTATGTGCATTGAGGCTTTTTGGCCACAAATTCTGCTTTCTGTTTACGTCGAAAGTCTATCGGCTCTGGGTTTGAAGTCACTCCCAGTGAACATAATCGGAGAAGTCGGGATTTCAACATGGCAGGGAACCTTTCAGTTGACTGTCGACTGGGAAGTTGGACTTTCTGAGTTCCGACTACAAATGGACAAAATACCAGTGGCACCTTGGTCTTATCAGACCAGAGCATCTTCTACATGTTTATGGTCTCTACGTGGCAACAAGAGTTACTGTGGACTTCTTGGCTGCTTCTCTGAGTTGTGTACCAATGGATGTTAGTGACTTAGTGGGTTAACACTTGTGGCACATTCTTTCCATTTTCAGATGACTGATTACACAGTACCAAGTTAAAACACTCATTTGTTGTATAGCAATGTCACAAAATGAGACGCATTAGCCTCTCAAGACAAGCTCTCTATCATAGAAATCTTCTTTTCTTCTTATACTTAGAGGAGAAAGTGTATTTTAATCCCTTTCTTTGAGGGTTTTAACTCTAACATGTTAAATCCTCCAAATATTCTTTTCACAAAAGCACTCGGCTATTTAAGCGAGGCTCATCTGTAGTTCTTTTGTTGAGCCGGATTTTTGCTACCTTTTACTATTTTTTAAAAGAAACTCAAAAGCATCTTTCTTCCCATCAAAGCATTAAAACTATCTGGGTTATTGTTATTAGGGAGCAGAGATACTGTACAGCCTCACTGTCTCGGTATGCAGAGTGCTCCGCCGCATCGGAAGATAAGAAGCTCCTTCATGAATAAAGATGCCGGGCCGTCCTCTACGTTCTGTGTTCAATGCGCACTTGTTACAGAAGCCTTTATTTATAGTCCTGCTAAGGCCTGCAGTGGTGAGAGTGGCTCTCCTGGGGATTGGGAAGTGGAGCCACAGCTACCTATAGTGGGAAGATATACCACCTCACCCCCGCTGAGAACTTTCGTACAGGAAATGAACTCATAAATCAAGCAGTAAATTGAGTGTAGGGCTGTGCTTACTCATCTCAAGAGGTCTGCTCCTCTACCTCTGCATTGGCTTTGCTCCGTTTTTTGGGGGTTTTTTTAACCGCGTGACTAATGCAACGCTGCAACTCCTCTGCCTTGCGTTCGGATCTCGCTTTGGAGAAACTTATCAAAAAAAAAAAAAAAAGGTGTGGATTTTACACCCAACTTTGTGTCACAGCTCTGACCTGAGGGCTAAAAGGAACGTTTATGAGATAAAAAACTTGACAGAAAATTGAGTTTGATAGGAAATTGAAGCGAGGACGGCATCAGTGCCTTGTCCTACTGCTGAACTTCAGCTCTCTGTTGAGATGGCGGCGGTGAGAGAGGCCTGGGAGGAGATGTTCCCTTCTTGCCTCAGGCTGTGCTGACAGGCCCCGGCCCTGTCTGGAAGAATTAAGATCTCTATTCATCAGAAGAGGGCTGAAGCTGTCAGAGGACTGATCGCAGAGATGGCCCAGCTTCCCTCAGCACTGGGACTCTGATGAAGAGTTTAACACAATGCAGTCCAGTTTGCTCCACATCACAGCACCGCCCTGGGTGTGACTTGTTCCTTAACGTTATGACTAAATGAGAACAAACTTGTGCGATCAAAGCACCTTACAAGCAAATATGTCTGGGTTGTTTTTTTTTCAGTTTCTCTCCTTTGTAAAGTAAAGGTTCATTTTCTTCCTGTCATCAATCCTCCTCCAGGAGATGCCGACTCATGACAGAAGTCAGATCAGATCTCTACTGACCCCTTCTGGTGGTTTGGTGCACATGTCAGTGTGGCTGTGAACATCTGGAAATTTCACTCAAACCATTTCCTGGAGGTATAAAAACCTGTTTGTTCCAAATTAGCATTTTTTTCCCCCATTATCTTTTCAGAAACATGTTGATTATATAAAGTATAATGCTTTGTTAGAAGTATTTTTTAATACTTCCTCTACCACATTAATAAAAACACACTCCCTATGAATACCCAAAGAACTGCACATTTCATTTTGTTTCTGTGTATGTTCACTTATTCTTAATACCTATATTTGATTTTATATCGCATACAAAAACATAAAATAGAAAGTTCTTACCAAAATGAGGAAACATGTTAGACAATACTACATCACTCAACACATTTGTAAAAAATAGCCGTCCGAGAAATTGCTGAAGTCAGAATAAAAAATTAATTCATGCAAAAGAAACCCCAGGCAATATTTAATTCAAAGACATTTTTACATCAGGCCTTTCAGAAACGTGACATTTAAAATATTCTTTTTTAAAATTGATCTTATGGTATATTCAAATTTTTTGAGATGCATAATTTTTGGTTTTCATTATCCATAGACCTGAAGCCCTGTCATAAATTAGTGCTTCAATGATTTTCACTTGTTCAAGAGTCATTAAACAGATTCTTCTCTTTAACATTGTTGCGTACATAATGTTTCTGCAAACATTTGGAAGTACAAAGTAGTCTGCACTGCTGGCCACTTTTGCCTGTTTTCTCTGTCTATGATGAAAGATTTTTTTTAAATGCAATTTTGGTTACTTGGACTTAACAATCTATTTTAATTATTTTATCTACCTGATGTAGGATGGACATTTGTGAAACTTTTTTTTTTTTTAGCAAACAATCTTTATAATACTCTATTCCCGAAAGATACCAAACTGAAGTTCAAACTTAGTTTTTTTTAGTCACTTAAAGAAAGAAGAAGACAAGTCATCTATCACTGTCATCAATGTGTGGTATTAAGTTTCCAAAAAAGTTTCCTTCCTCCGATTGGACCCTCAAAGTCACCATCCCATTCTCAGGCTTCCTCTCTTCTTCAAAGCTGTCTTCTCCCTTCCCCCCATCTCATGGCAAGTTGCAGCATAAAAGACGAACCAACACCGGAAACGAGCCGCTGTTCTTTCAAAGTAAATGTTTGACATTAGATATTCACAACTTGAAATAGGTGCTATAGTTTTTCATGTCCATGATGCACATGGCAACTGTTTAACTTATGGTTTATGTATAAGAACCTCTTAAAACTAAGTGGTAACACTTGTGTGAGGAAACTAAGTTGAAACTTTTCCAGAGTGATCATCGGGAAGCCTTAGGGAATGTTTGCCAAAAATCTGAATCATTAGACTCAGACATACTGAATGGTTCCTAGACATTCAGTTCCTATTTAAAATTAAAAGAAAACATTCAGAGAACATTATCTGAAGTTCATTACAATGTCAACCTTCAATGGATATCTCTATAAAGTACATATTTTAAAACCTGTAGGAAAGTTATCTGAGCAATATCTGTAAGCTAGCAATTGCACTCATTAGGGAACCTTCTATGTACCTTCTTTAGCGTTCCAGAAAGTTTATGTGATTGTTATGACTTTTAGGTAATTTTTTCTAAAGGTTTAGCAAAGATTAATTATTACTTCTTTTTTTTTTTTTGCCTCTGATGCCATGTTGTGCAACCATTAAAGGAATTTCTTGCAGGGAACATTCCCTATTGTGGTTAATCCTAAAATGGTTTCATAGGGTTTTGTGAAGGCTACATTTTTAAGACTTCATGTTAATTCATGTTAGTTTTTTGTTGTTTTTTTCGGTACTTTAAATTGTTAGTTTTAATGTTTATCTTGGCACCACTTGGTGTGAGATGTATTATTGTATGTTTTACTGTAAGCTCTACAATTTATTTTTGTCTCTCTGTAGCACTTTGAGATTTCTTTGAAATATAAGGTGCGTTACAAATAAAATGTATTATTATTAATTGTAATTTTCCTGTTATGAAATTTAGGGAACGTTCCATGCCAGGAACCTTCTGGAAACATTTCATATTCCACAGAAACTTTATTCAGTATGGTAGAAAATATTCTAGAGACGTTGACTCGGCTTACGGAAGTAAAATTTTCGTCCAAAGTGGCCATATAAATGTACTTACATTTAATTGTAGCCTTTTACTTTGAAGGTATTGACCGGAAGTTTTGTTCGTTAGCGTTAACTTCATGGCGGCCCCTCTTTTCCAACGGAGCACGGATTTAGGAATGTGGAGACCAGCGGCTACGTCACCCACAAACTGCCTGAGGTGTCGTCGATTCAAAACTTTTTTTAAAAGGCTTTACCTGGACGAAACGACTACTCTCGTAAGTTTATTTGATAGAAAATGCTCAATTAAACCTTAGTATACACCTCCTGTTATTGTAAGTGATGGGTACGTTTGTTTTAAATGTGTTTTTAAAGCTGTTTCTGAAAACTCCCCGTTAGCGAGGTAACGGCTTCGGGATACAACCGGCTCTAAGGTTGTTTTAGGGGAAAAGCTTTGAGTTTTTTAAAAATATATATAGATGTTTTGAGTTTGGACTGGAATTTAAGACAGGTTTGGGCTTGTTTTGCTTTGTTTGGATAGCGGTCCAAGCTGGAGTGGGAGAGGGGGGAGAGAAAAGCCTGCAATTCAAAAACATCGACAAATTAGCCACTGCTAGCACCGGAACCATTTTCCCTAACACACTTGTAAGCAAGTTAAAGCCCACTTTTCATTGTGTGTCTTCTTTTCATCACTATTTAAAAACGTATCCGAGCTATTAAGTCTAGTAGTAACTTCTCCATACGTTGAGACAAGTATGTGCTCTACAGGGACGAACATTTGCCGACTGCCTGCGGTGTTTTGATAACATTAGTCTCCCCAGGGACGCTGGTCGCCGTCTCCATGGTAACGCGCCCGTTGACGCTTTGAGCTGCCTGAAAGGGGGTGGGCGGAACCGGAGAGGAGACCTCACCGAGTGAAGGATGGTAAGCAGGGCAGGACAGAGGCTCAGTCGGCTGCTGTTTTGCCTCATTTCTCGTTGCTGTGAGGTTTTTCTAGGACATTTGATGAAGACTGAGCTGAATGGTGATTGAGCTCTTTGCTCTTTGTTTCAGCCATTTCACGATGGAGTGTACTACCCCTACAGCAGCGACACCCCGGGGACCCATTCATCGGCGGGGATCCCCTCCCTCCTGAACTCCCCGCTCAGCCAGCACTCTGCGGCGCCGGGCATGGCCCCGGCTGCCTTCAAGTTCCGCCCGCGCCGCGGGAGCGTCGACTGGCGGCGCCTCAACGCCGTGGACGTGGACCTGGTGGCGAGCCAGCTGGACGTGGACGCCCTGCAGGAGCACATCGGCACCGTGACCTTCTGCAGGCTGGACGGCGAGCGGTGCCAGCGGTGCCAGAGCCCCGTGGACCCGGCGCTTGTCAATTTGCTGCGACTGGCGCAGCTCACGGTGGAGTGGCTCCTGCACTGCCAGGAGATCCTCAGCGCCAACCTGCGCGCCGCCGAAGAGCGGCTGGCGGCGGCTGCTGCTGAGCGGGAGCAGCTGCTGGCCCTGCTCAGGAAGCAGGAGGAGAAGGCGAAGGCGCTGATGGGCGAGCTGAAGCAGAGGAAGAAGGTGATACGCACCCAGCAGTCGCTGCTGGCTCCACGGATCATGAGCAGTCACAAGGTACTGCGGACGGCCCCCCCTCCCTCCTTCGCCCCGCTTTTCTCCTCCTTTTGGGCCCCTCTCTCATTATCTATGCACAGCTGCAGCTGAGACATGTTCCATAAAACCTATTGGAGTTCTCTTGGTAAGATTAGAACAAAGCTTTCAGACCTGAAGAAAGGATTTAGGGCTGCTGAGCAGATGGTGGGTTTTTGTGCCAAGTAGTTTTTTGTAAATCCACTTACAAAAAAAAAAAGACAATAATCAGAGTGACTGTCCCTCCCCACCGATCTGCTGTGTTCATGACTGGAGTGTCATGGCAAAAAGACTTCTACTTCTGTTGGAAATTAGTCATACCTTAATGTATTTTATTGGGGTTTAATGCAGTATATTAGGGCTTTCTGACCGATACAGATTGTTTTGTGTACATTTTTGAAAGTCACCGTGTCTGGAATGAAGCTCATCATCAGACCGTTGGAGGCAACAATCAGAAATCTCCGTGTGCTCCTTGAATGAACGATTGGTTGCCTTTGACCTAACCCTGGAGGTTGCCATGACGACAGCTCTAGCGTTTCATGGCAGCTGGCCGTTGCTCAGTGTAAGCCACAAGCTCAACTAACAGAGCCGGATCAATAATTGATAGAGGCGTCTGACGTTCTCCTTGGAGTTTTGTTTGTTTGTTTGTTTTAACATTTAAACCCACCCAATCACAGCCTGTTTTTAGTTATTCTCAGTTTCAAAACTTTTGAAAGCAGCATCGCAGATCTGTGTGGCTGTTTTCGGGTCTTCGACTGTATCAGCAGCTGTCGATTGACTGCCAAATGGAGTCCCAGGTGCAGTGAACTGCAGCGTTAAACGCAGCGTGTGGACACACCGGCAGCGTCTGTGCTGGTCGGGGTCTTAGAGAGAGCAGGGGTGCCTGCAGAGATGCCTGCGGCAGGAAGCATATCGGCATCACCGGTGCTGCTATTTGGAAATATACAGTGTAGCTCAGTGGATCCTCCTGTTCATAATGGTTATGGGTTTATTTGCATCACTGCTCTCTGTTGAATTGACAAGTTGGTGTGAGATTCTAAAGATCTAATGAGCATGATATCAGTGTTTAAACCAATATATGAAACAAAAATGTACATCATCAATCATTTCCTCCATTTAAAAGGAAAATGATCAGGTTCTTCTTCTGATTCTAAAACAATAGAAGGTCATATTTGTTGTTTTAGGCACAAAATGGACAACCTATGTTTTAAAGTGGTTGTTTTTATATATATGTTCTACTTATATCCACTGTAAGGAAATATGCATTAATAGTACATGAGTGAATTTTATGCATTGAGCTCACATAAAGATTGTTTATAGTAAAAAAATAAAATACAAGTAGCCAAGGTCAAAACGGTGTTACTTAGCAACAAAATTGAACTACAAAGAAACAAATCATCACAGAGCTAAAATATCATATTGATTGTTGCATTTACCTTATTCTTATTTACCAGAAGAGTGTAGAATTAAGCTATGATTTCACAATTTTGCTCTTTATAATTCAACAGTGAAAGTTTAGCAACCTAATATTAGTTTAATTAGTCAAAGTTCTTATCATAAGAATTGACCACAATAGATGATAATACGGTAAATGCCCACCCCGACTTTGCAGTTATAAAAAACCATCAAACTGTTTGTAATTGGCTCATACCTACTGACAGTTCATATTTTAAAACATTTTGAAATTATTTGCATGATTTTTGTGCAGGAAATATTTATTTTTAAGCCTTGAAACTTGGATTTGGTTTTTTAGTTTGACTATAAAGCCTTTAAGAGGGCAGTGCATTTAAATTAGCTGGAAAATAATTTACAAGTTGGAATAATTTTCAAACGGTTTCTGGGTCGGTTTCAAGGTCGCACGATTACAGAAGTCTCCAACATTCTTTCATGCATTTGTTCTGTTACGTTATGTGAAGAGGAAATGTTACTTTTACTTAGATTATTAGGAAAGAACTTGAAGCTTGTCAGAAAACACACTTTGTATTTCCAAAGTGCAGTGCCAGTCCTAGCTTGTACTTCAATAGCGAAAAGCAATGCATCAGTTTTATAGCTTTTATGGTTTTTATGTCAGTCATTATTTTGTTGTATTTTAACCGGGTTGATGTTTAACACTTTTCACTCCTTCCTTAAACCAGTTAAACTGATGAACTGCTTTAACAGATGATCAATGTAAACAAAATGTTCTTTCTGTTTTCTTTTCAGTGTGTATATTGCGATAAATCCTTCCTCAATTCCTCCTTCCTTCACAACCACATGCAGCGCCGGCATGCTGACGAGCAGCAGACCCGTAAGTCCATGGCGCGCTTCGAATATTTGTCACAAACGTCAATTTGGCCGACCGACAGATTGTTTTAAAACTACGTGCTTCCAGAGCTGCAGTCTGACAGCGAGAAGAAATCTCAGATTGATAGTCTGAAAATGGAGATTAGCAGTCTGAAGGATCGAATCACTCAGCAGCAACAAGATCTGCAGGCCAAAATTGCTCAGGTATGATTGTTTTTTGCTATCCTATAATTGCACAAACTGGGACTGTAAAAACAAGAGAGACAGCCGCCATGTTGTTTTTTTTTGGTGCAGGAAAAGGAGCAGCAGTCGATGCACAAAGAGCTGCTGAGGGAGCTGGAGCGCTTCAAGGCGGAGGAGATGGCCCGCATGGACAGGAAGCTGGAAGACAGCAGAGACGGCATGCGCAGGGAGATGGAGTTCCTCTACAACCGAAACTTTCAGGCTCTCACCGTACGAGGAATCAAACCGCTCCGCTCGCTTCCGCTTCTTTTTACGACGTCGTTTCAGTTGGAATTGTTCAAACGAACACGATTCTTCCTTTTCCCAGGAAGCGAATCAGACTCAGACGGCCAAGCAGGACAAACCAAGCAGCCCTGTCAACTCTCAGGCACAGCGAGACACTTACAAAGACATGCAGCTGCAAGCCATCCACAAGCTGGAGCAGCAGATGAAGAAACAGGTTAGCAACCAGAGAGGAAAAAACAATCTTCTAACTCAGAGGTGTCCAAACTTTTCGCACCGAAATCTTTCAGCGGCCAACATTAGCTTCTTCTCTCCAGTCAAAAACAGCAACCTAAAACTGTTGTGAATTCTTTCTCCTTCACTGCAAAAACACAAAATCTTACCAAGTATTTTTAGTCCTAATTTCAACTGCAAATGTCTTGGTTCACTGGGAATAAGCGAGTAATATTTTGATGAAACCAACATTAGTAAAAGATTTGTCATAATGTTTACAGTCATTTAACTTTTTGGGCCAATTATTTTCTAATATGTCGATCTGTAAAATGTTTTTTAGTTCATCTCCATCGACAAGAAATGTGAATTTTGTTTTGAAAACTTTGCCCAAGTGTATTTCTAAGTAAAAAGTTGCTGGTTATTAAAAAAAAAAAAATTAAAGGAACTATCTTTGTATTTTGTTGACACCAACATTTCCCTCCTAGGACAAAAAGTGGGAGTCCAGAATCAAAGAGCTCAAGGCTCAACACAAGTCTGAAAAGAACCAGGTACACACTGACATCAAACCGCCTTCAGTCTTCAGCAGAAACGAGTGGGCTTGTAACACCCCCCTCTCCCAAACTCCCAACCGTTTTTGCTTTCCAGTTGCTGAACGAGCTGAGCAGGATGCAGGCGTCTGTGACGGAGCACCAGGAGCAGAGCCAGCGGCTGCAGCAGGAGATGGACCGCAGGCTGCAGGAGAACGCGCAGACCATCAAGGAT
Organism: Poeciliopsis retropinna; assembly: GCA_010277075.1. Classification (NCBI taxonomy): domain Eukaryota; kingdom Metazoa; phylum Chordata; class Actinopteri; order Cyprinodontiformes; family Poeciliidae; genus Poeciliopsis; species Poeciliopsis retropinna. The sequence goes on along the minus strand of VMRM01000029.1, from coordinate 6,614,387 downwards.
CAAAGAGAGCAGGTGGCCTCCGCTTTCTCACTCTCGGCTGCAATCGGCGATTATGTCGCCAGGGGAAGCGGGGAGGAGCGGTAGCCCTTGTTCAGGATATCCTGGATTTGAGCGTTGGCGCATAATGATACTGTACACAGGAAGTGAATGCTGCTTTCCTGGAGGAGCTCCAGAAAGAGCTGCAAAATGACTGATGATAGATGTTGTTTCTAACTGCTGTTAAAAACACTAGTTCATTCTGCAACTTGTCTGTTTATCTACTGTGATAAATAAATAGGAATCTTGTGACAAAATGCTTTATTTTTAACTTGAGTTTCAACCTAATTCAGTTAGAAAAATCCAATATTACAGATCGCTGAAAAAATGATATTTTAAACAGAAATTTCCTGCTTCTGAAAAGTGGATTCACTTCTATGCGTCAGTGCTTGGTTGGGGCTCCTTGAGCATGACTTACTGCATCAGTGCGGCGTGGCGTGGGAGACTGCTAACCAGTTTAATGTTAGTCGTATTTTGAGACACAACTTCTGATAACACACAGTAACAAAATAATTATACTTTTTTTCTTTACATTCAAGTTTTTACAAGAGTAAAAACTTAAGAAGATAAAAAGTAAAGTTCCTTTTGTTTTATAATGTCATCACAGATCAGGAGCATTTCCTCCAGTCCGCCCACTAAAGTGCAAGAAATACCAGGTAAGGATTCCTTGAAGGCTTGTTTTTTTTCTTTAAATGGTTAAAGATGTATTTTGTATCTTCATATTAAAAACAAAAATGCATGTTTTTGACACTAACCTTAACATGAGTCTTTTAATCCCTCCTGTCTTCCAGTCGCTACCAGCGCACCACTCCCAGAACCCAAACCAAAGAAAGTGTCACTCGGTGAGTTAATCAGAACAACAAGCTGCTTCTTCTTTTTTTAAAAATCTGTCTACATATGATCTGGCTGATGCTTCCCAAGCAGCCCAGTCTCCCGTCTGTAACTCCCCGTTTGTTCTGGCTCCCACTGCCTGTTCACCTGAACGCTCAGAGGAGCCAGCCTCTGCTCTAAAGCTGGATCCCATACAGGAGTTGTCGGAAGAGGAGAAAGGTAAACGCGGGTCAGACTGACGGAACCGGGGCGGCTGCATGATGCTGCATGAGTGCACCAGTCTCCTCATGTGCCAAAAAATTTTTAAAAAACAAACAAACAAACTTGGAATAAGAAAGGTTTTTGATTCGTGATGAATTCTTAGATTATTCATCATGTTTGTTGTCTGGTTGGTGACTAAAGAGAAGAAAAACAAACACTTGCATCTAACTCCCCTCATGGCATGGCTTCCTGTGGATGTCATTGATGCATGCGTCATTTTGTACTTTTTTTTGTTTTGTTTTTTGTTTTGATTGTCTGTCTTCTCTCTCCCAGATTCCAGCATCTCGGAGAAGAGACCGGTGTCCAGTAAACATGTAACCGAACCGCCTAAGAAACCTAAGGTGTCGGCCAGCGCCTTGAAAAACAACCCCAGCATCAGGAAGGAGATGCGAGCTGAGCTGGAACGCTCCCTTACCAAGAAGCTGGAGAGCCTGGGGGTCAAGCCTGTACGAATAGTCAATATTTTATTAACTTTTAATTCGGGGTGCAAACAATTGGCCGAGTTATGAATAATTTTCAATGAATAATTATCAATTAATAAAACCAATCCCCTACTTCTGTTCCTCTTCAGAACCAGAAAGGCTTGACGGACAAGGAGTTCACTTCCGTCGTCGCCAAGGTGCGTTTAAAGCAGGAGGCCGTTGCCAAGACGATGCCCGACTACTGGCGCTGCTGGGAGGAGATCGAAAGCACGGTTCAGCAGAAGCCGGGCAGACAGAGGCAAGGCAGCGAAGCCGGTCCAAGATCCAAACAGTCCCAACAAGGTGAGTCTGCGACAAAAGCCTCTTAACTCCTGAGATCATCACGACGCATCATCTCTAACGCTCTTAACGGGTTTATGTGAAGTGATGCAGGTTCGCCCGCGCTCCAGCAGCCTGCCCTCCAGAGCCAGCCAGCCGGTTCCTGCAGCCACCGTCACACAGCCAAAGACTCCACAGCCGGCTCCGAGGACCAAAGGCTTCATCCAGCCAAAGACATCCACCCCCAACATGAAGCTGATGTTGAAGAGCAGCACAAGCAAGTATGGAGATGCTCATTTTCAGCTGTTTTTACCCTTTTTTTTTTCTTTTTTTTTTTTCCAATTTGACAAAGTTGAAACATCTTTTTCTACTCCTAAGAACCCCGCCGTTCAGTTCGGACGATGACTCGCAAGACTCGAAGTCCGACCTGGAGCAGGAGCACCTCCTCAAGTCGTTAAATCTGTCGGTTGAGATCAAATCGAACAAACCTCCTCCGGTTCTGTCCAGGCAGAGCGCAGTCAGCCAGTCGTCGTTCTCCTCTAAACCACAGCAGTCCCGTCACGTAGCCATCAAGATGCAGAGCGACGACGATGAGGAGGAGTGGTCAGATGTGAGCGATATGGCGGAAATTGACCTCAGGCAGCTGCATGCCTTCAAAAACCAGAACAGCAATAATGATAAAGGAATCCACATTAAAGGTTAGCTACACATCAGAACATCTGGCAGATTTACTTTAGCTTCAGTTCTTGAGTCAGAGGAGTTGGAATTGTTCTGTTTGTCTCCAGATAAAGCAGCTGATTTGGCCAGAAAAATTGAAGCGCACAAATCAGAAAGAGCAACAAAGAAGCCTGCAGGGGGCGTAAGCGTCTTTCCAGAGAGAAAGGATGAAGTTCAGGAGCTGTCGGTAAGATCACAAGATTAGAAGCAACTAATTCCCAGTGAATGTTAACCAGCAGAACCAAAGGAACGGGGTTTGTGTTGACAGTTGACAGATCTAGAGGAGAGCAGTGAGTGGATGGTCTCCTCTCTGGAGGACAAACCGGGAGCGTCTAAGCAAACGTCTTTCCGGGGCTCCGGACCCCTGAGGAAGAGCCTGGACTCGTCCAGCACCAGCGTCTGGGGGACGTCTACAGGAAAAGCCCCCAAATCAGGTCAGAGTCATTCCGACTCTCTGGCTTCCTCTGAACTCCAAACATGTTGGTCTGTGTGTGATGCTGTAATTGCTATTCTTGTGCCTTGCAGGTCCGACCGAAGCAGGAACAGGAAGCACGCTGAAGAGCAGCCTGTGCTCTTTCAGTGACATCAGCGACTCAGAGGATATAAGCAATAAGTAGCATTAGCACTGCAGCAGATCAGGTAACGTAGCTAACATGAGGACCTCAGCCTCTCACTTCTCCAGCCAAAGAAAAGTTATTCTGCTTATTTATTCTGTGGACTTTGTGATAAAAAGGGGAATAAAGCAATACCTTCAAGGAGGCTGTTCAGACAGTTCAGGACCAGAATCAAATTTTGATTAGAAAATATGATTTGTCTTGTTTTAACTCCAGACTACTTTTTATTCTAAGGTACTCTTAATGCCTTGTGCCAATTCTATTTTTCTTTTTGTCCGACTTCCATATATTTTATTTTGTATGTTCAAATCGTCTTCTTAGCCACAGAATGTTTTTGCAAAATATTGTACATTTCTATTAGGTTTTGTACATCAAATTTTGTATTAATTTACATGTGATATTTATTCAAGCAATAAAGATGAGATTTTGAGCACTCAGGTCATCCTTCCACTCCCCATAGTTTAAATGGAGCCACTCCAGTTTTCTAAATTTAGTCTTTATAGATATTTTTTAATCAAATACTTGAAATGATTATCAGTGATTGGATGACAGCAAAAAATACTATTTTACTGCTTATGTAAGCAACTAAAAACATTTAAATAAAATTTAAAAAAAATATTTATGTATTTTTTAACATTTAAAATAACAACTATTTTACCCTTGTATCATTATTTATTCATTTTTTAATGATCAGTTATGGTCTTGTATTGCATAGGATCATGATGCGGCTTGTATTTTTCCAACATAAAAAACTTTATTTACAAGAAAAATATAAAAACAGCACATTTCATCATAAAAAATCAAATTAGTCAAGTTTCCTCAGTGTTGCTCGGTTCTGTCTTGGCACCAAATAGCTTATAGTTGCACATAACATAAAGGTTTAAACCTCATTTAAAAGACATTACAGAAGCAGAGGAATCTATGGAGTTGGCATTCAAATTAGGAATGAAAAATACTTTCATAATTAAAGCAAACAGATTAAATAAAAGTACGATTTAATCTAGTGCAACTCGTAAATGCTAAACTTTGAGACTTCTGTTCAGAATACATGGTGGTTTTTCCAGAATCATATTCTCTGTGGGAAACAGTTTAAACTTTTAGGAAGCATTCAACATTTCATTAAAAGTTTCCTTTAGAAACTATCAGGGGGTAAAAATGGCATTTTATCCAGAAAGCTGAAATTATATTTGTCTTTAATCTCTTAAAAAATGTAACTTCTTCAAGCAGACGGCGCTATGAATCCGCTCAGTCGCTCTGTTTTGAGTTTTTAGCTCATACGAATGTATCCCGGTTCTCGATGGGCGTGGTTCTTCTTGTCCCTCTGGTTGTTTGACTCCTCCCATCTGAATAATACAGCGGCGGCACCAGCGTCACTCTGGACGACGATGGCGGCCGCATGTACGTCCGTCTGGTGCGGACGGTAGCATAAGAAGCCGGCCTTCGTGGGCCTTTTGATGAACTGTAATGGAAAACAGAGACGCAAACATGTCACCCAGCCATGGTTGTTATCGTCTTTTATCTGAAATGTCACTCTATGTAGCCTGGATTTAAATTTTATCCAAATGCTAGCGCTATTGCAAAAATTTGCCTGAGCTGTAAATAACCATTCTACCACTCCAAAAAGAGAAGAGCCGAGTAAACAGAGTGGCTGTTAATATTTGGAAGTCTGGGCAACATGGACTGAACTGCTTCATTTTACGACGGCATATTAGGGCCATTGTAGATAAAACAAAAAATTAAAAATGAGCACATTTGTACCAAAAAACTAAGAAATGTTTAGATCAATCTCAGAATTTTTTGGGGGGGAAAGTAAAAATTTCCCACTTTTGAAATTCAGAAATGTCCAAGTTTTGTTTTTCTAGAAAAGCCTGGAAATTAAAAACTCACAAATTGAGATTTAGGTTGAGTTTTTTTTTTTTTGGTTTTTGTTTTGCTTTTTTGTGTAAATTTACTCCTTCTTTTTTTTCCCCCCCGATCTTCAATGGCCCTAATACTTGTCGTGCCGCTAGCTTTCTCCACTGTTATTCCTAAAACTCCAGTCAGACCACAATTCCAAAACGGCGCGGAAAAATTACGTCGTCGTTCACAACTTCAACATGTTTGCCAGTTGAAATTCTACCGGAGGAATCAAAGTCAATGGGAGCAAAGCCCTGATGGATCTACGGCGTGATATGAGAATCAAAGCGACTCGCATAAGAACACAATGGCTGCAATTGACCTTTTTGGTAGGAATTCTTTTCCAGAGAAGAAAGTGAGCACCGTTCCCCCACTAATGAGCAAGATGGATCCTCCCCAGCCAATGAAAACAGCAGCACCCAGTTCAAATCTGGACGGAAAAACACAATTCATTAAAATCCATTTTATTTAGTAATATTTTTATGAAGCTTTCAGTATTACTCACTTTTGGGCCTTGAAGTTCGGATCCACAAACTCTGTTATTACTCTGTTAGCCCACCAGGAGTACGTTATCATCCCACAGAAACCTGCAGAAAAAAGTATTTGCTTTATTTAAAATGCGAGTTTTATCATTAAAAAGAAATCTGAACACTTTCAAATTATTTTTTTTTACCTGAAACTAAGTAGGTTATACCACCAGAAAACGTCACCCTTGCGTTGGTAATCTCCGTCCCACCGATTTTCGTGCATTTCATCCCGATCAGCGTGAGGACGCCTCCAAAGAATCCCGTGATCACGGCGGAGACCGCCAGTGCTCTGAGCGCGTGCAGGTACACTAAAGCAGAAGTAAAATTAGCTGTAGCTGCTTTTGGGAATGAAGTACAACAATTTTTTTTTTTTTTTTTTTTAAAAAAGGAAAAGTCAGTTGTGGAGTTTTCAGCGCCTTACCAGGCAGGGCCAACATGGACGGGTAGTTCTTGCAGTCGGAGACCCCCGTCGTGTCCGAGATGCAGTCTCTCCACAGGTTGGAGTAGTAGTTGGAGGTCGTCAGCACGACGCTGCCCACCTCAGAGAACGTCCAGTACTCGGTGGGAAGAGTGGAGCACACCAGGATCCAGCCGCACAGACTGGTCACAAAGCAGCCGATCTCCACGTACATAATCACCATCCGGTACTCCATGGTCAGCGCTGATTCTCCACTAAAAACGGAAATAATAATGTCTCGCCGTGGGAACCAGGACTGAAGGTCCCCTCTGCGTTATCCCTGCAGTGCAGAGAGGTAATAGACCCATAATGCTTTGGGCTGTGTCTCATCTTATCTTTGAGATAGTTTTGCCAAGTAAGCATCCTTCATGTTCCCAGCTGGGCGAAGGGATTATATTACACCACTCCTCTACATGCCTATACAACAGCCTGTTTGTGGATAGAAAAAAGGAGAAAATTTCAGCAAAAACCCAGACATTTTCTAGAAAAAAACGTCACTTTTGAAAAAAAATTGTATAAATTTTCAAAGGTGGAAAATTTTTGACTTTTTGAAACTGTTTTCGTCTCACATGATTCAGATCAAAAATATAAACAATAACCAGAACAAATAGAATATGGAATAAAAAAACAAAACATTCACTGTAAAAGATATCTAGACGAACCCATTTAAGCTTAATGGAGGTTGGAGGACCTTAAGCTGCTTAAACATTATATCTCGGCAACTCATGGGATTTGACTAGGCCATTTGTTTATCTTTACTCTTATTTGAGTGCTGTAGATCGCTTTACTGCTGCGTAACTCAATAAAACTGGTTAAGTTCAATTGATATATTTGAACAAAATTTCCATGCAAAATTTTTTGCATGAAAATTCTGTCTAGTTTTGAATTAGTTTCCCCCCGCCCCAAAATAAAATTTTAATTTGCTTGTATATAAAGCAAAACCTTTGTCAATCCATTCTCAAAAGTTAAACATGGGAGTGGCAGCATCATGCTGAGGGGGTGGTATTGTGATTCAGATGGAGGCTGTAGAATCCTTGAGGCCTCGAGTTAAACTCAGCGCGGTTTCGTTACGCGATGACAACGGCGGCCATCTTGTAAGAAGAAATCCTGGATTTGCTGACGTGTTCTTCATCCTGTCCGCAGCGGAGAGCCTAATGTGAAACTTTTTACAGTTTTGTTTTTATCTTAAAGGTAAGTAGACAAACCGTGCAGCCAAGCAACAGGAGAAGACTCCCCACCAAACCGAGGAAGAGGGGCGGTCCGATCTCGTAGCTGAGGAGATGTGATTGAAAAGTACGTTTGTTCATAATCTTGATGTTATGTAACATGGGACCCTTCCTCAGTTTTGATTAATCTGCTTTGTGTAAAACAGCTGAAGTCACTTTGTTTATGTATAAACAGTAACCAGCAACATCTGAGATGCCTGGCAGAGGAAGAAGAGGGGAAAAACGAGAGAGTGAGTAGGAGTTTTGTTTTCACAACAGCAGCTCGACCTTTCTAGAACCGATCCCTCTTACAGCCCAGCAGCTGGACCGCCCAACGCTCCCATCAGCATCCAGTCCTTGGTGCTTCGCCCCACCTATCCACCTGTCCACGTACACTCCACCCCAAAAACCAAGAACACGATCCCGAGCAATCCGAGGCAGAACCCAATCAGCAGCAGAACCCTGACTGCCTGCATGTACCCTGGAAAAAAACCCACAAGAAAAACAGTAAAATACTCCCAAATGAACAAAACCCGTTATTTATTATTTTATATATATCTTGTGCCCACGTTTATATCAAAAGTGGATAATGCTTTGATACTTTGTGCGTCGTAAAATTATCCGTTCTTAACCACACAGTAGGATAGCATTAAGAAATAGAGTGCATTTATAAATGATGAGAGGGAGACATGCAGTAAGGTTGACCATTAACTGTTGACTTCCTCCTTTACATGCTGCTGTGAAAACTGCAGACAAGAATGAACACAAATCAATACAAAATTAATTTTGTGTCTGAACAAACCTTCCACTACATCAATTTAACCTAATTAGGAGATCTGCAATTAACTGAAAACAACCATAAGCAGCCAGATGAAAATACCAGTGACAATAATTAAACGCTAGCATTTTAGCAAAAATAATTTCCGACACATCTTAAGCAGTATGTGTCTTATTATAAGGAGGAGGGCTTTCGCGCTGTCAATCAGGCACTTGTGTGTGTGTGTGTGGGGGTGTGTGTGTGTAGCCTCTCCCCATCAGCAGAGCCTATTGTGAATGCTAAGGCTAATTAGCATGGCCACTGACAGCAGATAAGCAGTTTTCCTGGAACAGTGAGTTGTTTCTCCCCATTAGCACATCTAGCTGCGCGTTCATCAAGTTGATTGACAGCGCTAAGATCCTCCTCTGGGCTCTGATTGGTTGTTTTTGATTGAGGAGTGGTGCTTTTCTTCACACACAGCACAGGGAGGAGGTGGAGGAGCTCTGTCTTTTGTGTCTCATGCTACGCTGACACGACATGACAGTTTTAAGAAATATGGAAAAACATCTTTTTGGAGAAATTACAAAATTAAGTTTTACTTTTGTAACGTCCTCGTTTTATTTACAGTTGAGCACTACTTTGTGTCTTGTGTCAAGACCTAGGATCTGAATGGTTCTCCTAGACATCACTTTAAAAAAAAACTTTTATAGTATAATAATAATGAAACCACAATGCGTTTTTTCCAGATGAATTTTCCTTTCTGAGCCTGTACGGACATTTGCTTGAATTTCTGAATAACCATAAAAGAGAGCTTTGTTTAGTGTCGACAATCACTTAAATCAATCTTTAGATTTTATTACTATAAAGCATTCACTATTAAGGTTTGTCACATTCAATTTCAACAGGTGTAATTTTCATTAGAGTAATTGATTTACAGGTTTTCAATTGGGGTTATGTGAAATAGTTATATAAGTAGTCAGTGTAAAATCTTCATGAGATTTTCAAATAAAATGTTTTCAACAACAAAAAAGATATATTTACAGCACGAATACAGTCTATTGAGTTAGCATGTTAAAGTTTCTCCAAGAAACAAAAAAACTCCAAAAACTTAATAATATGCAATTTAAACTTTGGATGTGCAGCAGCCATACCGGACTCTGATTGTAGGAATGTTCACAATTGGACTTGTGACATCCAGGGGACTTTTTGTTGTATTCGTGACTGAAAAATCAACAATTTGATTTTTGATTCGTTCCCAGTGTATAAAGGGAACATACCATTAAAAAGTCAAGGGAAGGCCCAACAATTTTTGGCCTAACTAGCAGCTGTGGCCAAACCGCTAGCAGCAGTCAACCTGTTAGTTTAGCAGGTTAGCTAAACTAACGTGCTAGTTTAGCAGGTTAGCTAAACTAACATGTGCTAGTTTAGCTAACCAAATTAGCTAGTTTGGCTACAGCTAACTAGTTTTTACACTTGAATCAACCCTTTTTTTTTTAAATTAAAAAAAAAACAAAAACTACTACATGTTTCAGGTTACAAGTACATGGTTATTACATTGAAATAAAACTCAACTCATCAAAGACAATTGTTTAACATAAAACGGTTAACATTCATAAGCTAATGATTCAGTTAGCTTGCATCTGGTAACTTAATCAGAATTTGGCTTTATGTCAGAAACATTCACAGATTTGTTTGCGTAGTGATTTTGACATTCGACATTTTAATTTATCAGTTCAAATGTAGGAGTTTTTGACCAACGGTGTAGCTCCGCTTCTCAAACTGCCAGACAGCGAGGTCACTGTGCCGCTGCTCCGACTGCTCCGACTGCTGCTCCTTGATCCCGACAAAGTAGACCGGCTGGACTCTAAAGACAGGCTTGACTGAAACTCGGATCCTGATCTGGATCCCGAAGCATATTCGGAGGTTCCATTTGATCCGGGGGTCCGTCCCGACCCGGCCGAACGCCCAGATTTGGACGTGTGTGTAGATTTGGAAGACAAGGAGGACACATCCGAACGCTCGGACCGGGACGACAGCTCAGAGATGGACGACAGGTTGGTATTGGAGGTGACCTCTGATGCGGCAGAAGAAGCTGTGGTGGGCTTGTTTTTTTCCAGATCTGGCTGTGGTTTTACCTTAATTACCCTAAACAAACAAACAAAAAAAAGGATGTTTTAAAATGAATTAGGTGGAAAAATCCATATCATAGAGCACACAGGAAGCAGAACATGCTAACATAAGAGCCAAAGTGCTAGTATTATTTGCTCCACTTACCTCCGATTAAAATCATTACATTAAGTCATATGGTATTTGGTTAATAAAACATCTTAATATTCATAGACCAACAGAAAGTAGTGCAAAAAATATGAAGAACAAGGAAAATGATGCATCTTTCTAAACATTTTAACAAATAAAACTGGAAAATGGGCTGTTCTCTGTCATCTTTTAGCACATAGCTCTATCAGTTTGTTACTTTGAACATGACAAGACATTTCATGGTGTATGGTTATCTCGAAGGCACAAAATTCTGACCTAAGTATTGTATAGAGAAGTCAAAGGTTGTTTACTAAAATCCCTAACCATGTGCCCACAGAAGTTGTTCTATCTTTTATCGTCTGTGGCAGTGAGTACTGTAGTGTCACTTCAGTTTGCAGGTGATGACTCCATTACTGACCTTTCACCTCTTCCACAGAGCGGCGTGCATACGGACCACAGATAGAAAAAACCACCGGTCATGTGAAAGGCCGAGCCCACCCAACCAAGGAACAACGGAGTGCCAAGGCCATAACTGAAAATGGTACATAAATATCATGCAATATTAATGCACAAAGATTTTTACCTGTATTAAAAAGACAACAGATTTACAATGAAAAGAACGTAAGGTGGTCAATATGCATGTTTGTTGGATTAACTTACTCGAGTCCAGTCAGGCCATAATCAAAGTTTTTGATCATGACGTACTCTGAATACACGGCATACCCACATGTGGACAATGCACCTGAAATATTAACGCAGTATCCAGTCGATTGTCACATTCATTATAATAGTTAGGTTTAGCGGATATCGGAAAGTTTATCATTTTGTTTAAAGCCTGCAGGGTGTTTTACTGGATCACCCGTCACAACTCAGTCTGTACATCTAGTACAATAATAATGCTGGATTATCTAATAACCTCACTAAATCCTTTTATTTATTTATGTATTTATTTGTCAAAATGCCCATTTACCTTCAAAATAATGACAATACAGTTCTAACAATTCACAATGACTCATGTATATGTTGAAAGAAAATAAAAAAACATTTACCACTGATGATGTGGCACAATCCTCCCGTAAAGATCTTCTTGTACTTTGAAGGGTCTTTTCCCCCAATATGGGTGCATTCCATACCCAACAGGCTGAGTACGAACCCCAGCATACCCAGAGAAAGAGCTCCCATCAGTAGGCCTCGCACTATTTGAACGTGCCCTTTAATCACAAAGACAGACATTTATATAGGCTGATTTGCAAAGTGGTTACAGATCAAAGTAAGTGAATATGTGTTTATTTACCTTCCACAGACCAGAGCGCTGGGAAATCATAGCAATTACTGACTGCTGTTGAATCGGTGAAGCATTTTCTCCATAAGCTGGACCAGTGCCACGCCACTTTGATGATGGACGAACCACCCATACCACCAACTGAGGCGATCTTCCAGCCCTCCATGGCCATAGTGCAGGCCACAAAGATCCAGCCTAACACAGTCATTAAAAACCCCCAGATTTGGACCACTCTGATCTTCATCTTTAGGCCTCTGCAGGTGGGTTTCCCTCTAGATTTCTCATCCAACAATGTTTACCGTCTCCAACGTTTAGGTTATATTCTCCAGATGCGCGGTCGGACTCCTACCCAACAAGACTTTAAAGAAAGTCCAGCAGGTGAATTGGTCTGATGCTGTGCAGAAGGAGTGTCTACCAAATCAGGTGTTTCATAGAATGTGGGTGGGAGACAGAATTCGCTCTGGTTCCCAGAAGCCACTGCTGAAAACGGCCAGATTAGAATCTAGACTAAAACCCCTTAACCAAGCAAATATATCAGGTTACACAGGACTTCATGCATTCACTCAAGTTTCTCACAGATTCAAGAATATGTGCAAAACAAGACTAAAATGATTCTTAAACAATTTTGACTTAAAATTTAGCAACTATGTCTGAAAATGGTGAATATAAATATGCTAAACTACTTTTATATCCCTTTTTATTATATCCCTCTCAAAAAATGTTTGAGCACTTTGAGCAAATTTTTAATGTCAGACAGAAATGACCAGTGCAGATACAAAATGCAGTTTTTAAATGCCAGTGTTTAACTAACCTGGTCCAGTATGAAGTAAATATACTCCCGTTAAATCAAAAGCTTCCTGTTATTCACCACAGGTTTGTGGCTTAAATCTAGTCAAAGTGTGGCCTTAAATCAGATTGAAATGACCTTAAACACAGCATTAATTCTCAAAATCTCTCCATTTCGGCTGATTTCTGTAAAAGATACTGGCGCACCGTTTCAATTTCACACTCCCCCAACTTCACTTTTTGACACTTAACTTAAAACGGAGCATCTCTCATCAGGCATGCATCTTAGTGTTTTTGTTTTACGACTCCATCTTCTGTTTGATGCGACCGTAAACCGTATGCTGCAGTTGTTTTGACCTTTACATGAAGTATGTATTAGCTACTGGTACCACTGGTATGAGTTGAGCTGCTTGAAGCATCACTCTCGATTGTTCCTTGGGCTGTAAGCTGTTGGTTATTGGTCATTTCACCAGGTACACACTGTGCCATGGTTCCCAGAAATACACCATAGGGTCTTTGTGCTGTTCTAATTACAGGTAAATCCAAAATAATGAGCGTTCCCGGGAGCAATGAATGTTCCCATAGCAGAGATGAAAGAACTGTTCTTTGCTACTAGTTCCAGTTGGCTTTTGATGCAAGTTATTGCAGTGAGATATTAAAAATGAACAACTGCTCAGGGAGCCCTTCTGTTTTTTTATGCTACTGGCTTTGTTCAGAAGGTGTGGACTCTCGGCCAATGACAAACGATTGCTTCCTGGAAGCCATGGACTCTGTTGATTTGTCCGTGATGTTTGTAATGCACCGGCTTGACACTATGAAGCTTACCGGAAATTCATAAAAGCTTCAAAAAAGTAAAAAAATTGTCCGACTTTTGAAAGTATTTTTCTTGAATATTTCTGAGATGAATCTAAAAAATTGAGTTTTTTGGCAGTAATTTTATTCCATCTACAATAGCCTTAGATATGTGCCTCTGTTATTGAGATGTTATTTAATAGAGTATGGAAATCTATGCAGTTACCCTAAGAAATAAGACAGAGTCCAGTTTGTTTCACACATAAGCGTTTCTTATGTGTTTCCTCGGCTCTCGTGGCTCCATTTGCAGACTGTTTGCCCTCTTGTTGTGTGTTGCCCCCAATGACGGTGCTCCTGTGTAACAGTATTTGCCGCTGCAAAAATTAGAAACACTATTTAAAAATGTGATTACATATATTGTGTTTGCAAAACTTAAAAAAAAAAACAAAATGCTGACCTTAAGCTGAAGCTTTCAGAAAGGGAGAGGCACAATAGAAGTCCGCCTAAAATACAAAGCACGGATCCAGACCAGCCGATGAACAGAGCCGCTCCCAGTTCAAACCTACGTAAGAAATAAAAAACTCAATTCTAACCAACAGGTTCATGTGAATCTTCGGGTGAAATGTTTTACGATCTTGGATACATACTTCTGTGCAACGAACATTGGGTCAAAGAAGTCTGTTGTGATCCTACGAGCATATATGGAACATGCAGTCATGCAGCAGATCCCTGTTCAGACAACATTCATGATTTCCACAGGAAGACTGATTGATTTCCAACTCATATCTCAAGACTCACCACTGAGAACGAAGTGGAGGCCCGAGAGAACGGTCAGACGAGCCTTGGTTGTGTCCGAGCCCCCTATTTTTGTGCACTTCATTCCCAGCAATGCCAGAGTGGCACCGAAGAAACCCAGGCAAACGGCAGCGATCATCAAACCCCGACACACCTGGATATACGCTGTAAATTGAGAATAAAAATGAATTTTTGCATCTTTACAATTCCATCCTACCGACGTCTTCAACAAATGTTTCATAAAGTGTTTAGACGAAACAATCGAACATATTTGGAATATTTCTCTGATTCCACCAAAAAATGGTGACATTTAAGCATAAGTACTCACTCCCTTTGTAGATGCAAGAAGAGTCGAGACTGTAATTCCTGCCAAAACTACTTCAACAAAAATATTAAAGCCCAGTAATGAAATCTTAGTAAACTATTTGTTTAAAAGTTAACATGAAATTACATTCACAGAAACGACTAAAAGTATGTTGATGTTTTAGTAAAAACTACTCAAATGTGCTATTGTATGAGGTTAATATTTATGTTTTTACCCTTTGAAAGATACATTTCCACCTTGATAGAAAGAGATATAAACCATCTTAACATTTAATTCGAAATTCTCAGCATGAAAAGACATGACAGTGATATCAGTGGCTTTATAAAGTTCTGTTTTCTGTATGTTTCTTCCATGCAATGATTTTGGTTTGATCAAGAGTGTCTGTCATATTCATGAGACAAATAGGAAACCATTTTAAATAACTTTTAAGATGTCCGATTTGGGAATTTATATGATTTGTCGTAATGACTACAAAAAATTAAACTTAAGATGCAACGATTTATGGTAGAAAACAAGCAATGGAAGTACAAATTGGTGAAAGGGCAACCTTTCCCATTACAGCAAGTGCTTGTGCAGACATGGTTCTGCAATAATAAGACGTTGAAATGTAGTATTTTGAAAAATGGACCAATGCACAAACTAAATAAAATGTATTTAAAGGCCCTTGACGTTTCACACTGGCAAGAGATGGTGCTGTCTCAATCTTAGTATATTCTGGTGGGTCGCAAATCACCCTGTATGTTTGTATTTATGGCCTTTGTTCATTGTTGCAACTTATAATGAAAATATTAAGTTCTCAATCCATTTTCCCTGTTGTTGATTTGCACAAGTACACAATGATATATCTCAATATGGTCTTGTCTTCTTGCAGTCACAAAGTTTAAACATCCACTAACTCACCATCCAGAGCCAGCATCGACGGGAAGTCTTTGCAGTTGGACACCCCCGTGGAATCAGTCACGCACGTTTTCCAGAGATTAGACCAGAACGTTGCCGTCGTGATAACCGTCCCATCCACGGACGACACCTTCCAGTAGTCCGTGGGCACAGTGGACGACACCAAGATCCACCCAGAGATGGTTAGAAGAAAGGCAACGATCTCCGTTGCCATGTTGCCCATTTTTTCCACTCTGGATTTGGTTCAGAGTGAGATCTTTCCCTCAGGAGAGATTGGAGAGAAAGTGGGTTGGTCTGACTATGAGAGGTATGTTGGAGTTGGCAGTTGTGCAGAATTTTGCTTGAGCTTCACCTGCCCAGCCTGGGAGGCCTTGGTGAACAGCCAGAGATCATGTCATGTATTTAGGAAGTGTTGTGGATGGATCTGCCGTGATTAAAAGTCATTACTTCAGATCCATAAATTGCGAGGGGAATGTGAGGTCAGTCTTTAATTAAAAGAAAGTAAACTGCTTTTGACTGACAGGGGGAACTACAAGGAGTTAAAAATAGGAACAACACGAATGACTGGAAGACAACAGCTTTGTCCACATTGTTTCTCCTTTTAAGGGGATTATGGCTGCTTCTTGATCATAACTAATCAATATTTGAATTTCTGGACTTTGTTCTCCCCTGAGCAAAACATCTGTTACTGCATTACAGCGCCATCATGTGGCAGAAAGAAGAAACAGTTATTACAAAGAAAGATCAGTTCACTCATGGCTACAGGTTGTCAGGACTCGTTGCTCTAGAACTCTAGATATGAAGTAACAATTGGACATATCTGGAAATCCTGAACCACCAAACATCTTAAAATACAGAGGAGCAACATCTGGTGAGCATCCACTAGATGGCGGTGTTTCTCACCTAATTTTTCAAGTAAAGTTCATTAGTGTTGCTCCATCTCCTAGGTTCTTGCTTCATCCATAGGATCCATTAACCCCTCTGACGGAGGCAGAGTCTGGCCCCTCGCTAGGAGGGAGCAGTTCACCTCTTTCCAAGTTCAGAACCGTTGCATCGGACTCGCTTCAATCTCTCTTCCCGGCTGCTTTTAAACTCCTGGAAACCATCCCAGGAACTAAACTTCTCTGAGCTAGTCGCAATTGTGGAGATTAGCTACACTTTTCTTTCATTACAGTTATTTTATTTTGAACTAAAAAGAGTGAAAAACTTTTGGGAATCTCAGAAATCCTTCAATTTTTTTAAGCGTTAGATGATTTAACCATGGGGTTGCCAGATGTTTTGGTCCAGACATGTTCTATTCAAGTTTAACTTCACAAATGGTCATGTATTGTTTGTCTTCTGTCAGTGCAGGAAACATATACTGCTGTTTAAGTTTAACAACGCGTTGGACTTTGAGCTGGGATTGGAGGGGGGAACATAAAGGGTAGTGTGAGTGGTATGGAAGTCAGAGACAGGCTTAAAGTCAAAGGCCTTTATAAGGAGGAGGTGGACATGTTGGCTCAGGTCCCACTCGTATTTGGTCGAAATCAGGTCGAAATGACTCAGCATTTTAGGATCCGTAATAATCTGGTACCAGACAACACCCCATATTTGAGTGCCGACCTGATTTTGAGCAGTTTAAAGAAAAGATAAGTCTTCCTAATCTTGGTTCATTCCAGAGAAGGAACCATTTTAATTAACAAAAACATTGTTAAGACGTCACCGGCTCCTCTTCAGGCTACCTGTTTTATAAGCGCTCATCAGACAGTGTCTGGGGTCATAAACTGGGAACAGGTAGAACCTTTGCAGGGGAAGAATTCCAGGAAACCCAAGCTCAGTTATTTTTACCGTCAGGCAGGTGCTGAGAGTGTCTTTATGAAATCTCTAGATAGTTAAACCCTCAGACGTACGTTACCATGGCTGCTGTTGCTGGGATGTTTTAGAAAGGCCCCTTGCTTAATCCTGTAAAGCAGCCAATTCAAAGGGAAACAGCTGGTACAGGTAGCTTCTGTGATAATCTATGCTGATGATCACGATCATCTGATAACTTTGGGTTATCAGATTGCCAATTGGTAACGACAGCATTGGTTTTGTTACTACAATATTGACAGTATCAAAAACCAATATTGCTTATCACTCCCCAAACAAGGATTTGGAATAACTTGTGTTGCTTTTCGTGGTTAAATAAAGGATACACACATTTAGTGCTACATAGAGAAACATAATGTTGCATGAGCTGGTGCAAGACTGATTTTTACAGAGACCAGTCAAGACAATGTTGCAGTCATCTAATCTACTGAAACAAAAAGGCATGCACTCGTCTTTCTGTGGCCGGTGTTGATGAAACCCTTTATTCTGGCAATGTTTTGAAATAAGCTGATTTGGTAACAGAGATTTTGTGCTTGTGAACTTCCAGATCCAAGTCCAAAGCTCCACACAGGCTCCTTGAAATTCTCTGTGGTTTTTAGCCCAGTCGATTCTTGCAGAGTTCCGATCTTAAGCCTTGGATTTTGGGACCGTAAACAATAACTTCTGTCTTATTTGTGTTAAATAAAAGTAAATTGTGACGACTCATCCATTTGTTGACGTTATGGGAACACTCGGTGAGTTCAGTGTATTGGGGTCATGCAGTGACAGCATAAAATAAAGTTGTGTGTCATCAGCATTAAAGGTAGATGGCCATTTGTTTTCTATAAAACCTGTTTATCGCTCCAGTTCTAAAAGCTGTTTTTCAAAACTCAGCGGTCAGTAAGTTGAGCAAAGTGTTGATTTTATTGTAACTCTGGGTAGTAAACATGAATATTTCCTCACAAATATGATAGTAGATGAAGGTTTCATCTGTGAGTGATTGAGGAACAGAGCAGATGTCTTTAGCATTGAGAACAGTGTGGGAAAGCTGCACTTATCCACTGGCCATTATTCTCACCAGCTCTTTGAATAATCTCCCGCTGTCTTTTCTCCTTTGGCCTTTCAGTGCTAGCTAAACATCAACAGGAGGAAACCGTGAGTTATGGAGCCTTGGCCATTCTGCTTTGTAACAGTGACGGTATGATTGTTTACCTAAGCTACACGTGAGCGAGTTGCTTCAGAAGGTTCCTTGAGTACGATGGCAGCAATAGGAGGCTGAAGGGAGTGCCATGCTGGGAAGTAACCCAGCAGGAAACACCTGTGAAGAGTCAAGGGGCTTCTCTCATTCGCAGGCTCCTTCTGTTTATGCATAGGATATCCTCTCTGTGTGGACAGCACGCCTTGGGGGTCTATCTGTATCAAACCAAAGAGTGAGAAAATAAAAGGAAGTTCCTCCAACTTGGAAAGTTGAGAGGAAAACTCCTCACTACCTTAATTCAGTCCTCTCACATGTCAATTGAGGTACAAGTTACCTTCTAAAAAGCCCTATGAGCCTTTGACTGTGTCATGATGATGGAAACATAGAGTGAGATGTTGTGTATAATAACCATGTGACAGAAATAAAGGAACTTGAACCAATGCTGACTCATAAAAATGTGATTTTAACTAATGAACCACTGGAGATTTATTTGGACATCTTTGACTTGTTGCAAGTCTGGAATACAGTACCTTGCGTAAATATGTATAAATACTCATTAATTTGTTTGTTCCCCATTTAAACATGTTAATACCTAAGACCTCATAGATTTATTTTCAGTCTCCTTTACAGTTGATCTCTTAAATAAAATCGCAACATTTTTATTTGCTAAATATTTAAAATTCACAACAATGTACTACTGTACATTACTAACAAAATTAATTGAAGTCTTGGGTCGTGACGTCACAAAATGTGGATGAACTGAATTTCATAATGTATTCTAAAGCTGTTATTTTTTAGATATTTAAAAAAAATTTAATCAATTTTTAGAACATAAAGAGACAAATATATAAGCGGAAATAATGTAGATATATTCAAAGTAAAAATTAAATGTAGGTAACTGTCAAAAATGCTGAATTAAAGTCGTAAAAGCGCCGTGGACACCTAGCCAATAGCATGGCCAGGATTGTTTTTCCTGGCCAATCAGGTGTATTGGGGGCGGGGCGAATGGGAGTTCTTTCCTTTCCTTTCATTTCTCTTCAGCACCTTCGACCGGACGTAAGTTTTTATGTAAATTCGCGTTCGGGGGGCCAGCCTTACCCTCATGTAACATGCATGTCCTACAAAGTTACAACACGTAACCGGGAGCTGCAGTTTTTAAAAGCGGCGAGACGCAGTGAACCTCCCGGTTAGTCATGGAGAAAGTCCGGAAAGATGGCAAGAAAAACCCGGTGGCGACGGCGAACATTCTGTCCAAGATATTTTTCTGGTGAGTGGGCAAAGAGCTCTCTCTCTCTCTCTCTGTGGGTTTTTCTATCAGTAGTAATTTCGCGGGGAGTTTAAAAATGGACTCGGTTATGGTGGGAAGCGTGACTTTCACTGTTCATTTCACACAAAGTTAGTTTGACGGGACAACGAGCTCAGTTAACAGAAGCAACCCGTGTGAACGTCATTTACGTCAAGTTTCAGCGCAGGTGTTTTAGATTAGGCAGCTGCAGCGGAGGAGCAGTTTCTACTGAACTCCATTTTCTTATACCCTATTTAATTTGTTCATTACTGTCTGTGTTTTTTCTCATTTCATAAAATGTCTTTTTTTTAATTATTATTATAAAGTTTTAGTATGTATTTTGCCTTTAAACCAAACAGCGGCCTGAGTCACCACAGGATTGTTTTACGACATTCAGAATCTATTTTTATTACACTTTTATTGTCGTTTCCTCATTATTATCTATCGTTATTGTTATACACAGACCAGAAGGCACTTTGGGTTAAACATGTAGGCCAGGAGGAAATAAATAAATAAAAAGTAGTTTTAATTATTTTTTGTCTAGTTTGAATTATTTTGTGCCTGATTGATACCACAAAAAAATCTGTTATGATCATTATAAGAATTTGCAAACGTGAACAAATTGTTATAATATAGTTAGAAATATAAAAAAAACAAAAAAAGCCTACCACTCTGACAGATCCTCTCTGATTGTAGAAAACTTTTCTTTCAATTTAAGAGCAGAACGTTTCCCTCTGGGGATCTCTTCTGTCTAGGGTCATATATCAGCTGACCCTTAAGAAATGGACACAGAACGCACACAGTCGGGGTCAGGTTTTCCAAACCGGGAATCTGACACGGTTTGGATCGTTTCAAGCTGTAGATTTGCCGTGTAAAAATTATGTTAACTCCAAAATACAAGAGCATTAAAGAGTCATTCATCTGTCGACCAAACACTTTGAAAAACACACAAACCTTTCTGTTTATTTTATGGTAGTCAGAGTCATTTTCTCTGTTTGTACCCTGAGGTCTGCCTCCATCAGACTAGCAGAATCTGTTTCACCAACATTTTCCAGTAACGTTTACAATCGTTAGTCATGGCTGCCAGTCTTTTTGATGGGTTTTCCACACCATTTCCAAGACTGTGTGGATCTAATTTGCTGAATAAAATGATGAATTCCTTTCAACCCTGTCATCTCTTCATCAGGTGGCTGAACCCTCTGTTCAGGATTGGCTACAAGCGCAGGTTGGAGGAGGAAGACATGTATGAAGTCCTCCATGAGGACAAGTCAGAGGTGCTGGGACAAGAGCTGCAGAGGTACACAAACTGCACAAATAAAGGCCTTTTAATATCTTTAGATAAATCGGTCTTTAGTCTGTTTTTTTTTTTTTTTTTTACATTTTGTCTTGACAAGACTATATAATCTTGTATTTTGTATTTGTTGTGTGTTTTTATTGGACATTTGTGTCAGGCAAAAGCATTAGACGCACTCCAGATTGTTGAAGCTACCACTAGCTAGCTGCTAATATACCCCTGCTAGTGCAAATGTATCAACAGAGTTCATACACTTCTGTAGATTTATTTAAAAAAAAAAAACATTAGAAAATTGCATTGTATGAAGCAGGAGAAGAATCAAATGAATTATATATTCTATGGAACAATAAAGGTTGTTATAGAGAATTGGGACAAAGGAGCATAATATTGATGTTGAAACACGGTGGTGGCAGCATCAGGCTCCAGGATTACTTTTGTTAAGATGTAAAGGTTAAAAAGTTATGATTTGTTCTTACTCAGAAAGTTTTGGCTCAAAGTCACCATAGTTCTGCCAGAAAGCAAAAATTGTCCAAATCCTGCTTATTTCTTAACGTAAAAAGATAAATGGAGATTAATATTCAACTGGTGTTTGTTCAACCAGTGTTGAACAAACCAGTGTTTTATTTGACTTCCTGTGGCAGATGGCTCAGATTCATTCTCCAAAATCGACCAAATATTGAGCTTCGTAAAGCGTTTATCATTCAATAAATGAGCCTTAAGAGTTAAACCTGTGATTTCTGATCTCAGTCATCTGTTTGTGCAGAATGCTAAAATGTGGGAGTTCAGATGAAGGAAATATCAGCCGTGTAAAGATGATTATGATGATGATGATGTGGGTATTTGTGGGAATGGAGTTTAACTTCCTGATAGGTCAGTTTTTCCCCTGAAGCTCAGTAAAGTCATGGTAATTTAACAGATTTTCTGTTATATTAGGACCAAAACATTTAATTTTCATGTTTTCCTGCAAGCTATGAACCAGTATGTATCGGATTATGAAAGTTCTTAGAACCAGTAGGGAAAAGGTAATATACCATATGAACAAATGTGTGTTTCCATGTCATTCTTTTAAATAAAAATAGCTTATGTTTAATTTAAAAAACACTTAAGAATTAACCTAAATATATATTTTTGTCACTTTCAAAAATACAAGTATATAAATGCAAACACTGGCACAATGCTTAAGGTGGATGGTCATCCATAAATGAGTCAATAATATCATTTTTTGATATTAGTGAGACAAAAACTGGACTTTAGAACTAATCAAGACTAAATGGAAACTTGTTCAACATTTGATCCCAATCTTCTTTATTCTCTTAAAATGTGAATTTGTTTTGTGAATAAAAACTAAAGCACATCTACAATGAAACTTGGGATTGGAAGCATCATGCTTGCTCCTTTTACACACACACACACACACATGTATATATATATATATATATATATATTGTTTTTTTTTTTTTGTTTTGTTTTAATGTCATAAAAAAACAACTTTTTAAATCTATTCTGCTGTTTCAATAATGGAACAAATGATCAAGAGTCATAAAAAAGTGGGGGAAAAAATCTCTTCTCTAAGAAGGTGCATCCTTTGATTTGATGTTAAGCTATTAAAGTTTGCACCAATATTACTGTAGGCTGTCGATGTGTTCATACCTGCCTGTGACCTGCTTTAACTCACTGCAAGCTTTGCTCCTTAATTAACGCTGCTGCCGTCTCAGAGGCAAGGCTCGCCTCATCTCGATTCAAAGACTTCTAAGCAGATAGACCTCGACTTATCCACTTCCTGTCCTTCTCCGTCACAGATACTGGGACCAGGAGGTGCAGAAAGCTGCCAAAGAGATGAGGACACCTGGGCTGACCAAAGTCATCATACGGTGCTACTGGAAGTCTTATGGAGTGCTGGGAATCTTTACACTTCTAGAGGTCAGAGGTCTGTCTGTGTCAAATGTTCAAGGTTCTGATACAAACTGGAAAAACAGGATTTTATACGATATATAAAATTGTATATATTACAATTTTATATAATATATAAAATTATTTATATATTACTTCCTATTGACTTAAACATTTTCATCCATAATTTTTATTTTCTATCCATTTATTTCTCAGTCGTCCAGTCCTATATTTTTAAGCTGATATATAGTATATATATATATATATATATATATAAGTATATAGAAAAACAGAAAAACAATGCTAAATGGACTTTAAATGTTTTTTTTGTTTTTTTTCCAAATGTACTCAATTACCAATGTATTTGATAACTCTGCACCACTACAGAGAACCTATTGACCAATAGCTTGTCAATGTCGCAACATTCAAAAGGTGTAGGAGTACTGATTGTTACAAAGAATATCTGATTTGAAGCATTTTTTTTTTGTTTTTTAATAAGGAAATACTTCATAATTTAGACTCCAAGTTGTTTTTTTAAGTCTTTATTTTTTTAAATGTCTTATCTTTAATCATCTCATCTCTCCTGGACGTAGGAGGCCATCAGAGTGATCCAGCCAGTTTTTTTGGGGGAAGTGATTCAGTACTTTGAGAATTATGATCCAGATGATAGACAGGCTTTGAATAAGACCCTGGGCTACGCAGCCGGCCTGTCCGCCTGCACCATCGTCCTGACGGTGATCCATCACCTCTACTTCTACCACGTTCTGAGAGCGGGCATGAAGCTCAGAGTGGCCATGTGTCACATGATCTACAGGAAGGTCCGTATCGGGGAAAATGAGGTTCTGATGATCATTTAGCAGT
This sequence comes from Poeciliopsis retropinna, assembly GCA_010277075.1. Taxonomy (NCBI): domain Eukaryota; kingdom Metazoa; phylum Chordata; class Actinopteri; order Cyprinodontiformes; family Poeciliidae; genus Poeciliopsis; species Poeciliopsis retropinna. The sequence goes on along the minus strand of VMRM01000029.1, from coordinate 6,590,858 downwards.
TTAATCCCGGCACTGCCTGTCAGATCAGATCAGTTTTCATTTAACCATTGCTGCTTCTTCTTTTTTTTTGTTCTCAGGCTCTGTGTCTGAGCAGTTCAGCCATGGGAAAGACCACCACAGGGCAAATAGTCAACCTTTTATCCAATGACGTCAACAAGTTTGACGAGGTAAGAGAAAATGAGCTGCTGTCTCTTTTTCAGGGTTCGATGTTGTGCCAAAACATTTCTGTCACCTGAACTTCTCCACCTTTTACCACAAATTATAATGTGGTTTAATTGATAACACAAAGTAGATTTCCTTCTAAATGTCTTACAAATGAACACCTGAGGAGCAATGCGGCCTTTTGGAAAACATTTAACTTTCAAATGTTTTCTTCAGCTTCAAAGCACAAATTTCATTTCTGCTTTGTTTCTTTCTTAAAATGTATAAAACCAAAACAATGTGGGCTATTTTTCAACGTATTTCACTCTGAACTGTTTGATCTGCTGACATTTAGGACCAAAACTTTCCCCAGGCATTGTTTATCCAGACCGGTCAGAAATATGTCTCCCTAAATTAGTATTAGGATGGTAACTAATTATATATAAAAAAAGCTAAAGATGTGAAAAATGTAGTATTTGTTTTGGTTTTAACAAATAGGATTTAGTGTGGTCATTATATTTCTTTGCACTATTAAAGATACAAAGTTAAAGTTGGCTTGATAAGAGATAAATATCCTAAATGATACAGGGAAGTCTCTGCCTCCCTCGCCGTGAGAGAATGTTGCTCGTTACCAAACCTCTCCACCGCTCTGCTTTCTGTTTACCGTCTGCGACTGCAGGAGTAGAAGCTTCACTTGTGTAATTTTTTTCACATTCTGCAATTTTTCCTCTTTTTTTTTTTCTGCACCTTTTTTCTGCTTTATTCATTTTCATCAGGTGTGTTTATGCCTTAGCAGCGACAAACATTCTCCAAGCTAACTTGCGCTCAAGTGAAATGATGCGATGGGGCTGGCGCAGTGTTGAAAAATGATCAAATGATTCAGTTCTTAGGCTGTCGGTTAACATAAATGTTTGGAAATGGCCCGGTGTCTGATCATTAGTCCACCTAGTCGTGTCAGAGCTGTTGGGAATGTGTTTGCCCCAAGCTGTGGTAGGTCTCTGTTTAAGGCCTCTGAGCACTGAACTGTGTTTGTGTGTCAGGAATGTAGAGTTTCATATTAATCTGCGGGGCAGAGCGCGCTGTGAACTGTGTTTTCTGGCAGTGGGTGGGATGGTAATTACAGCGTGTCACGCTTTCATACCTGACTGGACCTGAGCCTGTTTGACAGCGGGGAGAAGAAACTACCTTGGTGGCAACTTTGATTTTTGTTTTGGTTTTCTACTGTTGTTCAACACTGACTCCCTGTCTCCAGGTGACTATTTTCCTGCACTTCCTGTGGGTGGGGCCACTTCAGGCAGCCGCAGTCGTGGGGCTGCTGTGGGATGAAATTGGCCCCTCCTGCTTAGCGGGAATGGGGGTCCTCCTGTTCCTGATGCCCACCCAAACCATGTTTGGAAGACTCTTCTCTAAGTTCAGGTAAAACACACACACACACACACTAGATGAGACCCTTGTTTATTAAACGTAGTTGTCTTTATCAGTCTTTCTATGATGTTTTTACAATAATAGACTTTATTTAGAAATGCTCAAACATAAATGTCATCATTTCATGTGTAGCATAAGCTAATTCGCATCTGCGGTAACTTGGTAGGTTATAAAAATAGATTTGCAAAACAATAATAAAAAAAAACAGAAAATTTAACACTACAAATTGCTTTCTAATCACAGGACACAGACTAACACACAAATGGATGAACTAAAGCAACTTGATAAAACAAAGCAGAAGAAAAAGTCAAAACTTTCTGGAATTTTCAGAGATGAAAATATAAATACACACATTATTTTCCTTCTACTTCACATGTATGTGCTACTTTGTTTGACTGTTATATAAACTACAAAGAAAAATGCTAAAGTTTGTTATGTATACAGTTAATTTACCTGCACACAGAGAGGACATTTGGATGCTGACACTGGGTGCTGGGTGTCCTACGCTTCCTTTCCAGGAGTAAGACCGCCGTGCTAACGGACAGCCGAATCCGAACAATGAATGAGGTTGTGTCTGGCATGAGGATCATCAAGATGTACGCCTGGGAAAAACCTTTCTCTGCTCTGGTCACTGAGGTCAGAAGGTAAAAACGAAAACCAATGTCAGACGGTTTAATTTCCACAAACAACTTGTCATCTTTTCTGACTTTTCCTGCCTATTTATTAACAGCAGACATAATCTGTTAGTCCCCACAGAAAAGTTACCAGTTTAGAGAGTTCACATAAACATTAATAAAGTGTTACTGCTGGTTACAGACGGGCATCAATAATTACTTTCTAGGTTACGACTAATTTGAAACGTGTTAGACGTGACCACTGAGACTTTTCTGGAAAAAAAAAAAGTCTGTGACAAAAGAGGAAGTAATTTTTTAGCTGTGAAGATTTGTTCTCATCAGACAAATGTTGAACTTGCTGATGCTGCTTTGTTGGAGTTTTAGGGTTTAAGCTTTGTGGGAGTGTTTATTGTTTTACGGTTGGGAGTTTCTTCTATTACCTTACGTACCTTTCTGTTGCAACGTGCAGATACTTCATCACACAAAGAGATTGCGAGCTTATAGTAAAGGATTCTTAGAAAACAAGAGTTCATTGTATTTTTGTATGTTTTCTGCATCACAATGGCAAAGAAAAATGAAAGCATTAAGAACTAATTACAGGCGTGCGTCTTTGCTGTGCTCTGCTCTTCTGCGCACTTCACCGGTGGAACAAAATCATTTGTGAAAGTCGGGACTAAAGTTGATGCATTGAACAGAGCGACGCCAGGGGCTTTATTTTTGGAGGACGTCAATGTTTTTAACAACATTTTTCATAAGTGTAAGGGTTTGGAGATCAGTGTCGGTTGTTCTGTGCCCAGGCGGTAAAACAAAAATTGGCTTAAGTGCTGAAGGGAGTTAAATCTCGGTGACAGCAGTCAATGTGCAAAGTTCCTCCAGTAACGCTCTTGTCAGATCTTTGAGAACGCAGTGCTGGAGAGTGTTCAGTGTTCTTATATAGGATGTGCTGAGCTTGCTGCTGGACTCTGGCCTGGAGCCGTGAATAAAGGTCCACCTCTTGGAAGTTGTTAAAATTGGTGTGTGGCCGTCTGCCACAGAACATGCAGGCATAAATGTCCAACAATCATGAGTCAAAGGGTAGCTAAGACAGTTTTGGCTGCAGTAAAGTTAAAATATTTCTAGCCTGGACCAAAGAGGCAGGTGCTGTGCTCAACGATGAGTCGCTTACTTTGTTTCAGGTGAAATTGTGTTCAAAAATATTTTCTTCTTGTCAAATTATTCCCATTGGAAACGAAATGTAACTCTTACAAAATCTCTTGAAAGGAACACTTTATTTCTACACACATATTGTAATAATTGTTTCCATCTCAACAACAAGCTTCTGTCCAGTTTCTGCTGTTTAGGCTCTGATCTGACTTTTACAGATATGCTTGAGTCACTTGGAAAATGTGAATGCGTTGACTTTCATACCAAATAAATCCATAAATTTCAGTGTCTGGTTATCATTATGTCTGAAATTATCATATCTGCACCGAGTTACAAAACTTTCGAAGTTAGCATCATCAGTTCAAGAAGATAGATTTTAATATGTTTGTTCTGTCAACTGTAAACCGAGCTTGTCTCATCTTTGATGCTATCATCACTGGTGTACTAAAAATAATTTAAGATAAATGAACAACACTTTGCCTGCAAGGGCAAGTTAAGCCTGGCAGCCCACCAGGCTTATTGAACACTGAAATTACACTCTCATCCTGAGAAAAGTCAAGTTTTTCCTGATTATTTCAAAAGACAGTCCAAATTACTTCCAACAAAACTTCAGTGCTGGTCTCTGTCATTTTGTTTCTGAACCAAGCCGACTCTAAACCATCCGACTATTTCCCTTCGTCATCCTAGGAAGGAGATCTCCAAGATCATGAAGAGCTCCCACCTGCGAGGTCTCAACATGGCGTCGTTTTTCTGCGCCAACAAGATCATCGTGTTAATCACGTTCACCATCTACGTGCTGCTGGGGAACCCCATCTCCGCCAGCCGCGTGTTTGTGACGGTGTCTCTGTACACGGCCGTGCGGCTCACCGTCACGCTCTTCTTCCCCAGCGCCGTTGAGAAGCTGTTTGAGAGCCGCGTCAGCGTTCGGAGGATTCAGGTATAAGAAGAACTCAGAACTCTCTGAAAGTGACTGAAGTAAGTCAAAGGCGTTTAGGTTTAGCATGTAGCCAAACTAAAGTTGATTGAGAGGAAATGAAGTGATATTAGCTTCAGTGAAGTGTCTTAAATAAAATCAGTATGACTTTGTTGACAGAACTCATAAAGATGGATCAGTGCTGCTGTCGCTGCTGGTTATCTCTCTAATGTTCAGCTCTGTTATCTTCCTCTCCAGGTCTCATTGTAGCTTTATGACTGCTGCAGTAAACCACAGCCACAAAAACCAGGAAGTTGTTTTACCATTAAAATATTAATTTATTGCTCAGTTTGACGAAACTAAACTGTTTAACTATTGCATGTAAACGTTATGTCTAATATTAAGAAAACAATAAGTCAGATGAATTTTCTGGGGACTGAAACATTTGATGCAGTTTGTGGTAAAACATGTTTTTAAAGTTGATTATTTTCATGTCCAGAAATCTCTATAGTCGATACAATCTTTCAGACAAGACTCAAAGTTTCTGTTCAATCCTGTTTGAAGATTTAAATCTTGTTTATTTGTATTTTTGAAATCCGTTTTAGGAGTTCTTGATGTTGGATGAGATCACAAAAACCAGCGCTGCTCTTTCAAAGGAGGACAGGAGGGATGTCGGTGTGGAGCTCAATGATCTGACCTGCTACTGGGACAAGGTGGGACCTTTATTTACAAATATCAAGAGAAAACTGAACAGAAATGTTTAGTCAGATTTAATTCTGTGAGAAGCGAGGTAAAGTAAAAATAGTTTTGTTGTTTTTCTCCAGAACTTGGATGCTCCCACCTTGCAGAGCATCTCCCTCTCTCTGAACTCGAATCAGTTGTTGGCTGTGATCGGTCCAGTAGGAGCTGGAAAGGTCAGACTGTGTGATAAAAAGTTTTGGCTTCCTAACAAATGTTTCTTTCTCCCTTTTGACGACCCAGAGCCGTCAGTCAGCTCCTAACTATTTGCGTTTTCACGCAGTCGTCCCTGTTGAGCTCCATCCTGGGAGAGCTTCCTGTTGAAAAAGGGGTGCTGACGGTCAAAGGTCAGCTGACCTACGCCGCTCAGCAGCCCTGGGTGTTTCCTGGAACGATTCGCAGCAATATCTTGTTCGGGAAAGACCTGGAACCTCGGAAGTACGAAAAAGTCATCAAAGCCTGCGCTCTGAAAAGGGTGAGATGGATAAACTAAAGTATCTGAACTAGAGCTGAAACGATTAATCGTGATTAATTATCAACTAATTTAGTCTTCGCTTAAACGTTAACTGGAATATACAAAAAAGACCATTTGATAAAATAATAACAGAGCAATTGTAGCTTCACCTGGTTCAGATTAACTAAAGAAAAACAAAATATTCTTGTTTTAAAAAATGAATTGAATTAGTTAGAATTTTGTAATGTGTTTCTAATATTATGCAAGAAATACTTGAGTGAACTTTTAAATGAGATTGTCAGGATAATCTATTACTAAACTAATTGTTAGTTGCTGCCATTATTCTAAGAGTTCAATGTAAATATTGAAAGTTTACGTTTAGCAAAGTTCAACCAAAGCCCAGACTCGGGTGTGTGTGTGTTTTATCTCTTCTTGTTGTAAAAAGCCGTTAATGTTTCCCAGGCTGAGGTCTGGCAAGAGGTGACTGATAAATGAATGAGTTACCTTGGATGACTGTGAACTATAAGTCCTGAACACAAAGTGCTTTCTGATCAACTTTTATCTGTTTTGTATCAAGATGTCTCTGATCAGCTTTTAAATTTGCTGATTCATTGTTGGTGTTGAAATCTTGTTTTTATGTTTAACCTCCATGAACCCGTGCATCTTCATCCTTTTACCCTTTCTAATGTAAGTCAGGGACAATCTTGTAAATGTTATGTTTTATGTGTAGGACATGGAGCTGCTGCCAGACGGGGATCAGACTCTGATCGGGGACAGAGGGGCCACCCTCAGTGGGGGCCAGAAAGCCAGAGTCAACCTGGCCAGGTAAGCCAAGCAAGAAGCCAGACCAGTTGAGATGCTTTTGTCCTGCATAAACTGCGGAGTGAAGTGTTTTCTGTCTCAGGGCCGTGTATCAGGACGCAGACATCTACCTGCTGGACGATCCTCTCAGCGCCGTGGACGCCGAGGTGGGCAGACACCTCTTTGAAGAGTGAGTCCCCTCCAGTCTGCTCAGCTGCACGCTTCATTAATCGGGACAATAGATTTCCCTGAATTTCCCAGACAGGAAATGGGTGTAAAGCCTCTGATTCAGATCCCAGTCAGAGGAAGTTGTTGTAAAGAGCAGGGTGGAGACCTGTCAGTGTGCTTACTGGAACCTTCCTCTCTGATTGGCTTTTTGAAGGTCTTAGTGTTTTTGTTGAGGGTTAAACAATGGCCGACAGTCCTCTGGTTTAATTCTGATACGTAATCCTTGTCAACTAAGAAAGCAGGTGAAAAGGGACAGAACTGGTTGTGGTGAATAATGAGTGAAAACACACCTTATGTCTTTATTCCAGTGTCAGCAGCAAACACTTGTAGTAATGAATGAAGCTGCAGTTAGAGCTACTCTTTCCTGCTTGCTGTCATCAGGTGCATCTGTGGGCTGCTGAAGAACAAGCCTTGCATCCTGGTCACCCACCAGCTGCAGTACCTGAAGGCTGCAGACCAGATCCTAGTACTAAAGGAGGTTGGTTTGAATACTTTCTCTTCCCTGCAGGAACCTTGCAGCCTGTCCTGTTTGGCTCCTGCACCTGGCAGCCTTAAACTGCCATCATCAGCAACATGACCTCCAAAATCTGGCTGCACTGCATTCTTGTCACAGGTCAGGGTGTTAATTAAGAGCAGGGTGGAAGCTCTGTAGTGAAGGAAGGTTATATTTAGAGCGTCATGTCAACTTGTTGCACAGCTGGGAACGACTGCCATCATTTCAGATCAATTGTAGCTTTGTTTGTGAATGTTGAAGTGAATGCTTGTGGAAAAACTCCTTTGACAGGTTGGTGAAGGGCCTGAGTTTTAACTTAGGGAAGTTAATAAAAGTGCTCTTTTCATTTGTAAAAAGGCGTTACAGCATGTCTTCCTTTGTTTTACAGTCATTTGCTATTTGCCCCCCCCCAAAATCAACTGAATCAGTAAAATTGAAGCGGCTGAATACTTCTGCAAAGCGCCGCAGTTTGAGCTTTCTCAGCTGACTTGAATCGGTCCAGTAGGTCATAGAGTGGTCATAGTCTGTGCTCATGTTTGCAAACATGTTTCTTTTCTTTCTGTGTAAGAAACACGGATACAGTGCATCTTTCAAAATCCATATGTAAGGCTAAGAGTCGCATGTTAGACATTTGAAGGCCTTGATTGTCGATAAACATGTGTCTATAATTAAGGCCTTAAATAGTTTCACAGTAAATTAGGAAAGATAATGAAATTGTAATTAATGTGTGGTGCACAGCAGAACTATAAGATATTTGAAGACCTTAATGTCAGATTAAACTTGTAACTAAATTAAAGGCCTTGAAATGTGTTAAATTTGATATGTATTTATTGATTTTAAGATATTGAAGATAGTATATAAACATAGACTTCATTTTAGAAAAGAGTTTAAGCTTTTATTATTAAATACATTACATGTCTTAAATTTTGTGTGAACAGAACTATATTACAAATTGCATATTCTATGTATACAAGATTTTCTATCAGGCAAAAGCTAATCGCACTAATATCTTCATTACGTTCTGTGACTCAGGCTATTGCTAACTAGCTGCTAGCATACCCTTGCTAGCTTTCTTGCAGGTTTCTTGCCAGTCAGTGGGACAAAGTTGGTACATTTGTTTACAGATTCAGGTCTGAAATCTCACTTTTAAAGGTATGAAGAAGTCTGAGCTTTGAGTTGATGGATTCTGCACAAACCCTCATCCTGTTGGTGTAAAGTTACGATAACAGATGTTTGGGGTTTTCTAAAGCAAGAAATCGAAAGCTGCAAATAAAATCCTGTGTTTTTCTGCTGAGATGTTTAGTAGTTGCCAGCAGTCCATAAACAATAACTGTGTGTTCATCAGGGCCACATGGTGGCAAAGGGAACGTACACAGAGCTGCAGCGCTCCGGACTGGACTTCACCTCTTTGCTGGGGAACGAAGAGGAAGAGGAGCAGCCGCAATCTCCGCAGGACGTTTCTTCCAGGAGCAGGACTCTGTCTGAGATGTCAACTCTCTCCCATCACTCCTCTGTGAACTCGATCAAAGACGGAGATCACTTACCGGTTAGTACTGCGGTCTGTTACGCCCCCTAGTGGTCCAACATGAGTTTTCACAGAGAAGAAAGGAGTTGTTTGTGCATCTGATCTACATTAGTATTTTCCATCTTGGTGTTTATTTTACTCACTTTTAATGACTCTTAGAGGAGAGATGTTTAGAGATTTAAAGTGACCTTTATTTCTGAGTATGAAAAGGGAAATGAAAGCGTGTGAGGCTGTAAACACACGCTAACATGAACACAGCAGATGATTCTGCTGCTTTCAAAATGTATTTGACTTTTGCTTCTCTAATTTCAGATCCTCTTTGTGTTTGTCTGGTCACGTTTAGTCAGTGTGTGAAGAGTCAGAAGTTCAGCTTCATTCTCACACATGTTATTAATTAAACCACAGTAATGTTCTCTTATTGTTGAAACATTTCCTTTACCTCTCTAAGGACATTAAAATGAACGATATTGCTCGTTGGCAGACGGAGGAGGTCCAGGCGGTACCGGAGGAGAGTCGAGCTCAGGGAACCATCGGAATGAAAATGTACGTGAAATACCTGAGAGCCGGAGCCAACATCGCCGTCCTGCTGTTCTGTGTGCTGGTTAACCTGCTGGCTCAGGTACAGCAACAACAATCCTGCCATCTCTATTAAGAAATATCAGAACCAGTGAGTAATCACGTTTTCTGTTGCAGGCATCGTATGTGTTGCAAGACTGGTGGCTGGCGTACTGGTAAGGAGTTCTCTGCGTTCTCCTCCTGATGCTATCAGAGCCGTTTCCTCATGTAATCTGCATGTTTTAGGGCAGGACAGCAAGACAAGCTAAGCAGCACTAACAGCAGCACGGCTGCAAATGGAACCAACACCACAGAGTTGGATTTAGGTTTCTATCTGGGTGTTTATGGAGGTAACCTGCTTCACAGTCTGCCATGTTTTTTCACTGCTTCCTGCTGAGTCCTGCTGGTTTCCTGCAGGTCTCACTGCAGCCACCATCCTGTTTGGCTTCATGAGGAACATCCTCCTGTTCTCTGTGCTGGTGAAAGCAGCTCAGAGCCTCCACAACAGCATGTTTAACGCCATCCTCAGAGCGCCCGTACGCTTCTTCGACATCAACCCCATCGGTAAGCCAACAGAGCGTCGTTAAACACTTTGTGACCCAAAGAGAAGTGGATGTTACGTTCTCAGTCGCCGCGTCTCTTCAGGAAGAGTGTTGAACAGGTTTTCTAAGGACATCGGCCAGCTGGACTCCATGCTGCCCTGGACGTTTACCGACTTCATCCAGGTGAGGACACACACCTGAGTGGGCAATATGGACAAAATGTTTTATTACGATATTTCTAATAGTATATTTGTAACGGCGTCTGTTTTACTATTGGAATAACAACATTTATTATGACTTCTTTTGGTAATAAATCCCACAAACAAATTATTGTTAGTGAGAAACACACCTGTTGGTAATTTGCTTCTTTTGTGAAAGCAATCAAATAAGTAATTGTGATGTGTATCACAGTATCTCCGTTTAGCTATATATGTAAATGTATCGATTTTTGTTTAGTGTTTTGAACAAAGACAGTACAACAAAGAGTGAACAAAATAGTGACATTAACAACTGCGGACAATTAGTCGTTTCTGATCATTTGGAATTTATCAGGAGAAGAAATTGATCATGATAAATGATAATCAAGTAGCTTTAATCCTGTTCGACTAATGTTTGGTTGTCAACACGTTTGCGGTGATTTTTAGGTGTTCCTGCAGATTCTCGGTGTGATCGCCGTGGCAGTGTCTGTGATCCCATGGATCCTCATCCCGGTTGTGCCTCTCCTCGGATTGTTCCTCTTCTTGCGCCGCTACTTCCTGGAAACCTCCAGAGACGTCAAGCGCCTTGAATCCACCAGTAGGCGTCTCGGATCGATCGAGTTTCATTTTGCTGTTTTGTTGCTTCTCCCTGACATGTCGTCGTGTCGTGCAGCTCGCAGTCCCGTCTTCTCCCACCTGTCGTCGTCCCTTCAGGGCCTCTGGACGATCCGGGCCTTTGGAGCGGAGGAGCGCTTCCAGAACGCCTTCGACGCTCATCAGAACCTCCACTCAGGTTCTGCCTCTCCCTGCATGTTCACGTCCACTGATCTCAAACATTTGTACTGACGCGTTGCGGTTGTGAACAGAGGCCTTCTTCCTCTTCCTGACGACGTCTCGCTGGTTCGCCGTTCGCCTCGACTGGATGTGCTCCATCTTTGTCACCATCACTACGTTTGGCTGCTTGTTGCTGAGAGACCGTAAGCCGGAGGCGATCAACCTGCACACTTCTGCACCACTAGGGGGAACCAGAGTGTGACCTTTTGAACTTTTTCTGCCGTCAGAGCTGGATGCTGGTGCTGTTGGGTTGGCTCTGTCCTACGCAGTGACTCTGATGGGAATGTTCCAGTGGGGCGTCAGGCAGAGCGCTGAGGTGGAGAACATGGTGAGACACAGCTTAAGATAGAAGTTATTCAGCGTTTCCTTGATTCTCTTGTACACGTCTGAGAAATCCTTCAATCTGCTGTGGCAACCGTACAAATCAGCTGGAGCTTCAGACGAGCCAACAGGGAGTTTTTAAAGAGACAGGGGCCCAATTTCAAGATGCATAATTCTGATTCTTTAAGTCAGTTTGTAGAAGATTGAGATGGGAGCATCACGCAGCCTTTATCGACCAATAGGAAATAACTTTGACATAGGAAAATGAAGAAGAAGCTTTTAATGATCAGATATGAATAAAACTGTTAAAAAATACAGAGTCATTTCATGAAATGCCTCTAGTGAGGGTAAACTAGAGATCATCACGTTGACTTAAAAAATGTGCAATAAGGTTGATGTTGTGAACCTCGTCCACAGATGACCTCAGTGGAGAGAGTGATGGAGTACACCGAACTAGAGAGCGAAGCACCCTGGGAAACCAAGAACCGCCCTCCTCCCGGTTGGCCGAGCAAAGGCCTGGTGACCTTTGATGGCGTCAGCTTCTCTTATAGCGACGACAGCCCCAGGGTCCTGCACGGCCTCCAGGCCATGTTTCGGCCCCAAGAGAAGGTGAGAGGTTTGTTATGTAAAGCCGCTGCGGACAGAAGCTGACTGTCCTCCGTCTGTCAGGTCGGGATCGTCGGGAGAACCGGAGCCGGGAAAAGCTCTCTGGTCTCGGCTCTGTTCCGCCTGGCAGAACCTGAGGGAAAAATCTACATCGACGGGGTGGTGACCTCTGACCTGGGCCTCCATGACCTGCGCCAGAAGATGTCCATCATTCCTCAGGTAAGATGAAAGCGGCACTCAGCTCATGTACAGTCTCAGGTGAATTGTTTCCCATTTGTCATATCAAAACCACCATCAGTATTTTAGGTTAAACACATATTAGAATAAATGAAGTGGAAACCAAATTTTTTTTACAAGTGGAGGCAAGAAGTTTCTTGATTTATTTTCAAAAGCTCAGGCTGATTAAATGAAAAGCTTCTGAACAGCATTATTGAAGTTTAGCTAAATATTGTGAACTGGACTTTGACTGGGCCATTCTTACACATGAATTTGTGTTAAGAAAGACAGGAATTATTGTCATTAGATGAGAATAGTCCCTGTCTTTAAATCAAATGTGGCTCATAGCCTGATGCTGCCACCACGTTTTACTGTGAAAATATCAGACGCTTTTATTGTAAGGTTTAAATACTCTGGGGGATTTTTAACATTTTTTTATGTCTATGACTTGTGAAAACAGTTTGTTTTGTTTCCAGGACCCGGTGCTGTTCACAGGCTCCATGAGGAAGAACCTGGACCCTTTCAACCAACACTCAGACGAAGAACTGTGGAACGCCCTGCGGGAGGTCGGCACCAGCTGCCTGTTTGAAACGTGATCGCCATCTTTCATATGATGGATTACAATAGAAGTCCCGATGTGTTGTTTCCTTCAGGTGCAGCTGAAGTCCGTGGTGGAGGAGCTGCCTGGAAAGCTGGAGACGGTTCTGGCCGAGTCCGGCTCCAACTTCAGCGTGGGTCAGAGGCAGCTGGTGTGTCTGGCCAGAGCCATCCTGAGGAGGAACCGCATCCTCGTCATCGACGAGGCGACGGCCAACGTGGATCCCAGGTAGAGCGCTGTACATTCACTCCAATTCAGTTTCAGCCAGAGTACGTAGTCTAAGTTGTGTTTTTAATTTACTTGAAGTCATCAAGATGTAGCGGTTAATGTTTCATGCTTGAACTGTAACATTAGGATGTTGTGCTGTTGTCACAGGACAGACGAGCTGATCCAGAAAACCATCCGGGACAAGTTCAGGGAATGTACCGTGCTCACCATCGCTCATCGCCTCAACACCATCATAGACAGCGACCGCATACTGGTGAGGCCATTTTACACTGGCAGTTAGTTAGCATTGTATTAGAGCAATAACAGAAATGGAATCAGAGAGAGTTGGAGTCTGTGCAATTTCTCCTTAAGATTAACGACCAGTGAAGTATCCAGTTTGTGTTGCCTGGACCAGAGATGTGCCTTTTAAAATGGTTTCTTCCTCAAGTCCAATAGCATTGCTTTAGGTTCATGTCTACATAACGCTACTAGAAAACTGTTTATCTCCTGGCATCAGAAAGCCAGCTCACTTCGATTGGCTGTTTGTTGTTGAATGTGTATTTCTGCAGATGACGTCTGTCATGTATAAAAGTGTGTTGCATAAATTCCAGGAGTTTGGTTCCCTTCACACAGACACTGTGTTATGTGTGTATTGTTTTGATCTCAGGTTCTGGATGCGGGGAAGATCCATGCATATGACGAGCCACATGTCCTGCTGCAGGACACTGAAGGCATCTTATACAAGATGGTGCAGCAGACTGGGAAACAGGAGGCAGTGGTGCTACTGGAAGCAGCCAAAACGGTGAGTTTGAGTCAGAAAAGTGAAGTCAGGCACAAGAAAATGAACTGACTTGAAACACATCTCCAGGCTTACGATAGCAGAACCCGTCCCAGCGTGGCGAACGGATGCGCAGACGCCAACTTGGTCATCTTTGAAACGGCTCTGTGAGCCAGGAGATGTAAAGCTGCTTCCGTACCAGTAGAGTCCAGGCTGAGGATGTCTGTTCTCTGGAGAGTGCACTGACCCTGCAGGGAGGAGGCCGGCAACATGTGTGCACAACGATGCTGATTTGTAGAAACTGTTCATATGGAACACTACATGTTTTCTATTTATGTTGTACGTGGCTTCCATATAGCGGTGCCATGTTTGAAAGTGCCTAATTTCAGTGTTAGAGCAGTTTGTGTTAGTTGTCAGTGTTTTATCCAAAGATGCTCTAAGAACTTTTGTTGTACAGATGAGCAAACAGCTTAACTTTGTACATGTTGAATATTTTAAGTAAAGGAAAAAAAAAAAAAAAACCACACCAATTTTTTGTACTTACGTACTTACGTACTTACGTACTTACGTACCCTCCCCATCGTACTTACGTACTTCACTTACTTTTCAACTTACTTGATTCTACTTACGTACTTACTGTACTTACGTACTTACTTTTGCATTACTGAAGCAGTACTTACGTGACTTACGTACCTTACGTGTCTATCCACGTACTTACCAACTTACTGCCAAACTTCAACTCGGACTTACAAATACTTACAAACTTACTTGTACTTATGACACTTAAAACATACTGAAGCTGTACTTCGTTCAAGCACCCTCCAACCAACCCAGTCAATGGCTGAATTCAGGTCTTGAACCAGTGACCATTCCGAACCAACAGTTATCCACTGTAGCCAACCACCACTGCCAAACTTCAAACTCGGAACTTCTACTGAATACCACAAACTTACTGCTCCTTATGACACTTTAAAACAATGCCTGAAGCTGGTCTTCGATCTAGGAACCATCAGAACCCAAACCCAGTGTATATCCACTGAGCCAACCAACCACCTGCTAAACTTCAAACTCGGAACTTCTACAAATACCACAAACTTACTTCTCCTTATGACACTTTAAAACAATGCCTGAAGCTGGTCTTCGATCTAGGAACCATCAGAACCCAAACCCAGTCAATGCCTGAAGCAGGTCTTGAACCAGTGACCATCCGAACCCAAACCCAGTGTCTATCCACTGAGCCAACCAACCACCTGCCAAACTTCAAACTCGGAACTTCTACAAATACCACAAACTTACTTCTCCTTATGACACTTTAAAACAATGCCTGAAGCAGGTCTTGAACCAGTGACCATCCGAACCCAAACCCAGTGTCTATCCACTGAGCCAACCAACCACCTGCCAAACTTTAAACTCGGAACTTCTACAAATACCACAAACTTACTTCTCCTTATGACACTTTAAAACAATGCCTGAAGTAGGTCTTCAACCAGTGACCATCCGAACCCAAACCCAGTGTATATCCACTGAGCCAACCAACCAACTGCTAAACTTCCATGTGAAACTTGACAACCATCAAGCAGATCTCAATCTAAGTCTGTATCCTCTCCATGTTTTCCTGGCTGTTAAGAAAAAATTAAGTCTTCTTGAGATTAGGTACACTAAAGACAATACCCAATCTTTACAACAAACGCTTCATGTCATTGTTCCACCCTTTAAAGCTTCATCTCTTATGAAAACACTTTCCACAATGTTGGACTATGTTTATGCCAGTTTCAGTATTTCTAATGAAACCAGTACTTTTCATTTGTCCTGTCCCGTTTATAAAAAAGTTCAGAAAACTCCAACTTCTAAAGCTCTGTGTCAGACCTGAACCCTGTATTTTTAGGTACTAAACGCATACAAAATCCGTTGCACCTCGCGCTCCAGGTGCTCTGAGTTAGGATAGTTGTCTTCACAAAGTTCACTATCACCGTTCATACCTTCCGGAGCAAACTTGACAAATTGCTTTGAAACACAGACTTGATTTCTTACAACATGCTATTCTGCAGTTCATTTCCACATGTATGCCCTGGTTTCTTCATTTTGATATTAACACTTACAAATGCTCAGAGTTATAAGACATGCACAGGATCGTGTTCATCTTATGGTTAGCGCAAACCTTGGGTTTTTCAACATGACAAAACATATTCAATATGGCAAAGGTCTGCAACATGATGAAGGCCTCCACCAATGGTTAAGTCAAACTTGGATGTGGCATCTTCGATTCTGTGAAACGTCATCGGAAAAGCAGTATTTGGGTGTGATCCCTGCACAGAGAACAAACAGGCATTCATTGATTGATTGACTACTTACATTCCCAGAGTAAACATAGATCTTAAAACAATATTCCATTGTTTCAATGATATATGTTGAGGTGTTTTGATCTTCATGAAACAAGTGGGAGATTAATGACTTTCAAGGTACTTTCACTGATCAATGAGTGACGAGTTTAACTAATGACTCTCCGTTTAAGTTATAGCACCAAACATCAGGTACAAAAGACATGGGTTCTAATCCTTCATTTTTATTTTTCAAAGTAAATAAAAAACAGTTCTGAGTGACAAATGGGGATTCCTTCCTATTCCTACTTCAGTCTTGGCACATCAACAAAAACATTTTGTTGTCTCCCTCAAAAGAGGATTACATTCTCCCTCCCCCTGGCATCCTGTCTCCACCTTTGCATCACAATGTCTTAGAAATCTAAATAAAAGAAAAGTTAACATGTTAAAGGGAGTCTATTTGGTAAAACATGGTTAACAATTTTGTGCAATTACAGACAAAATCTTAATCTGGGTTTCATGACATCACAAACACAGTACCTGAGTGCTAAAATTGGCTATTTTGCAAGCCCAAAACATGACAAAACCCACCCAGTAATAATATTTAACAATAAACAATGGTATGACAACATGAAACTAACAACAGAAAATGCACATTAGTACATCAACAACTCCAGTCTTTCTAAATGGGGCTGTTGGGAATCTGTAATTACTTTTAACAGACTTAAAAAACCTTTACTCCAGATTTTAGGAAGGCTCTGAAATACACAAAATATGGGCAATATTTCTGCATAATTTCATTCAAAATTAAAGCAGGGTCCATTTGAGGCCTTTAAAGACACTTATTTTGTAGATGAAGCTGAAAATTTTTTGTAACATCTTAAAATTTGAGTAAACCAGATCACACAGTTATAATCTATGTAAATAGGAATGACACAGGAACAAAATTTTCATTTAGTTAGAATGAAATAAAAAGAGGCCTACAAGAAAGAGTCGAGAGAATTACTCGTGATAACTTCCTGTATTTGTGATGTCACAACATGTGCCATAATTACAAACTCAAAGTAACACATTTGATGTTACAGATTCACAGTGAGGGCTTACACTTTTGCAAAGTATGAAGATGCAGCACTAAGTGGTAAACTATGGGCAGAAACAGTTTGAAACACTAGATGGCAGAAAAAGTTACTTCCCATTGCCTGTCTTCTAAATAGGAAGGTTTAGAAAATGACATAAGTCAGAGTCTCTGTCCAACACTGACAAAAGCTCGTCCATTAAGGACATTTAAGAGACGCTGTGTGAGTCCAGTGGAGAGAGAGGCGCAATGGAGTTGCTGCCGTTCTTATTTTCAACAGCAGATGGCGCCACATTCAACAACTGATGGAAAAAGCTTCTATTGAGGGCTACTATTTCTAATACAGTTCTAACTCTTTAAAGACAAATATTTACTATGAACTACAACAACATTTAATTTCCCACTGAAATTAATAAAGCAGATTTGAATTGTTTGACTTCATCAGTTTTACTTTTTAAACTGTTTTTGTGAGTCTACCAAACATTTGGGATTTCAGAAAAGCAGATGGTGCACCTGGATTGACTGCTTTGTTAATGCAGTAAATCATTATTTTATTTTGTTTTAACAAATAATATTTTAGAAAATTGGCTACTTTTATGCCAAAACAACATTTCTTAGGTTCCACAGAAAACATGCCAACTACTGAACCGTGTGGCTCTATTGTATGTACATTTTGAAATATACAGTTCTTATATCTTTACTGTTATCACAATATTACCACAAAATATTGTGACAAAACTTTCAGTCCATTTAGCCCACTCCTGGATGCAGCCCTACTACATGTCCCTGTACTCACTCCACACAAATTTCCCATATTAAATCCTCTCCCATTCCCCCTGGTGGTGGATAAAGGGATTTCTTAGAAAATTTGACAAAGTTTGGTGACCTTTGCCCTCTGTGGTGGCCTTTCACCAAGTCGCTGTTGGTCCTACAAATTCGTAATGTGAGGCATAAAGGAGGGATGGCCCCGTCAGCTGACATTTGCCCTTTCCCCCATCTCATAGTCCTCACTAGCTGTATATCAATCAATTCACTTGTATTTCTGTTGGAAACAATTGATACTCATGTTTATTTCTACTTCCACTGAAAGCAGCCGGTTACCAGCGGTGTTACTTGTTGTCAGTTTGAGAACAAGTAGGTTCCTGCACGTTTTGAGCCGGTAAAATCCCTCTGGATCAAAGTTTCAGGGTAATGAGTCCTGCTGAACGCATTGATGGATGTGAATTGCAACAAAAGGTAGGTGAGCGCTTTGCTTTCAAAGAACAGGAGAATTTAAACCTCATCTATCAATATTTTGCTGACCTAAGCCATATGACTGCATCAACGTGTGTTTACCACCATAAATCCAAGATGGTTACAACATTGGATGTGAGGAAAACAACAAAGCACAACTACTGGACGACTATTTGTTCTCTCTGGACAACAAATAACTGGGCGATGCTTTGGATGTAGGTTCTGCAAGAACACGGTGTTAGGATCTCCTCACCATCGCCGAAGGCTGCAAGTGGGACCAGGTCCAAGCAGCTGGTTGGTGCTTTTCATGTCCCAGCTGTTAAACTGGGAGTTTTCCTTCAACCCAGTTACACACTGGCATCACGGCTATAATTGAGGGTCTTGTTCATTTAAAACTTAAGCCGTCATTACACTCAATCCACAAAGCATTTAATTACTGACTTTCCTGGCACACTGTTGCAACACTCCACAGGCATCTCGCAACATTACGACGTAAAACAAATCGAGGCACGACGTAAAACAAGATACGAGGCACGATTGGTGGCCTCGTATCTTGACCGATGTTGAAAAAAAACAGCCTCTAAAAGACGTTACTGTACTACTAATTCCAAGCGAATCTCCATTTGGTTCTAATTTACGTTGTGTGTCTTCTCTCGACGTTGTAGTCAAAGCAGAAGACTAAACCAGAGCAGCTTTCAGAAGCTCTAACTCAATAGATATGATGGAGATTAAGGATGCTTTCACACATTCCCGTTTAGTAACCTTTAATAAAATTCTGATTCATTTGGGCAGGAGTGAATGCATAATCTAACTCTGCTGCAGACCAAAAAAGCAAACTGTGGTGCTGTCCAAAATGTATATGTGAACACCAAGCAGACCAGAGGCCGCTACAAAAGCTGGAAGTGAACTACAGCGCAGGGCATTCTGGGTAAAAACAACCAAACCAAACATGCCAGTCAAGCACTAACAGGAGAAATAGCTCATGGCCTCTTACTAAAATCTGATGCCACTCCATTTTTGTTTACATTTTGTGAAGAAGGAAGTTGCACTCATGTCTCATTTAGAGGTTTTCAGGTCGTTTCCTTCAATAGTTCTGAAGTTCTCAGCAGCGCTGCCACAGGTGAGAAGCAGAACAAGTTTTTCTAAAGGTTTGGTTTCACAATAACAAATGTGAAAACTACCTTGTATTTTAGGTTATCCTCAAAGCTTGGTCCTAAATAACATTTATTCTACCAGAAGGTGTTTCTGCGGCTTTAAACATGTATTTATCAGTGTGCAACCACCTGTCTGTGAGCAAGCCAAAGCAACAGAGCATAAAAAGGAGCTCAGTGGAACCTGTCCAGCCAACATCAGCTCAATAAAAGAGACCCCGCTCCTGCTCTGAACTGTGACAGGCCCCTGAAAGGAGGGGAAGCCACATTTGTTGAGCACAAAGATCCTGCTGTTTGGTGCAAAGGGTGCTCTATCTGCAGCTGAGGACAGGATGTTAGGAGAAACCAGCAGAGTTTTATAAACAGAGACGATGCAGAGCAAGGACAGCTGGGGGTGGTAGAAATACATTTTTTCAAATCAACTCCTCTGAACATTTCACTTCAATTAATTTTTAAACAACAACAATGATGTTGAATTTGCAGCTAATTTCTTTCTAATCCACACAAACCTGAGTCTGGATCATCCTGAGATACATTTTCCAGAAGTCTCAAGGAGAAATGTTCATCTGTTTCAACATTTAGGTACAACTTAAGATGCTTTATATGCATTATAATAGTTCAAACACAAAATATGCATCAGTCTCCAGTTCTCAGTGTCTTCACTCCTCGTGTTACATCCAATCAGCACCAGGGAAGATGCATGGTGTTGATTTGCAAACATCAGCCATTAGCATGTCAAATAGAATTACATTGAGCTATTCCAGCTGTCCAAGCTCCATTTTCTTTTCTAGATTTTATATACGCTTGAAAAACAAATTCTACAAATACCAAAACTGAACTTCAACTATATTCTGGCATTAAGTAAATGGAAATTATTTCAGTAATTCTCACTGACCTAAAACAGGAATCGTCGACTGTGGAGAAAAAAAAAAATGGCTTCATGTCTCTTTACATAGTTTATGTAAATATTTAGTTTCTATTGTGATTGTTTTTAAATCATCAAGTGAAGTTGTAAATCTTTAGGCTTTTCCTGAGTATGACAAACCCTGATCTGAGTTCACATGATGAAATGAGGAAAGTAATGACTGGAATGTGGAACTGCTGAGCAGATTTCAACACAGAAAGCCAGCGCGCTGCAAGCAGGCACTTGCCACCGTGTGCGTGCGTGAAGGCGTGCATGTGTGGCCTGTGTGCGTCTTTAAACCTTTGTAAAGGCCAGCTTTGACTGGCCCAGAAATCGGATGTTTTCTCATTCGATCTTTTCCCAGACACACCTCTTCCTCCGCCTCCTTTTTTCTATTCTCTCTTCTTATTTCGCCCATCTATCGCTCTTGTCTGGCCCCCATAATTTATTTTGCATTTGTCTGTAACTACGTTGCCTTGGGAGGATTTTTTTTTTTTTTAACAATTTAGACAAAAAGACGAAAGCTCCAGCTCCTACCCTCCCTCTCCTCCTCTTTCCCTGTAATATTCAGACACAATTGCTCGCAGCCTTGGGGCGGAATAGTTAAGAAGGTATGTGAAGTAAGTCTTTTTTAGGACTTTGAATGAACCAAAAGAAGAAAGAACGACGTGAGAGGGGGAAGGGTGGAGGACAAAGATGGAGCTACATGAAGTGTGAGAAGGAGAAAAGCCTCAGAGCTGCAGGTGTGGGAGCAAATTGAGTTAAAGCGACCGTGCTGCTGGAGCCGGGAGAATAAGATGCATGTACAAATAAAGCAACTCAAACACTCTGTGATA
This sequence comes from Poeciliopsis retropinna, assembly GCA_010277075.1. Classification (NCBI taxonomy): domain Eukaryota; kingdom Metazoa; phylum Chordata; class Actinopteri; order Cyprinodontiformes; family Poeciliidae; genus Poeciliopsis; species Poeciliopsis retropinna. The sequence continues at coordinate 6,570,012 of VMRM01000029.1, read as the reverse complement.
GTGTTTCCAAATAGCCATTTTGGAGGCTGACAAACCGCTTGTCTGGTAAATTTAAATCTGATTTCTGCTGCCTCTGCATAACCTGCAATTTCAGAGGAAATAAAAAAGAAAGGGGCAGTATAATCAGCTGAAGCGCACTGATCTCATGCCTCTGATCCCTCATCCCGCCCACCGCACACAAGTCTCCCATTCTTGTATTTTTTCCTCATTCACTCCAGCGAGACGCCTGAGTGGAGGACGCGTTCACTTTGTTTGCCAACACCGAAAGCTGGACTTCTTTGGGGAAAACAAAATCTCAATCTAGGAACAAGATTTGAATTGAGTTTATTCTGTTTTATCCTCCTCCTCTTTGCATTTCCTAAGAATTAGACGGAAAAGTTGTGACAGCTTTAGAAAGAACACAGAGAGAGAGAGAGAGAGAGAGAGAGATTTGCCCTGAAGGCTTTGAAAGAAGAAACAGGAGCCAGATAAAAAAGGGCAGCGATAATCTGCACAGCTGCTGCGTGGAGGGAAGGAGACACAGACAGATAAAGAAAGCAAACGAGGCGAACAAGTGCGAAGGACGAGGAGAGGAGACAGACGAGGACGATCGTTCACGTTGAAGGCCACGGCAGATATAAATACAAAGTGAAGACAAAGCCCAGAGGGACACCTGTCGTCAAATTAGCAGCAATGGAGACGCGGCGGGACGAGACGAGAAAGCTGGACTGAGGAGAAACGTTCAACACGCCGGGCTCCAGCGAAGCAAGACGAGAAAGTTTCTTCATCATGATTTCTTCAAGTGGTGTCCCAAAATCCAACGACCTGCACGGGAGGAGCAACTTCGTCCCAGGATAGAATGAGAAGAGGAGCCTGATCCGTCAGAACCGTCCTGCTTTCACATTAACTTCACCGACTCCCCCCCCCGCCCCCTCATCTCCATCCCCTCACTATGTGGATACCAGCTGTGCTCCTATGGATGCTTTACTTCAGCTGTCTGTGCTCAGGTCAAGACTACAGGGACTATTACCAAACCGGAGACACGGGCACCGAGGTAAGACTTCCCTCCTCTCGCTTTAGTTCATTCCAGACTTGAACTTTACAACTTAAAGAAAAAAAAAGTACAATACATTTTGACTCGCTGCACTATGATGTTCACTGAAAGTAAAAAAAAAAAAAAAGATAAAGTACCTTTCGTAAGAGCGGTGCTATGCGAGGCAGATAAGCTGTATTTACATTGGAAATATCCCTGGGTTGAAGATCACCAGAGAAACGCATTCCGACACAGACGCGACTCACTGGGGAGAAATGCAGATGGGAATAGACAGGAAGACCAGAGAGATTCCCCAGAAAAAGACTGGCTGGTGCTTAAAGCATTAAAATATATGTGAAGGATTAGGAAAATAAAAATTTTTTACTTCATTACCAGAACAAAGTTGTGGTAATATGAGAATAAAGTTGTAGTATAACAAGAATTAAGTCATATCACAACATTATTTCAACTTTAGTCTTGTAACGTTGACTTTAATCTCAAAGTATTAAAACTTAACTCTCATATCACATTTTTATTCTTCCATTATTTCAACTTAATTCTCATTATATTGACCTTATTCTCAAAATATTGGCTTTAGTCTCACAATATTATGACATTATTCTTGTAATATCAAATATTCTCAAAATACTATGACTTCATTCTCATGTTATGCCAACCTTATTCTCGTGATACAACTTTATTCTTTAATTTTATCACTTTATTCCCATCCTATTATGACTTATTCTCAATTCTATTTTTTTTGTCTTACTTTGGCCCTAAAACTCGGTTGTCAAAATAAAACCGGTATAAACTCTTCAGTCTCCACTGATCTACATGTGACAGGAAGTTTTACAAATTCAGTAACATTGTTCCACCAGCTGCCAATGGGATCAGCATGGAACCATTGGACTTGAGGTCAGTCCACCATCAGGAGAAGAGCAGTGATGTAACTGCTAAGCCTGTTAGGGAAAACGCTAAATCGCTTATAATTTGCTCCAGAAGGTATGAGTAAAAGCTTCAAAGACCAGTCTGAGTTATAAAAACGGGATCAAAGTGAAACAGATGAGCACTAATGACAGCACGGCCATAAAAGAAGAACAAATATAAAAACTAGTAACAACAGGACTAAAAATACACTGAAATTAACAAAGAACACAAGAGATGATGACAATGACATGTAACAGAGGATGTGATGTTAATAAAAGGTGGTCACAACATTTGGTGCAGAAATAAAACAGCAAACTAGTCAAGCAACAAACTGAAAACCAACAAAATGTTGATATCCAGTATGATTGACTCATAGTTTCCCTCATCATACTCTGTTAGCTTTAGCATCTGATCGACTAGAAATACAGAAATATCAGACATAAAGGGCAGCCAGAAACCATCCAACTGACCAAACACATTATTGCCAGGCAGAACCTGAATGACTGGCACTTGGAATATGATATCCAACCAGTATTGCTTCCCAGCACATTTATATGTGAACCTTTAATATACAAAACTTGTATATTGTGGACAGAATTAAACTATTAAAAATCTAAAACTGTTAAGCATTATTTAAGGTCACTTTGGGATCAACAAAGCATTGTTTGAATTTAACAAACAAAGATGTATTTAAACAACATTCTTCTAAAATTCTCCATAGGGGACATTTTTGGGCTAATGTTTTTGTGTGTGGATTCTTTACTGAATAAATATAATACATTTTAAATGAAAATACAATACTTCCTTTAACTGGAACTCCGATCTAATTTGAATATTTTCTAATCTTTCAACCAATGTACTTTTAAAACAGAGTGACATTTCAGGTCAGAAGTTGTCATTGCATCAATATTGGCATTATAATGTTTATGCACTGGAATTACAAAGACGGAAAAGAAAAATTAACCAATCGATTTAAAAGATACAGAAGTCGTTCAGTTCAAGTTTCCATCCCAAAATTTATGAACAAACATCTAGAAAAATTACAATTCAGGACCAATGTAACAGAGCTGCTCCAACAAGCTGCCACCATTAGCGGTGCGGTTCAAAACGTTTACTTTATAATTAATCAGCCTGTTATAAAGAACAACAATCCTTATTGTTATGTTCTGCAAGGATAACTTGTTCAAGCCCACTTCCTCTTTCCTCCATCCTGCTGGCTCTGATCCAGACATTGATGTTCGAAAAAAATATTTGAAAGCAACGGCACCTAGAGGAAGAAGGAATGAGTGAATCCCTCCGTCATTTTCTGTTGTAAAAAATGTGTTTCTGTTCTGAACGATGGATTTAAATCAAAGACATCTTCATCGCTTCTCCTTGGTTGGATGTGGAGAGGAATAAAGGGGGTGAAAGCTGATAAATGAAGGTTTTAATTGACTTCAAATGGCTTTTTTGTAGTGGCCTCAAACCCTCAATAGTAAAATATTAAATCACACTTCAGATCCTTTAACTCAAAATCTATTCATGTTCAACACTTTTTACTCTAAATGTAAAGATCTCCACAGAAAAAGGACAAGAATTCCCACATTTTTGCTTAAAGTTTTTCTCGCTTTAAATAACAATCCAGTTCTTGTCACTGATGAACATAATTAATGTTCCTAAAGTGTCAGCCTTACATCAGCTGCTGTGGTGTTCACAAAACAGGCGGGAAACAGCTTGGTTTTTAGGTTCAAGCTGTTTTTATGTGCATCCTTATCTGGAAGTTTGTGTTTACAAAGCAGGAAAACGAGCTCCTGGGGAACATAAAGTGGAGCTACAGTGGAGATTTACAGATAAGGGCATCAGCTTACTACTCAGAACTTGCTCCAGTTCTGAGTAAAACTGAGTCCGTGTGCGTAGGAGGGGGATCTGAACCCGCTTCTTCTTCACGACATTTCCTCCACAAGTTTTCAAGATAACTCTCTGGTTTAAGCCTCATATAAATATAAATCTAAACAACAGTTTCAAACACATGTTATTTCTAATAGAAAACAGGCTGAGTGATAAATGTATGGGTGTGTGTGTAAATATTTGTGCCTCGGTGCCAGCTGTGCGTAATTCTGGACACACCCCAGAGTGCTGCGTGGATAGCGGCTGGTGCATCGTCAGAACAAAGTCCCACAGCCATGACCTCATGTCATGCGATCGCTTAACAACGCAATGGACCTTTATGTCATATAGTTAGTCCACTATAAAACAGTTTGATATCAGCTCATTTCACCCACTGTTCTGCTTTTGTCTGAAACTGCATCCACATCTTAAAGCTTCGATGTGAAAACAAGGCAGGAAACAAGACAAAGACATCTGAAAATGGGCAAAGAAAGAAAGATAATAGACGTTAATAATCACAAAGAGTGGTGAGGCAGCCATTTGTATGCATCCGAACAATCTGACGCTTAAAAAGTCATCAAATAATAAGAATCTCATGAATTACTTATGTTAAATATTTCAGTCGCAATATAGAGAAAATGGTTTTTTTGGGGTTTTTTTTTTAAAAAAGGGCCTGAATTTCCTAAACAAACAAAAAAAAGAATACAGACTATAATCTTTTTAACAAGACAAGTCGATGAACTCATGGTTTAAGTTAGTCAGTAAGTCAGAAGCTCTGGTCTTCACTCCCTTCCTGGCTACCAGCAAGGACACATTTTGACTGTATGGAAGACACAATCTCATTGTAAAATAAAAACCTTAGACTTTGTACTTTGTAAATGTACAAAGTCAAAGAAAAAGTCTAATTGCAGCTAAGTGCAGCCTGAATTAAAACCCAGAGATCCAGCCTTTAACATGTGATCATTTCACTGAAACTGGATTATGATCGCTTTACTTCTTCTTCTGAAGGAGAAGACGTCAACCTTCAGAAATACATAACAAATGCAGCCTGCGGAGTTTGTGCTGACTGAGTATAAATCACACAATTACAGCAGTGGCAAATCACTTCTTAAAAATCATACGAATCCTCAGGGTCTCTGGGTGGTTTTATTTCTGTCTCAGAACATGAATGGTTTACAACCCTGAAATATTACTATCACTTAAACGTTAAATCACATTAACCCATACAGTTAATGTGATCTAATGTGACTCGTCCGCTTATCTTTAAAGAGCTGTTGTGGACAGTGATGCGGTCAGCAGTTGGTCCTTTAGTGAAACTAGACAGGCTCTTATTGTAGACACTCGTAATGACAAGCACAAGCTAACTAAATATCTGGGCCGGAGAGACGATATTCCACAGCAACATGTACTGGACGACATCCTCAGTTTTTGGCAAGCACCGCTAATCCACCTCATGTGCTTCTGCAGTTCCTCTTTAACTCTATGCCCAGTCGTATGGTTAGAAACCCAGGCAGAGAGAAGTTGGACTAGCAGATGACGCTTTACCCATTTGGTGTCATAGATCAGATACTAGAGCTTTTGAGAGTTTGATCCAGATTAGTGGAGTATTAAATAAAATAAATGCTGCTTTTCCATGTTTGGTTCTGGGGCCCAATGATGACCAACTTTCAGGTTGCTGGTAGACACCACCAAATTATTTCAGATGTCCTGATATATAAAGCTGTTTATGATAAAATGCAGTACAACAAGACTCCCAGAATCTTTTAAGGAGTGACAGGCCCACAGCATCACACATCAGCCACCCTACTTAACATTGGCCCTTATTTCACAGCAAACCAACACTGAGAGTTTGGACTTAGTGAACCCCAGATGGCACACTCTGCTGCGCTTCTCAACACAGTCTACATTTTCATTTTCAATGTAAAGTGATACATAAAACGCAACATTACAAGGGGAAGAAAGGAAAATGGAGGAAATGAAAGAGTTGGAAATATGTTGCAAGACAAGATTTGGGAAATAAGAGACCAGTTTCTGTTTAGATAATGCCAGCTGTACCAGTGAACCTCTTCCCAGCCTGTGAACCTAAACAACCTCTGATATGCCCATAAGGAAAAAAAATGATTTGGTGTGAAACAAGCAGAGCACTCGCCCTGACATTTCCAAACCCACAGCTTTGATTTCCCGGTTCGTTAAACAATTATTCCGCTATCATTCATCTACTGTTGCTCTATGGAGAGTTATCCGTCGCCACGGCAGAAAAATCTTTGAGTGACTCACAGTAGGAAGGCTTTAGAAGATAATGTCGACCGTAACATTTGATTTCCTGTGTGAAATCTGTTGAAATTAAAATTTTAAAGTGTTTAAAGTGCAATAATCTCCAGTACATTTGGTTCTTTCTTATGTGTTGTCATGTGAGAAGCTTTTAAATGGCGAGGAGAATAGCGTCACACTCAACATTATCCTACCTCTGTTTCTACAGGAGTTATACAGATTCAGGCTTTTTTTTTTTATTTAAACCTGAATATTGACATAAAAACCTGAATCTGGGCTGAATCTGCAGCAGCAACAGTGCTCAGGTGAGGGAAGGACAAGCGTCTTCCTAATTACTAACAGTAGCCGACAGCGACATGTTACAACACATTGGTAGCTGAGGTATTCATTGTTTATCCTGCACAGCCAGTGAGCCTGAATATCTAACAGTTTTACTATTACAAACAACTGGATTGTTTTTGATTTGAAACCATAAATATGAGTTTTTCTTCATGATTTTATCTGGATTACACACTGGCTTGCAAAAGTATTCAATCCCCTTTGAACTTGTTTATATTTTGTCCCGCCGCAACCACAAATTTAGGCTGCGTTCAGACAGCTTACCGCAGTCTGAACGACCCATTTCCATTCTGTTTGTTTTCAAAGCGTCTGCAGCATAAACTGTCATTTTATTGGATTTTTACGTCATTTATTTTAGAAATGCGTCATCATTCTGCACCAGAAGAAGCCAGACGCTGGCAGTAAACAATGGCTGAGAATTGTAATTGTGAAAATGAACTTATAGTGAATCACATCACAATCCCACCACTCACTGTTCAGACTCCTGTACAGTCAATACTGCTATAAGCAGTGCTTTCTTTCTATCAATTTCCTTCATCTTATTCTGATCATGACAATTCTGTTGGCTCCCATCGCTCAATAATCAGAATCTATTATTACATATTTATTTTCCTTAGAAAATACATTAGCGGTTGTGCTGGCCTTACAGTGTCTCTGTTATTGTTTATTATCTCAAGAAGTGTTTCCCTATGACTTCCCCCTCCAGGCTCCAACCCAGTCAGATGACCAGTCCAATTTGGAGACGGTGACCAGCATGGACCAGCTGCTGCAGCTCTTCTACCCTGAGTACAACTTGATCCAGCAGTGCATGAGGAAAAGATCCTGGCACGCCTCTTCCTCATCTTCCTTCCCTTCCTCGTCTTTTTCAACCTCTTCTGCGAGCCCTTTGGTACGCTCCGACAACGACGACGACATGTGGGTTCCGATGCGGGAGGAACCCGTCTACAGAGTGGATGGAACGCTAGCCGGTAACCTCAATACAAATCTTGTTTTCTAACTCTTATCTAATCAAACAAATCCAGTTATTGAATCCTGTTTTCAGTCATTCTGGAAGAGATCCAGCGTACGTCGTGCCAGCCGAGAGAGGTGTGTGTTGAGGTGGCCAAGGAGTACCCAGAATCCACCAGTCAGCTGTACCTCCCTCGCTGTGTGGCGCTGCATCGCTGCGGTGGTTGCTGCGGGAACGAGGCCTTTTACTGCACCAACACGAGCTACAGTCTCGTCAATAAAACCGTAAGTCACATCGACTTCAGATTTCTTGCTTTGAATTTGTTGCCAAACTCAAATGTTTTGTATCATCAGAAACTGGCTCTTTATCTGTTACATCACTGTGGAGGAATTTTGGTCCTCCCCTTGAAGAATTGAAAGATTTTTCCAGTGGGAAAGTCCACTGCATCACTTTTGAAATTAAGGCCAGGCTTTGACTAGACCAATGAAAACATAATTTTTTTTTAGCAATTTACATTTGGACATGTAAGGTTGCATCCTTTGAAAGCCAATTATGTCAGCAATCCAACAGAGATCATCCAAATTACTTTTCCCGAAAACGTACCCGGCACTATCCCAAGATGCACTGCAGGTCAAACTTTTCGTCTTGTAACAATGGCAGATGAAGTGGTAGAAAGAGCAGGCGAGGAGTACAGCTTAAATTAAATTAAATCAGAGTTGTATAGCACAGTAAAAGAGAATGAAATCAGTCATTTTCATTCAGCACACATTCACACATTGACGTATTTTAAAATATAACATCATACCTGAGGTAAGGACCGGGTCTTTGGATCGATGCGGCCTCTGAATTTGGACACACTGTACAAACACTAGGCCTGTGCTGAACAATAAGTTGCCCTAGAAATTATTGCAATAAACTATAATATTGTTGTTTTAAGATCGATTTCATGTTACATATTTATAATGGCATAATATTTCAAGACTAATAAACCTTAAGTATGTAACAAACACTAGAACTGGAAGATTGTCTAAATATCCAAAATAAAACCACCAAGAACAACAAACAACCTAAACCATAACACATCATGAAGTCTCTGTGAACAAAACTGTCCTTTAAAAAATACAATTAGAAAAGATATTATTGAGCTCAATTTCATTTATTGTGCCATTATTGATTAATTGCTTATTGTGACAGGCTTCATAAACACTTAGCTTGACCTTCAGGTCTGGAGAAAATGGTTGGACATTCTTCAACCTTTTAATGTCTAGTACAGAGCAGAAGTTATGCTTTTTTTTTTTTTTAATTTTAGCCTACTTCCTGCTGCCATACAAGACTTATTTAAGTGATTATTTTCCTCTAAAAGCCTTGCATAAACCAAGTCTGAATGCGGCAAGAGAAACTGAACTAAAACATGATTTTAATCAAGGCGAAAAGGTTGGCTTGGATGCTGTCTTTTCTCATGTCTGATATTAAATTTTGTTTTTCAATCTGAAACATTTCAATGTCGCAAAAAAATCCCCCAAAAAACAATGAAAAAACCCAGACGGAATCTATAAAGAGGCAATTACTGTTTTGTAGCGCTGTAAATCTGCTTTCACACCTCAAATCCATCTGGATGCTAAAACCAATTTCCCCAATTATGTGTGTGGCGGCTCAACACAGCCCACTCCGGAGGGAATAGGTTGTGACTGGACGCAGCGTTTAGCATCACGCACATCTGCACAACAACTGCTCACAACAAAACGCTTCTCTAAAACCATGACGACTTTTTAAAACTGGAGACACACCTGTCCCTGTGAAACACAAACTAAACATTTTATCTTCCTTCCCGCCAGCTGATGGAGCTCTCTCCACCCAGGATGGACCGCGCAGTCGCCATGGTAACATTCGTCAACCACACCTCGTGCGAATGCCTCTCCAAGCGGCCGCTTCACTCCATCATAAGGCGAGCGGCAACAGATCATCTGTGAGTAAGAGACTCGCTGATGTCTGTCTCCACCTCTCTCGTCTCGTGCGTTACTAAAAGCGTATAGCCGTGTGTGTGTGTGTGTGTGTGTGTGTGTGTTTGTGTAGGTGCTCCCCTCCTGAAGTCCCCTGCACCTCCGGATCGCTATGGGATCCAGTGAACTGCGTGTGCGTCTCTGCGGACACCATCAGTTACACTCAGAAACAAACAGGTGAGAGTTGAGATCCTCTCATTCTCAGTCCTCCAGATTGACTGTCCTGCAGCCTTTAGATGCTCCAACACAGCTGGATTTCAACATACCATCAAGCTTAGCAAAACCCTCTTAACAAGTAATTCATCTGATTCAGGGTCTACCTCCAAATATAAATCTTCATAAAAAACAAAATAAACTCTTGCACGCAGTTCCAGTTAAAGTCTATATCTTTGCTTTGTGAAGGTAGAACAGAGAAGGTTTTACAAAGAAAATAGGACATGAAGTTTTTGGACACAATGATCAACTTAAATTTCCGCAACCCCACACTGCATAAAAGACCTCCAATTAAAGGCTGCATTTGATATTTTTAACTGAGATTACATGTTGCATTTTAAGAGGTATTTAAAACGATATTCTACAAAATATTGCCTTTTAATAATAACTTTTATTTAACCAGGTTTGTCTCATTCAGATCAAAAGATTTCTTTTACAAGAGAGACCTGGCAAGACTGGCAGCATTTAGATGAGTCACGGATCTAGTCATGCGCTTGGAGATTCAGCCCAGATTCTCCACACCCTAAAGAGACAATCAGAGTGAAAGGAGGGGAAAGATGATGATGATGATGATGATGATGATGGTGGTGCCAGAGCGTTTCAAACAAATCCTCCCTGCCACAAAGTTGATACAACTGAAGCAGGAATGTTTTTTGTGGTGTTTTTCTTGTATAATCATGCCAGCACCTTTCATCTTCAGACCTTTTCCAACTCCAAACTTTCATACTTGACTTATTTCATGAGCACAATAACTATTTTTAATCCTGTAGGGCACATATACAAATTACTCTGTCTGTAAACTGCGCCCAAACTCAAGTCTCCACGTGCAAATTTAGTGCAATAGACGTAATCAAAAGCGCGCGAGCTTTCTTTGGATTCGCCGCAGTTATGTGACACACTCAGCTGATGAAACCTCAGAAACAATAATTAGCCCCGTGAGGCTTTCAGCTAAACATCATCAGGATGATCTGGTATGATGTTTATGACATTTATCAAATCATTCACGCATCTTTACGTCAACAAAAAGTCTATTTAATTTTCCAAGTCTCTTAAATACCGTGTTTCTCTGTTCCAGAGGCGCTGGACTCGGGTCTGCTGGCTCTCTGTGGGCCCAACAGGGTTCTGGAAGAATCCACCTGTGAGTGCGTCTGTCAGAACGGACTGACAGAAGCCAGCTGCTATCCAGGCTGGAAACTGGACCAGAACACCTGTAAGGACACAAGTCAGACTACTTTTACAGCTGAGGGTATTGGATTCAGGCAGGTGTCCAATGTTAGGTTGATTTTAGCCAAACACAGGGTTTCGCCTTCTTCCACGTATTTGCTGTGTTTCATAAATGGATTGCTTTCCTTTCAAGAACAAATTAAACAGAGCTCTGGGATATTGTTTTCATAACCTACCTCTGCATTAATCTGTCTGCTGTGCTCTTTGATCTCCATGATTAATAATGATGGAAGCTATTTACTCAAATAACTCCTGAAGCCACTTAACTGTGCACAATTTTAATTTGTCAGACTACAAATGCACAGAAGACATTTGACATTATTAATGGTAAAAAATATTGCCAGTAATAACTGAACTATTTTTCACCACTTTGTGTGCACATAAAATCACAATAAAATACATTAAAACTTAGTAAACACTCTCAGTTAAACCCATATCTGAATGTTGGGACTGGTATTTTTCATGGAAGTCCTTAAAAATTAGATATTAAAACTCAACATGTCTTTGATTGTTAGGTAATGTAATAATAAAAGAGGCTAGGTAATAAACAAGACAAACAAATAAGAGTGCGTGTGTTCCATTGTGATCCATATTTTATTGCTTATTTTAGTTTAAATCACATTAATTCTTTTTATATTGGTTTGTAGCCACGAACACAGATTAGCCAATGAATGCTCTTCATAGTACAGTCACTGGAGATACTAAACGTGAGACTTCAAGGACCAGTTTGCTGGACCTCTGATGAATTAGGTCAGTCGCCTTAAATGGGGAGTCGCTTATTTTATTTTATGTTTTAATTAAATTGTCAATATTTCATAGAAGTAAATAAAAAAAAGAGATTTTTGACATTTTTTTAAATCAAAAAAAGCCAAATTATGTTGCTAATGATTGATTTCTAAAAACTATAAAAAGAGTAAAACATCCAAGGGGAAAAATACTTTTTAAAGGCCTTCAGCCATTAAACTGAATTTCCAGTTTGTTGCTTATGTAAACCTCCAGTTATTTCAGGTTTTACTGAGAGTGCTTACTGTAAATACCACAAATTGATTCAGGCGAAGGCAGAACAAAGAAAGAAATGACTCTATGCAAAGTTTAAACAAGTACGAACACAGAACACATTATCTGATTAAGTTTTGGTTGTGCAAACACTGCTCTGAACTCCCTCCTCTTCCTACCTTTGTGGTCAGGTGAGTGCCAGTGCGAAGGCCAAGGCGACGGGAAGCTGTGTCCTGCTGGACAGCGGTGGGACGATGAGCTGTGCGGCTGTGTGTGCGCGGTGGAGTGTCCCAGGAATCAGCCCCTGAATCCCGACACGTGTCTGTGTCAGTGCAGAGAGAGTCCCCAGACGTGTCTACGGCAGGGCAAGAGGTTCAACACGAACACCTGCAGGTGAGAGAACCAGAAGGAAGGAAGGCCAAGTTTATTTAAACAAAATGCTCCACTGGATAAGAACAAAATCCACAACAGAGCATAAATAAATAAATAAAAAACAAACATAAAAACTCAACTTTCATGCTGATTTTGAGAAGAGAAGACTTAAGTTCTTTTTAACTTAGTCCAACAATTAAGCTGTATCATAAACGAACATGACTGCATTTCAACTAAAGGCTGATCCCACTAATTTTAGGATTTGAGTGAAAAGAGATGGCACATTTTCTCAAGTTGAAGTCTAGTGTGGACAATTCTGGTAGGAAACCAAATTGGACCCAAATCAAAGCCTTGAGGAACTCTGTAAGTAATTAAAGTTAAGAAACATGGTGGAAGACCATAAACATGAGTGTATCCCCAAAACAACAAGCTCCTAAATCCCAACAAGTGTCTGTGTCAGTCTACATAAGATGTCAGTCAGTCCACATAATGTGGATGGTGGTGACTCGTAAATTTGGTTGAAAACAAACCAGTAAAGGATTAAAATGGTGAAGTCATCCATGAAGTGGGATTTTCCAGCAGTGAAGCTCACAGCAGTAGGAATGACCAGTAAACCTGTGAATCATCTTCAGCTGAAAACCAGAAAGTGTTGATGCATTATGACCAGGCGTGGGCTGTACACCAACAGCACAATTCAAAACATTTACACTTCCTTAGTAAAACTTTTTATGCAAAGTTTCTGATGGTCACTGAGAGTTAGAGGTCATCTCTTCTCCAAATCAAGTTAACTCCAAAATGTAATGTTTGCTTCTTTTGTCCCTCTTTGATGGATGCTTGGACTCACAATGAAGCAGAAATAAAAACCCACTGGAAGATTTTCAGTCACAACAGACTGATGTTTAGGACTGTTCAAGATTCACTTTGACAAAAGTTTTATTTTCATCTGAAGAAAGAACCCCTTTCAAAGTGGGACTGGTGTTCTTTTGTGATGTTGGGTTATTAGTTTCAATATTTTTGATTCAATATTCCAGCTTTTATCTGAATATGTGACATTAAAGTAACTGTAACTGCGTTTCTACTTTTTCTAAAATTAAATAGGTCATGTTAAATTCTTTTTACTTTGAGTGAAAAGCTGCGATATTTCTACCTCACAACAACCAAACCTTGAGCAGCTCAAGTCAGCCTAATGGCCCATCCTGACAAACCTGAGGCAGAGGATCTCCTGATGGACGCGTCACGCATTCCTCTCAAGGAGGAAAACGTTTGCTGTTTGTCTTTTTTAGTCGTTCACATGTTTCACTGCGACCTTTTATGGACATGGGGCGTCCGAAGCATTCGCTCGGGGCTTTGCGAGTGTGTCGTAGTTCCCACAGCTTGTGCGCACCGGATCAACGTCCCTCTGACCCGAGAGGCCCTGCAGAGGGTAAGGGAAGGCTACTGGATGAAATCGAGACAGACGGATGGAGTGACAGGCACTATGAAAACACACCAGCAGACATGATTGATACACACTGGTAGCTTTACATGTGGGAAATCCTACAGGATGCTAAAACATGTGGCAGCTCACTAAACATTCTCAGCTTAAAAGGAACACAAGCATGCTTACTGGAGCTGGACCTCAAAACCAAAAACATGTTAAAGCATCAAACATGGGTTTGTTTTTATGCTCTCCTGGAGAACTTGGACCCTTTTCTCACGAGCTGTCTGCTTGAGTTTATGGGACGTCATCTCAATTGGATGGAAGGCCAAACTTTGGCTAGGCCACTCTGGCCAAGTTGCAATGACAGCTTTATTTCATGTTGCAGCTGCAGCACAAGACAAAAAAAGAAAAATACTGAAATAAATATTTAACGTGGACGGTACAATAAATATAAGCACATCTAAATAATTCTTAGAATAATTACTGGTCCGTTTATTATTATTCTTTCTTTTTTAATTATTCAGTTTTCAAGCCTGGAAAATCTTCCTAAAGCTCAAGTTAACCAAGGAAGATATTGAACATGACTTACAAGCCCAGCTTCAACGGTGCTCTCCCAATATAGTTCTTATTTTAAACAATATGGCCGAAACATTATTAAAGTGATATCAATTCTAATTAGACTATGTCCTAAACACCACTCTACAGTCTTTAACGTATTTTAAGTATCTGCTAAATGTGTTGTAAGGAACAAACGGGCGAATTAAAAATAAGTACGAAATAAGAGCTAAATTATCCATGTTTGAGGCTACAGCGCTAACTGTCAATTCAATTACCGATATATTTTATCTGATATTAATTTATTATTGGTTTAAAATGTTTTTTATTTCCAAATATGCAAGGTTTTACTTTACCTGGATTCCAGAAAATTGTCGAAAAGTTAGCTAGTGCTATCGATTAGTTAACAATCTCCAGCTGTGAACCGTGCTGAGTTCGAGTGCAACGTCATATCGTAGTAAAACAGAAACTGTCGCCTAAATTAGTCTTATTCTGTGAAATTTGCTTTGTTTGGAACCTTAGTTCAAAATTTAAAAGTTTCGTAGGGAAAAAAATTGTAATTACAACGAATCAAAAGCCTAATTTGGAAGAGAAATCCACAAAAGACGTTTTTTTATTTCTATTCATTGAGATAGGTGTAAACCATCCGAATGTTCCAGAAGGCGAATGAATAAAACTAATATTCATATAATGATTCAAACCAAAAACATGAAAGTTAGGCACCTAGCAGTTCTTCCAAAATATTTTTGTCCTTCTGCTCTATCAATCAAATTAACAAAATGATATCTATTTTTCCATTTGCTTGTGGAAAGATAGTTTTTAAGGTCATGGATGCATCTGAGCACAAAGATAGGGCATTTATTATTTTGTACAATCACTCTTTGTACTGTTTAGTCTGATTTAACATCTGGTCACAGTAGTAAGTCCACAGGCGACCGAACACCTGCTGTGATTTTAAAGACAAGAGTTCCCAGACTTCTCCCCTCTCTGGAAAAATACTTTTTTTTCTGCCTCACACAGAATCTTTTGATGCACATGCAAATAAAACTTGGATTGAGCTTCATCCAGAAAGGATGTGGGGATGTGAATAATGTATAGTATGCATGATCAGAGAATATAATCCCCGTTGTGTTTCTTTTTTATTTCCCCTCTGTTCCTCATCCCAACCTCACCCCTTTAAAAAATCTCTCCCGTTCCCCTCCTGTTTTTAAATCCATCTTTTGTCTTCTTCGCCCACATTCTGTCTCTCATTTTCTCTCGTTCTCTCTCAAGTTGTTACAGGCTTTCGTGCAGAAACCCCAGACGAGAGTGCCAGGACGGATTTTACTACAGCAGCCAGGTCTGTCAGTGCATCCCCAAGTACATGAAGTGGAATTACCAAACGAGAAAGTGAGGAAGAGGGGGTTATCCCGCTTAGATCGGACACTTTTTCCACCCGAGTAACTCCACGCACAGGAGCTGGAAGTGGATCTACGTACAGAGACATGCAGCATTTGTGGAAAGTTTGAGTCACTTTTCAAGTGAACCATCTCAAATTGTGAAGTGGATCTACATATAGAGACATGCAAATTTTGTGGGAGGTTTGAGTCACTTTTCTCGTGAACCATCTCTAATTGTGTCCGCAAACTTTCCCAGAACAAAGGGGAAGGGCAAAAAAAGCCACCATTAGCCAACAAAACTCTTCAAAAAGAGGTAACAAGGACAGATATTTGATTCCTTCCACATCTGGAAAGCCCCTCGAGTTTGACTGTAGACGCACAGCAACAAGGTGGGATGGATCAGACCGACCAACGTGTTGCAGCAAGAAGAATGCCAACCACCAACCTGCTGAGGAGCTGCAGCTCATGCCTGTGTGAAATGGAATGTGAATAAGATAATAACAGACCCAACTGCATGCTTTTTTCTTCTTCTTCTTTTTTTCAAAAATAAATGTGGGAAAGAAAAATCTTAAGGCAAATTTCCATATTGGCTGGAAGGAAAATCTTGTAGAGCGGATCTCTAAAGTGTACACACCCTCTGCTCTAACGCCAGGTTGAATCAGACCAATGTGAATAATTTTCAAGATGTGGGATACAAATAAACTCGAACCAAAGACTGAACGCTGAAACCGAGTCCAAAACGTTAAGAAATGTTAAATGCACACACTTTTAAAAAAAAAAAAAAAAAGCAAATTTTTAGTCTTGTACATGCAAATCATTTCTCTAATTAGTTTCAGTTTTGGGTCTGATTAAGTTTGTCTCTTTTTATTCACTTTATGTAAACGTCTGGTTTCCACTGTACATGTTTTAAAATTATTGATCAACTTTTGATATGTTTGTCATCCAATGTAACTCATTTTAACTGGGGTATGTACACTTTTTTTTTTGATTCAATGCGTTCTGACAGTTCTGGGTCTGCTTCTAATTTATCTGTTCCCGTTCCGAGTAATTTTATTTTTATATATTTAAACTTTTTATATTTAAAGAGCGAGAGAGAGACAGAGATAGAAAAGAAACTAGTGACATTTTGAAGATGGATTTGTGAGTACCTGTACATAACTGTATTTAAATCACAATAATAACTAGAGAGCGATTATATTATTTTAAAGTGAAGCAAGCCGCATTGTTTTGCAACAGGTTTTTGCAACATTTGGAATGATGACTGCTGCTTATTCATCTGATCCACCGAAATATAGAGTTAATCATTTAATTCTCAGTTTTGATGCTTAATGCCGGGTGGAAAGAGCGACTGAAGCGTAGCTGGGTTCTTGAGTGAAAGGCATCCCGCCACCAACCAATCAAAATGCATGAAATAATCCGCCATTCAGTCTAGTTCCTATTCTCATTACTCTCAGCAGGAAGAAAAATAAAAGCACTGGTTTTTGATCAAGATGCAAAAATTGCGCTTTTCTTCTCTGGTTCTTTTTGGAGCCCCCCTTCTGTCATGCCGCCCTGGGAAACTGCCCATATCCAAAAGCGCCACTGGTGTAGTTCAAGTGCTCTGGGGCTGTAGAAGAATCCATCAATACTAAAGGAAGTGCTGATTAAAGGCTCTGACTGACTGAGCTGTGTCATCTGATTTGTCTCATTTTACACCCATAGACGCCTTCATGAATTTAGAAAAGCTGTTTCAATTCAGCTTTTTCCAAGTACCTAAATTCCAAGGTTTTCATTCTCAGCTAATTTAATACTACCGTGTGACATGAATCCAAGTTTAGCATTTTCCATGGAATAAAAAAATGCACCTTCTGCAACAATCAACTTCAAGCTCAACTGAAAATGTTGGATGTAAAAGGTCCGGCTGGAAATGCATGGGGGAGGCGGCATCATGCTGCCGCTTTCGTCAATGCTCCTGGATAATAAATCTGTTTTCTTTTAAACAATGTAAGGAAAATGTATTTTTGGGTTGAGCAGGAGGAAAGTATATGAAACCCTCCCCTTGAAAAACTCCAAATCCTCTCTGAAGCCCACATCATCACACTGCCTCCACCATTAGCAGAGAAGTTTCAGATTTTTTTTTTTTAGCTCATTAGATCATTTAAGAGGAAATGTTTTTTTTTTAAACATTCCTACTGTTCACTGGAACACCTGCGGGAAACAACCTAATTTCTAATTTGAACTCAAGTTCCTTTCTCCTCTAAAGTCTCAGGTTCTCACGTTGACAAACAATACAAAAAGTAACAGGAAATAAGAGTTATTCAATTTCATTTTGGCCCGTTTACTTGGCGCTCCCTCTCGTCTGAAATAACACCTAACGAAATAACGCATCTAAAATATTAGATTTCTCACATTTTTATGCATGTCTGCGCAGAGCCTAAAAAATGAATGAAACCCTGTAAGGCAATTTGAAACATTTTAATTTCCCTGCCCCTGCAAGAACAAAATATAAACCTGGCTCCAGCATTTATATAATAAGCCACTGAAACTCTTCATATATTTACAAAAGATATACATTTATATACCTATAAAAGAAAGCAAATAAATAAAACCTGTCGCTGCTCATGAAAAGACGCACGCGGCCTCACAGTGCCACTGATGACGCGATCCTGAAGGAGAAACATCGCTGACGGAAAGTCGTCACCGTAATCAATCGAAACGTGGTGGAAAGGAAGAAAAGCCGGAAAGAAAACGCACGCAAATGTGAATCATGATCGTCATTTAAAACAAAAATAATCACGATAAATTAGTAGGTCACTGGCACATTTTCCGGTTCATAATTATTGTTAACTTACACACAGCTCTGCTATGAACTATTAAAAAAATGGAGCATTTTCTCGAATCAACACAGTGGTAAATAAAAAGTGAGCAGCTTTAGCGTGTCGGAAAGCATTCAGGTAACAATAAAGCAATGTGCATCCTTAAATCTTCTCTGAACAGGAAAGACGGGAAGTTACCCTGATGACTAGATCAAGGTTAGAGCACACTGCCCTCTACTGGTTGGTTACCGCAAGGACAAGCCGTGTGGAGCTGAACGAGCTCAATAGGGATCCTTTTCTCAATAGGAAATACAATTAGTATTTAAACAAGAGTTATACATTAAAAAAATCAAACGTCTTACTGAAGACACACAGCTACCTTACGACTCTGTG
Source organism: Poeciliopsis retropinna (assembly GCA_010277075.1). NCBI lineage: Eukaryota > Metazoa > Chordata > Actinopteri > Cyprinodontiformes > Poeciliidae > Poeciliopsis > Poeciliopsis retropinna. The sequence continues at coordinate 6,551,301 of VMRM01000029.1, read as the reverse complement.
GTTTAGACTCAGTCTAAATTAGGACCCTAAGATGATAAAATTTACTTTTCAATTTCAAACCTCTTCAATGGTGCAAAAAGAGACCAATGTCACTGTATGGCTTACTAGTGGAAAACATTTGCAGCCTTGTTTTTATGCGTTGTTTTGTGTGATTTAGTCTCCATATGGGGCGACGCAACACGGGGGGTTCCAGAGGAGGCACTTCAGTACTTCAGAAGTTTCTTTCGGGCTTTATGTTCGCTCCACTGAAGCATCCAATGTTTGTTCCTGTTAAGGTCTGGGTCTGCGTCTTGGGAGTGCGGACCTGCCGAGGTACGATCACGGTCCTCTGGTTCTTGCAGTTTGGTGCTGGCTTGGCTAGCATCCAATAGCTTTGCTGTCCTTGTAGCACTGGCTCAGCCGTTACCTGCAACCACAGAAAAAAAAAACCCAAAAAGTTAATTTATAACCTCAATTTTATCAATCAATAGAAGTTTGGTTTTCAAATACTTAAATCCTTGAAAACTTTAGCATAAAATAATTACTAATAACTAGACTTTGAAATGATTGAGCAAAACAGGAACCGAGGTGGTCACAGTAACTAAAAGCTTTTTTGTCATTAAAACAGTTTTTTTTTTTTCATTTTAAGATGTTATTTCTGGTAAAAATTGTGTCTTTGTCCTGCTAATCTGACAAACACATATTGGCAGGACAATTAAATTACATTATCTTGTAATTAAATGAAAATTGTACTAATACTAAAGAGCCACTTTCTGAAAATATTTTGTCGTTTTTTTTTTTTTTTAGAAAGGAAAGCGAGAAAAATCCAACAGCTCTGCATATTTGCAAAGCAGAGAATCCAGAAGGAATTTTTATTTTACCGGAACCCACAAGAGTGGACTGCAGGCGTTCTCTTCTGTGGTAGAACCAAGATGGCTTCTAATGTGCGTACAAATGCATATCAAGGTGCATTTGGTGTTTGAACTATTAAAATATCCAGTAAGGAAACAGTTTTTAGAGGGTGAATATTCAGGTCCCAAACCCCTTAAAATACTGGGGGGGCAAACCACAGGCGACTTAACTCACCCTCATCGTCAGAGTCGAACCCAAACAGGTTTGAGCACTTCTGCTGCTGGCTGTGACTCTGCAGCTCCTCGGCGCAGCTGAAAGTGGAGAAGCACTTGGCGCACCGGTGCCTCTGCAGAGCCGCTTTCGGGCAGGGCGACTCGAGGACGACGCTAGACTGGAAGAGCGGCAACTCCTTCCTCCGCTTCGGCATGGCGGTGTACTTTTCGTCCAGGTACGCAGTGGGCGGCAGGCGCAGGTACGGCTTCTTGCCGTATGCCGCGAGGGTTTTCTTACACGGCATAGAAACGACTCCTTTGCTCCATTCTTTGTCTTCGATAGCTGGAGAGCAGCTAGCAGAATTAATGTCAGATGGAGAAGGTTGTGTTGGAGGATTTCCTTTGGCAGCTGCTGGCTGATTGCCCTCTTTACATTTTTTCTTGGCAAGCTTTCGTGTCTTGTCTTTATTAATCTCCTTACGCCTCTTGGTTGCTCTACTGGTTTCAGACTTATCAGTAATTTTTGATTTCTTTCGTTTTTCCTTTTGATTAATGATCTGCTCGTTTGCCTCGGGGACTTTGGATGGACAAGCAGTCAAAATGTCAGTAGGAATTGATGGTGGGGATGCATCCAGAGCTGCATTTTCAGGTGCTTCCTTCCTCTTTTCTTTCTCAACAAGCGTGCTCTTTATTAACTTTTTCAACCCTTTTAATATCCCCTCTGCTCCTTTAGCTTTCACCTGTTTATCTTGCTCTTTGGCCTCCATTGGGGATTTGGGGGGGTTTTGTAAGGTTTGGTTTTTGCCTTTCTGATTGAGCCTTTTTTTCAACGTTTCACCTTTCTTCTGTGGCTTGCCAGAGATCGAAGCAGCAACGTTGGTACTTTCTTCTTTCCTAACCCCTGACATCTTCTCAGCGCCTTCTGCTGGGATGGAGCTACTGGACTCCTGAAGTGAATCTTGGTTATTTGCCTTCTCGTCAGCAGAAACTTCAACCACTGCTTCGACTTTAACCGGTTCGGACTCCACAGACGCTCTCGAAGCAGAGTTTGGTTCTTGACGTGTCTTGCCAGCCTTTTTAGTCGCTACAATTCTTCCAGACTTGGTTTTCTTCAACTTGCTGGAATCTGAAGACGCGCAGCGATTCTTTCTGCCGTCCGCTGACTTTTGTCTGTTGAGGCCAGACTGTTTTAAACTGGTGGACTGAAATTTACTGCTGGCTATCTGTTTAGTTTTAATCTGCTTGAGCTCTGAATCATTCGACGTCATTTCTGTCGTCACGTCCTCTTGATCGAGTTCATCATTCTCTTTCGCGTCTTGAGCAAGTATTTTCTGACCGGCGGCAGTTTTGCTCAACCTTGGAGGACATCTTCTTTTCTTAAGACCTCGAGTGGCTATTCTGGCGTTCTTTAACTTTAACCTATTCCTATTCTTCACTTTAGCTTTGTGTTTTAGCAAAGACGATGAGACGACGTGATGACTTTTGTGAGCTTGGCTTGTCACTTGGACTTTACTTAATGTTTGCCTCAATCTAAGATTTATGGACATGGGTTGAGGAGAGGTGTCTTTTTCAGAATCAATGCTTTTGTTTCTAACTCTAAGCTTGTGTTGTTGAGCTGCTGTGCTGACAGCAAGAGGAACTTTAATGCGTCTTCTTAAAGAGTCGTTTGTTTGTTCTTTTAACTTAAGGGAAGTGAATCTGACGGGGTCGTCTGAGCTTTGAGTTTTCTTTCCATCGGGTGTTTTAGCCAACCTTTCGCCTCGTGCATTTGCATGCGAGTCTGGCTCGGCTGACTTGGAAGCATAGTGTTCTCTTTCGTGCAGATTCAGTGCCCAGAGACAAATGAAAAGCTGGGAGCATCCGGGGCGACAGCACATCGCCTGCAGCGGACTGTGCTTTCTGGTGTGCCGTCGCATTTCCATTCCGCTCTTGAACCTGGCCTTGCAGCCTCGGTGAAGGCAGGGGTGCCTCGGGACAAGTCGGTGTCTCTCAATGTGGTGCTGGAAGTGTTCGAAGCTCCACATCACCCTCATGCAGATACTGCATTTGCTCTTCGCGACACGGAACGCCAGCTCTAAAGGCTTGATGTCACCGTAGTGTTTGTCCAGAGCATGGTACAGCAGGCCAACTCGGTTCTTTGAGAGGTTTGTAAACCAGGAGCATCTTTTTGCAGGACAGGAAACCTTCTCCTCCTGCTCGTCAACATCAACAATTGTATTAGAGTACGTTTCTTGAAGTTGTAACGATTCTCTACTTTTCTTTCCATCATCTGAAGACTTCAGCTCCTTATTGGTTTGACCCGGTACTGGACTTTCAGATTTAATTAGCTTATTTTCTTGCAACCTTGAATCAAACATTCGGTGACGCCTTCTTTTATCAAAACTCAGTTGCTGTACAGGTTCCTGCTTGAAATCAGAGTCTTTCTTCAATTTCTTAGACTCTTTTTTGCCAATATGCCCATTTACCCTGTGGACGGCAGTTTCTCCAATGACATGCTTGGATGTTTGTTTGTCATGTGAAGATGTCACATCCATTTGCTTTTGATTAGATCTTAAAGTTCTGGGTTCAGATGCGGAGTTCTTGAGTTTCTCTTTGTGTCCAGAAGGCACGTTTGTCGTCTTTGCTTTGGGTGAGGTTTTTGGTGTAGCAACACTGGTTTCTTCAGTTTTCAACCTCTTCATTTTTTCTATATGATCAGAGAGATGCACCATGGCCAACAGGTCGTCTTTGAAGACCGTTCTGCAGAAAGTGCACTCGTCTTTTCGGAAGTGGAACATTGCATGCTCTACAACCCGAGCCCCCATGAAGAACTTGTTGCAGTAAGTACAGAAATGCTCCAGCTTGGATTCCTCCGTTTCTGGAGCAGTTTCCATTAGCTCACTGTTCTCTGACGTTTCTGAACGAGTATCCTGAGCTTTTGAATTTTCTTTCTTAACTTGATCAACTGCAGCCACCTCCAGTTCCCGCACAGCGTTGTTAGAGGTAGTTTCTGTTTTCTGAGAATGCTTAGGCTTGCCTTTACCAGCCAGACTTTTAGAGAAGCCTTGATTTTGATCTGTAAGCTGCTCAGGTGAAAGTTCAGTGACCAGCTCTGTTGGTAACGTCCATATAGACTTCTCTGAACTACAAGAAGCAGCTAAACTGATATTTTTAACAGGGCTTTTGTCATTTCTATGAGGCGCCTTTCCTTTTGAAGTTTTCCTCAACACCTCTGCAGCAGCCATGTTGGGAGTGCCACTGCCTGCCTTGGAGTTCTTGCTGCCGTCTTCCTGAGACGACAGGGACTTGATTTCCTGTTCTACGCTGTTGAGTCCAACATCTTCAGATCGTGAAAGAACATCATTATCTGAGTCACTATTGTTAATCGAAGCCAACTGGACTTCATCTGTAGATTTCTTCTTATTCTTCACCACCTTTGAGATTTGCGAAACTTGATCTACATCTTCTTTTATTGGAGGCTTGGAGACTTTGGCTAAAACCGAGGCTTGTGAGGCAATGGTGACTTTCATTTCAACAGCTGACACCTCAAATGCTTCTCCACCTGAGGTGATGGACTCGGCATGTGGGAAGTCTTGAACGTTTGCCGTTTCTGCCGCTTGTGCTGCTGCAGAAGTCGGTGACGCAGTGGTTCCTTCCGTCACACCAGGTGGACTTAGAGATGGATCATTCTGAAAGTCCTTTTCCGTTTCAGCTTGAGAGATTCTAGAGGAATCGAGGGCTTCTTTTGTGCTTTGAGCTTTGGGGAGCTTTTCTGAAACATGCAACCCCCTATCTTTGACCTTTTCTGGTGTGGTACCTTTAGAGACGGAGACAGGCCTCTCACATGATTCTGAATCCTTTGACGGGCTTCCTTGCGCCGACGAACGAGTGATTGTCGACACGGAGCCATGAACGTTCGAGCCGCTACCTCTTCCTTTTTGCCGGCGTGCGTAGCAGTGCAGCAGCTGTACAAACATGGTGGCGTCCCGCGATCTTAGAATCACCTCTTTGCCGTGCCCGGTCTTCGTTGGAGGTGAAGTATCAGGATATTTCACTGTTGGTTTATAAAGAAGCACTTGAGAGAACCTTTTGGGTCGGTTGCAAGAATCGTCACTAAACGTATCCATCAGTTCGTTGTCTGGAAGAGACAACTCTAGGATGATTTGGGGAGGGTTTGCCGGTTTCACAGGATCCAAAGAGAACCCGTTCTGGTACTTGTTCTCCTTCGGCTTCAGACGACTGTGTACTTGGGGTTTGAGTTTGGCGTTGTTTTTCATGGGACCGGTTTGGGATCTTTTCATTACACAGGATCGCAGAAGCTTTTGTGGTTTCAGTCCGTTCCTTTTCATCTTTAGCGGAACGTTCTCCAGCATTCCCGAATCGTCCAGGAGCCACTTGGGCTTCTTGATCTTTCGTTTCGGCAGGTTTCTCTCAGAAAACCTCGTAGTGCGTCGATGTTCGTCATACCTCAGAGTCAAACTGCCATGTATTCTGTCAAGCTGCCAAAATGAGCGCCTCAAAGATCCAGAAGAAGATTCTCTCAAAGCTTGTGTCCCCTTGTTGCCTCTTCTTCTTAGAGCATGACTATTTACGCGCATTTTCTCAGAGTCCATCTTAAATCTTTTGGTAGCAGTGTTTGTATCTGTTTTACAAAATCTCTCTTCCTTATGATGTCGTTTTTTAGCAGCAGGTCCTCGTTGACAAACTCCTCGTTGGAGGCCAGAACCCCTGGTGCAATACTTGTTGATCCACTTGTCTTCCATGATTTCTTCCAGAGCAGCACTAACCACCTTCTCACTCATCAGCTTCAAACAGTTGGTCCGCAAAGCAATGAGGTTCCAGAACTCCGGGTCAAAATACAAGTCCTTCTTCAAAACCTGCAAAACAAAAAGCAGAAAATAAACACATTGCACTTGCAATGGCGTCTAAAATTATTACACACAGTCTGCAGAAAGCCATTCAACTCTTCAAACTCTTAATTCACTGTTTTCTAAAATTAGCATAAGAGCTTAATTTTAAAACTTTCTGTTTATAGATTCTGCTAGAAGAGATGCAGTGCAGCAGGGAAGAACTGACACTAGAGATCCATCATAAAACCACTATACCTGCAGGGTCTCAAAGCGAACATTATTCCCTATCAGGCTGTCATCCACGTGGTACTCCTGGTCGGGGTGCATATAGAGCAGGTACACCGTCTTGTAGGACTCGACGCTGCGCTCCAGGAAGAAGACGAGCAGAGCACACGCCCGGCACACGTCTAGGTCACTGGGCAGTAGCCCGGCGATGGTTTTATAAATGAGCGTCTTTGTGAGGACGTCACATGGAAGACAGGATCTCAGAGCGTTGGCACAGAGCTCCACACAGAACTGCACTCCGTCTTCACCGACCTGGACAGGCAGAAACGGAAAGAGTCAGTTTGTGACGGAAGTTCTTATCACCTCTAATAAAACCTTCCTTACCTCCTGCAGCACGGCTCTGATGAAGGGAAAGATTGACTTGACGTTTGTGGCGGACAGCATCAGCTGACGACACGCCTCCAACAGAGTCCGCTTGGACGTCTTTAACCGTCGATGGAAGCTGGTCCACACCAGGACGAGCTCGCTACAAACAGAAAAAGAGTTTCAGAACAGCTCCACGGTGACCAACTCCACATGTTAACCTCCGTTTACCTACCATAGATAGAACATATCTCCTCTCTGAAGTTGTTGAGACAGGAAGGCAGTGCTGAGAGCTAAAAGCATCTCATCAGTCTCCTCACACTCCAGGTTGCAGATGATGTGTAGCGCATCTTTACCGTTAATGTCAGCCACCTAAAAACGATGAAAGAAGCTGAGCAACTAGACAACAGACCGGATGGCTAAAAGGCAGGTTAGAATTAGGCTCCGCCCACCTCTTGGTGCAGGCGGTCGTGCTGTGTTGTTCTGAGCAGCCATGAGAGGTAGACCTGGAGGAAGAACAGCGGCTGTCCTGCAGAGGGACACCGAGTGCAGCATTTAGCCAGAGCTCCGGCGTCGCTGCGGCGACCGCAGGATGTAAGGTAGCGAACGCGGAGGTCGAGGAACACCGGCGGCTCAGAGCTAATGTAACGATCCACTGAGGGGAGAGACGGGAAATGAATTTTTAGTCGCATTTTAACAACAAAACTGTATAAAGTGGAAGACTCTTATTTACCTTCAATCTGAGGTAAACTGGATTCACTGAGGATGGCCTGCAAGGCAGGGCTGACCCACGGTCCACCCTGCTGGAGGAAACGCTCCACTTGAAGTAGGAAAACATTTTCATACTTCGCTAAGACTGAATTACATTCCTGAAAGAGAAAGACCACAACATGCTGAAGATCTCTTCTTCAAAGTAACCTAGGAAACATTACTGAAGAGATTGGAGAAAAAAATATGATGAAGTAAATTTCCACCAAAAACTCTGAAATTTCTATATCAAATTAACATTTATGACATTTTTTTTTTCAATTGTCTGATGTCAAACAGTCATAAATTTGCAAGAAAAAAAAAAAAATTTTCCACAGTGAACTGTATAAACTTACCTGGAATGTAGCAGTGAAATGTTTTAACGGCTCCTCGTTGAAATCCTTCTGGTCAAAAAACAGCAGCAACTCAAACACACTCCTATGGAGAGAAATCAGAGCAAATATTTATTAATTACTGTACAACTTCTGCAGCCTGAGGTACACACACACACACACACATAAATACCACAGTCTGATAATGTGAAAATAGTTTGAGCGCTTTGCAAATGTATTAAAAACAGAAAACCACAAACTGCTTCTTTAAATGTATTAAGTTATATTTCTCATATAATTCAACAAGAAATTCGTAAGTGACAGAATCAACCAACATTATTCTTAATTGAAAAAGAAACTGATTCTTCTCCCTGTGAAGTCATACTCATGATAGACCTGAGGCCTGTTTTGGTTTATTTCTAGCTAAATCTCTTATCTGACATTCTGGATACTTCTGGCTTCTTTATTTATAAACACAAGAATAAAAAAAAGCCTTTGTTCGATTATGTTTTTTCATTTGCTTTAGCAATCTGTTTGAAAGTTATTGTTCGGGATGCTGCTGGAAATCTAAAAGTCAAAGTTATTACTCGACAAAGTATCAGTTTTAAGATAAAACCCAACATATGGGAGCGATTCATATACTCACAGCGCCAGACTACTGATGGTGTGGCCTACATGATCACAGCTTGCTGGGAAGAAGGCCGAGGCTCGAGAAAACTGTTGCAGAGCCACTTGGAGGATCCTGAGGCGAGGCAGCGGGACGCGCCAGTGAGAGGCAGACTCCTCCACCACCTGCAGAGACGAGTCAAAAACAAAATGGACAAGAACAGTTAGACATTTGTGTCAGAAATTGAGCATAAATCTGTGTTGAAAGTCAGCACAATATGTCGTTAAGTGTGCAATAATGCAAAGGATTGTTTGGAATGCCACAAAAATTGGATAAGCTATTGGACGTTGTACATTTGCACTTTTCATGCGAATGCAATATTTAGTCAGTTGATTATCCTCTCACTGCTGCAGATGATCACTGGACATGAATGACCTTCCTCAAAAACACCAAAGGTCACAGACCAAGCAAGAGTCTGGAATATTGTGCAGCCCTAATAACTAGTTATCACTGCAAAATCGCAAATAAAAAAGCAACAACGTTTCATTTACTATGTAGAGCCAGTTTTCTTTTAAAAGCCTACTTTTATCTATCCACAAAACCTAATAACTTAAAAAGAAACAAGCAGGTTTCTTCTACACAGCAGATGCCATCAGATTGTTCTGTTGTATTTACTACATAAGTGGCACAAAAATAGTGTTGTAACACTATTAAATTATTCAACACTGTAGAATAACTGCTTCATCTATTTTACGTAAATAATGCAGTGACACGAAGCAAGTTTCAGGTTCGGAGAGCCCCTAATAACGTACAAATACGTTTTAAACTGCTGCAAATGTACTTGTTATTAATTTATGAAGCTAAACGTCGAGGCTAATCAAGATGACTAAACGTGCGATTAAAATGCAATTAGGAACTCAATATAGTAATCTTGATAAAAATGTATTTAACAGCTGTTAGTTGCTACACATAAGGCAGTTGGTTCATCACTGAAAATAATGGGCAACAAACTTGATGGTACATTTTGAGTTAGCTAAACAGTTAGCTTCAACCAATAGCCTTGTTAGCTGAACAGAAAGCCATTGATGTCACCTTCTAAACGCCATACAGATTTTGATATTTTCATTGTATCATCTTGGTATAAGTTTGTAATACTGGGCACATAGTTTAAAACATGTTTAATCCGGGTTTTAAAGGTTTGTAAAGACCTAACGTCGTAGCAGCTAGGTGCTAAAAAGCTCCGTTGCTAATGCAGTTCTGGGGGAGGGGATTCGGCTAACATTAAGGCTCTTATCTTCGACAACAAGCCCGGTGCCGGGTTCAACAACGGGCCTATTACCTTGCAAAAATCAGCGCAGAACAGCTCGCTGTCAGCTCCGGATTCGTCACCTGAGTAGCGGCTCAGCAGGCTCTCTAACTGCTTTTCTAGCCCCTCTGAGTCGCTCACACTGCTCCCCTCCGCCATACTGACTGTCTAGCCTTGCTCGTAGCGTTTACCACACAACACACATAGCCACCATCCCCGGCGCCGATTGGACACCGTTATCACTTAAGGGAGCGTTCGTCTGTTACACTTCTGTACGCCGGAGGCGGGTAAGTTGGGGCGGAGCGATGAAGGATCCAACCGGCCGATAACACCGGGCTCCCAGGTGACGTTTACATGCGCCACTAAACACATGGCTGACACAAAACATAGGGGCCTTAATGGCTTTGAAACTTAAAAAAATAATTATGGAAAATTGTACCTTTTAAAAATCTATATTTATATAAATTAAAATATATGTCAGATCTGATAAGTTAGTAACATTTTTATTGTTACTAAAAATGATCTCTTAATAAGTAATTACCAAATTCGAAAATAAACATGCTAATAAATTACAAATTATTAGTACTTCTTGTACTAATCTAGAGAGCATGTAACTATAAACTTTTATCAAGAAATTACCTTTGATATCAATAAACATGATTTTACTTTCACTTACTGTACTGATTTAATTTCGACAAAACCGTTCAACTTTGCTTAAACTTTATTTATTCAGACACAGTCATTGAATAAAAGCAATGCAATACAAAATATTTCCTCCAAGACACTTCTATGATTAAATAGTCGAGTCTTCTTTACAGTTACATGACAGACTTTGCGCTGAAACAAAAGTAGGAAAAAAAAAAAAAGTAAGCTCATCATGTTTGCCTATATACAGCAAGACCATATACGGCCCCTTTTCTCTGTTTAAATGCAGAAATCTGGCTTTACAATCACTTTCAAAACAATTAAAGCGTAACTCAAAAGGTTCCAAAGACGTTTTGCAGATGAGAAATAAGGCGACGAGGAATTAAAAACTTACAAAAGATTTGCTTTCTACTCTGTAAGGACATAAAGTAACAAAAACAACATCTAAACCTCCAGAACAAGCTGAATTAATGGACATAAAATCAAAATCTAAAGAGAGAATATTCATTTTTAGGTGAAAATAAGCGATAACTACAACCTAAAAAAACTTCAAGAATACTTTTTCTAGCTCTCTTGAACTCATCTACTGTCATCCTTTTGCTTCGGTCAGCTGATCACGGCTCATCGGTGGACTCCGATACGGAGCGCTCTCTCCGTTCCCGGCCAGTGACGAAGTTGAGCAGGTCGACGGCTGTCACCACGCCGAAAACCATCTGCTTCAGCTCGGTGGAGCCGTTGGTCAAGTCTGGTAACGAAACAGGAGGAAGGAGAGAGAAAGTCGGTTAAAAACAGACATGACACAGATCAGACGGCGCCCCAGGTTTAATTTAGAGCAACGCAGAAAGTTACACGCTTATCTCTAGCAGACTCTGAAAGGTCAAGTAAAGGTTGTCTGAACTTCATTCCCAATTAAACGAGATGGAACTTTGATCGACGATCAATAGCGTTTGACCCATGACGCAATAAATACTGCTTATGTTGCTCTTTTCCAGCTTCAGACTCAAATTTCAATGATGTAGAGCTAGAGAAAAAGAAAAGCCGACATTTATCAAAGTTTCTTCTCCAAACTTACATTGGATCTGTTCATGCACCACCAGGGCAAAGTGGTCGATTTCCAGAATGCGAGACAAGTTTCCCAAATTATCATTTAGGCGGATCTGTGAAGAAAATGGTTGAGAGAAACAGAAAAAAAAAGGGATTATTTAAGAATGAACGTAAACAATTATTGAGAATTTCCATGTTTCTGAAGCAGTTTTTAGCTGATTTTTTAAGTATAGAAGCAAAACATCAGTTCTGATTTTTATCTGATCTGATTTTTATTTCAGTCAAGTAAAGGTACAGAATAAAATGGACAAAAAAAGGACATTGGCACATGTTTAAATGTAAAATAAATTAGTTTTCTGTCACGATTTAAAAATCCCAATGTTCACGCTGTATCCATGAGGCAGATAAAACAGAAGGTATTATGCAAATCATATAAATGGTGAAAGTAAACTTCTCAGAGATCAGTTTGGAGATTTTAGATGTGTAATGAGAAGAGAATAATTGTATTTTCTATATTCATCCGCACGTAGCAAACAGAGAAGTTAAATTCAACCCTTGGTCTAAAAAGGTTACAAAAAACAGGTCACACATTATCCTAGCCACAAGGTGGCGCCGGAGACCCGGCATCTAAATTGCACGTGTGAAATTTAATCCCAGTTAAGAACCTCTAGATTTGATAGAGAAAAGTTGGAAAAGAAACATCACCATGGAGATCCACAGTGGTGGGAGTATCATGCTGAGTGGATACCATGTGTCAAATTTTGAGGGTTTAACATGAAAACATTGCGGAAAGATGCCAAAATTGGAGAAAAATTGCAACAAATGGAGACTGGCGAGGCAGACCTGTTTGAACTGTTTGTAGAGAACTTTGCTGACAGAATCGGACAGCTTGATCTTCCCGGCGAGAATCGATGATAGCATGTTTCCCAGCGTCACCATTCCCAGATTCACCCTACAGAAACAGATGCGGTGATGAAAATCAACACTTCTCCTTCGTTGGTATGTTCATTTCTTGCAACATAAGAAGGGCGACTCACCCCGCGTCGTCCACCACGGGCGCCTGGTCGAAGCCCTTCTCCTTCAGGATCTTGATGGTCTGCTGGCAGCTGACGGTCGGCAGGACGGTGAGCGGCGCCGACAGGTTCAGGCTCTGCACCTTCAGGTTCCACCACCTAGCAAAGCAGGTGCTTAGCTCCACATGAGGAAGCAACGGCTTAGGTTACAAAAGTTTTTAAAGCACATACCAAGGCTTCTTCACCATGATGTCCTCCTCCCTCAGAAGCCTTTCTGGACCATCCACTTATCACTCAGGAACTTTGACCTGCAGGAAAGGAGATGAAAAGTTGAAGCAAACATTGACTAGTGAAACCAAGCAGGTGAATCATTTTATAAAAGATGATCCTCACATGTAGTTGCGAATGGAGTCCGGGAGGATGACGACGCAGCGCTGGCCCTCCTTCAGCTCTTTAGCGAACTTCACAGCTGCAGCCATGGCAGTCCCAGAGCTGCCCCCTGTTGGACAAATCAAGAAAAGCAAGGTTGATTGGAGCAAAGATTGAACATTTTTTTTATTCAACCGTTAATCTATTTTAGGACCATTGTAAATAAAAACATAAATAAATAAGGAAGGAACTTTTTCTAGAACAAAAGTTTTTTCTAAAGAATTTCTGGAATAATCTCAAACTTTCAGAGTTTTTATGGGTGAATAAAGACTACAGCATAATAAAAATACTCATTTTTTTCTAAAAACTTTCTCAAGTAAAATATAACTAGTTATAACCCAACTCTGAATCAGATGCATATTTACCACATAGCAGTCCTTCATCCCTGATGAGCAGGCGGGCCATATTGAAGGATTCTTCATCGTTGGATTTGTACCAAGTATCAACAACCTGGAGGAAAAAAAACAAAACAAAGAAAAAACAAACTCAGAATTAAAAGCCAGTCCAGAAGAAACACTTGAGGAAATAAAGAGAGCAGCCAGGACTCACTGATCTGTCGAGGACAGTGGGGATGAAGTCGTAGCCGATTCCCTCCACCTCGTACTGGGTCTTATCGGTCTTATTGATCTCCTCAGGCTCGGCCAGGATGGAACCTTCTGGGTCGACACCAATAATCTGCACATAGTCATCACAGATGAGACAAACAGTCAGGATTCCTACACATTTATCACAAGAAAAAATAAAATAAAAAGACTTAAATCTCAAGCTATGAGTTCCTTTTACCCATTTTTAAGAGTTGAGAGAAAGCTTGAAGCAAGAAGGAAAGAAAGCAAAAAAGAACAAGAAAAAAAGGCTTGAATGAAAAATAGTTTAAGAAAAAGGTTGGAAAAAAGGAAGTTTGAAAGAAAAATGTTGAAAGAAATAGTGAGAGTGAAGGCTAACAGAAAAAGAACAAAATCAAGTCCTCAGGATACTTTTTTTTTCCAAATGCAAGAAAACAGGGAAGAAAGCAAAGGAGATAAAGAACTAGGAAAGAGAGAAGGAATGTTCTAAAAAAAGAAGGGTGGAAAGGAAAGACTTGAAGGCAGAAGGAAGGAGGTGAGGACTCAACCTGGAGGCCAAGTACATTGTGTCAGACGTGTTTCATTAGAACTGAGCTCACTCTGATGTTGGGGCATTTCTCCTTCAGCTTGCGGGCGATGCCTGTGATGGTTCCTCCTGTTCCTGCTCCGGCCACCAGCATGTCCAGTTTACCTGCAAACATCAAGCAAACAGACACCAGGAGGGTTAAAGACCCCAGAGGTCCAGGAAACCAGCCGGACCACCTGGATGGACGCCTACCGTCGCATTGCTTCAGGATCTCCTCGGCCGTGGTGTCGTAGTGAGCCAGCGGGTTGCTAGGGTTACGGTACTGGTCCAGGATGTGTGAGTCTGGGATCTCGTTCTTCAGGCGCCAGGCCACACCCACGTGAGACTCGGGGGAATCGAAACGAGCGCTGGTGGGGGTTCGGACGATCTCGGCTCCGAGGGCTCTGAGCACGTCCACCTGAGGAGGAAGAGGAGGAGAACAGATGAGGGAACCTCCATCAGCTTTGTTAGCTGAAGGACAGCTAGATAGAGAACAGAGAGAACTCACCTTCTCCATGCTCATCTTCTCAGGCATGACGATGATGCAGCGGTAACCTTTAACAGCAGCAGCCAGGGCCAGCCCGATACCTGGAGACGTGCAGGAGGAGAATTAACAACCCGGCCGCTCCGACCCACTTCACATGCCCATAGAAAGGCTTTTCCGGTTGGATACCTGTGTTTCCAGAGGTGGGCTCTATGATTGTATCTCCAGGCTTGAGGAGGCCCGCTCTCTCTGCATCTTCAACCATCCGCAGGCTGATCCTGTCCTTCACGCTCCCTCCAGCATTGAAGAACTCACACTTGGCCACTAAAAAAAAAATACAACCCTTAACTTTCTTTTTTTTGTCTTGTAGCAGTAATAAAACTGAGTAATCCTCCCATGTTTACAGATCTGAGCTGCCACAGGTTTTACTCGTTTTGGGGATGTGCTGCTGCTTGAGCGGCGGATGACTCACATATTTCACATTTGACTCCAAAAGCTTTTGGGATCTTGTTGATCCGGACCATGGGAGTGTCGCCGATCCGGTGCAGGATGTCGGGAAGGACGGTGGGGGAGGCGGACCTGGGGAGGCAGAAGGTAGAGGTATGAAGAAGCTGATTTAGGTCCTCTGTAGGTGAGAGAAAACATGTATGTAAGCTTGTGCTAGTAAGTGTGAGTCACCCCCAGATTATCTAATCTCTCTGCTAGAAGAAAGACTGCCTCTCACTTTGAAAAATGTCCGTGGGGTGAGTCTGCTTTGGAGGCCCCCAGGCTCCACGTGCAGCGGCTGGGGAGGTCCGGCCGGATCCACTTCCTGTCCACAGCGGGGCTCTTTGTGCTGATCTGAATGGTTTTGCCGGAGTCTTCGTTGGCGTTGACGGGGAACGAACCCTCGTGGAGCTTGGCGTCTCCGTTGGCGTGGCCATGCAGCTTGGCAGAGTGAGGGCACACGGAGCCTTTGACGGCCTCCTTGGATGAGGGAACAGATGGCATTGCTCAGCCTAAAGGAAAACAGGAAACGGGGGTTACGCAAGTGTCGGATGCTTTATCTTACCGATAAAAATGGCAGCTGATAAGAAGGGCTTTGTTATGTCAACAAGAACAATTCAGAGGAAACACACAAATCCAGCTTCTGGAATCTCTGAGGAACTAATTGGACTGCAAAGACCAACACCAGCAGCTCACAGTCATTTTTCCATTTCGAACTTGGAAAGAAGCATTCCAGGTATGCAGTTAGATGCTTGTGTGCAGATTAGAAAGAGACGAAAGGAAAAAAAAACATGAGATCATCATTGCAAATATTTTCTAATAGTGACACCCCTAGTTTCCATCAACTGTTTCTAATGCAATACTTCTAAATGGGTATAAATAAAACATAAATGGAATCATGGTTAATTATTCTTTCTTTTTAACCCTAGTTAGACATTCTTCTTCCAGTTGAAGGAAAGCTTCAGGAATCCCAGTGTTCACGCAACATCACGAACATGGACTGGTTGGTCGGGATGTTTGGTAGGTCAGGGCAGCTGTGGCTCAGACTTTACGAAATGCAAAAGAAAACAGAAAATATTTCCCCCCCTTCGAGCCTCTAAACGCTCAATGAAAAATGCGTACCAGCCTACACAGAAAAATACAGCACAACTTCCTCTAAACAATGCTGAGTCATGTAATCGAGCTGTGGTACAGGTGTGGTTCCTCCACCCACAGTCACGCCCCTCAGGTATTCATCCTGTCATCGTTATGAGCAAACACAACCAACATTGGCAGTGGCTTTAGTTTGACTGGTGGCCAATGAGAAAACAGAAGTGAGACCAGGTGAAAGGCCGGCTGGTCTGGCTTCAGCTACTGTTGCGTCAGACATTAAACAGAAGAAACAGGAACGGGGAACATTTCCTAATCTTGTTAATGAGCTTTAAGCTTTCCAAGGAAAAAGTGAAAAAAATACCATAATCCATGAGTTATTCCAGATTTATCAGTACAAACCTGCAGAAATGTTTATGATCTCCCTCCAATCCATCACCTTTGTTTCTTTCATCTGAACCTGGAAGTGACTCATGTTGGTTAATAGTACCACAAATGTCAGAGTTACATAACTGACTATTGAATACTATCTTAATGCTGATATCTGCAGTATGTAGGTCACATGTTAATTATATAAAAAGAGGGATTTAACGGGGTTTGCTCATTTTAAACAACAATAAAGTTTGCTGAACGACAAACTGCTCCGGTTGTAATAAACGTTAATATTGTCGTTTTCAAGACATATAATGATAATGGCATCATAATGCACATTCATTCTCTCAAAATTTCTTTTTAATTTTGTAAAAAACACTTAACACTGAATCTGGAAGGTACTTTAAATATCCCAAATGAAACAACAGCGAAATACAATAAATAAAATGGAGAATAAAAACCACATTTTTCAAAAAATATGAATCATTGGAATGGAAAGTATTGAGCTTATACCATCTGACTGGGATCCGACCTAAAACAGCCTCAGATGAGCCGTCATCAACTCATAGTATGCACATCAGAGGTCAGAGGTCAAAGCAGAGGCCAACATGGGTTCAAATGATGTTCACACACCTAAATGACTCCATCTTCTAAAGTAAACAAGGAGACAAAAACTCAGTAGCTCATGAATAAAGCTCATTTGGGTTATTTTGAGCAATTTCTCCGGGTGTCAAAATGACAGCTAATTTATACACACACTGGCTCCTCTTTCAACTCCGCTGCTGCTAATTAAAGTGACGAGTGCCACAACCGCTGCGGTACATGTGCCAAACATCCTGTGGAATGCGGCGGCCTTGGCAGGGTTCAACGAGGAAACCCGATCCCCGCACGACCAGGAGCGAGGATTGACCAGAGAAACCCGTTCACCCAACAAACCCAAAGATCACCTGCTCCATCCGGCCAACATTAAACCCGATCCTGTGACAAATCCTTCGCCAGACCCTTTTAATCAGATTAATATCTAATCCCCTTCATTATAGCATGTTCTCCTCCTGAGTCTAGTGAAAGCGTTAAAATGAACTAAAATGGTGCCATCTTAATCACCATCTAAATGTTTTTCAATAAATATTTAATGTATTTATATTTACACAGCAGTTTAAAGAAGAAAAAACCCTTTATGAAATAATTTTAGGAATAAAAAATTTAAGCATAAAATTATTTTTCCAATTTTTAAATAAAAAATACCTTGCTTAGCAATTATTCTTGCTGTTGTTGCTAATTATTACAGATAAGAGTTTCACATTTACTGAGGTGCTTACTGTGCAAAACGACGTAGCTTATCTTTATGGAGGAACACTGAGAAAGAGCTTCGCCACTTTTATTATTCCATTTTTGTTGGATAATTAATGCTCTTATCTAGTTGTAGTTTCCAAACAGTATTAGTTGGAAACCAATACTAACGGATGGGGAAGCCGTTTCAGCTTCCCCATCATGACTTTGCACGTTTTCCATAACAAGAAGTATTTCCAAACACCCTGTGTTTTTCTTTCTTTTTTTTTTTTTTATTGTTTTTTAAATGAAAAAAAAAAACAAAAAAAAAACAATCACATTACTGTTTCATCAGCCAACAAACCAGAAGCTTGCAGCGACAAACTGGGAGAGGGTGTGCTTCATTCAGCCAGAATCAACTGAGGTCACTTGGGCATTTTCAATAGCATCTCGTTGAAAGGGCTATTAAACACAGGACGGGATTTTTCTAATTTTATTTTATTTTTTTAAGCAGATTTGAAATTGTAGCTTTTTAAAACTACAATTAGTACGCAACCAGTGCCTCATAGCATACATGGCAGATGCATATGGCCTAGTTAAAGTCCAAAAATTGAAGCAACCTGTTGCATAAATAAACCGATTTCTATTAATATATGCACATAAGATTATTGTACGAAAGAATTATTATTATTTTTTTTACATTTATTGACTTTATTAGAATTCTTAAAAAAAAAAAAGAATTACCTTAAAGTGACATTTTCCCCCCACGCAGAAGCTTTAATCCTCTTCGGCATTAATGATAACTTCAGAGGCAATCTGAGGTTTACCTTTACAGGGGATTTCATTTCTTAACATCTTTTTCTGAGAATAGCAGAGCCCACTGCTCAACTCCATGGTTTTTAAATCAGCTGCAGTGTTTTCCCTTTAAAGTGTGATTCAGGTAAAACCTCTGCCAAGCAGCTGCAGCATCAGCTGTTCATCAGATAAAGGGTTTGCATTTATCCCCTCAGCCATGACAAATGTGCACAGCAGGAATTCCAGCATTAGAAACACAATGTAAGAAAATACACCTTAACATACACATCTGCATTCCCAGAAAACCAAATCGAAATGATATCGATGCTTAAATACGCGAGCAGAAACTTTCACCTTTTTTAAAAAATGTTAAGCTGCAGAAGTTAAGCTTGTAGTCCTGAAATTGGATAACATTACAAAAAGTGAAGTCAGGTCTGTGATGCGACACAAATAATAAAAGAAAATATAAGATATATATTTTTAAAAGTTAGTTTTATTGTAAAACGTTTTTATTTGACGTTTCAAGCGAATGTCAAAGCAATTTAATGCCGTCACATACAACTGATGAATTACCATTTTCTGCCAATTTTACCTCCGTTCTGAATTAAAAAAACACTTCCTGAACTTAAACGGGAAATAACATGACAACGTGTAAACATAAAAGCTCAGTGAGAGTGAAGACATTAATCAGGATGAGTTAAATAAACCGTTAGCATCCCACAGCAAATACCGGGGAGATATTGCATCAGCTCGACGTCCAGTGAGCCATTATCTGAAAACCGCGTCTCCCAGCATCACTCTGACATCCTTCAACACTCCGTCCTCCCGCTACACGCCCATGTTCGCTTACCTGGAGGTTCAAATGCAGCCAGAAACCGATGGAGAGGGGAAAAAATGAGCTTCAACACGAGGGGTGACTTCTGGACAAAAGCGGCGGAATGAGGAGCTTCCGGGAGGTACAGCGGTTTTGGAGCCGAATGCGCACGTGTAGCATACAGAGAGGACGCAAGTAAAGCCACGACTTGATTGGCTAAGACGGGGGCGTCTGTTTGGACTGCGTCGACCAATCAGAGAGGAGGTCTCTCGATACGGGGTCTGGATAAACAGGGACGCCTAGTTGTACGCACCACCTGTTTACCTTTTTGCTGACCAAACACAAAGCCCTCGAACTTTGGTGCCATGTGTCATCTTGACCACTTCTCATGAGTTTTGGCTTTGATATCAAACAAGTTGACTAGAGCCAAAAAAAAAAAAAGAAAAAAACTTTTAAAATAATTTATGCACTTCAAAATGAAATAACTGTACAAAAGGATACATTTGAGACATGTTGCTACATGGTTATGACTCAGTCTAGGAAATAAAGTGCAAGTAAAAATTCTCACGTATCACTTTTACATGATACGTGCAAAAGTATCACCTGTATGTCATTTCAATTCTCTTTCACATTGTATTTTGACTTCGGACGAAACCTTACATTCAAGTCAGAGAAATCAACCAAAGAAATTCTAGCACGAAATTTTCCAGTTACTCATGTAAGATCATTTTGGTTCAAGATCGGTTTTTTATAAAGATTTTAACAGTTGGCTACTAATTAAACTGGTTATTTGTGCAAATTTATGCATGAAAAGTTTTCCTTCCACTCAACCTTCCATTAATAACATCAGGTATAGCATTCTGAATAGTAAGCTTACGTAGTTTACATCTTTGATTTAACTGATTACTGTTTACCAGAACGAAACCAACAAAACAAAATCAACGACTTTATATCAAGGTTACTATACGTTCTCTGAAGAACATATTTAAAAACAAAAATTTCCTGAATTATCGATCCTTCTCACCTATTTTAAAATATAAAATTAATGAATATATTGGAGATATTTCTACTCTGGGTAGACTTTGAAACCAGACCACACAGACTAGTAACATGGGTGGAAATACAAACAAAAAGAAACAATGAAAAAGTCAGGACACCCACTGGTGTCCATTTTGCAAAGACAAAAAAAGCATCAATGATCCGATTCTTGTGGAGAGAATTCATGGAGGGATGTTCTGGAGGTGCAGTTACAAATCTGTTTTATTGAGAAAGCAACACGAGCTTGTCTTTAAAAAAAGTGAATAAAAGAAAATAACAGTTTCAACAATTCACCAAAAAGAAATAAAAAGAAGAAAAAAAAAAAAAAAAAAAAACATTGCTGGGGTTAGGAAGTAGGGGATTCAATGCATCAGTCTCGGCCTCTTTCAGAACCTCCCAGACCGCTCCCGGTCCCTGGACTTCCGCCTCTCGCGATCGCCCCGCCGTCGATCCTTGGAGCGGGAGCGCCGTTCTCGGGAGCGGGAGCGAGAGCGGTGCCTATTGGACAACAAACATTTACATTTACAAAGGAACAGCGACTCGAGGGAGTGAACATTTGTTTCCACTGAGGAGTAATTACTTTTTCCTGCGGCGGCCGTAGAGCTCCCTACGGAGTTCCCGTGATATGGGCTTCAGATGCATGAAGTTGCAGAATCCTCCTCGGGTGCATTCCCTGTAGGAAAACGGGACATGAGGGGTTAAAATCTCTGGTCTTGCTGCAGAAAAAGTTGAAACTTTTATCTGCTGCATGGGGAACAAACCAGAATCAAATGGAAAAACCTTGAAGGGCACACAGCTTATCTTGGTTCTGAATAAAATGTTAGTTTACACAAACCAAATGCAGCTGGGACGGCTTCAGACTTTCAAAAGGAAAACCTTGTGATTCTGCTTCGGTTCTGTCAGAAGCAACCTTTAAAGGCCTCTCAGGATTTAAAGGCAGGACACTCTGGCCAGCGAGTAATCCAACCTCGGATGAGGGGAGAACAGTGAAGCTCTGTCACAGTCTGAACAAAGACAGAACCTTCTTTCTTAACGCAGCGCACCACACAGAACAATAACCTGCTTCACTACTACAGCAAAGAGGTCGGGTTAAAACCAATCCGATATTAATCGTTTCAGTCCTAGTATTGGAAAAACAAGTGACAAAGAAGGTAAATAAATGTCTCCTAAGTCAACCAGAAAGAGGCGAGTTCCAGGGTTTATTCAACAACCTGAATAAAACAGTTAAAATAGCTCTGTTCTCCAAATATTAGTGCATGTGATTAAAAGACAATATTTCAAATTGGATAGTTAAAAATCATAAAAAACTCAAATTTATCAAAAGACAAAAAATTGTTTAAGAAAAACTAATTGTCATCTAACAGCAACACCTGCAAGCGCTGATGAAAAACTTTCAGCTGATCTTCTGCCACCTTGTGGTCGCAGCTACACATTACAGGCAGTTACAAATACTACACTACTGCTGCTGCTTCGTGCCTTTGCATAAAGGACTGTGGTGTGAGAGAAAACAGCTGGAAGAGAAGTTTAATTTTAGAGCTCAAAGCCTTTTCATAAAGATTACAACAGAAACTTCATTTGTTGAAAGTTGATTGCCCTCATGTTTGTGGAAAAAGTTGCCTCCAACCAAATCAAAGGTGGAGGATACTGTAAACTCAGATTTGATTTAGCAGAAGATGGAAAACAACCCAGCACTGATCAACAAGCTAACAGACATTTAATAAGAAGCATTTCATTCTTCTCACAAGCAAAAATGTTTCTGGATGCATGAAGCTGCTGAGTTGGTCTTCAACAGGTGTGAGACCAACAGCAGACATGGACAAACTTCAACTCATTTGAGACTCACCCCATTTCGTACTGGCGGCAGCAGGCTTCTCTGAAGTCGGTAACCGGGGACAGCTCTGCGTGGATGGGCTGGGCGTTGAACCAGCGATTGTTCAGGTCCATGACTGCTTTCTCTGCGTCCTCCTCACGGCGAAACTACACACCACAGACACAGAGTTAGACATTCACTTTGGCAGAAACCAGACATGTAGGCACACTGAATGCATTCCTCACAGTCTGAGATCAATTCAAACTGAACTTGATATTTAAATCTGGATAACTTGATGGCTTCCTGCAGTATCAGATGTTCATGACTCACCTTCACATAGACATTGCCGACAAGGTGGTCACCGAGGTTATCACAGACATTCATCTCCTCCACCTCCCCATACTTCTCCTCCATCTCTGTGAACACCTCCTAAATTGAAAAATGAGAAAAAATATGAATGAATTGATCCATAATTTTGCCATTTTTCAAAATTACAATTCTCATTTTGATGTTTTTCTCAACATGAAGTAGTTACCAAAATTTTCCACTATTAAGAAAGTTTCAGGCGTTGCACAATTCTTATGAACAAACCCCGAAATCCGCCAAAAAAGGCCCCATTTTGTTGGCTCTTTTGGCTCTCCTGAGGCAGATAAAGAGGCGGTGATGTCACAACGGGCCGCTGCCGGGTCAGCTGGTCACTCACCTCAAAGAACTCGTCGTAATGTTCCTGCATTTCCACATCGCTCACGGCACCTGCGAAACGGCAACGACAGACGGTGAAGGACGAGCTGGACGGACGTTAAGCGTCAGGAGACTTCAAAAAAGTAAAACACACGGCGCTTTGAAGAAGTATTCACACCTGAGGAACCCTTTGGGTTACGTTGCAACCACATGAAAGTATCCCAAATGTTAAAGGTTGTGGTTGCAATGTGGCAAACTGGGGGTGTAAATACTTTCTCAAAACGCTGTAGGAACATTTGGAAATAGGGATTGATGTAAATTTGAAGCTAAATGTCACAGAAGCAGTCAAAACAAAGTTTCTCCCTCCCAGTTTTCAGCTTGTTTGGTGTTTAACTTTAAACTGACTTCAGCCAAACTCTGACCTTTTTTCTGGTTGCTGAACTATTTGCATAACTGTGTCATGACAACAGACACATTGATAACACTTTCTTCATGACAAGCAGGCCGAGAAAACATGCAAAACAGCATGAGGCCCGTGCATCTAGCCTTAAAGGCACATCTCTCACTTCTACACTGAGCCAGTTTGCTTTGGGGAGGAGTAATAAAATGAATTCAGTGCAGTCGGTGCTGGAGGGTCCTGTGGATAAAGATAGAACTTACAGTGGAAACCATCAGCGGACTGGGCAGTTTTGAAGGTTATGAAGGTAAATGTTCAAGAGGGAAATGGTCTGAAATACAAAACATAAGCTTCTGTGATAAAAATCCAACCAAATACGAAGCTGGGGAGGGAAAAGAACGTTATTAGATATGTTTCGCTAAAACGGCTTCGAGCGATTGGTTGAGAGGTGAAGCCGCATTTTACAAGAGTATTTTAGCAATTGATTTCCTGATATTTAGTATTTATGTTTGAAGCAACATTTTAAACATACAGATTGTCTCACTGAGAAAAACCAGTTAAGCAACCAGAATGACTGGCCTGACTGGGACAGAACCAGGTGCAAAAGATACACTAGTGACTGGTGTTGAGAGAGCAGAGAAAGACCAGAACGTCTGGAATTATGTTCTTCGGAAATACAGTTATTAGGACGCAAGAAAAGAGGCCATGCTTGACTCAAACCGACAGCCAAGAAAATAACGTAACAGCAGCTATAAAGCACGGAAGTGGAAGTGTCATGGTTTGGGAAAGCGATCATAGAACCCATCAAGCGTTCTATGATGTACCAGAGGGTTTTTGTTTGAGATTATTATTAGACTAGCAGTAAAGAAATAATAAGGTGAACATACCGGAAACTCTAGCAAAGACGACCTAAAGTCACAAAATAACACACTCTGGTCTAGTCAAAGTCCAGATTTAATAGGAGAAGCTTTAAGATAACATAAGATGATGCAAGAAACATCTCAAACATTAAAGTGAGGAGGGGAGCCATCTTCCTTAGAGCGAAGCTACAGACAGATAACAGAAGTAAGTTCAACTGCGCTGGGTGAAAACTGAACTCCCCGTTTCTCAGCAAGAAAAATATTTGTTCAATTAAAATATTTACTACATTTCTTGAAATATTTCCTCAAAGAGCTTAAAAAAAGCAAGCTAACAAAAATCACAAAGAAAAGATGAGAAAGACAGATCTGAAGAAAACTGAAGGTTTTGAGCAGCAGACTTGTTAACCCTTCATTTTTTTCCACAGACAAAAACAATATTTTAGACATTGGCATGTAAATATTACTTAATCAAAAACTGGATAGTCAATAAAGTGTCTTATCTTTTTCACATGACTGCAGCTTTATGTGAAAAAGCTGCTTGTGTTCAGGCCTGAGGGGGAACAGACATTTCCAGGCCTGGGAACGGCGGCGGGTTCCTCCTGCTGACTACACTGGCATCCAACAACAAAACCAAGTCTCACAGTAAAGTCACACTTACTGGTTGTTTAACAGTTTCCCTCAGTAACTGTATGTTTAAAAAAAAGCTCAGTTTGCATATTAACTAAACTAATATGGGAGGCAACATTTTTTTTAATCTTTATTTTTCAGTTAGTTGGTGGCTGCCTTCAATAATCAAGAGTTTTCTTTGATTCTTTGAAACACAAAAACAATATATTTGCCACTGTAATTGGTTAAGAATTTGACCTAAATGCAGGCAGTACTTTGGTATTATTCAGAACATTTACTATTTCCACTCACCTCAAGATTGATTATTTAAATATGTATTTTAGGGCTGATTTATTTTCATATTAATATTTAACACACCTACCTGTATGAGGCAGGCTGTTTCTGTTTACGGCACACAACCACACCTCATGTTTCTACGTATTCCAAGCTAATCAGCTCTGCCTGGAAATGCTGTTTGCTTTTATATCCTAGTTGCCATTTGTTCATATCGCTGACACTTGTCTACTTTAAGCCACTGAATGGCTTAGGAGTTAGCTGGCTAACAGGACAAGAGCAGAACCTCAGTTTTAAGAAAATCGTGTCTGACTTACAGCGAGAGGCGTCGGCAGTCTGAGCGCTGTTCTGAGGATTACGGTAGATGTTCTGGATCAAGATGGTCTACACAGCAGATATCAGAAAAAGAGAAAAAAGTGTTTGTGTCTTTTTACATGTATGGAATCTTCTGGTTTGGATGAGGATCACGGGGAATGATAGCTCGACAGATGTAGTTCAGGAAGCTGCTAACCGATTGGTAATTTTAGAAATATAAAATCATTTGTAAGGCAGAAACTTACCTGGCTGAAGGTTGGTTTATTGTGCAATCTTGAGCATCGGTCTCCATGTCTGCAGGCTCCAATTTTGAAATAGAAGGAACAATTTACCCTGGAAGGGAAGTTGACATTGTTTGTTTATTACCGACTCAGGAACCGCTGCTTATTTGTTAAAACAAAAGTAACACAATGACATATGTCTTAAGGTAATCACATGCACAGACTCATCTGTGTAAAGGTTTTGCTACAACATTCAGCTCTGCAGAGCCATGTGTGACTCTACCAGACTCAACTACATTAATAAGCATACATATCGTAGCTGTAAGTTGTGCTGGGTGACAGAAGACAACATCACCTCTAACTGACACGGTGAGTGTTGAAATGTATTGTCATCAGGAGAGTAATAATAATGAACATCTAAAAAGAGGACTGTATATTTACGTTTTGGGAGACAAAATGCTTCTTCTCCACTCTGCTAAATATTACACAAATGAAGCTTCCTTAGCCTTACACCTTACCTTCAAGTGACTAAAAAGGGTCTCTATATGTATGTAATTCTTGTTAACTTTAAATAATTTGATTTTAATAAAAAAAAAATGGGGTTAAAAAAAGCAGCTTATATTTGTACCCCAGTACTCTCCAAATCAATACAACCAAGTATTCTGCTCTGACCGGCTAACTAGCAGGCTAATGGTTACTGGGTTTTAGTTAAATGTGCTGCAGGCTTTACGTGCATGCAAATAAACAATAAAAGCAGTGAAAACTACATAAATGTATTAGTTACTTTATATTTTGTCATAAACCAACAGGAAACAGAAGATTTACGTTCTGACTACATGAGTTTCATTCAATGCGGTAGCTCTCTGTTAGCTTCCCCTCGCTATCTATAGCTTCAGCGGGACTTCCAGCGAAGCTAAAGAACATAAATAACCTGCTAGTAATTAGCAATAAAACCGCAGCAAAAAGGCTTCGCATAAAAGTCGCAGTTAATGCGTCAATCTTAACCAACATTGAATAAAACTTACTTGTCTTTCTCTGTGCCGAAGATGGACGCCAGATACTCCGCCATTTTCGCCCCGTCTCAGACTTGTGGAATGCGTCATCACGCAACGCGAGGGACGCCTGCGCTCAAACGCTGTGGGGGTAACCATGACAACATATACATTAGTTTTAATTGGCCGCGTAGGGGCGCTGTTTCCCCAATTAGAAGTTTAAAAACACCTCAATACGTATCTTTTTTATTGTATGCCAATAAATTTGAATATTTTAATTAATCTCCTGAACTTTTTCTTCTTCCAAAAACTTAATTACTCTTAAGATTTGCCTTTTTGGCCCCTCCTCAAATTAAAAGTACAAGTTCAGAGACTTGGATCTTAAAAAGAGAGGCGAAAACCAGAAAATGAGCATATTTTTATTTCAAATGAAAACTGAAGAACCTAACATTAAAAAAGTAAAAGTAATAACAACAAAAAATACAATGCATAAAATTCTAGAAATAATAATATTAAAAAAAACTTTAAGACAACAGCCGACTATTCACTTTGGCCTGTCTTATCTACGTCTACTTGGCAATTATGAAAATAATCAAAAAATGTTATGGTAAAAATATCACTAAATAATAAAGTCTAGTCTTTTGTTCTTATAATATCAAACCAACACTACATAGTTCTTCAAAATCTCAATAGCTGATTCACATGGTGTAAGTGTTCATGTGGTAATGGTGCTGACCTAATAAAAGCCACCAAAAAACCATCAACACAGTGGGCATTGAAGCCATTAGAGAGGCTGTGGGGTCCCCATCTGCTCATCAGAGCACCTTACAACCTCCACTGAAACCACAGGCGCTCTGCAAGAGGTCGCGCAGCGCTGCAGGAGATGCACATGGCGGAGATTAAAGAAGAGGAGAAAGGAGAGGAAGTCAGCTTGAAGATAGCAAACCGCAGTGGCTGTCAAGAAGTGATGAAGGCGGCGTCAAGGTGCACAGTCTGAAAGACGTCTTGGAAACGACAGCGAGGTCTGTGAGAACGGTGAAGGCTTTGGCTCAGTTTGAGATGATTTCTGCAGCTGGATGAAAAGGGGAAGCCCTGGTCTGAGACGCCTCGCTGAGTCGGACCTGCAGAAATTGCAGAAGCGAGACCACCCACCGCCTGATTTTCACCTCAAAAATTACAATCCTGTCTACTTTCAAGGGGAAGAAGTACTACACGTTACAGGGTGTGTGAACGGCAGCCAAAGAGGAAGCAGCTCTGGCTGTTTTGTTTAACAAATTAATGATGTTTTTGGAGGAAGATTTATCAGTTGAGCTGGATGTGACCGGATAGTAACGAGCGAAGAGATCATGAGGGTTGAGCACCGCTGGATTGTCCTGATTTGGTCCATTTGGACCGGCCAGTTCCTCACCACTGAGGCTGACGGTAAGTGAAAATGTTTCCTTTCATAACCACAGAGACCAAGTAAATGGTTTTTGTGCAGACAAAATCCAGAGGGCAGAGGTCACAGCGAAATCTGACCATTAGTGAAACTCGTAGACGTGTCACACCGAAAGGTCAGATGAAATAAACTCAAAGCTCCTGATGATTTTGAGGGACCGTTAGCAAACATGAATTGTATACGTTATAGAAATGTCGGTTCTCTTCTCTGATAATTTTTTAAAGATTTTGAAAAACAATTTTCTTTCATTTTGTTTCCACGGTACGTATGATCAGGATATTGTGAAAGAGTTTAAAAACTCACAATAACAGAAAATATTTACAAATTGAGTTAAAGAGGAAAAAAAAGATAATATTATTTAGATGTTTCATTTTTTACTCAGCAATCAAGCAATCAATCAAGTTTATTGGTTTGGCACATTTCAGCAACACAACTGTTCAAAGTGCTTCACATCTTGAAAACATAAAAGCATAAAAGAAAACATCATCAAAAGTTGTGAAAACCAATAAATGTTACATTTTGTCAAGTGCCATCGTTAAAATAATCAATACGCGTCAAACATGTTGGTCAATGTTCCATTTAGAGTTTCTTTATGGTTCAGAAACGACTGTAAATGGAACGCTGACCAAAAAAAAAACTAAACTAAACTACAATAAGGTTTTAGCACTCATATTTCAATTATACACTGTGTTGTAAACAAATGGTTAAATAAGCAAAGTTTTAATGAAAAGTTGCTATTTGACTGAAAGCCTGTTTTCTCCAGGTTCTAATTATTTAAACTGTGATATTATTTGTGGAAACATAATTTATTGGCTGAAACTGTAACTTATTTCTTTATTTAAAAGTCACATCATGTTTTCTTAAATGTTCCGTTACATTAGTAGCACAAAGACGTTTCTGTTTTAACGTTTGACTTTTTCATTCTCAATGAATAGGTTGATGCTTAGAAACAAAACAATAAAAATAGAAAAAAAAACACAGCTGGGCAGAATAAAATCATAAGTGTGGTGTTTGAGAAAAACGAAGAACTTATAGCTTCTTGTTAGCGGATCAACAGAAGAAAAGCTTCCTGTGATACAAAAAGGTTGAGGTCTTTATGTATGTATTTAAGTTTAAAATAACAGCACTCACCACTGACTGTTTAAGCAACTGGTTAAACAAGGTACTAGTTAAGTATTAACTGTGCTTCAGAGAAACAGAGAGATATACCTATAGGTGTGTAAAAATTGACATGAGGTTAAATGATTAAAAAAAGAGAAAATATGAAAGCATTTTTAGAGTCCACTTTAGATGTAAAGTCTGTTAGCACAAAGGTAACATTGTTAAACTGAACATTTGATTCAACACAAGTCGCTTTTAGATTGAACAGAAACCAAACAGTTCTTCTTTGTAGCAAAAGGATTTTCCTGATTTACGTGGGCATTTTGTGAGAAGTTCATTCAAAGTTTAAAGCTAATCAGACACAAAAAACATTAATTTATCTATATTAACTTATGTTTAATGTCTTCTCTTCCTTTAGATGATGAATGCACAACAGAACTAAAAGTTCGTCGGTACACGTCTTATAACGCGTCTCTGGGACAAGAACTCAAGATTGAGTGTCCAGTTGTGTTCTGTGACAATTTACTACCAACAATCTGCTGGTATAAAGTTAAGGAAGAACATATTTGTCTCAATAACACCAATAACAATCACATCAAGACAGAATGGAAAATATCAAAGCCGTCAGAAGGGACTTTCTACTTGATATTTCAAAGAATCATTAGCAGTGATTCAGGTGGATATCGGTGTAAAGGTGGAGGCAGTGTGAGTCATAGCATCTTCATCCATGTTTATGGTGAGTGGTTTTTCAGTTATATAGTTTATAGCAACACTACAAATAACATTAGCCAGCTTTACATTTGTATCCATGCATGAATATATTCTTATTTACAAGATTATAACTCTGGCTCTACAGACATGGGTGTAAACAACACAAGTAAACCAACAATCAATGACACAAGTAAGAAAAGTTTATATCTGTATTAATATTTTGTACAATAGCTATTTCATGCTTGTTTAATTGTATTTTGCACATGTAAATAAACCATTGTTTTTTAGCAATGCACATTTTCACAGATTATGAATACATATAAATTAAATCCTAGCTATTACAGTGAGTAGGAAACGTCTCCCTGACAGTTATGTCAGGCACTAAATGTCTCATAGCAGAAGGTGACAGATCAGAATTGTCAAAAAAGTAAAGGGGTGAAAAGACTGGCATTTGTATTTGAAAAAGACACTTTTAAGTTGGATAATTTATTATTATTTTTTGTTTTATCGTGTTCTGTTTTGTCTTCCTGCAGATGACCAATCCAGCAATAAACCAGCAGACAGATTTTTGATGTATATTTACTCTGCTGCTGGGATTGGCTCCTTTGTCATCATAGTAATTATTATTTCTGTGATTTGCATGCAAGGGTGCAAAGGTGAGACTTTTTTTCTAATTTTATTGACATCAGCTTATAATTGCTACGATGAATACTCAGTCACTTCCACTGCATTTATCAATTTGTTCATCCTGCAGGGAAGTCGAGGAAAGAGAAGCAAAAAGAAAATCAGGTAAGTTTCCCTTACCTGAGTATAGCCTCTTCACTCAACGTTTATGCCTTTAAAATTTGACTTTAGTTTAAAGTTTTCTTCCTACTTTTTCATTCCTAAAGTACATGGAGATGCCGTTTGATGAGCGAGCCGTCCCAAACGCCACCGGGATCCAGCACTCACCAAGAGGAAGCCCCAACCCGCTGCCACCTCGCAGGCCCAGCGGGAGAAAAACCACCGCAGGGCAACCTGCAGAGCTGACGCCATCGAGAGACAACCAGCTGCCTTGCGGCCAGAGGACACGAGACAGAAACAGGAATGGGGCACAGGTGGAGGAAGCAGGTTCTGTTGTGTATGCTGCTCTCAACCATGCCCCCCCACAGAGGGAGGCTCCCCGGCCACAGAGGCAGATAGAGGACACAGAGTACGCAGCTATACGTTTGGTTTGAAGACCGAGAGTCTGCTGGGATAAATCACACTAGAGGAATAAAGTTTGAATCTGGATGAGGGATTCCTCACAGCAAGGATTCTGGAATCAAACAACTCAAATCATGACTTCCTTTACCTTTTGGAAACACTGATCTTACAATGCCGACGGCATCGGCATCGCAAACTGGACGTGTGGTTTCTATTGTTCTGTTTGGGATGGAAAATGTTCCAGCTGAAATCAAGAACATCAGCGTCACTGCAGGTGGTAGCCTACGGAGTAAAAAGCACGTTTCACATCCTTCATAAGTAAAACCAAAAGGAAATGAACCATGTAACTTTTTTTTTTATGATTATCAAAAGGAATTCAACATTTGTCTCCTTTTCTTCAGTCTGCACTTTGTTTAAAGACCCTTTTCGTGTCCTTGGTGCTTTACAAGAAAGTACACCACAATGGCTAAAAGAGGTGAATAAGTAGGTTATTACCAACCTACTTGGCTCAACACTGATACAGAAATCAGTCAGCATTTCCTCAGCAACTCAGTCCACAGAAATGTCTAAACAGCCACAGAGTTGATGGAGCTAGCAAACCCAAACTGCTTAGCTAAATACACGCTAGCTATTTGGTATCACAGCATAACAAAAAGCTAAAAGAGACAAAAACTTTATTTTGTAAACATGTCTAATTTGCTTAAAGACAATTTTATTATCTTTTTGTCTTCCTCCACCAGTGGTTTAAGACCTAACAAAGTACGCTATTCTCTGTCGTTAGCGTGTAGCAAACACAGAGCTAAAAGACACCAAACACCAAAACGTTACCACATTATTATTTGTGTTTCAAGAACAGCCAGAGATCGTCATATTTTACTTCCTTAAACTGGAAACGTTGAGTCACACACAAGCCAGAAGACACGTTTCGGAAATAATTGATATTAAGCAGCTGGCTTAAATAAGAACTAGAAAAAACATAGTGACTGGGCTAATTATATCAGGCATTTAGATTCAAAAGAAAAAAAGATAAAAATGTGCAATAATCTGAACCTTTTAATGCCAGATGGAATTAAAAAGTGATATATTCACATTCAAATTCAAAAAATCCTCATTGAGCTCAAAGGGAAACTAAATTAAATATGTAGCATGTTAACGGATTAAGTGCTGGTCAATTCAAACTTTTGCAGGTTTGGTCTTTTTAATCAGGTTTGAAAAGGTTTGTCTACCACAGTATTACATTATTTCTTTTAATAATCTAATACTACAGTGTAAGCTCAAAATTGCTTGTAGTCCAACATATTTAACCAACATGCTTGTTATATACAATTTATGAAAACGCTTACAGAAGTAAACTGATAAACATTGGTAAAGTAAATGAATAACCCAACACTGTACTTTCCTACATAAACATCAAATTCATATTTTCTTCTTCAAATTTGTCTTCATTCAATGTATTTTTCTTGCTCTGCAACGAGGTATAAGTACAGGTGTTTGGACTCTTTCCTCAAATATTTTGTTTTTTGTGAGACAATCAAGCAGTAATTCAGATCTTTGACAATAATGAATGCAATTACAGTCTACAAACTGAACATGTAAACTATAACGTATGATATACACACAAAACAAACTGTTGTTCTTTTGAATGTTTTGCACGTCTTCGAGTAAATACTGATTTTATTGCGCGTGCATGACTTGAAATCACTGTTTGGAACAATTTCAGTCATTTCTGGTACTGTAGCCTCGGACCATATCAGATGAGTCAGTTTCTGACTTTCACTGTGACTGAAAATTTTTATTCTGATTACTAATTGTAGTTCTTTGAAAAGGTTGAATGTAATCCTAATCACTGTGTGCAATGCAATAATATCTATCTAAAAAGAAATCTGGATTTAACCTTGTGGATTTGACTCTTTTTTTTTTTTTTTTTTTTCTTTTTTGTGGTAATTATGAGTATTTTCCTAAAAATAAAAAAAATCCCCAACACAGATTAACTAAAGTTAAATGAAATGTATGAAGAAAAAAAAGACTCTTCCTGTAATGACATCAAAGCTGGTAGATTCACATTTACTGGAGGAACCGTCAACTCAAAGACCCCCGTAATCAAAAACAGGAAGTAAAGCCGACCGCGCGCGACTTTCTGTAAAATTCAGAACGTTGTCAGGCTTTCCTGAAGTGGATCATTTCTCAGGAGCCCAACATGAAACCTTACAGCTATAAAGTCCTTTTTCATGTGTTGGTCCTGGTGGTACTTGGAGGCACTCAGGATGATAACAGTAAGTTATTATTACTACAATAATCTATCTGGGTGTTAAATTTTTTTATTATGTATTACAAAATCATTCATTTTGACTTTGTCTGTGTAAATATTTGAGAAAAGTCGGCATCATGAAAAAGCAACTTGCACCTTAAAATATTACAGAGGGATATTTTCAGACAGCCATACTTATTTATAATATACAGACGTATTTCAGGGTATATGGTAGTTTTTAGTTTATATTTTCCATTTTTGTTTAAATTTTCTTTCTTAATTTGCATAAATTGAGAAATGTTGCTAATAATAAAGGGCAAAAGCAACTTTAATAAAACTGATAACACTTTTAATATTCTGTTGCGCTAATTTTAAGCTTTCTGATTCATGTTTTAAGTGGCAAAAACTTGAAACCACAGGATGCGCTGTGGGTTCATGCAGTGCGTTTGACCTCAATTTGGTGGACACAGCTGCTGCATCGCACCTGTCTCAGATACCTTGCTGTTCATACTGAGGTTGACGAAGCAGCCAGTCGTGTGTAATCTTTCGTGATTCGACCCTTTCCTGCAAACTCCGAAAAAGAAATAAAAGCACAACAAAAAACTAGACTTTTGTTAAAGTGACAGAAAGTCAAAACTTCTCATTTCTTGACATTTTTGCTCATTCTTCCCAAAGTAGATGGAGGAGGATCAGGCTGAATGGAGAACATTTGTAAACATCAAGTCTTAACAAAACATTCCGATTGACTTTATGTCTGGACTTTGACTGGGCCATTCTAAGTCCATGAATGTGTTTGGATTTAAGCCATCCAGCTCGATTTTTCAGCCTCTATAGCAGGTTTTTCTCCAGGGCTGATCTGTATGTAGCTCCATCAACCTTCCAATCAAACCTAATCAGTTTCCCTGACCATGTTTAAGAGGAACATCCCACAGCCTGATGCTGCTCCCACCAAATTAACAATGTGCAGAGGAAGATTTCCTTTCAAATTCAGTGTAGGTTTCATTTTATAGTGTGGAAATGGGACTTTATTTTTTTTAACTCAGGGTATCAGATTAAACACAAATGCGTGCCACACTTTTCAGAATGAAACACACCTGAACACATGCAGCGTTTTCAGTCCTTCTTATGATTGTTTACTTTCTTCTGTTTTTTTTGCAGAGAAGCCGACCAATCTGGACATGTTCAAACATTTCATGATCCGCATTATGGTCATTAAGATTTTTGTCGCCATCATCATACTTATGTACATAAAATCCCGTCGTGTGATTGAAGGTAAAAGTCTAGATATAAAAATACAGGTTGCTGATTATCTTGATCTGAGAGCTGTAATTTATTGAACTTTGTGTCCGTTCTGCAGAAAAAGGCCAGAGAAGAGAGGATTCTGGTTCTCCGTCTTCCCATCACGTATATGAGAATGAACAGCTTTTTCATAGATGAGTAGAAAAACATCTACTCATGTTTGACCTGAGTCAAGCTTTTATAGAACAGCTTCTAGCTTTTGTGATCTTGAACTACTGTCAGCCAAACTGCAAAGATGCGAAAGTGAAACTGTGAGGCAACTTTTGTTTACTGTGCAAAGAATAGTGAGACAGAGGACAGGTAATAGTCATGTTTCCTGTACAGGTAACACATCTGCACACATCCTGTATAAAGGTGACATTCACAAGGGACTGTCTAGACTATGGAGGAAGTTCTCATCTTCCTTTCTTTTATTTACTTATGATTAAATAAGCTTTTCTTCTTGGGTAGATGTATTTTTTGAAAGGAAACTAATTTCACCCATCATGAGTGTTTTTATTGTACCCAAAGTATTAATTGTACATTCTGAAAAATTTGAAATAGACAGCCATATCGTGACTTATCATTTGTATTTTTGTTCCGCAAAGAATTATTCACAATTAGAGTCTCAGATTGACAGAATTTGTTTGTTTTTGTGAATAAATTTGATTCATCTTATATTTAAATCTGTTGTGCTTGTGTAATTTCTCTGACTTTTGGTGACTTGCAGTGTTTGCAGAAAAATCACATCAAAATGATTTCATCGTAGAAAAGTATCAGTCAGGGTAAGAGCACAAAAAACTTCAATATATATGATACATATCATTAGCGAGCAGTATTTTGATCATTTAGTTTGACTTACTGTACGTTTCTGGTTTAAACTGTTCGTCACACAAAGTGCGGAAAATGTTATGAACATTATGGCTTCATTCTTTACGTCACAAAGGTCTGAACTTTAACTAGCTTTGAAAAAATTATATCCACAGCTGAAATTGTATGAACTTGATTTTAAAACATTAGTTTTCTTCTGTTTCTTTTTTCTAGTAGTACAATTAACAACTGTGGAAACATGTTTCTTCTTATATTGACTTCATCAAAGCTATTAGCATTTGCAGGAGGGTCTATCGACCCTCCATAATCGCAAACAGGAAGTAAAACAACCGCATCTGTTGTGGTGTAAAACTCAGAACGTACAGAAGCTGAACAGAAGTGGACGCGTCATCTGACTACCAACATGATGTCTTACAGATTTAAAGTACTTTTTTATGTCCTGATTTCTGTCATACTGATGGTTCCTCTAGATGCTGATGGTAAGTTACACTAACTATTAAACTAAGCTATAATAGATGGTATATGTCGGTCATGAAGATTCAGTCTTAAATTATTTTTATTTATTTATTTTCTTAAATACCAAAATAAATGTTGGTATAAACGAGATAAAATGTAATTTCTTTAACACAGCTAAGGTTGACATCACAGGGTTTAAAACATACCAAAGGTTTTTCACATCATGTCGCTTCTGCATTTCCGCAATTGACAAGATGATGCATCGACTAAATAATGAAGTCTTGAAACTTAACATGTATAAGTAAAATAAAACATGAAACTCGATGTCTTTAATTCTATGTTGCCAAACTAAACTAATAATTTGTATTTTTACTACATGTTTTAAAAAACATACAGGGTTAAGAAATATTTTACATAAAGTTACTGTCACTTTGTTTCCTGTCTTGCCATATTTGGCGACGTGTTGAAGAAAGCTTTTGGTGGGTCGAAACATCAGGAAATGAAGTTGATTTTGTGGAAAATTAAGTCCTACCGCATCTTTAAAGCATTTTTGTTACGTTTTATGTGCTTCTGTTGCAATGTGGACATTAAAGTCAACTGTTAAGGACACACAACGCTAAACTGTGACAGAATCAACACATTGTGACAAAACTAAGCAATATTCAGTTGCTTAGTTTGTCAACTAAACTAAGCAACTAATCTGGTAATAACTTAAATTATTACCAGATTTAATCATAAATTGAATTACAGTATAAGTTTTGATTTTGGTTTTAAGCATCCAACATGCTGATGTGAGTGGAGGATCACAGGTTTAGATTGAGTATTGGATATTTGCTGCAGTATTTGCAGCACAAAAGCATTGATCCTGTATCAGTGTTGCACAAGTGTTTTAAATGGTCAGTGAAAGTGATAGTGGTGATCTAGAAATATTTTTGAGATGTCTAAAGAAATCTGGTACAGGCAGGCATAGCGAGTGATTCAAATATCTCTGAGTTAAATGTGTAGGAAAGTGATGTTGGTGTTATTTTCTCATTGCATTGTCTCTTCCAACAATATTCACCTGAAAAATTGTTAGCTGAAACTTGTAAAGAATAATTTACAAATGAAAAAAAAACAACAACAAAAAAAACAAATCTTTTTAAATATCTTGGATATGAAAAGTCCAAAACCCTAGCTACTTTAATCAAAATAGACACATTTTTAACATGAAAATAAGCAAACTTTCACTCTTTGTAAATGATTGTTTATTTCTTTCAGCACAAGTCAAAAATCAACCAGTGCTCTGTTTTTTCAGTCTTTTTTTTTTTTACGTCAAATTTGCTCGACCCCACTGCATTCCTATGAAATGCACATTTCATTTCTACTCTTATAGTTTTAATAACACAGACAAAAGAGCTCGCAGGTATGACATTTTAATGTCTGGTTCTTTCCTGATGCAGATGATGAATGCACAACAGAACTAAAAGTTCGTCGGTACACGTCTTATAAAGCGTCTCTGGGACAAGAACTCAAGATTGAATGCCCAATTGTGTTCTGTGACAATTTACTACCAACAATCTGCTGGTATAAAGTTAAGGAAGAACATATTTGTCTCAATAACACCAATAACAATCACATCAAGACAGAATGGAAAATATCAAAGCTGTCAGAAGGGACTTTAAGGAAGTTTAAAATAACAGCACTCACCACTGACTGTTTAAGCAACTGGTTAAAAAAGGTACTAGTTAAGTATTAACTGTGCTTCAGAGAAACAGAGAGATATACCTGTAGGTGTGTAAAAATTGACATGAGGTTAAATGATTTAAAAAAAGAGAAAATATGAAAGCATTTTTAGAGTCCACTTTAGATGTAAAGTCTGTTAGCACAAAGGTAACATTGTTAAACTGAACATTTGATTCAACACAAGTTGCTTTTAGATTGAACAGAAACCAAACAGTTCTTCTTTGTAGCAAAAGGATTTTTCTGATTTACGTGGGCATTTTGTGAGAAGTTCATTCAAAGTTTAAAGCTAATCAGACACAAAAAACATTAATTTATCTATATTAACTTATGTTTAATGTCTTCTCTTCCTTTAGATGATGAATGCACAACAGAACTAAAAGTTCGTCGGTACACGTCTTATAAAGCGTCTCTGGGACAAGAACTCAAGATTGAGTGTCCAGTTGTGTTCTGTGACAATTTACTACCAACAATCTGCTGGTATAAAGTTAAGGAAGAACATATTTGTCTCAATAACACCAATAACAATCACATCAAGACAGAATGGAAAATATCAAAGCCGTCAGAAGGGACTTCCTACTTGATATTTCAAAGAATCATTAGCAGTGATTCAGGTGGATATCGGTGTAAAGGTGGAGGCAGTGTGAGTCATAGCATCTTCATCCATGTTTATGGTGAGTGGTTTTTCAGTTATATAGTTTATAGCAACACTACAAATAACATTAGCCAGCTTTACATTTGTATCCATGCATGAATATATTCTTATTTACAAGATTATAACGCTGGCTCTACAGACATGGGTGCAAACAACACAAGTAAACCAACAATCAATGACACAAGTAAGAAAAGTTTATATCTGTATTCAGATTTTGTACAATAGCTATTGTGAAGGTGAAGGCAGTGTGAGTCATAGCATTTACATCCATGTTTATGGTGAGAGGTTTTTCAACTAACTCATTTCAAATAATGCTACAATAAACATTGATGAACGCAGTTTTATATATATATATGTATGTATATGTAGTCATAAGATTATGACTCTGTTTTATTCTACAGGGACTAAAGAGGACACAACCACAGAGAAAGCAACGACTAATGTGACAAGTAAAAAGTTTAGATTTCTATCATTATCTTGGCTTTGTGACTTCATTCTTTCCTACTTCTATTTTGTACATGTAACCAAACTATTTCATAGCAATGTGCATTTTCTCAGATTAGAAACAGGAGTGACAAGACAAGAATTTATATTTGAAAAAGACAGTTTTTAAGTTGGAGGAATAATCACTATTTTTATTATATTCTATTTTGTCTCTGTGTAGATGACCAATCTGAAACTGAACCACAAGACAGATTTTTGATTTATACGCACTCTACTGCTGGCATTGGTTCCTTTGTCATGATAGTGTTTATTATTTCTATAATATGCATGTACGGGTGTAAAGGTGAGATATTTTTATTATTTATTTTATAATTTATTCTTTTAACACCAACACCAACTTGTAGTGTTTATCCTGCAGGAAAATCAAGGACAGACGGCACAGAGATCCAGTTCTCACCAAGAGGAAGCCCAACACAGGGGGATGTAAAGCAGGCGGAGGAACTCAGTTCTGTTGTGTACACGGTCCACCAGGAAGGAAATCCCTCTGGTCGCTAAGGCAGATACATTAGACACAGCTATACGTTTGGTTTAATTACTGAAAGCATCTATAAGCATCAAGTCTTTTCACAAATTCCCCTTTAAGTCTATGTTTGGACTTTGACTGCTCCGTTCTAACTAATGAATACGCTTTGATCTAAACTGTTCCCGCTTTGGTTGCTTGTTTAAAGTTGTTATCTTTCTAGAAGGTGAACTTCCACTTCACTCTAAAGTCTTTCTCAACCTACATGTAATCTCTTTATGTTCATTAATAAACTTGATTCATCTTTTATATAAATCTGCTGCCTGTCTGAAAATAAAAATGAAGTCATTGCATACAATGACTTCATTGGAGAAAGGTATCAGTCAGGAGAAGAGCATAAAAGACATTCACTGCAATATGTACTGTGGTAATGTGGTAAGTGTTTGCCTGCTTTGTAGTTTACTTTCTGATATCAATGTCATTTGCAAATATTTCAGATCATCAAAATGTCTGCAAATGAAGATCCAAAGAAACAATTTTAACAATTTTACCCTGAGTTTAAATAAATAAAACTAATTTAGAGCCACAAATGTTGCCTGGCCTTAGGAAAAAAAGATCATTACATAAAATGTGTTCAAATTTATAAAGAACCCTCTGCATTTAAAAACATTAGTTGGCTATTATTGTTTTTTTTTAGCTTTATGCTAAAACTCTCCAACAAATCCAATGAGGCTGAATAAAATGGAGCATTAACAGTGAATCGTGATGACAACATCAAAGTCTATTAGCATTTGTAAAGTTTATAACACACACAAGCTTTGATAAAGAGGATTATTTCTGTTATAAAAAATTAAACCATACAGCCAACTAAGTTGTTGAACGCCTTGTTCCTAAAACAATTTAACCTGGTACTCATATCGAGATTTTGTGTTTTGGTATCAGAGAGATGCTATCTAACCAGAGGTCTTTCACATCACAAAGGTTTTCACACTTCCTCAAGTTAATAATAAATGCAAAGAGCAAACAATGCAGCATTAAAAGATAAACTTTGGTCCTGCTTTAAATAAAAAAGATCAGAACACAGTAAAGCTTTGATAGAAACTTTAAATACTAACTTACACTTAAGTTACATTTCCTAATATATCTGAGGTAACATGCTTGGACTGTTTTTTTTTTTTTCGGTATGAAAGTAAAAATGTGGAACTGCAATTTTAGAAAGAGCTGCTTAATATTTGGTCAGAGGACATTTATTTACGGTCGTTAACAAACACATAAAAGTGATTCTCGCAAATCATTCAGTCGTGTTTTTCAACAGCTTTGCTTGTTTTCTGCAAAGAGAACCTGGATTTAATGCATGCAGGTTCATCATGAAAGATAGCAACCAATTAACCAGTTTACTCTGACCTCTAAAATGTGTAAACTGATGCTAATACAGTCATTAAAATCAAATAAGTTCCTCAATTCATCCCAAGTTCAAGTTAGCTTTCTTGAAATCTATTTATTTATATTTATTCACATCAGCAAATATATTTTAATAACACATCAGAGCAAATAAACAGCCATATTTGATAAATGTGAATGTTATTGAACATTTCACTGTGTCTGACTTTCAATGTTTACTTACAGATATATTTTTGTATAAACAAACAGAAACGGTTTTGATAATTTGTCCTAAAACAGCAACTTATTTTACTAATCAGAGTAATGAGCTTTTACATGATGAACTATGTATTGTGGTTTTGTCCACAAGAACAAAACACTTACTAGCGATCTAACAACTGCAGAAGCAGAAATATTTCTTCTTCTAATCGACTATTAAGCCTATTAGCATTTACAAGAGGTTATGTGTTGGATGACTAGAGACTCCATAATAGCAAACAGAAACTAAACCAACCACATGTGTTGTGGTGTTAGACTGAGAGCCTACAGAAGCTGAACAGAAGTGGATGTTTCAGGCCACCAACATGATCTTTTACAGACCCAAAGTCCTTTTTTATGTCCTGATCTCAGTCGGGCTCCTCGTTCCTCTGGATGCTGATGGTAAGTTACCATAAGTTTTAAAATGAGACTTTCTAGTCTGAATCTATCCTGTCAAAGAAGATTCAGTTCAAACAGGCGTTTGTTTTAAATACCTACAAAATAAACTAGATAAAATCCATTCTTTAGCACAGTACAGTTAATGACAAAGTGTTTAAAATATGAAAGGTTTTCGATATCTTAAAGAACTTTTTACAGTTGAATAAGCGTTACAGCCCGAACATTTAAAAAGTAGACGTAAAATAACAACAGGTCTTTAACTCCATGTATGGTTCTTTCCTGATGCAGACGACGGCTGCACAACAGAGATGAAAGTGTGGCGAAACACAGTTTACGAAGCGAGTCCCGGACAAGAACTCCGGATTGATTGCCCAGTCGTGTTCTGCAGCAACTTGCCACCAGCAGTCAACTGGTATAAAATAGAGGAGAAGCGTGTCCTCATCAGTGTCGACAATAACAGGCACATTAAGATAGGGTGGGAGATGGAGCGACCACTGAGAGGACTTTCCTATCTTATTTTCCAAAATGTTCTCAGAAGTGATTCTGGAGGATATCGGTGTGACAGTGGAATCGATGTGAGCCACATGATCAACGTCATTGTTAACGGTGAGTGAGTCGTTTGCATATGATCAGAGGTAGTCAAATTAATGTAGTTTCATTTCTCAAATCAGGAGTATGCAGATATTGTGCATTTGCAAACTTTTTTTTTTTTTTTTGCCAAATCTTTAGCTTGACTAGGAAATTTAAATCTAATTCCAACTGATCAAATCTCCATTGATGATTGTTTTTTTTTTTTAAACTGTGTTGGATCCTACACACATTTTTAGCTTTTCAAAATGACTAAAGCTGCTCTCGCATAGGAAGCGGTGGGGCTGTGAACCCTTATGAAACTGTTCATGGTGAATGTGTTGCTCTACGGCGCGGCGGCGTTTACGTCAACATGGCGCACGGCTCTTGCAAAGTTTTGCATACATGACCCGTGTACGTTTGTTTTTTTAAACGGAGAAATTCCAACTTTAATCACGAAAATGAACATGCTTTTCAGACGACACTCAGCCCACAACAGCAGCAGGTTTTCAACTGTGGACGAGTCCAACCTCAGGTTAGAAACTTTAACTTCCTACTTCCATTGTGTACTTTGACCAGGTTTATATTTTCCATAAAAAATAAATAAAAAAAGTCCTTCACCAATGACGCTAACGCTAACGTGAATGACCTCTTATCTCGCAGGGAACAACTCTCAGTACATGTGTGGTCACTATTCGTACCGTCTAGTTGGAATTGGGGCTTTTTTCATTATAGTGATTTCTATAAGTGTTACATCACACATACTGTTGAAAGGTAGGAGCTTTTAAAGTTTATTTACAAACATCTAAAAGGTAAAATACATGTCATTAATGCAGGAGAGTGAACAAAATCATGATGATTGTCACTTTTTATTTACTTTGCAGGAAGAAGCAGGAAGGCAGCTGATCCATGTTCCCAGTCTTCTGATCAAAACTATGAAAATGTTTAAGATTAACTAATATCAGTGCTATTGTACTGATACTAGTGCATGGAAATTTTTGGATGAATTTTGTTCTTTTTCATACAGCCTTTAAATCAGGAGACTTTTATGTTGAAAAAAGTGTTTCATTTTTCAGGAAAGGAAAATCTAACAATAAAAGCTTCATTTAGTGAGTTGTGGCTTCAACTTGTGTAGTTTTGACACTCTGCTACCTGAATTGAGTTTAGAGTTGCTTGGTGGATTTCACAGGTTTAGTGGTTTAAGTGAGCAATGCCTGTTGACATTTAGGTGATAATCAAGAGGAAAAAAAAGGTAAGATGCCGGCCTATAAATGGAAACCTTTGAACTTTTTTTTCTAGCTTAAATCCAGGATGCAAAACCTTCCAGGTCAGAATGAAACTGTCTGCAGTCTCCTGAAACACCGGAACCAGAAACAGCCACAACATAACATTAGAGAACAATTTAAATAAAAAATGTGACTAAAGCCAAAACATAAAGTATTATTTAAAAGCAAACAGGAGAGTTAAGTGTAAGAATAAATTAGATTTTGGTATAAAACTGAGATCTTGCTGATTTTTCTAGAAGAATGACAAAATCTTTCCATAAAACCACATTTGTATTCATCAATAAATCAAAGTGAGCAACTCTTTGATTGAGCTCTTAGCCACAAAGGCAAATTAAGATATCTTTATCTACTCCATTAGGCAGCATCACAGGAAGCATCTTGCAGCTGTGACAAAACCACAGAGCGGAGCTGATTTCAGGTAAGTGAAGCAAAACCCTGCCGTCAAAACAGGCTTTTGAAAAGAAACGAGGAGATTGATAGAAAATGTTGGATGTGCAGTTGCAGCAGGGGAGCGTGAAACGCGAGGGGAGGATGGGCCGTGGTACGTGTTACCTCTGTGGTTTTGAAAGTGCGAAGAGTTGACGTGGAGCTGCGCGTTACCCACGGCTGCAGTCGCACGCTCCTTTTATTCTCACAACGGGGCCCACCCCTGCATACAGTCACCCACCGACCACCGTGTCACAGACACAGGCTGCTATTAAAACGGCAAAAACAAGGAGGGTTACTACGAATCTTTATTGTGTCGTTTCCTCTGGTACATAAAGGCTGGAGGTGGGCGGGTCGAGGGGGAAAAAGCGTGTCTTAAAATTATTGAAGAAAAACCAGCTGAGATTCTGTTAAACAGCAAAGCAAGCAGGGCTGCCACCTAGTGGTGAGTTGGCATAAAACTAAAGGATTTGTTTAAAAATAACAGCAGAAAATGTTTCCAATCTACAGAAAATGAGGAGAAAACGTAAATATATAAACAACCAAAACATTTCCTTAGAGGAACCTTCCTTTTAGGTTGTAAGTTTTGCCTCGGAAACAGCATTTTGGATGGAACAGCACAAGATTTCTATTAGGTTAAAGGTCATAAACTTGGGCAGGTCACTCCAAAATGTCACTCCTGTTGGATTGGAAACAAGCTGCTGTTTTTTAGGCTTATTTTCTTTCTAAAACAAACATTTCAAGATAATTTCTTCCAGCGTAAAGCAACATGGCAATTTTTTTTTGACGTATTCTAATAAATCCACATTTAGGCCGGATATCGTATGAGAAACATCCACATTCCCAATAGTTTATCTTCTAATCATTGCAGTTCTCAATGAAGAAGACTGCAGGTCTTCTTCGTTCAGCCATTTTGGAGTTTCTCTGATGCATTCTGTAACAGCCGTAATCACAACCCCAGCGTTACAATTCGATCAGCCGATTTGTTTCATTTCCCACATTTTCTTGTTCTGGTTTCTATTCCACTCTTCTTTGCCTGCTTCCTCTTTTCTATTTAATTTTTTTTAACACAGTCAAAAACTTGCACAGAATAA
The DNA here is from genome assembly GCA_010277075.1 of Poeciliopsis retropinna. Lineage (NCBI taxonomy): Eukaryota > Metazoa > Chordata > Actinopteri > Cyprinodontiformes > Poeciliidae > Poeciliopsis > Poeciliopsis retropinna. Next base: position 6,507,071 of record VMRM01000029.1, on the reverse strand, counting down.
GTATTTTACATGTTGTGATTGTCAGTCTCAATGGTCCATTTCTAAGGAAAGCACAGATTGATCTAGTGATAAACTACTGTTTAACTGCCTGGCCAGTACATAAATAGGGAAATAAGTCTCTTATATAAAAAGGAAAAAGAGTGAAACTAAAATAATTTCCTAAACTATTGCTTTGAACATGACAGATGTCCGTTTATCAATGAAAGAACAATTGTTCCATTCCTTTGTCTTTGTGAGACATATGGACAGGGGGAAAAAAGTGTTAAAAAATAATTACTTGAACGAAAAGCTGAAAAAAACTTAAAATATGTATGTTTCCGAAAACGTAAACTGCAGAAAATATTTGATGAAGTTCATAATGTAGTGTTCTAAAAAGTATTAATAGTTTTTTTTTTTTTGACAATTAACGTTTAAATAGAGAACTCAATTTTACTGGCAGCATTAAATAAGAAGGAAAATATTAAACATTTGTATCCTGTCAGAAATAAAATACCAAAGGGTTAAATTTTCCAGTGTGGTATCTACATCACAGGTATCATACTGAACATGATTCATGCATGACTCATTTAATTTCCACGTATACCCTTATAGAAAAAGCAAAAATTGCCCCTTTGTAGCTATTTCAAGAAAAAAACATTTGCATTTGCAAGAGGGAATATTTTAATTCATTTGAGGGTATAATGATCTTATGACTTTCAGAGGATTCGAAAGTGAAACAAACTAATAATACCGACGGGCTGTGGGTGAAAACAAGTTTCCTCCTGCATCAGTTTCCCCCTCGAGTCGAGCAAACCACCAACATTCTCCATGAAATGTTTACATCAGTCAGATTTGCTACTTTTCATAAGAATAAACAGAAATCTCCATGTGAACACGTTTGATAGTTAAGCTTTTTGGACTTTAGGACAACAAAAAAGATTTCTAAGAAAGATGAGAGATTTTGCTTTTTCCCAAATTTGAGACAAAGTTTCACATAACAATAAGATTTTAATGGATGTGAGGCATTTGGGAAGTTCAGTAATTTATAGTTCAGCATGGAAAATATTCACAGAATTAAATATTTGCCATTGATATGGACTGAAAAACAAGTATTTGACAGGAAAACCTTTTCTGTGTGTATCTCAGTTCCAAATCGCACTTATGTGACTGGTGTCCGAAAAAATTACAAATGGGTGTTTTTGTAAGGGATTCCTGATTCCTGCAGTAACAAGAAACGTTTCCATTGTTCCATATAATTACGCAAGACAGGAAGCAGTTGGAGGATCATGCTTTATGATGACTTTCCATGTGAACAAACGTATTCACATGTGATTTTATTCAATGGAAAAAACAGAATTGCAAAATTGTGTTTTTTCGGCATTAGCGGAATATTGACAAAGTTTTCTGTAATGGGAGCGTTGCTAAAGCCATACAGTTACCTAAAACAGAACCAGTAGTTCTTATTGTCATTTTCATTGTTACCAGAATGGTATCGCAAATTATCCTGATAAAACTAAGTCCATATTGCCCAATCCTAAAGCTGCAATAGACGAGTAAAGTCAAAGAGGGATTCCACAAATGTTTGCAGGCGATATTGTGATTTATCAGAAATAGTAAAATTCTCTCCCATAGTTCATCCGAAGACCCAAAATCAGGAAAAAGCTTGAAAGAATGATAAAGCTATCAGGAATAAATCTGCTGCAAGTGGCTAAATTAAAAGGATCCAGAGGAGTATTGGACATTTTGGACACAAAATTCTGAATATGGAGTCAATTAGGGAAACTTTTGAAGATAAATCACAATAATTTCCAAAGTTTTTTTTAAAAAAAAGTAACAGACACTAAAAGATAACAAAATAGCTGCACAATAAAGTTTTAATTCTTTAAATCTCATCCACAATCACAATGTTTAGTACTATATAAGTGTCATTGCATGAAAATTATATATATATATAAAAAATTAAGAGTACATTGAATTTTCTCAGTACATCTACAAAAGCTCTTGCTTTAATCCGATTAACAGATGCTTCAAAATGTCGATGCTGCTCCTTACAGTTCAGCTCAGTGACTCAGAAACACATAAAAACAGAAACACAGCGACTTCCTTTCAAAACAAGCGTGCACGTGGAAACTGATCCGCCCTCTGTCTGTCTCACTCGTACACACAAACGGTGACTCACAGATTTATCTGCTCGGGAGCCCAGAAACACACAGATTACATCTCGACCACCCGTCCCACATGTTAAAAACCGATAGAGCTGCCGTCCTCTCCGCTCTCAAAACGACTCACGAAGGTTCAACAAAAAGTCACATTCAGCCTCAGAACTTTGGATGTGCTTGGGTTTCCCGTTACTTGCAGGTTCAGAACTGGCCCTCATCTAATCAGCGTACGTCTCCAGGAACCACTGATAGATGCATTTTGGTGCTGGTGCTGGCATCCCAAAAGCCACCAGACATGAGGGACAATGGCCAGACGTAGAGCTAGGGTGTATTTATCCAGTCAGGACACGAAACAAGACTAAACATAGAATAAAGTTGGATATTTTTGTTTTTCTGTGCACTGGATGAACCAAGTAGGACTGTTACAAAACCAGGGCAGTGGCGTTGCTAGCTTATGGTGCAACGAACAAGTTAATATCAACATAAAACAGCCACAACAACAACTTTCAGAGCATTAGAAGTAAAAATCACATTTAAGACCGTCTGTTTTGACTTGGATGTGTGGCACTTTATAGCTGCAGAGGGTGTTTGTTACAGGACAAAGAGGAATGACATGACCTGAAACCAAATCATAATAGGTTTTCAAGCCACTGCAGGTCGACTTTGCAGCAGTTTCGTCTCATTTGTAGTGTTAAATAATCCTTTCGGAAGAAGTGTTTTGTCTGCTCTGGCAGTCCGTTTCCGGTTGGTAGGAGCAGAACAAGCTGCTTTCTCTGCACGGTGCTGAGCAGCTGGGTCGGGCTCGGAAATCCACTTAAGCATAACAGTGGCGGCGACGCCAGGTGCCGAATCAGTCTGGACAGAAACAGAAAATAAAGATTTTTTGAAAAATAAAATATAAATAAATTAAAAAACCCTGCTACAACAAAAACCTCCTCAACCTACGATTGTGTTGTTTGTGTTGCTTTTGTTAAGCACCTCATCAGGGGGCCAGAGATGTTCAGCACGGTATGAGCAGTGGGAGTCTAGATTATCGTGTAGTAGAGTAAACAATTTATAGCATCGATAAGCTTCGTTCCCATGGTTACACAGAAACAAAAGGAGACAACCAGACATGATGCGTCTCACTCCTACGGTCCATTTAAAGCCTAGTGACCTCCCTCTTCTGGCCTTATTTAAAATAACTAACATTTTACCTTTCTCTGGCTGATTGGTTCCAGTCAAAGTGGTATTTGTGAAAACTGTTTTGAAGCCCAGCACTACACAGAAACAGCCTTCTGTAACCTCTGATAAGGGTCATTCTGTGTTATTGGATGCGACAACCTCAGACGGCACAGCGGACCACAACATCCTGCTCTCACTTCTGAAATAATGTTTTGATTTTAAATATACAGCTCTTAAACAGTTTCATTCATACTTGCAAGCTTCTCTTTGTCTTTAGAGAAGTAGTCCAACAAGTACCCTATTAATTCTGGCGTACCTCAAAGGTTCATCTTCGGTCCAATCTCAAATCTTTCCATGGTTTTCTGAGAAAGGTCATATCTGCCTATCCGACTATCTGTAAACAGTTGTGCTTTGTTCAGGCCTTGTTAAGTTAAATACAAAAAAAAAAATCTTCCTGAGCCAGAACAGAAACCTGTGGAAATTAAACGTGGTTAGAAGAATTTTTAAAAAATTGATACCACATTCCTGTTGCTAGTGGAAAACCCTAATAACCAAGTGGAGCTGCGGCGCAAACAGAATCATAAGAGATGTGGAGAACATCTATAAAATGCTTCACAATCTTCAACTACAACTCTGAGATCCAGACACCAGTTACTACTCCAGATATGATGACTCAATTTCCAGATCTGACTTCAACTCTTAATCTGACTCTAGTCTGACCAATATGAATCATGTAATCCACAGTGGAAGTAGGCTAGGGATGTCAACATGTCACAGGAGGAATTGAACTTACAACCTTCCAGTTGTAAGGCTGCTACTATATCCCTTAGCCACAGCTGCCCAGCGAACTTCAAACAAAATAATCTTACCTCAAATATTTTCTCCCTTTTGATGTTGGTTAACTCATTACAGACAGAATCTTCTTTATCAAATTGAAAGCCCTTCCTGTTCCTTCCTAATCAACATTCTCTCCTCTTTACTCACTAGACCGCGCCTCATTCAGAGTTTTATTTCACAATGCGCCTCGGATCGCATTTCAGTTGAGGTTTAAGGAATCAACATGTAGAATTATAACACGGTTTCTCAAAAACTTTGTGTTCGACTTAGAATCGAGGGAAAATGAAGCTGCCAAACTTTAAAAGCCTTTTTTGGGGGTTTTGCTGTTTTAAAACTTGTTTTTTTTTCACTTGCCTTTAATTTTAGTAGTAGGTCATAAACTCTTTGGAGCTATTTTAATTTTCAAGGTGTTTATTGAGTTTGAATGCTTTCATATTACAACTGCTTCACACCCGTCTATGTAAAACCCTTTGGTCAATTAAAAATGGATGCAACTGCTACATTTAACTGTGCTACATAAACCAACAAAGTTTTATCTCTATCTGAGATGTAAGATAACATTAAAGTAAAAACACTCATGTTAAATTAATACTTCACACTTAGATGTAATAGTAAATAAACATACAGTGAGTGGATTATTTTACCACAAACCACAGAATCCTATAACTCAGAAGAAATACGTTCACCACAACAGTTTCCTTTGACAGTTTGTGAAATTTTATGGCATCCAGGAAATCATTGTTGGTGGGTTTAACTTTGAACCAGTGTTCTGCAATCAGAACAATAATTACTGAGTTAAATTTAACCCATGCTGGTGTAACTCCTTTGTTCATCCCTAAGTGTTGTCAGAGTAAATCATCCGAAATGAGGAGTTTCTGATCTAATTTTAAAGATGCAGCACAGCAGGATGGTGATTAAAGTTCATGACATAAATGTGTCACAGAGTTGAAGCAAAAGGTTGCAATTATTTCCTTCAAAATCCTCTTTGTGAATGCAACAGGGAGAAACGTGTTTGGACACATCAAACTCCCACAAGCATCTGATGGAAGCAGAATTTCACACTGAACATGTTGTTGAGTCACAAAGAAATGGCTGCAACACCTTCTGAGTCAACATCCTGACATGGATCAGAATAGTTTTAAAGCTAATTAAGAGCAAAACGATTACCTCGTAAAAACCGAATCAATGCACTTCAATGACCACACCAGCAGGTGTCACCATCGGCATGTCAGGATGTTTCCCTTCATAGAATCTCGGAGGAGCTGCTCTCCTGATTCAAGGGCAGAGTATTTTTTTGAAATCCACGCAGGATGTGGCGCCACCCCTCCGCGGCAGCATAAAAGCTGCTGCTTAAGTTTATTTGGGTAGAAATCTGCCATCCTTGTCCAAGGTCAACTTCCTTTCTCTGTGGCGGGCATACCAAGAATTAGGGAAACACGGTCAGAAATAGATCCAGCAGTTTTTTACTGGAACAAGCTCAGGATTCAGTAATACCCAGAATCAGAGGCCGGTCGGTGGCTTGTCTGTGGTTTGACCTCACCCGCAGACATCACAGCTCTATAAAAAGGTCCACAGTGGGTTTCTCTGCAGCTCAGAGACTTTGTTTTAACATCCTGTTTTACTTCAGATTGTAGCAACATGTGAAGAGTTTTGGACTTAACAAATGCAGCAAAGAAGTGTGGATTTCTTCATCCATGTGGTAGCAAACAAAAAGACAAATCCAAACCAGAAATACCACCCAAGCCAGCTAACACTGCATTAGCTGCGTTTCGCTACGTTAAATTAAACTGGCGAGACAAAAACTGACACACGTCAGCCAGAATTGTAAAAATAAAGTGAATAAATACCAAAAATAACAGAAGCCATTACTTACTTGATTAAAAACACCGTTTTAGAACCAAATTCAACCTTCTTTTTCCTTCACAACTCATTTAATTCAAAGTGGCAGCATGGACTCAACAAGGTGTCAGACACATTCTTCACAAAGATGTTGGTACCTGGAGAGATCACTATGCAGCTACTGCAATTTGTCAACATGTCTCATTCAAGTCTCTTCTCCCACATGAGCTTTGTTGGGTTGTGATCTGGAGAAGAAGAATCAATCTGAATTTGAGACTCATTGAATGTGCAGTTTTTCTTCCCATGCTCCTTGAGCTGCACACACTGTAGATCCAGAAATGCACTGAGAGGAGGTACTGACTGAAGGAGACAAGGAAGGCGAATAATGACACAGTGGTGCAAGGACAGAAGATAAATGGCATGGGAGCAAAGGTCTGTATTGGCAAAAGGAGACAATTTTAAGCAAAATCTTTTTAAAAAATTATTTTGTACTACATTACAACCGTTTCTCAGGAAAAACAATCCTTAAGTTCCATCCATAAATTCATTCCATGAAAGTCAAATTATGAAATGATCTCCACAAGTCCTCCCTTGACATAAAAACGAAAGTCATAAAGAATGTAACCACGTGTTTATAGCTCACTCCAGATACATTCAGGAGCTGTCATTTCCCCAGAACAACAATCTGAATCACATCACAGTAACAGGCCGTGTTCCCGTCCGGCAAGTTCCAGCCAAGACGAGGACTGGGAAACACAGACGAAGTGTCTTTCCCGTCCAAGTTGAGAGGACTCCTTGTTGTCAGACTGGGCATGTTTTCAACTACAGGCATGTCAGTGGTCCCTTTATCCAAGCCCCCTGAAGTCTGCTGTCTTCGTCAGCCTAAGGGAGCAGACTGAAAGAGGTCCTTTTCTTCAGACTCTCAGCTTCGGACAATCAGCGCAGTCACTTGTTATTCTGCTCTAAGGAGAAAAGCTGAGAAAAGAGAAAAACTTCAACTAATGTGGGAAGTGTTGAGTAAAAATATTTTCATTTCGGATGATCAGATCGTTCCAACTCAACAAATCACACGCACTTCGGACATGATTGTGTCCGCAGCCTCTTATCTGTAACTCAGCGGAGGAAGTTGGGTATAATTTATGATTACAGAAAGAATGAAGGCGATGGTTTTTCCACAGAAATAGTCCACCTTTTAAAAAAGCAGAAATTTTCAGTAAGTCCTGCCTTTTTTCTCCTCATATATGTAATCAGTGACCTGATCAACACCTTGGTTTATCATTCGACCAAGGCTGAACAGAAAGACCATGGCACTTTATTTTTCTTTCAGCGTTCTGGTTCCAACTTTGTTTTTCCCTCCCTTGTGTGCGGGAGGATTTACGCTAAGAGAACTGGGCAGCAGTTCAAGGGCGACATTAGCCTGGCGCCACGCAGTTTAACAAACCAAGAGCAAAAAGGTGTTGCCACCAGTGACAGGAGTGACACTGACATGTGAAGGTGAGAGATTAGCTGCAAAGTGACCTTCTGTCCCTTTTAATGTTTCTTTAGTTTCATGGCAGAATATTTGTACCAAACTGGGTTTTGTTTTTCCAACAAAATCAGCACAACTCTGATACTATCACACCACCAAGCTTTCAAAAACAACTACTCATGATCGTCGGCTGAAACGACAAGAGTCTGTAGATAACACTGTAGATGTCAGGTTCTCCGTTCGTGCAAAGATGGTATCCACTGTGTGTTAATGCGTGCTAAAGTATATTTGATGTTTTAACTTTTAAAATAAGCAATTCTAACATAAGAGGGGATCATAAGTATTCGAGGGTTTGTGGATCTAACAAAAATAAGAAATGTTTCGATGAAAGGAGGTAGGAAAACAAAGGAAGACAGACAGAGACAGACAAGACAATAAGGAGGAAAGAATGACAACTTTTAGATTATAAAATTAAACAGATGTAAATGAGATGTCAAAGGTCAGGTTGGGATACAGAATTTGGTCTGAAAATACATATTTTACTTCATCTTTTCCTTTTCCAAACTGCACTGGAGTGCTTTGAACTAGAGAGTCAGAGGTGAAGGTTGCTTCCATGTTTAGAGGAACATAAGGAACCTGCCATTCCCTAACAAAACATCTGTGGATTTAAAACTTGGTCCGACCTCAAAGATGTTGTTCATTATTAAAATAAACGGGTCTAATGAGACAAACCCCGGCTGGGCTACTGTAATTCTTCAGGTCCATAAAACACCAGACTGATTTCTGCTTATGCAACCAGCAGACATGGGAATGCTTCATCACAGCCACACACAATGACAGCCACTCAAAACTTGGCCTCCACAGCAGGCCGCAAGGCAAACAATGCACTGGATATCTGCTGAGCGTTTCCTCCGCAACGACATACACCCAGAAATGCCTGTGGCTAAAACGTGTGGATGTGTTTAAAAATGCTTCACTTCACATTTCAACTCATTTTCTACAGAAACACCTGTGAGAGCTTCCCAGAACAAATGTCTGGCGGTCTATGAGGGAATCGCTGCAATTTTGTATCTTTAGACCCACATTTCTTTTCCCGGCTCTCACTATGACAAAAAAATCCCTCTCATGTAAGCTGAGAGATGAGCTTCTAATTAACTTTTGATTGCTGGCTTCACTTTCTGGGAAACGAGCTTGAGCCATCCCGCTGCCACAAACAGAGGCTCTCTGAAGTGTTGACAGAAGGAAATGTGGTGAAGCGGACTTCAGACTTACCGTCAAATACATACGAAGCGCTTGCAGAAAAACGCACACAGACCCAGGATGAAGATGGTTCCAATCACACTCATCAAGATGAGGAGAACGTTGGGGGAACTCACTTCAACAGGAAAAATATTATCATCTGAAAAAACAAACAAACAAACAAATAAAGGCATCAAAACAAATAAATATATTTTAACATGTGCAGAATATATATGCAAGTTTATTTATAATTGTTTGATAAATGTGTCACAGGAATTCTTCCCCTCAGTCCTCTTTACTCGAATGCCACACCAGGATCTTGAAATGCAGTTTCAAACTGAGGAGTTTGGACGTTGACATGCTATCGGTACAGTGGACGTCTACCTATTCGTCCACTGTACCGATAGCAAAAGGTAGATTTTTATCCAAATTTATCTGTTTGCTGATTTTTCCTGAAACATTTCTACAATGTTCTAAAGAAATCGCAGCTTGGAAAGCTGAAAGACCTCAACGCAATGCTACTCAACATGCTACTGGCTTCATAGATAATAGCTGTTCGTGAGCGGTTGTGGTCCTTAACCCTCATGAATACCAGGGATCCACTGAGTAACATAATGTAATGAAACACATTGACAGATAGACAATCAATAGACCTGCAGTCTTGGTAAAGCAAGTCGCGGTTCCTACGAAGTATTGATTAAGTGGGAAAAATCGAAATGAAGCACATTATTCTGATGTAAATCTGTGAAAAAATGTTAAAAGCGGTGTACAGTTTTGTAGTAGCAGATTGAAATACTTTTATTGCCTTACTTACTATAAAGTTTCTTATTCTTTCTTGCATTAGTTTGAATATAACTTGCTGCTGGTACACTTAGAGAAAGGATATTTTTATTCTAAAATAAAACTTATGTTGCGGTTCTTAAGAGAGGGAATGTGGAAAAAGTCAAAGGGGAGTGAATACTTTTTCAAGGCGCTGGATGACATCTGGACTAAACATGTCAAAGTCATGCGGTGTGAAAAAAAATAAACCTTCCTGAGACATTACGGGATGCAGGATCCCACGACCAAAGAATCCATAATTACACCCCGACAAAAATAGAAAACCTCTAATCTCTGCACCTCGGAGCCACAGATTGGGAAACGGCGACAATCATGTCTGGGACGAACAAACATGCATCGCCGCATAAACTGCTCACCGTTTGCTTTGAGGTACAGCGTGAGGGCTTTCTCTAAACCCGGGTGCTGCACAACGCATTTCACGGTTCTGAGCGCGGACCGGAAGCGCAGCGTGCTCGTCACTATCGTGGTGCCGTTGCTCTGACTATGCACCGACAACACCGGTGGACCCAGGGTGACGCCATTGATGCTAATGTCCCACTGGATGGTGGACGGAGGCCTGGACTGGGCGGTGCAGTTCGCCTCCGTGACTCCCGAGGGTGACGTCGAGTAGCTCACCTCCGGTTTGGGTAAAACTGGGGATAGAAATGGGAACTCACGTCAGCTGGGTAATTTTCACAGCTTTGTTACTAGATTTTTTAATTTTTTGTTTTTTGTCAATAAACATCAAGCTTATTGATCAGCTTTTTTAAGCACGTTGGTTTTCAGAACAAAGGAAAAATTTCCTGTTAACATTAACATTGACCAAAGTTTCAAACATTTAAAAATGATTGTTATTGGACATATATTGAGCAACGCAGGAAAAACGCACAACAACACAAAGGCTTTGTTTGGAAAGGAACAGTGAGCCACTCTTCCCCCGGGGGTTGCTTTCCATATTAATCATCCCTTTCCCTCTCTGCGACACTTTCCTCTCCCTTCCTTCCTTATCAGCGTAAAAACAAACTTCCAGGGTAAAGCGAGCAGCTCCTCACGCTCCTGGAAGCCTCGCCACCGACGTCTGAACTCGACCACTCTCACGGGAAATAAAGAAAGGAGGAGGTCAAATGCTGCGTTGCAAAAGTGAAATCCATCTCCAAAGCAGTCCAGAACAGTAGTTTAATGACCGACTTCAGCTGCCGTCATCTCAGGGCTTCCTGGGGTGTGTTAATGCTGAGAACTTCCTTTTCCTGAGTTGTGGCCCTCATGTGCACAGAGAAAACTTGAATATAGCACGAAGAGCGTGATTTTAAAGGGATTTGGAGGGAGCAGGTTGGTGGTGTTGGAGGAATTTTCCGGCAGAATTCATCTTATTAAATCATTTCCTGCATCAAATCATTTGCAGAAATATGGGGGGGAAAATGTGCTGACTTTCTGCTTTCAAACATTCGTGACTTGCGTTTTCTGCACACTGCTCAATCGGCTTTCATAACAATGCTTCCCTTGCCTCCCAGGGCACAATTACTCTTGATAGGATTTATTTCTTAATAGGTTCACACACCATTGAATGAGCAAAGTGAAGCATGTTCTCATTTAGTAATACTTACTTTAACTGTCAGAGAGTGTAATAGATGCCAGATCTGCAGATAACACTAAAAAGGCTCAGGTTTTATTGAGCCAACATGACATTAAAAATCTGAGACGCAGCAACTTGCAAAAGTGTTCGACTTGAACTTGAACTTTTCCACATTTTGCCTCATTACAGTCGTAAACTTTACTGGGATTTTATGTGACGGATAAACAGAAAGAGCGCAATAGTGAATAAAAATTACAGAGCGACTCGATTTCACATGTTTTACCAGTAAAACCATCAATTCACTGGAACTAATGCTTTCCAGGTGCATCTTACCAGAGCATCTTCTTCCACATATTTAAAGTATGACTAAATTAAACACAGGTGGACTGTTCATCAGACATCAGATTGTTTTTTTCATTTTAACTTCACCAAATGTTAGAAGATCAAGAACGTGAAGATGTTACTCCAGCATTCCTACAAAAGTTGCTTAAATCATGTTGAAATTCAACATAAGGCCAATATTTTGACTAAATGTTTGCATAACTTAAATTCAACTTTTTACCTTTCAGAAATCTAAATCAAACATTGACTATACATTCCTGAGTTTCTTTATCGTTTCTGTCTTTTTATGAGCCGCTTTCTGAAAGCTGATACTTTCTAAGAGAATCCAAACTTTCAGCAGAAAAAAATGTAAGCTGCTTCTGAAAGCCTGAAAGTCATGTAAGTCTCACCGTAAACGTGGAGGCAGGCGACAGCCTCCCTGGTTCCGTCTGGGTAGGTGTGGAACTCGCAGGTGTAGCACCCCTCGTCCTCCGTTTGGACCTCCTTGATGGTCAGCCTGGTCTCACCCAGTGTGGGGCTCAGGCTGACCCGATCTTTGAACTTCTCCCCCATGAAAGAGCCCATCTTGGCGAATGAGGCGACCGTGACAGTGTCGCCCTGCTCATTCGTCTTCCTCCACAGAGCCTGGGCGACCCGTTTGACGAGGGGGTACGAGCAGGACAGGGTGATGGGCAGCCCGCGTATGGCCGTCTTGTTCCCCTCCAGGTGGACTCTACCTCCTGTTGCAAAGAAGAAAAGCAGTGTGCAGGTTCTCCGTTTAGGAACTGTCTATTAGCAGCAACACATTTGCATGGGGTTATCTGTGTGGGTGGGCTTTTATTCCTGCTGATCTGGGAGTTTAACATTTATCCTGCAAAACAAACCCAGTGACTCTAATCAAAAAAGTTACATGGCTTCAATAAATAAACTTTAAAAGGAGTTGAAATGTTGGGCAGAGATGCTGCATGTTTCCTGAGATAACTCGAGTTAAATAAAGTACATAAAAAGCGTGTGAGAAGCAGAGTACAAGCGGAGGTCTTCCTGCACCCACCGGTGATGGTGACGCAGGTAGTGCCTTTCTGCTGCCCAGAGGGGTACACGTCGAAAAAGCAGTTGAAGCAGCCCTCGTCGTCCGGCCCCACCGTCTTGATGGTGATGTAGCTGGAGTCCTTGCGTGCCAACGTCACCTTCAGGTTGGTGTCTTGCTGGACGATGTGGACCGGCAACTTCGTCAGATATGCCAAGATCAGTTTGGATTGAGGGTTGTACCAGCGCACCTGGTGCACAGTTTCCTCCGCCTCCGTGGTGATGTTGCAGCGAAGGTGGGCGGGATCGCCCGCCACGGCATCCATTGTGGCGGGAGCTGTGACCACAGCAGCTGTCAGACACACATTGCCCAGAAGCCGTGAGCAAATGTCTGGATATCAACAAACTAATGTTTATGAGACTGTAACATGAATGCAATGTATTAGAAATGTAATTATTTTAGTAATTTGGATTAAAAAAGTGAAACTACAACCTAACCCTTCCTGTACTTCCTTATATTTTCCATCCTACTACTAGGAGTTTCTTGGAACCAAAGTGATTATAAGCTTTCATCGATTTCTGAAGGTCTTTTAAAGTTCTTATCTGGACTTTGGCTAATTTTAAACTGACATTTGACCATTTGGATCTGTAAATGCTCCCAAAGTCAAAGGATGAACTTGAGATTGATCAGATTTGGAAATTTTCTTTACTGTATACCAATTCCTTTTCACAAAATATCAAATGTGATCCAAATGAAACATAATGCTCTTTTTCTTTAGGGGGGGGCAGCTTTTTGTTCTCACTTTCCTTCATTCAATTTTCTTTTAAAATCAAACATGACACATAGAGGTTGTTAATCTATGTTGAAAGGTCCTCTGGTATAATTTTAGCTTCACCTGGTTCAAATTCTGCAAAAAGATCTCAAATTTTAGCATCTTTTGATATCTAGTTAATCCAAAACTAATCCCTAGATCAGCTCTACACTGCATTAAAAAGGGTTGAACTTTTCACATATTGATGTTGGCAGCAATAAAGTATTTTTTTGTTGTTGCAGATGCACCCTTTGCTTCAAATGATCAAGCAATCACTGAAAGAATGCTGCTATTGCCTTTTAGACCATTAAAAAAAACTAATAAAAAAGTAGTTTATCACTAAAAAATCTGCAAAATGTGCCTTTTTTTTTTTAGCATATTAATCAATAAATTGTCTAAATAATTGATAGATTATGAACGATTAACAATAATCGTTAGTTGCAGCCCTAAAACAACCAAAGAAAAATTTGGAGAGCACCAGAGTAAGAAAGGTAAATGTAAAAAGGGAACATATATGAAGCATTTGCACAGAAAATTGCTATGTGCTGCACTGTGAGTGAAACTTTATGTCTGATGTTCTCATAAAACCAGCAGCAGTCTGTATAAAAACCCTCCTGGAGGTGAAACATACCTTGTGTTGCTTGCAGGATCCACAACAGCAGGCACAGGGGGAGGACCGGTCCACACATCGTCTGATCAAGTCACTTCCACATCTAGTCTGCAGCTGCAAACAAAACCAACGAGCCACAACCACAACCTCAATCTGAGTGGTAGACCTCAACTTTGACAGCTTGTAGGCACAGAAAACATTTAATGGTGATCCGTTATGTTTCCTTGAACAGGTTGAGAATGGTGTCTACAAACACATATTCTGTCTATTTTGAGCTCTTTTCAGAATGAGCTGTTTTATGGCCTCCTGTCACTTTAAATTCAAACAAGCTGCTGCTGGCCACAACCCCCACCCCCGACCACCCTCAATGAAACGATTGCAATCACAGGTGAAAACGACTGTAAATAGATGACCTGTTATACAACCGTACATCTTTGGGAAGCATTAGTAGAGCCTCCTGCATAACCAACAAGACTGCAGGATGTAGTTTCTGGATGGTAAGTCGACAATAAAAGACTTGTCTTTTCCAGCAGCCGTTGTAGAGCAAATAAAGGGGTAAAACCAGCTGACCCAGCATGCCAGAGCTCAGCTTGGGTTGCCAGGTAACAGGCTGGGCTTTGCTGCGGTTGTCAGATAGATAAGGACCAGTGCCTACTGATATGTGATGTTACACATGGGAGGTTTTTGAAAAGGCATCAAACACAAAAAAATCATCAATTTATCGCCATAAATCAACTGGGTGGAGTTTTTTTATAAGTGCTTTAACTGTTTTTAGAAGCAGTTGAGACCAATGTTGAAGTAAAAAAAAGTCACAAAATTTGAATTTTGTGTGATAAGTCTCCTTTAAACATCATATAAAGTAGACGTACCTCTGTCAGATGTCCAGTGTTGTGGCTTGGTGAGCTGCTGATCAGCACATGTTGAGCTGCTTCCTAACACCAACTCCTGTAATGAGAAGCCAGGCGATGATTATGATGATGCCTCCATCCTGATTTATAAAGAGAAAAACACTAGAAGGAGAGATTTTACGGGAAAGGGGGATATTTGCGCTTTAGATGTTTTTGGTGATGCTTCCAAGTTACCATGGTGACGAGGATTATCACCTGGGGTTCTAATGGAGGTTTTGCATGTTAATCCACAGCAGGCTCTCTGTTTTGGCAAGCCCATAATTACACAAACAAGCTGCCACCTCAACAGTCTAGACGGCATCAAAGCCTCGGGTTTCAAAATCGATACCTTGGAGAAATTACAGATGAGGAAGCACAGGGCAGTGAGGCATTAATCACAACATGACGGAGGATGAGTGTAAAGAAGAGGGTGTGTTTGTAAACCCAGTGGGATGGGTTTCAGCTTAAAAGCTGCTTCCCTGTCAGAAACAATGTTATTGCAGTGGGATTACAGGAGGACCACCCCCCGCTGGTCCAGACCCCACAGCTTTATAGGTATCCTGTGCTGTCTTTACAGGGCCAACCATCTGGTTTAGAGCAAGCAGCCTGCTCCTGTTGGGTAGCAGCTGAAGAACATTTCCGCTGCAAAAACCTCCTTCCACAGATATCTCCAAGAACCCAGTCAGAGTTCATCAATCAGCTGCACTAAAATAAGAATTTAAGTGACATTTCTGGACAGTTTTGTACAATATTACAGAGCTAAATTACCGTCAGCTTGCTCCATAAATATTAGAAACATTACTCAAGTAGTTGATTAGCTTAGTAGCATATTTTTACTCAAGTAACAAGGAGCTGTTCAAGAAATTACTGGAGTAAAATAAACATATTTGGTCAAAAGGCTACTCAAGTACTAACTGACTAATAAAAAGAAAATAAAATCAAAATGATGACAAATGGACCAAAGTATGAAGCTATGTGGAAATGTAGGTATTTTAAAGACCAGAATGGAAAAAAAAAAAAAAAAGACAAAATAATAAATTCTGGTAAACCAATTTCTTTGTATGTAAAACTTACAAAACTAACAAAAACAGGTGTGATTTCTGGCTAAAACAAGCTTGTTCTTCATTCAGTGAAGTTATTTTAGTCTCCAGAAATTTCACTCAAAGTAACGATACTAGATATTGCTATTACTCAAGTAAAATTAAAAAGTAAAGAGTAAAAATACTCATGAAAGTACTTTTTTTTCCACTAAAAAGTTACTCAAGTAAATGTAAATAGTTACTATCCAACTCTGGATAACCCGGTAACGGTTAGTTATAAGCTGCTAGCTCACAGAAACTAACAAGTAAATGACATTTAGCCACTACTGTACAGTCAGAGTTACACGGTCAGCTTTCCCAATGTTAGCATGGACTTCTAGCACACTTAACCATTGCTATTATTGTGTCAATAATTGATATTTACCTGTGAGAGCCGACGGACAATGGCCGTCTGCGTCGTTCAACACCCGTTACACCGCTGAACTGACGTTCGATAATCAGAAGTGCTCAAGGTGTTCGATACGCCTTCTGGTGGAAAATTGTTGCAACTACATGCTTACTGCCACCCTGAGTCTCAACAGGAGAAATGCAGCTTGAGGAAAAATGTCTATGTTAAAACAGGACACTCTTCACTTTTAATAAAATAAATGAAAACAGAGGGGGTGTAATTATATCTGACGTCTATTCTGTCCCATATCCACAACATATTGAAGAGAAACATTCCCATAACTTCTATTCCCTAAAACAATTTTTCTGACAAAAAAACCCCAAAAACAAACAAAAAATTAAAACTGGAGCAAAAATAACCAAAAAACCCCCCCCCAAAAAACCCAATTAGGATAAGATTTTAGTTTTTAAATTTAATATTTTTTTTCAAATAACTTATGAAACTTACCCAGTGTCAGCAGCTAGTAGTCTGTAAAAGCTAAAAGTAACTCCGATATGCTCCCTGTTCTGCCTTTAGTGTCCAAATGAAGAGGCCGACCTCTGGAGAAGCATTTAAACTGCTCATTTTCTAAAATCATGCATGTAACTCTACCGCCACCTGCTGTTGGGTTTGGGTATGTTCTCACGTCTTGAAATAAAACCACCCATTACATTACATAGAGCCAACCTATTTGAACGTTTGATTGTGCATCAGTCATTTTTTAAAAGTCATTACTTATTTAAAATTATTTATTGAGCTACATTCACATTAATGAGGCGATTCAAACAAAATTTAATTCTTCAACAAGTTTAATTCTTTAACTGGGAACAATTTGTCGAACTTTTTCAAAACAGTATTTGTAATTGTAAAGGTTTTCTTCATTAGCAGATGTTTGATTTAAGTAATTAACATCTTTATTGTTTAAATCTCACTGCAGAGTTCCCTCTGATTTTGAAAGCAGAGTTATGATGCATGAAGTTTAATACTGCGAAAGCCACCATTTTCTCTCTCTTTTTTTTTTTAGATTCAGTGGATCTTTTTAAGAAGACATCTGTTCTTACAAATCCTGAAGTAACACCCAGGCGAACATACAAAAGTCACTTAAAGCAACAGATTAAATACAGAGTTGCTAGTGATTAAAGCTGCATAGTTGTGCAAAACATCTGAAACAAACTGCGCATAGAGGCAACAACAATCAGTCTATCCTTGAACTCTGCCTGTGTCAGGAATTCCTGCCCTTTTTATTACAGTGACATTAGGAAAGAGCTGCTATTCACTCAAGAAGGAACGTCTGGCTGGTTCCACGAGTGATCAAAGTACAGTTCCCCTTCAGCTGCTTTGGTCAGGTCCTCTTTGACGTCCAGCACACTAATTCCTAAAATATGGTGTACCATCAAGGACATAAAGGTGCTAAAGTTGGTAAAAGATGATAAATTTATCTGCGAAACTGAGGAATGAATTACATACTTACATTTTCTGTGGCATCCTTTGAAGGTTTTTTTCTTATCCCTGTGAATGAATTAAATAAAAATGTAATCTTTATTTTTGAAACATTAAACTGTTTTTGAAACATTAATGAGGAAAAACAACAACAACAAAACATTTGATAGAAGTACCTATCGGAAGCAGGACAGTAAAAACTTCCAGGCTGCCACTGCTGCAGCAATAGAAAGCCATGCTATAGGAAGAAGACGCGTGGTTCAGCAAAAGGGGGAAAAAAAACAAACTCATTTGAGAATCTGAAACTTACCGACGCCTCCGTCATCCAATCCAGAACATTCAGACGACCCTGAAAATGAAACGGAAACGTTTAAATCACATCAACCATCAAATGATCGTCAAACAACGAGCTTCTCACCATAAACTTTCAGACAGGTTTTCCCTATCAGATTCCCATCAGGGAAGGTGGAGAACAGACACAGATAACATCCTGCATCTTCCTCTACGACATTCCTGATCACGATGGAGTTCTTCTGTAGTCCAGCTTCTGTAAACTCAATTTTATCTTTATATTCTGGATACACCGATGGACCAAGTTTCTCGGAGTAGGCGCCGATATTCCTCTCTGTGTTCCGTGAGACCTTCTGCCAGGTGACCTGCGAGACAACTTTAGTTTCCATGAGCTGACAGCTCAGAGTGGCATCTTTTCCCACCTCTTCTGATACAGTCTGCTGGGTTTGGACCACAGCTGCTTCACCTGTAAGAAACACACAGTTACATAAAAACAGGGTGCAATTTTTAAGCTAAAGCTAAATTATTCTTGTATTCATCAACAAAAAGGCACAAACAAAAAAAAAGTGAAATTTAAGTGGTTCTTTCTGTCTTAATCGAGTAGAAAAATCTGCAGAATGTGCCAATTTTTTTATCCGATGAACAGTCAGAATAATCGATAGACTAATAAATAACTAAAATAATCATGTTTATGTCTGATGTTCTCATAAAACCAGCAGCAGTCTGTATAAAAACCCTCCTGGAGGTGAAACATACCTTGTGTTGCTTGTAGGATCCACAGCAGCAGGCACAGGCGGAGGACCGGTCCACACATCGTCTGACCCAGTTCAAACAAGCAAACACAGTCAGCGATCTGTTCAGCCACCCTTACAAATGAATTGCTGTTCTTGCCATATATAAATAAGTATCAATAAGATTGCTCAAAGAACTAATTATTTCACCTCCAATAATTTCTTATGGAACACAAAGAAATGCAGCGAAACAATTATATACCAAAAAATACTTCTATATTTTTGCTCAAATGAAAGTCAAATCTATAGCTATTCAAGAAATTACTCAAGTAAAAAAAGTCAACTCAAGTACTGAGTAACTGATCAAAACATTTCATATTTAAAAATTGCATCATCAGACAGACCAAAATGTAAAACTAAAGTGGGAATTTTGGTATTTTAAAGATGAAAATGAAAGTAATTCATATAATAAATAACATAATTACAGTGTAACAAAATTAGGCAAAAACAAAAAAAAAGATTTATCCTTTCAATATAAAACTGATGCAACTAGCCAAAACCACAGGTGTGTGTCTGAGTCTGGTGATTTTATGATTGAAACAAGTTTGTTTCAAACGAACAAGCGAAATGACTCAAATTACTCAAGAGAACGGGTTCTTCATAATAAGATTATTCAAGTTAAAATACTCCTAAAAGTACTTTCCCCGAAAAAAGTTACTCAAGTCAATGTAACGAGCAGATGTAACTAGTTACTACCCCTGTTTAAGTCCCACATGAGCCGAACCGTTAATTCGAAGATGCTAGCTTGGCTCTCCATATTAGCTTACTGAAACGAGCACAAATAACATTTAACCACTAAACAGGCAGGGATAAACAGTCAACTTTCCCCAAATATGGAAAGTTGTGTGCAGCAGCTGTAGACATTAACAACGCCATAACAGTGTCAATAATTTATATTTACCTGTTGACAGATAAAACGGTCCCCGTTGTTCAATGGTCGTAACGACGCTGAACTGTCGTTAGCTCGTCAGAACTCAACGGGATCGATGAGCCATCTGGTGGTGAACTGCTGCAACTACATGTGTACTGCCACCCTCTGTCTGAATAGGAGAAATGCAGCTTGGAGGAAAATCTTTTCTATTTTGCTATTTTTTAAAATTACCTCATGAAACGTACCCCTTCACAGCAGATAGTAGTCGGTAAAAGCAACACGTAATTCAGACAGCTCCTTGTTCTGCCTTCACTGTTCAAATTAAGATGCAGATCTGACGGTTTTGACTTTCAAATCAATTAAGTTGTCACTTTATTTTATGAATTTCTTCTGCATCAGAATAAAAATTCTGTAAAAATATGAAGCAGCCAAACCACAGAGCACATACACAGGTTTTGGGAATTTACACTTGTTTATTTTGCTTTAAATACTCACAAAATAGCAGAAAAATATTTAATGTAAATGTTTTGGAGCAGCAGATGTAAATTTTCTTGATTATATAAAAAATACATATCAAATCCAGCTGTTGTGTTTTTTTTATAATCCAAAAAATTCAAAATATGTTTTGTTTACAGCAATAATGAGGTAAAGGTTGACACGTTGTTCACTCGGCTCATTTAACACATGCATTTCTCTTGTGTGAAATTTAACACATACCACTTTTTAATAAAATAAACAGGATTTCTGTTTGCATCAAATGTATTGCAAAGGATTATTAACATGTAGAAAAAACAAACTCACTTTGTATTTCAGTATGTTCATATAAAAAATGTACATTTGTAAAATTGTATGCCTTTCCATTTAGTTTTAAGGAAAACAATAAACACCACATTTTAACACAAATGGTCTCTCTCTTTACACATATACATACGTATAAAAACTGACAACCTCAACAGTGATCAAAATACAAAAAATACACAAATAATAAAGGCTTTTAACCATCTGTTTTAGCTTCTACTGACATTATTTAAGATGGCTTCTTATGTCACAGTGGTAAAACAAAACTATAGTGAACAATGTTTTTAAAAATCCAATAGTTTTTAGATCCACCTCTATTGTAACTACACAGCTCCAGTTAGCATGCAGCATATGTAATGAGAAAACATCTTGCATTAAACATTCAAATACAAGTCAAGTGGTTTATTATATTACTCAGATTTCTTGGCGGTTAGCTTTTGATGTAGTTTCATAAGCTCAGGTGAACAGCTTTCTACATCAGGTGTTGTTGGTGATGTTGGTGATTGCTGCTTGCTACCTTGTCTGTTAATCAGGGCGCCTTTCTTCTTCTCGGTGTTCTTTTCGGGTATCTGATGCTCTTCAGACCTTAAAAAGAAAAAAAAAACAGATTTAGATGAGAAACTTTTAAAAATGAACACAAGGAAAGTAAATATATCATTATACTGTGGAGCAAATGTGATATTAGGAATACAAAAAAAACAAATAAGACCCTTACTGATTATTTATAGTTTGTTCTGTAGGGTTTCTCTTCCTCCTGTTTTGACACATTCAGAATTTAAGAATGAGGAAAAATAAAAATATTGTTGACAAAACAATGAAGCTGTCTGACAATAGTTACCTGTTCTGATATGGTTTTTTGAACCACAAGGATAAAGCTCCAAAAGCTCCACAGACAAACACAAGTAATCCCATTGCAACAGCTACAAACCATCCTTTGGAGAAAGAGCAACAAATTTTAGCGACATCCATACATCTATCTTCTTCCGCTTATCCGGGGTCGGGTCGGGGTGGTAGCAGCTTAAGAAGGGAGGCCCAGACCTCCCTCTCCCCAGCCACTTCTTCCAGCTCCTCCGGGGGAATCCCAAGGCGTTCCCAGCACAGCCGGGAGACATAGTCCCTCCAGCGTGTCCTGGGTCTTCCCTGGGGCCTCCTCCCGGCAACATTTCTGAATAAATAAAAATATTCCAACACCTGATTCTGAGCTTACCTATGTCCCTGTGATCAGACTCAAAGTCTTCATCCAAACCTGTCCAAAAATTAGAAGTGACCATCAGTCTCACTGTTGCGGTGATTAACAACAACAACCTTTGACAGTAACAAACCTATTTTTTGTCACAGATCTTCCATTGGACGTTTGCAGCCACAGCTGCAGTCTTAAGGAGTTGAATGATTACATATCACAGGTTTCTTAGTCATTAAAAGAGTTTCTTACTATCAGACGAATCTTTGAGTCCGGGAACGGAGACCAGCAGATCTCTGGGAGAAGCAGTTAGCACCGATACTGAACATCCAACCTGTGAGCTCTTGAGAGCTGAGAGCAGAGCTGTGGTGGTGACGGTGATGGTACCGTTGGTGTTGGTATCTTTGCTGGTGTTGTAGTGGGAGAAGCTGAGGTTCTTATGGAGAACAGTCAGTGTTACCATGGGAACAGGTCGACCTGTGGCGGAACAGGTCACCACCGACCCTGGAGGAGAGTTTGATCTGCTGACATTAATGAAGGGTCCATGAAGCTCTGTGGAGAGAACAGAGATCATTTTAAAACATCAACCAGAGTTCACCATCTGCTGCTCTTCACTCACCACAGAGTTTTAAGCAGGTCCAGCCAATCAGCGCTCCATTAGGATAGGAGTTAAACAAACATCGGTAGCAGCCTTCATCCTGCTCCGCCACCTTCCTGATCACCATGGAGCAGCTCTGCAGAGACTCATACTGAAAATCCATCTTCTCCTCCAGACCTGCACTCACTCTGGAACCAAACTTCTTGGTGTAGGTGGCGAGGTTCTTCTCTCCATCAGAAAGAACTTTCTGCCAGGTGATCTGGAGAACATCTTGATCCTCAGTGAGTCGACAGTTTAGAGAAGCCTGGTCTCCCACTGCTGCCCAGACAGTCTCCTCTGTTTCTATTAGAGCAAAATGACCTGGAAGAAAAGTTTACAGAATTAAGGATCTAAATATTAACATCAAAAAGTTCTGGCCAATAAAATGGACACTTGTATACATCAGTAACCTTAAGATGAGTTTTCTTTTTCTTATGGACTATAAAGAAAAAAAAATACAATATTTGACTTTTAACTTCAACTTCCTTATTTGATGTTGTAGCATTGAAATAAAAATGAAACCAAATATTTAAATTATTTAGGGCGTGCAAAATGTCAGAGAAAAAACAAAACTATTAAGAAGAAAACAAAAAAAATAATAATAATAATAATAATAATAATAAAATAATAATAATAATAACAAGACGTTGATATCTGGTTCAAAAACAAGACAAAGCTTAATAAATCCTACCTCCAAAATAGGTGATACTTTAACTCATATGCTGCCTTTCTTCCACATTTGCTGTCAGGAATAATTTATTACCTTCATGACTAAACACAACTTTGTTTTGTTTTATCACGTGAAACACTGAAATGTGTGACTTCACTGTGAAAAATTGACCCAAATAAAGCTCTATAACTGCGTCACGATTGATTACATAACAGCGTAACCGTCACGATTAGTCACAAAAACCTTTCTGTTCAACTCTGACAATTAGAATAATAATTATAACAATTATTATGACTAGTAAGATGGCTCGTTGTCGTCAACGTTACTTCCGGTCATCCCACGAATTCAACAAAGTTATTGTTTTTGTGGAAACACGGAAGTATTGATTTATTTTTCCTCCCCAGCCTTCCTGAGCATCTCACCAGCTAAACCTGGACCAATGCTTCAAAGATTATCAATAAATTGTTGATAATTTATTGTTTGTCATCGTGTAACTCGCTGTGACGTCGCGCATGTCAAACATTTGGAAACATTTCAACAAAAGAAACTTTAAAAAGTTGACTAAATAAGTCGTTTCATCGAATAAAAAACACGAATTATTAATTTCTCCTCACCTGTGTGAAGTAAGCTGCTAATGAAAAGGCAGCTGATGATTGCAGAGGGTTGCATTGTTGACACTAAGTTTGCAGATCCATAGTTCCTGAATTACAGACATGTACGCGTGACGTCATTGCGTCGCCAGGTCAAGTGATCTGCTTGGATCAAAATGATATATAAAATATAATGTAAACAGCTGTTATGTGGATTTAGAGAATCAGTGACTTTATTGAGTCAAGCAAGAAGCTGAGTTTACTTGAAAAGGCATCCTGCTAAACCTGGAGTAACAAAATCAGATTTGTTGAATAATTCTTTGACATATTTTTATAAAAATGTCTACATTAAACAATATTTGGATCTTGTCATTTCAAACTTTGCATTGCAATTAAGTCAGAAAAAAAACTTGCACCAAGTTTTTCAAACTTTATATAAAAAGCAAATCAGAAGATTTTCACTCTGCTTGTTCAATTATAAAGAAAAGCAGAAACATATTTAGACACTTTATTTTAATAACTGAAATAAATTAGTTGGAAACCATTTGTTCAGTTTTTCAGTTGCATATCAGAGCATCTCTTTCAACTTGAATGCATCTTAACACTGAAAATGCTCTCTGCAAAGAAAAGGATGGAAGTAATGACGTTCAAAAGCAAATCTTTTTTTCCCTAAAATGAAAAGGATTTTGTAATATTTAAGAATATTTCTAACACAGTTACTGTTCTGTATTTGACAAATACAAAAATACAAACACATCTGAGTTCAAGTTCCATCACCAGAACCACATTCCTGTCAATTAATAACTGAACGGTACTTTTGACCCGATTGAATGAATGGGAAAATGAAAAGTGGATTAAATGTTTCAACCAACCGTGTCGTTCACAAGGTTCAGTCTCTTTTATCACTCTGTGGATTAAAAACTTGAACTGCCCAGGATTTATTTTAAGACACAAATCACAGTATTGAAATGAACTTTTATGGATTCTTGTTTTGTACCAGGGACTTTATTGCAAACTTTCAATTCTGTCTTTAACATCTTACCTGTTTAAAAAAAACAGACATGCAATTCTATAATATATTGATATGAAATGCTTTATATATGGCTATGAAACAATACAACTATAAATGAAAATTGTTTGAGAATACAAAGGAGAAATTAAAACAAAAAATTTTCCATAAAGGAATTTATTTAAAATGAAATAAATATTGAAAAAGAGAAAAATATATATTTGTGTGGTTAAAACAAAACCAAAAAAAAGCAACCTTGTGTTGAAATTATTAAAGTCTTTCAAAACATCCATTCCATCAATCTAGGGTCGTGTCATGAAGGAATCCCAAATCCTCAGAGCAGCTGAGAAACGTCGTCCATCCAGGCAACATCTGACCAGGGAGCCTGACTTCACAAGAAGTTCTTTTCCCACAACCTTTGACCTCAGGTGTGGCTGTTTCATCTCTTCAACCACAAACTAGTGGCTTAGTTAGTTTTTTCATGGTTAATATTTTCAAAGTCAGATTTTTCTCTTAGTTTGTCTGATGACGGCTGGACTTTGTTGCAGCGGAGTTTGACGCCTGGTGAAGGCTGTACCATGTCTGCCACTCTTGTGCGTACCACAAGACCTTCCAAAACACTGAAAACAACAACAGAGAATATATTATTTCTATTGTTTGTTTCTTTTGCCATTTGTTTTCATGCATTTGAAGCAAAGTGAGTTAAATCTGATGAACACATCAGATGAGAAAAAGACAAAATGACAGATTAAATGTTCTAAAATTAAAGGTTACATAAATCTGCTTGAAATTCAAAGAAAATGGAGATCATAGTAAATGTAGAAGTAGGTTAATATTTTAAAATGTTGCAAACAAGAGAAAGCAGAATAAAGTTTGGTGTAAATGAGAAATAACAATAAAAGTCTGACAGAGAGTCGATATGTGATGCAGCTTCACTTTCCCTGTGTGATAAAAATATATTCAGTTGTGATTAAATGGCTATTAAGTGTCTAATCCTGGTTCTATTTATTATTACACCAACCTGATGTCTGTCCTGTTCTGTTCTGTCCTGTCCTCCTCCTCTTCTTTATTGTTACAGCAGTTAAACAGGTCTTTTCTGCAAAGTGGTTTTAAAACATTATAGCATAAAAAAAACATGTTATTTTTAATAAATACGTCACATCATCACTAATGTTCTGAGTGAAAACATTTAAACTCAAGTTTATCTCTACCAATTTCTACAAGTTATGTTTTATCACTTATCTAGTAAAACAAATAAATGTCATTTATCAGATCTTTTACACATGCACAAATATCTGTTAAATTACAAAACAATTCAGACTAGCAATTTTTTTTATGCAATTACTTTGGTGCTGCTCAACTGGAGCATGAATATGGCTCATACCAACGTTTATGTCAGAGAGAAACCAGAATAAATATTGATGAAAATGAGGAATGACAATAAAAACAGTCTTACTCCAACATGTCCACTGCATCCCTGTGTGACAAAAATATAATTTAATCACACAAACATTCATCAACTGATGGAGACCATTTGTGAAACGACCTTTTAAGAGGTCACCTTAATAATAAATAAAATGATTATAAAGATGAATAAGCAATGGTGTAAATGAAGAACAAGATTAAAAGAGTCTTACTGAGAAATGATGTCTGATTCATCTTTATGTTTCCTGTCAGATCAAATACAGTTTTATCACAAACATTTATCATCTGATGCAGACATTTACTGAGGTGATATAATCTGTAACAGCAGTACCTTTTCTCTTCCTGTTTTCTGAGCAGCAGACAGATGAGAGCAGCAACACAGACAAACACCAATGCAGCCAACAAAGACAATCCTTTGGAGAAACAAAAACTCATGTTGATGTGATCAATTCAACAACAAAAATGTAAAAACTGAAAACCTCGACATGAACTTACCAACAGTCATGTTACTTGAACCAGGTTCCACATCCAAACCTGGTGAGAAAACCTCATGGATCAGAATCACAAACAGATCATCAGTATATAAATGAGTCTTCAAAACGGTTCCTCACCATCATCAAACGTCTCTGTGAGTCCAGGAACGATGACCATCAGTTCTCTGAGAGCAACAGTTTGTACTAATACTGAACATTCAACCTGTGTGTCATTGAGAGCTGAGAGCAGAGCTGTGGTGGTGAAAGTGATGGTACCGTTGGTGTTAATCACTCTGCTGGTGTTGTAGTGGGAGAAGCTGAGGTTCTGATGGAGAACAGTCAGTGTTACCATGGGAACAGGTCGACCTGTGGCGGAACAGGTCACCACCGACCCTGGAGGAGAGTTTGATCTGCTGACATTAGTGAAGGGTCCATGAAGCTCTGTGGAGAGAACAGAGATCATTTTAAAACATCAACCAGAATTCACCATCTGCTGCTCTTCACTCACCACAGAGTTTTAAGCAGGTCCAGCCTATCAGCGCTCCATTAGGATAGGAGTTAAACAAACATCGGTAGCAGCCTTCATCCTGCTGCGTCACATTCCTGATCACCATGGAGCAGCTCTGCAGAGACTCATACTGAAAATCCATCTTCTCCTCCAGATCAGAACTCACTCTAGAACCAAACTTCTTGGTGTAGGTGGCGAGGTTCTTCTCTCCACCAGAAAGAACTTTCTGCCAGGTGATCTGGAGAACATCTTTATTCTCAGTGAGTCGACAGTTTAGAGAAGCCTGGTCTCCCACTGCTGCCCAGACAGTCTCCTTGGTTTCTATTAGAGCAAAATGACCTGAAAGAAATAAAGCTTTAAATTATTATCTGTTCTATCTTGTTCCTTTCAAAGTTTCTGAATAAAATGGGTTAAAGTTATAATCATATGACTAAACCTAAAAAATGTAGGAACCTTAGATCATATTGTTCATATTATTAACGCAGCAATTTCCATCAAAATGACCAAGTCTTGTGAACTTGAAGAAATCAAAAAATACAATAAAATTCTTTATACTTTTCGGACTAAATGCTATGCTATATCAAATTAAACCATAAAATAAACCCTAATAGATGGATTATTATCATTATAAGTTGTACATTAATTAATTGCATTGTGTCAAGTAGCGCAAGTCTCGTCTGGTAAAACCTCGCGTTAGTTTTTAGATGATGAATAATTAATGGCGACTAAAAATATGAGGAAAACATCAAATTATTGTGTTGAAGCCACTGAATAAATTTTCTATTTAAGATCAAATCCATCTGCTGTAAAAATGACCAAAACGAAAGAAAAACTAAAACCGTAGTTTAGTTTAGTTTTTCTGCTTCGCTGTTAAAAATAAATGAGTTCTCACCGGTTTGAAGGATGATGGTGATTAAAAAACAACTGGTTATAACAGAAGGAAACATTCTGCTGTACTGTAAACAGTCTTCATTCACTTCCTGTTCTGCTCGTTTATTTGAAGCAGGGCGGAAACACACAGGTGCGTCTCGAGTCACGTGACGGTGTGACGCATCTGTCCAACTATATCTCTTTGTTTTGCAGTTTTTTTAAAGACACACCCAGATTCTCTGGTTAGAGTGTACAAACAATACATACATAGAAAACAGAAAAAAGAATTATAGGAAATGTATTTATGTGCAGTCAAGATAAAATAATACATGCAAAAAAACAAACAAAAAAACACCAAACTTTGACAGTTGCTTAGCAGTGACTCAAAGGGGCTGTTCAATGAATCTTACACTCATTTAATGTTCCTCTGAAACATGAAGTGAAGGTAAATGTTCCTGAGAAAAAAATGCATTCATGGTTAAACCCATTTTCTCAGAGGTAAAAATCTTTATACCCTAAATGGGTAAAGGAGTAGATTATTTCACAATATGGTGATTTAAACAGGTTTTTCTGCTGTTAACCAGACATAGGAAGAACAATTTTAAAGCAAATTTATGCAAATAAGCTGTAGCTAAACATACTAAATACATTCCTTTCCTTTAGGACAACAAAAATCAATAAAAAGTGAAGGTACAGAACAGCTTTACACACATCTTGAGGTGATTTTATTTATAAGGAAGGACATACAAACACAGTAGTAATGTTTAGTTTGTCCAATCAAATCAATTTCCAAATGAGATCCATTCAGTTTTCAAGCATTTGATTGATCAACTGGATCTTTAATGCTCATGTCAACTTGTCATAAAACAGTCTTTTTGCCACTGAAGGCAATGTGTTGAGATTTTCATCTTCTGGACTTTTCTTGGCAGAAACTCGCTGTTTAATCTCATTCGTCAGCTTCATTAAAGGTGTTTTGTTCCTGTGGAAACAATTTTGAATATTAAAACAAGTAAATACTAATATAAATCCAATAACATCCTGCAGAGGTTAGTTTCATTTCCAAAGGAGACCTGGACCAAGCAGGCAGCATAACATAAAATTATATTTCCTTAAAAGACACGATGATGCAAATAAATAATACATGATAGGAGATCTGAAGAAGGAATTCCAATGAGAGGAATTAACCTAAAGCATCATGATTCTCTAAAGTGGAGAATTTGTGATGTCTTAGGAAAATAGAGCATCATTTCATTGTCGTCTGCATTGAGAAAAAGCTTTAAAATGCAAGAATGCAAGTAAAATATTCAGATTATATCAATTTACAGTGTATATATGAGGAATAAAAAGTACCACTGTGGCATCACTTCATAAACTGACTAAATGGAGGTGAAATCTTAACCTAATAAAGGTTTTAAGATTGAGAATGAACAGGTCTGAGATGAAACTCAAACAGCCAATGTTTGTTCTGTTGCAAAATGTTCTCACCTTTCTGATTGTTCTGGTCTTAAAGGTGTTTTGTTATTCTCATCGTCTCTGTGAACAGAATAGTCATCAGAATTTAAGAGTTTTTTATGTGGAACAGATTAAAAATGCGAATGAAGAAAATTACCTGTTTCGGACATTTTTATGTCTCCAAAAAGTGATGATTGCAACACTGGAACAAGTAAAAACTATGACAGCGACAACTACAAGGATCAAGGAGATTTCTGTGAGAAAAATAAGAGAAATGTTTAATGGATCAACTGAGAAAACAGAAATCAAACTTTTACACGAGAAAACTTACTCAGATCTTTAGACTCCTGGCTCTCATCAACACGTACACTAGATTGTTTCTTTAGCTCTGTCAAAGAAAACCAACTTGAGAATCTCAAACTGATCATCAGTCTATAAATCGAGAGTTACAGAAAGTTCCTCACCATCATCAGACGTCTCAGTGAGTCCAGGAACGATGACCATCAGATCTCTGAGAGCAACAGAGTCCAGTGATACTGAACATTCAACCTGTGAGGTGCTGAGAGCTGAGAGCAGAGCTGTGGTGGTGACGGTGACGGTACCGTTGGTGTTAATCACTCTGCTGGTGTTGTAGTGGGAGAAGCTGAGGTTCTGATGGAGAACAGTCAGTGTTACCATGGGAACAGGTCGACCTGTGGCTGAACAGGTCACCACCGACCCTGGAGGAGAGTTTGATCTGCTGACATTAATGAAGGGTCCATGAAGCTCTGTGGAGAGAACAGAGATAATGTTAAAACATCAACCAGAGTTCACCATCTGCAGACGTTCTGCTGCTCTTCACTCACCATAAAGTTTTAAGCAGGTCCAGCCTATCAGCGCTCCTTCAGAATAAGAGTTAAACAAACATCGGTAGCAGCCTTCATCCTGCTGCGTCACCTTCCTGATCACCATGGAGCAGCTCTGCAGAGACTCATACTGAAAATCCATCTTCTCCTCCAGACCTGCACTCAGTCTGGAACCAAACTTCTTGTGTAGGTGGCGAGGTTCTTCTCTCCATCGGGGAGAACCTTCTGCCACGTGAGTTGGAGGACATCTTTGGTTTTCGACAGCTGACAGCTCAGAGAGGCCTGGTCTCCCACTGCTGCCATCACTGTCTGCTGGGTTTCAATCACAGCCACATCACCTGCATGAAGGAGATCGCTCTATTATATATTTATAACAAGTAATAGAAGTCTGTGCAACATGCTGCAAAAGATCCAAACAGTCTGCTCCAAATAAAGATGTGGAAGCTGTTTACTTTCATTTCAACATGAGCAAAATTCACAAGTTAAAATGTTTTAATAAGCTGTCCTCAACTGATACGTTTTATCAGGCAGCTGTGAAAAACTAAAATGTTCTGATCTTACCTTTTATAAGGATTCCCAACGAGAAAAATAAAATCAGAGCCGCAGAGCGTGACATTTTGTGCGCCAGAATTTGAAATTCGTCCGGTCATGCGCAGAAAAGCTGCCGCCGTGCGCATGCGCCCTAAATTTTTCATGTTCTGTTTGTTGTTTTTTTTTGACGATATAAAAGCTGCAGAACCAGAGAGACAGACATAACGCAGACAACGATTTCCAGTGAGAAAACACTCATTTATTGTAGTTTGAATTAAACTCACAGCTGCCTCACTGGCAGAGAAAAACATCTGACAAAACCTGAATGAAAAGGATTTGAATCAGAAATAGACAGCGACCTCTACTGGCCATTTACTAAAAATAAAAAAATCTTATTTTTCCTTTTTAAAATTATAAACCATTGAAATATATCAAATGAGTTAAAAAGACTTAAAAATGAGCAAAATTGGTTTTCACTTCAAAGCACTAAATATAACAACAATATGAGCATTTTTTGTTTGTTGCTGTTTGTACAGAAAATACAAAATTTGTTTGCAGTTCTGTCATATTTAAGATAATACAAACTAAAATGACCAACAGAAAAAATTGCAATCTGCACATGTCAACTTATGCAAGCAAAGAATAAGTTTTAATGTAAAAGGCTATATGTGGTGTAAGTGAATATTTTTTATGTCATAGGAAAAAAAAAAAAAAAAAAAACATTCTTGTCCAAATTAATCAATATTTTCAAGCAGTCCTTGAATTATTTTACATTTTCATGAGTTTTTTCTCGATTTCTAATGTGTGATACAACATCTGTACAGGCTCAGGTTCTGTCAGTACTGACTCTGGGATTAATAAAGTATATTCATTCATTTGTTTACAACAAAACAGCTGAAAAAGAACATAAAAAATAATGGGCTTATTTTTTCTTTTTACATCTGTTTGAAGATGATACTTTGTTTTTCTTTGCCTGTAATTCTAAGTTTACATTGTTTTAAATGTATGTAAAAGAAAAGATACAAAAATCTTGATTTCTCTTTTTCTTAAATCTTAATATCTCATTATTTCAATATCAAATTTAAAACATTTTTCTTTCTGACTTTAAATCATTGATTTCATCAGAAATCATGAAAGTGCAAAGATTCAAAATATCATAGTTTCACAGTTTCTTTTGAATCAGCAGCAGCAACTTCGACATTTGTCTAATTCATTATGTAGATGCACACATTACCTTAAGTAAAAAAAAAAGAAATACCTTCTTTATATTTTTGTAAAACTAAAACAAAAAAAACACTTGTACACAAACAAATGGGAGCTCCATTATGAAAAAAAAGCAGGAAAACAATCAGGCAACACTTGAAAAGGTGCAAGTATCTTTTTTTTTTTTCTTTTCTTACGGCATTGCAAGAAATGTTTTGTCACCATCTTTGATTAAATTTGGTGTAAAAACAAAACAAAAAAAAAGCATCATTGAAAACAATACAGTCAGAAAACATTTGATCCTCTTGCACTTATAAACATTGATTGTTGGAGCGTTCAATGGAATCGAGACCAAAACTTTATCAGTTTTTATCCAGTTACCTTCAGGATCAGCTGCCTTATCAATCTGATCACATATTGCTGGTTTAACCAAACAAAAAGGTTAAAATGTAGTATTTCTGTTGTCATGGCGATACCCATGTTGTCATGGCCTGGTTTTCAGGTGATTGTTGTCTGAAGTTTTTTGCTCGTCGCTGGTGAGATGTTCATCCTTAAAATGAATCACAATATGTTAGTCAGACGCTAATGGTTTTGGACATTGGAAATTAATGTTCTTTATATCATGTGAGCAGGAAACGTAAGGCAGGAATAGAATAAAATCCTTACTTCTGATTTTCTGTAGTGTCCTCTGAAGGTTTCTTATTCCTGTGATTGATTTAACAGTCAGCAAAGAAATGTTTTTCAGACTTTATTGAGGAAAAAAAACCTCAGCAACAAAACCACTGGTTGACATACCTTCTCTGAGATCTTATTCTGAGCAGGATGGTGAGACAAATCACAACTAGCATTACTGCAGCAATCAAAGGCCATTCTTTAGAGAAAGAAACAGAGATGAAATATGTTTCAACCACAGAAAGAACTGAAAACTCCACATGTGGGAATCTCGCATGCACTTACGGGGGGCGTGGTGATACGATCGAGATTGTTTAACCAACCCTGACAAATGAGATTGAAACATAAAATAGATCAGTCACTGAATAATAATCCAGTGAAAACCTTACAAAGAGTTCCTCACCATCATCAAACGTCTCAGTGAGTCCAGGAACGATGACCATCAGATCTCTGGGAGCAACAGAGTCCAGTGATACTGAACATCCAACCTGTGTGTTGTTGAGAGCTGAGAGCAGAGCTGTGGTGGTGACGGTGACGGTACCGTTGGTGTTGGTCTCTCTACTGGTGTTGTAGTGGGAGAAGCTGAGGTTCTGATGGAGAACAGCCAGTGTTACCATGGGAACAGGTCGACCTGTGGCTGAACAGGTCACCACCGACCCTGGAGGAGAGTTTGATCTGCTGACATTAATGAAGGGTCCATGAAGCTCTGTGGAGAGAACAGAGATCAGCATTAATATCTAGTTATAGAAGTTAAATCTATGATACTTTCAGATTCTCACCATAAACCTTCAGGCAGGTTCTTCCTGTCAGAGCTCCATCAGGGTAGGTGTTGAACAGACACAGGTAACATCCTGCATCCTGCTCTGTGACGTTCCTGATAACTATTGAGTTCTTCTGCAGTTCAGCTTCTGTAAACTGAACTTTATCTTTAAATCCAGGATTCACTGTTTCACCATAATACTGGCTGTAGGATCCAATATTCCTCTCTGTTTTCTCCAAGACTTTCTGCCAGGTGACCTGCAGGACGTCTTTAGTTTCCAGCAGCTGACAGCTGAGAGGAGCATCTTGTCCTACTGCTGCCAACACCGACTGCTGGGTTTGGATCAGAACTGCTAGACCTGCAGGACACTTTGTCATGTCAACCACAAACTTCAATATAGAGCTGAATGTTGTAGATATGCAACAGTTGGAGCATGAATGAGTCATTTTGATAGTAAATGTGGGCAGAAAGGTGCATCAGTCATTAAAGGTCAAGTTCTAACTAGCTGCTAAAAACCAGTTGACGTCACATATTTCACTTTTTTTCGTAATGCAGTAGATTGCACTTTATTGTACTATAGAGATAATAAAGTAAAGCAGCTTCAATAGAAATTCACTATTCAGATTTATATCTGTAAAAAAAATCTCTCTTGCATTAAATATGCTTGAGTTTATGATTGAAATCAGACAAAATGCGGAGCATGAAAACCTTTACATGCTATAACAAATACAAGATTTATCAGTTGTTTGCTTTCATTTTAAAACATGATCAAAATACAGAAGTTTTTAATTACAAAACATTTTCCAGCTGCCGCATTTTAGCATGAAGCTGTGAAAGACAAATGTTCTGATCTTACCTGTATTACAGATTCCCAACAGGAAAAATAACATTGATACAGCAGGAATGTTCTCCATCTGCGAGCCAGAATTTCAAAGATGAATTTTAAACACGACGTCACGCTGAAAAAGTGAAGCACGAAATGAAAATAAATCAGAATTTAATTCTGATTCAAAATATGAGCAAATAGCGTAAAATATTTACGCTGTTTGGTAGGATCTGTTTGAATTTCCCACCGCCAAAAACGTACGTGTTTCACTTCCGGTCATGACGCTTACGTCATGTCACGTGACCAAAGTGCCAATTTTAAAATAAATAAATAAAAAAAATTTCCTAATATTAAGTTCCAAGCTCAGTTCACTCTACACCACTTTCCCCAATGGACGCTGAGAAAAGGAGATGTTTTTGGTAGATTATTATTATTATTTTATTTTTTATTTGTTTAAATGACGGTTAAGACCTTTGACCTCAAACATATTGCGTTATCTGTTCCCTTGGTTTTCTCTCATTACCAGCCTTTTCTACCAAGAGCTAAATAGTTTAAGCACAGTCACACCCAAGCTTTTTAAATGATCAGTAAAAACATTCTGCATTTGTTGTTGATGGTCAGTGAGCAGTTTGGTTCCCTGTAGATCTAAAATATAGATTAAAACGGTTTGCTCCATCTTCTCCACTGTGGATAAAATCAAACATTCAGAACCACAGAGGTACAATAAAGACCATAACACACAACCTGACGCCAAATCAGACAGTGTTTTTTATTGATGTCACAGGAAAACAGAAAATAACAATACCTGGTAAAACAAAAAGAAATACATACAGGTTTCAAGTTTAGTGTTAAATAAATTCAGAAGCCTAAAAATAGAACCAATAAAAATGTTTCTCAATTTTCTATTTATTAATTTTTTTCCCCCAATTTTTTTTAGAAGAAGTTTTGTGTGAAAACTTGTTTTCAGTAAACGTATGTTAGTAATAACTGTAATATTTTTACCTATTGATCAAATGTTAGAGATTTTTTTAAATGAGGTGTAAAATGATTTATTCTTATTTTAAAAAGTGGTATAAAAAAAGTAAAAAAGTATATAAAAAACCACCATTTCCTGAAAAAGAAATAAATAAGACACCAACATGTAAACAATCAGACTAATAATAGTTGTTGGTCAAGAACTTGATCCCGGGCTTTCATCCAATTAACTTGAGGTTTAGCTGCCTTATCAGTTTGATCAGGTATTGATTAGTTACTGTTGGCTTCAAAAACGTATCTTGACACATTCATGCATGTTTGAGAAATACTAGAATGTTGTGTATTATTTCTGACATGAACAGTAGTTTTATAATAACTCAAGGTAACAATGATTTGATGACAACATGTTTGGAAAAAAAACGTTTTCATGTCATGGTGATGGATGGGTCTCGCTGTTTTGTCTCTGCCTCTCAGATGTTCGTAGTCTGATGTCTTTGCTCGACACTGGTGAGTTGTCTGAACTTAAAAACAAAATGAACATGTTGGTAAGAAATGAATCTGCCTTATAGAGTTCAGGAAATAGAGAGAATGCATCACATTAGAAGGGAATGTAAAAGATGAGATAAATCTCCATGTAACTGAGGAATGAATAAATAAAATTCTTACTTCTGATTGTCTGTGGCGTTCTCTGAAGGTTCCATATTCCTGGGAATGATTTTAATCAGTAAATCAAATCAAATCTGAGACATTAATGATGTGAAACTCAACAACAAAACAACACTGTTTAACTGAAGTACCTGTTCTGAGATTTTCTTCTGAATAATAAAACACAAATACAGATCAGGATAATCAGGAAAACAACAATCAGAAGCCATCCTGTAGGAAGAAGATGAAATGTGTTTCAACAACAGAACAAAGTGAAAAATCAACATGTTAGAATCTGAACATGAACTTACTGGAACGTCTGAAATATGACTCTGATTGGTTATTCAAACCTGGTAAAAGAAATTTAAATATTTACAATCAAAAATACATCATTAGTTACTAAATAAAAAGACGAGTCTTAGAAAGTTCCTCACCATCATCAAACGTCTCAGTGAGTCCAGGAACGATGACCATCAGATCTCTGAGAGCAACAGAGTCCAGTGATACTGAACATCCAACCTGTGTGTTGTTGAGAGCTGAGAGCAGAGCTGTGGTGGTGACGGTGACGGTACCGTTGGTGTTGGTCTCTCTGCAGGTGTTGTAGTCGGAGAAGCTTAGGTTCTGATGGAGAACAGTCAGTGTTACCATGGGAACAGGTCGACCTGTGGCTGAACAGGTCACCACTGACCCTGGAGGAGAGTTTGATCTGCTGACATTAGTAAAGGGTCCATGAAGCTCTGTGGAGAGAACAGAGATCATGAAGTTATAGAAATGAAAAAAAAATACTTTTAAAAAAAACTTTCATTCCTCCATTTCTGACAGAAACTTTTTTTTTAAACATCTCCCTCTGGTTTTGATTGTTTCGTTTGCACCGATTTCCTTTTAGGCATTTGTCATGATGCCCAACTATACCAAGAAGATGGCTTACAACAGGAGTCACAGCTAAACATTGCAAAAGCTTTAAAAATACCTCAACTGTATCAACAAATGTTGTATCAGTTCAAAAGGAGGCCTAACAAAGACCCAGCTAGAGTATTGGTCAGGCAGTATTATGCATTTTTAGAGATATGGCTTCCAGATCAGTCATATCCAACTTCACTTCTTTCTACTGGACTTTCTGACTATAAGACCAGACAAAGATCTAAAGAACAGCTGCAAAAGAAAGGAGGTGGATCAGCAGTGCTTATGAACAATATATGGTGTCGTCCAGGACATGTTGCTGTGAAGTGTCGCTTCTCAAACCCATGTTAGCTGGAAGTTTCCATCCATATAAGGGACAGAGTACCAAAAGAGTTCACTAGTGTTATTTAGACACACTCAGCTGTTACTGATGATGTGTAATTTAATCAGTTCAGTTGTTACTAAGCAACAGATGTGACCCCAATGCATTTGTTGCAACATTTGTGAACTTGAGTCACACCTCAATATCTGCTGTAGTTACATTTCAGCAGTTTGACAGCTGCTCTACCAGAGACCAGAGACTTTTTATGTAAATGTCAAAGATGCACACGTCTTCAAAGCAAGACCTTCTCTTGACAAATCCAAAAATATCAGAGATTTGAGGTCAGGGATGAAGAAGATCACAAGTTTCAAGCCAAAGGAGAATTTGACAGATGAAAGTCTGATTAGAGCAAATGAGCTGAACTCATTCTTCAAAAGATTCAGTTCAGGAACAAGCTCCTCCTCCTCCTCCTCATCATCATCATCATCATCATCATTATCATCAGCCAATCAGAGGGATTATAAATACCTCAGTGTTCACTTGGACAATAAACTGAACTGGAGTTGGGACAATAAAGCTACAAGAAGCCCAGATCCTTCAGTATTTGCTGAGAGATGCTGCATATCTTCTATTAGCTTGTTGTTGACAGCATCAAACCCTACAACATGTAACCCTAACCCATCAGCATCAGAGTCCAGGACCCAAAAAGGCTCAACAGTCTGATGAAGAAGGCTGGTTCTGTTCTGGGGACGACTGTGTTACACACAGTGACTCAATTCACTGTTTCACAATGAAACAGTTTCTCCAGTCAGAGGATTTTCTAGAACTGCTGACTGTCACATGAGACCCTTTTTGCTCACAGTCATGAGAATCTCTTTATAGAAGCCTGAATAATATGAGTAACAACATTCAATTTCTCTTTGGCATTAATAAAGTATTTTTTAATGTATACAGTCAGATTCTCACCATAAACCTTCAGGCAGGTTCTTCCTGTCAGAGCTCCATCAGGGTAGGTGTTGAACAGACACAGGTAACATCCTGCATCCTGCTCTGTGACGTTCCTGATAACTATTGAGTTCTTCTGCAGCCCAGCTTCTGTAAACTGAATTTTATCTTTAAATTCAGGATTCACTGTTTCACCATAATACTGGCTGTAGGATCCAATATTCCTCTCCATTGTCTCCAAGCCTTTCTGCCAGGTGACCTGCAGGACGTCTTTAGTTTCCAGCAGCTGACAGCTGAGAGGAGCATCTTGTCCTACTGCTGCCAACACCGACTGCTGGGTTTGGATCAGAACTGTTAGACCTGCAGGACATAATCAAAGAAAATGGATCAGGAAATCTTTATTTATATCATGTATCATTCCATAAGAGAGCTTTGATTTACTGTCTGTATGTTCTTAGATGGAAAATCACAAGGATTGAGAAACAATAATGTCTGTTGAGACTTTATATGAAGAAGGAAACCAAATCTAGTTCACTTCTTCTTTTTTCTCTGGTAGCCCCAAGTAAAACTTGAAGATGTGAAAACCCTCAATGAGTTTTGAGTTTCTCAAAATACAGATGTTGGTATTTCATAGAAGAGAGTTGCAGCAAATAGATTTCTAATAATCTATTTACATGTCCTGGTTATCAGGACTTAATAAAATGATCTGGTCTCTATCAGGTTCTCTAATGTATAAAGTCAGATCACATTTCTCCAATGTCATTTATGAACCAGGGATATTAACTATTGCTGTTTCCATTGCTTTTTTTAGCAGTGAAGTCGCTGTTGATAAATGTGTCAATAAAATAATTATAATTTTGAGAGAGCACTTTTACAAAAACAGAAATTTGAGATTTTTTGTTTGCAACAACAACATCTAGACCAAAACCTGATTGCAATACTATGATGGGAACTGAGAGAGAAATCTGCCTGAACAAGTCGGGGAAATTCAATGAACTCCTTGTTATTAAAAACAAAATTCCTCAACTATCATATAACAAGCAAGAAGTCAGAACTGAGTTACTGCAGCTTAATGTGGTTCTAGAAGCTGTAAAATATATTTTTACTCATTTCTTTAATGCATTAAAGCAGGAAATCTATTGTGTTTTTCTACAGATTAGATTTAAATACATATTGTTCTCAATAGTAAGACCAGACATTAAAAGCCAACATCACATTCAGGTCTTTTTGGAAACAGTTACAACAACGTAACCGAAAGAGAGACAGCTGCAAGATA
Organism: Poeciliopsis retropinna; assembly: GCA_010277075.1. Lineage (NCBI taxonomy): Eukaryota > Metazoa > Chordata > Actinopteri > Cyprinodontiformes > Poeciliidae > Poeciliopsis > Poeciliopsis retropinna. The sequence continues at coordinate 6,467,966 of VMRM01000029.1, read as the reverse complement.
TGATCAGTGTAAATTAGTGTTTAGATGTCAACACAATGATGTCTTGTTTTCTCACAGTTAAGTGAAGCAACGTCTGACTTACAGCCTTCTTTGTCTGTTCCTTATGAAGCAATTCTGTTGCTCAACAACTCTGCTGACTGTCCAAAAATTTAAGGTAACATCATCCCTAAGATGTTGATAAGTGAAACACATAAAAAATGAAGGCATGTTCTTTTCAGAGGCTTACTGTAATAAATGTTATGAGACATAAATATTTTCAAGATCTGAATCCGAAAACCAGATCTAAGTCTGAAGCCAGAATCTTTTATTTTGTGTGATTCAAGTCAAAATGCAGCTTTATATGTTTCCGTTGGGGCCTCTATTATGATTAAAACATGTATTTCAGGATCTATTGTTCCTTCAGTGTCGACATCCCAGTTCCTCCTGTTTGGTTTGGCAGTTGAACCGTTTTGCCCTTCACCACTATAACTCAGAGTCAAACACACCCAATGACTAAATCTTTACCCAGAGACTGAACAGTCTGCATGTGACATTCCCTGTTGTAAATGTGATTAAAACATTGTTTTTCTCAACATCTTCTCAACCAAACTTTTATCTAAAGGAAGTAAACTGAACCAAGCATCATTAATATAATCATATAATTGTAAAAAACAGAAGTAGTAAGAGAAAAAAAATCTAACTAAAGTACAAGAAACAAATTTCCTACTCAAAGTTTTTTTTTATTTTTTGTAAATATTAAACATTTAAAACTAAGGCCCACATTTAGTTAGTGATATTTCACCCAACATCTGGCCTGCAAATTTACTTTATAAACTACAATAAACTCAGCAGATGGGAGTTGAAGCCAGACTTTACATGAAATATTATTAAATATTATTAAACAGGTAAAAAGTCTGCAGCAGTAAAACTAGTAGAAGTACAGTTATTTAAGACATTAATTTCATTGTAAGTTAAACATGAATTCTTCCCCCTCAGTTTAAAAACTGTAGTAAAAAAGTTATTTGAAGCAGGAGTATTGGCTCAGTGCCACCATTGTTAGACCTGAACTGAACTGTTTCAGTAGTTAAACTAAGAACAGTTCTGATACGTTCAGATCATCAGATCTCAGAGTTAATTCAGATCGGAGCGCATTTATGAACAAATGAATGAATAAATAAATAGACACGCTTTCATCATCTGAATAACTTAGAAAACAAAACAAAAAAAAAAATCAACTTCGTGTCCATAAATCGTGAGCAGTGTTTGTTCTCACCTGTATGAAATGATCCTCCGAAGGTAAAAAGACACAAAATCAGACACATTCCGTCCATGCGGCATCGCCACGTGGTTAACGTGGAAAGCTGAATGAAACGTGTAAAGCTGTAGGTGAAAGCATGCTGTGCTCTGCGTGCTGAGAATTGCACCCACGTCGCGGGAGCGAGCATCTCTCTAAATCAGGGGCGCTCATAACGTCGATCTCGGCAACAGAGGTCAAACAAACTGAAGGCCACCAGGACGCTGAGACCAGAATCAGAAATATTCACTAAGATCCTAAACGTTTGCAGCTTCATTAAATAATAAAATCAACAAAACGTGTTAAAATTAATAATCTTAGAAATTATTGTTTCAACAAGGTGCGTTTCGGTCCCATTAAAAAAAAAGGCGACTCAAAGACCGACTGACTAGCAGATCAGGAGTTTAAATGAGCTAATCAACAACCGCTGTGTTCATGAGAGGCTTATTAATAATCGAGAAATAAACGTCAAGCCTGGAAACCTGATATCGTAACGGACTGAGTGGTTTTAACGTAATCTCTGCTGGGCTTGCGGGGGCGCAGGCGGTTGCCACGGCAACGGGTGTGCTTAACGACAAAGAGACGGAGAGTAAAAAGGTGCGAGTGGTTTTGAGTTGATCACCTGTTCAGGTTGTTTTATCTTTGCTGTGGCGCTTTACAGCCGCTGTAGTTTCTGAACGATCAATGAACGACAAACTTGGACTAATTACCTCGTTTGTTTTGAGTTTACGTCACTCACAACAAACATCAAACACGACAAATATATTTCATTAAGTTTTAACAAACAAATGGCTTCTACCGAGATAATTATGTGAAATGAAATTAATTATATCCCAACTTCAAAAGATTTACCTTTACAGAGCTCTTTTCTTCCTCCAATCAGTCTGTAGTTTCTCATATTGACGTCATCAAACCAAAGTTCAGATCTACCAGAACTGATGATACCTGCTGGCCTCAGGTTTACAACCAGCTTCTGATTGAGAAACCAGTAACCTGCTCCCAGTGTCAGAATCTCACTGAGGAAGAAACTCATTAGGTTTTCTATCACTTATTATTTCTGCTATAACTGATGTATATTCACATATAAAATAAGTCAATATAGTTTCATTTACAATTTTTCTGTCTTCGTGTCATGAGGTAGATCTCAGCCGGCTGGTGAGAGAAAAAGTAGATCTTGGTCTCAAAACGTATGAGCACCCCTGCTTTAGACTCTGGCATATTGATGAGAAAATGAACTGAAATAAGAGGAAACATTTAAAGATATTGGTAACATCATCACATTTCTTAACCATATAAGCTCTAAAACGGTGGGATTTATTTTGCAGATGAATTGAAAAAAATACGGTTTTACACCTTTATTGAGACACATTAGTTAGAGATTATTCAGTGTCTGATGAAAATGTTCTCAGCAGATGGTTTGAAATTTCCCGATTTTTCTTTTTACACCATAATAACTTAAAAAATCACAAAACAGAGGAGCATGATGGAGAACGTTTATCATCTTTAACTGTCCAGTCTATTAATGATGCATTTTAGTTTTAAAAAACAGAATACTTACTTTTTTAAATTTTACATTCTATCCATTTATTTCCAACTTCCACATTTTAAAGTCAGTGAATAATTTATAATTAATTAATACTTTTGTTAGGATTGCCCCAAAGTGGCTCCATGTTGATGCAGGAGGAGTGCATGCTGCACCCAGTGACTCCAGGCAATCTGGTAACCTTTGGTAATACACCAGACAGAAATGATAGATGTTTAAGATGGAGAGTTGATTATTAACCAAGAAGCAAGTGATTGATTAGAAAGTGGTTGCAGCTGTGACTAAAGACAAGGAACTGAAGATGAGATGAAGAAATGAATTATAGACATTTAGGCAAAGCAGAAATATAAGAATTGATTATGATTAGAACTAAAAGGGCAACTAGAAACACAAAAGTGTAAGAAAAACAACTAAAACAAGAACTAAGAACTACAGATAGAAAGACTGGAAAGAGCTGGAGATGAATATGCAGAAGAAACTGGAAAAAACACACAATAAAATGAACATATTAAAAATATTTTTTTCATGCACCAGCTTAATGAGTGATGGTCACAAAAACTTACAGACAGGGGACATCAGTTGATGAAAAATGTAAATTAGAGACTGAAAGTAAACCCAAACTTTTGAATTTTTTCTCCATATGTCAAATAACAAAATGAAGACAGTGTGCAAAAAACGTCTAATAATAATAATAATAATAACAACAATAACAAATTAAAAGAAACCTTTATTTAATTTGTACATAAATCATGACTAATACAGTACTTTATGATAGAATCTTCATTATTTTAACCCACCCATCATATTTCCTTCTTCTGTCTCACTCATGTTCTTTCCCTCAGTATAAATAATAACAGTACAATAACATTCATTATTACTTTAGCTGTAACTTGTTGTTTTCCTTCAGCTCAGCTTATAATACTGAGCTTATAATTTCATAACTTTCTGAAATCAAAGTGTGTTTTCTACATTAATGCTTGAACCTCCACATATGGATGAATGTGTGCAAAGTTTTAAATCCAGAAGTATCTATACATTATATCGCACAGATTCAGATTATTGTTTGGCAACCGTTTTTGTATTATTTATTTGAAATGTATAATCTAACATCTGTTGCCTGGCTTCACATAACGAGGTGATTGTCCTGACTGGGAGATGTTTGTCTTAGTTGCGTTTTTTCTCAGAGCCAAATAGCAATACATTCATGGTGCTATCATAAAAAATTAATTAAAAAATTAACAATTTTAAATTAAAAATTAATAAAAATGCCTTTTTGCTGCTGCAAGGATGAAAATCTGCAAACAGCAAGTTCAACCAGAACACAATAGAAACAGCTCTATTTATCCAGAAGGTAAAAATCGCAGCTGTTTTATGAAAGGAGAAAGGGAAAAACTTATGCTGAATACTAAAGCGCTAATGTGCTAATGCTACAAGCTAAAGCTGCTACTGAATACATTTCAGTTTTCTTTCTTTGCTACAAAAGAGTATCAAAAATAATAATGACTATTTTCTTAGTATCAGTATCAATTTTGAAATTTTAGTATTTTGATCAGAAATTGTATTTCTAAAATCTACTTATTTGAGCTCTACATCATGTTATAATGTGGTTCCTTCATCAAAAACATAGCTGCAGTGTCACTGACACATTGATGCATGCCTGACAAATTCTGGAGTCTCCAGTGGAAACCAGTAAGTTATAGTTCTTTGACATTATTTTTGATCTGAACAGTACATTTGTAAACACCAAAGGTTATTTGATCAGCTATGAAATGATGCTATGTTCATGAAATATATGTAATGTTTTTCATATATCTTTGGATAAAAGTCCTCCTAATTAGACATTCAAATGAAGTCTTTCTGTTGTCATGGTGATGGATGAGACTCGCTGTTTAGTCTCTGCTTCTCAGATGTTCGAAGTTTGATGTCTGCTCGACATCAAACTTTAAGTCCTGAGTTGTCTGAACTTAAAAACAAAATGAACATGTTGGTAAGAAATGAATCTGCCTTATAGAGTTCAGGAAATAGAGAGAATGCATCACATTAGAAGGGAATGTAAAAGATGAGATAAATCTCCATGTAACTGAGGAATGAATAAATAAAATTCTTACTTCTGATTGTCTGTGGCGTTCTCTGAAGGTTCCATATTCCTGGGAATGATTTTAATCAGTAAATCAAATCAAATCTGAGACATTAATGATGTGAAACTCAACAACAAAACAACACTGTTTAACTGAAGTACCTGTTCTGAGATTTTCTTCTGAATAATAAAACACAAATACAGATCAGGATAATCAGAAAAACAACAATCAGAAGCCATCCTGTAGGAAGAAGATGAAATGTGTTTCAACAACAGAACAAAGTGAAAAATCAACATGTTAGAATCTGAACATGAACTTACTGGAACGTCTGAAATATGACTCTGATTGGTTATTCAAACCTGGTAAAAGAAATTTAAATATTTACAATCAAAAATACATCATTAGTTACTAAATAAAAAGACGAGTCTTAGAAAGTTCCTCACCATCATCAAACGTCTCAGTGAGTCCAGGAACGATGACCATCAGATCTCTGAGAGCAACAGAGTCCAGTGATACTGAACATCCAACCTGTGTGTCATTGAGAGCTGAGAGCAGAGCTGTGATGGTGACGGTGACGGTACCGTTGGTGTTGGTCTCTCTGCAGGTGTTGTAGTCGGAGAAGCTGATGTTCTGATGGAGAACAGTCAGTGTTACCATGGGAACAGGTCGACCTGTGGATAAACAGGTCATCATCGACCCTGGAGGAGAGTTTGATCTGCTGACATTAATGAAGGGTCCATGAAGCTCTGTGGAGAGAACAGAGATCAGCATTAATATCTAGTTATAGAAGTTAAATCTATGATACTTTCAGATTCTCACCATAAACCTTCAGGCAGGTTCCAGCTGTCAGAGCTCCATCTCGGACTGTGTTGAACAGACACAGGTAACATCCTGCATCCTGCTCTGTGACGTTCCTGATAACTATTGAGTTGTTCTGCAGTTCAGCTTCTGTAAACTGAATTTATCTTTAAATTCAGGATTCACTGTTTCACCATAATACTGGCTGTAGGATCCAATATTCCTCTCCATTGTCTCCAAGCCTTTCTGCCAGGTGACCTGCAGGACGTCTTTAGTTTCCAGCAGCTGACAGCTGAGAGGAGCATCTTGTCCTACTGCTGCCAACACCGACTGCTGGGTTTGGATCAGAACTGCTAGACCTGCAGGACATAATCAAAGAAAATGGATCAGGAAATCTTTATTTATATCATGTATCATTCCATAAGAGAGCTTTGATTTACTGTCTGTATGTTCTTAGATGGAAAATCACAAGGATTGAGAAACAATAATGTCTGTTGAGACTTTATATGAAGAAGGAAACCAAATCTAGTTCACTTCTTCTTTTTTCTCTGGTAGCCCCAAGTAAAACTTGAAGATGTGAAAAAGATTTGTAATAATCTATTTACATGTCCTGGTTATCAGGACTTAATAAAATGATCTGGTCTCTATCAGGTTCTCTAATGTATAAAGTCAGATCACATTTCTCCAATGTCATTTATGAACCAGGGATATTAACTATTGCTGCTTCCATTGTTTTTTTAGCAGTGAAGTTGCATCTTGATGCTGTTGATCAAATGCATCGATAAAATAATTATAATTTTGAGAGAGCACTTTTACAAAAACAGAAATTTGGGATAATTTTATCTGCAACAACAACAACATCTAGACCAAAACCTGATTGCAATACTATGATGGGAACTGAGAGAGAAATCTGCCTGAACAAGTCTGGGAAATTCAATGAACTGAAGTCTTGTTATCATGATTCTTCCCCCTCGGTTTAATGACTGAAGTAAAACAAAACAAAAACATAAGTTTCTTGAACCAGGAGTGTTGGACCTGAACTGAACTGTTTCAGTAGTTAAACTAAGAACAGTTCTGATACGTTCAGATCATCAGATCTCAAGAGTTAATTCAGATCGGAGCGCTTTAATCTATTCACAAGAAAATGAATGAATGAATGAATAAATAACAAATAGACATCCTTTCATCATCTGAATAAGTTAGAAAACAAAACAAAAAAAGCCACTTCGTGCACAAAAAGCGTGAGCAGTGTTTGTTCTCACCTTTATGAAATGATCCTCCGAAGGTAAAAAGACAGAAAATTAGAATCATTCCCTCCATGCAGCATCGCGACGTGAAGAGCTGAATGCGGAAGTAGGTAGTGAGGAAGACAGCGTGGACCCAGGAATGTAGAATGAAGTGATGATTTAGTGAAGATTTCCAAACAATCCAAAATCCAGGCAGCACAGACGAGCAGAAGGCTAAATGCTCAGAGATGGTTGCAACTAGACTGAAAACACAGCTGTACTTGGACTAGACTTTCCGTCGAGCACAGACACGTGCTTCTACAGTTCTTTTTTTATTTTTTTTTTTACAAATGGCAAAACACGTTAGGTGAGCATTACCGCCACCAACTGGTAAGGAGTGTGGACCACATGACAAACAAAACTATTTCCTATTGTACAACTTACTGTTTCAAAAAATCAAATATAGCCTGATGTCCTCTGCTTACCGAGTCCTTCTGCAGTAAATCAACAATATCAAATTTCATTTTCATATTACTGAGGTCTCTAATTAACTTATTTCTCTGTATCAGATCATTTCTACACCTCAAAATAACATGTTCTACAGTCTCATCTTCCCCACAGTCACATTTCCCTGTCTGATGTTTCCCTATTACAAATAGTGATCAATTCAATCCAGTGTGTCTGATTCTAAGTCGTGAAATAATGATCTCTTCTCTTCTGTTCCTTTCTGTTCTTCTCATTTGTACAATCCCATCATGTGCTGGAACCCATGCAAACTTTCCTGTTAACCCATCATATTGATTCTGTAAAGTGGGTGTTGTGTTTCATTTCATATATCTGGTCTACTGTCCGACTGATTATTTTGCAAACTGACTAATGAAGAACTAGAATCTGAGCAAATGATTGATTTGATTGGTTTTACCTCTTCCACCCATTGAACTGCTAAAAGCAAAGCAAACATTTCTGCTTCAAACACAGAGACTCCATCACTAATCCTTTTCCCTACCTTAATTCGAAACTGTGGCACAATAAATGCTATCCCTACCCTATTAGCTGTATTTTTGATGCATCTGTGTATATTTGTATATAGTTATAATATTTATTTAAGTATTCTTGAACTATATATTTCTTCATAATGTGAAATGTATCTTTGTTCTTCTTTTCTAATAATGAAACATCAACTTCAGCATCAGAAGGATCCAAGGTGGTACTGCAGGTAATGGAAGTGTCTGACATATATCTAAGATTTAAATTAATTTCATTAACTTTAGAGTTTATTATCCATCCAAAGCTATTTAATTGTTTCTTTTCCTTTTCCCATCCATGTTTAAGCACCTCTAATGTTGGATGATCATTTCTGTCTCTCTAAATTTGACCAGTAGTTTAAAGATAATTGATCCTTTCTAACTTTAAGAGGCATTTTTCCCATTTCAACCTGTAATGCTGCTGTTGAAGATGTTTTAAAAGCTCCAGTACATCTTCTTAAAGCTTGATGTTGGATCATATTTAACTAATGGAGGTTTGTATCTGCTGCTGAGTTATAAACTATACATCCATAGTCCAAGACTGACCTAATTAACCCAGGATAAATTGCTTTTAATGAATTTCTATCAGCTCCACACTCTGTTTCAACTAAACACCTCATTATATTTAATACCGTCCTACATTTATTGGTTACTTTCTTAATGTGCACACTCCATGTCATTCTTTCATCAAACCACATCCCAAGAAATTTAATTGTTTAAGTCTTTCCAAATCCTGACCATATAAATTTAAGTTGATTTTTCCATAAACTTTTTTTCTTTCAAAAAAACATTATTTTAGTTTTCTCTACAGAAAGTTTAAAAGCCCATTTATATGACCATTTTTCTACAACTGAAATTGCTCCCTGAAGCTTCGTTACAATGAAGTCTAAAAAAGTGAAAATCCCATTCCACCCTCTACTTCTTTAAACATATCATAAAAATTAAAACACATGATTTGCGCTTAACATTTTTAATAGGTTTTACCATTTTTATTCTGCACTAATAAAATATACTTTAATATTTAATAATTTTAGTGTTTAACTGCATTTGCATTAATTGTCTTTAAAGCTTTTCTATGTGCGCCCCATTCTTTGCCTCTCAAACATCTCATTATATTTAAAACATTTTTACTTTTTTCTACTATTTTATCCATATGTATCTTCCATGTAAGATTTTTTTTTATCAAACCAGATACCCAAATATTTCCTTTTTACAAATTCTAGATTTTTTTCCCCTCTTCCAAATAATACCATCATTTTATCTATATTACTAAAAATATCATTAATCATTCTAATAAATAACAAAGGACTAATTACACTACCTTGGGGATTCCAGAAGGTAAAGGACCCTGATTTTTTCACAGATGATCTGTCTCATATCGTACCAGTACAGAGAGACAGAGTGGTCACAAGAACTATACCGACTGAGGAACAGGACAGTGAAAAACGCTGATAACTTCAGGGTCAGTTTCACCATCAGTGAAAAAAATAGAATTTATTGCTTTACAAGAGAAAATATTGTGTAAAATCTATAAATACCTCTAATTAAATTGATCTGGGCCACAAAACCTACGGCTGCGGTTATTTATCAGGAAGCAAGTTCAGATTTTGGGTTTCTGTTGCCATGGTTATGGATGGGACTCGCTGTTTTGTCTCTGTTCTTCAAATGTTCGTAGGCTGAGATGTTTCTCCAAACCTAGAAAATGTAAAACAACATGTTATTTCAAAACTGATGTTCTTTTAAAGTGCAGGAGACATACAGAGCTGATCACATTAGCATGGAATGTAATAGAAACAAGTATATCTGAGTCACTGAGGAATGAATGAATGAAATCCTTACATCTCATTGTCTGCATCAAGCTGTGACAGTTCGTCCTTTCTGTGACTTAAAGGAAACAAATGAAACAGTCAAGAATTAAATGTTTGCAGGGCATTAACTTGGTAGAACAACAACAACATCATTGATTGAAGTGAAGTACCTGTTCTGATATCTCCTTCTGAGCCGACTTAAACAAATATACAACAGCAACATCAGCAATATAAAAGTCAGCGTCCATTCTTCAAGAAGACCAAATGTGTCTCAACAACAGAACAAAGAGAAAAATCTACATGTGTGAACCTGAGCACAAACTTACTGGGGACCTTTTCACCCGACCCTGAAAAAAAAATTATTTAAATATTTACAGTCACAAAGGTGTCATCAGTCGCTAACTAATAATATTAGGAAGCTCCTGACTATCAATCAAAAATACATCATAAGTTACTAAACCAAAAACAAATGAGTCTTATAAAGTTCCTCATCATCACCAGTGAATCCAGGAATGATGACCAGCAGCTCTCTGGGATCAGTAAAGTCCACTTCCACTGAACATCCAACCTGTGTCCTGCTGAGAGCTGAGATCAGAACTGTGGCGGTGACGGTGACGGTACCGTTGGTGTTGGTCTTTGTGCTGGTGCTGTTGTGGGAGAAGAAGGTCATATACACAGTCAGTGTCACAGTGGGAGGCGGCTGACCTGTGGCTGAACAGGTCACAAGTGTCCCTGGGGGAATTTCTGATCTTCTGATAACAATGAAGGGTCCATGCAGCTCTGTGTGGAGAACAGACATCACCGTTAACATCTACTTATAGAAGCTAACTCTATGATATTTTCAGGTTCTCACCATGAAACCTCAGACAGGTTTCAGCTGTCAGATTTCCCAAAGGGTAGGCAGTGAACAGGCAGAGATAACATCCTACGTCCTGCTCTGTTACATTCTTGATGAGTATGGAGTTGTTCTTAAATCCACTGTTTGCAAACTGAACTTTATCTTGAAACGGTGGATACACTTTTTCACCAGAAAAGAGGCTGTAGGAGCTAACGTTGCGCGTCGTACTCCCCGAGACCTTCTGCCACGTGACCCCCTGGACATCGTTAGCACTCAGAAACTGACAGCTGAGTTGAGCAACTTTTCCTACTTCTGCTATCCTGGTGTGTTGGGTTTCGACCACAGCTGTAATACCTGGAGGAAACATTGGAAAGCAAAGAAGATTCATTCGTCATATTACTGGCCTCCCACTTGCTGGTCAAACAGCATTTTCCCATTATTCTCTGTAATTTAAGGCTTTTCTTCTTTCTTTTTTTTACATTAGTCATTGTGTAACAGAAGTGAAGTTTTCACACATGTCAAACTTTTCTAATGTTAAAATCAGAAAAAACAACTTTTCACTACAATTGCAACTGCAAATATTTTTTTTATTTTCTTAGCAACAGAGATCAAGTACAGTCAGGCTGTGAACATCAATTATTAAGTCTCTCCACAATTCCTGAGCCAGATTTCAGTGAATTGCACATAAAACATACCCTTTAAGCGTCAGGATGAACCATCAGACTGTACGGTTCAGAGCAGTGCATTAGCTCACCTTTATGTAATAATCCTGCAAACAGAAAGAAAACCAATCGGCTGCTCTCCATCATGTGTCATCGTCGCTTTTCCTCCCAAAAGTTTATTTTCGGCCCGGCAAACAGCTATTTGGCGCGTTGCCGCCACCAGAGAGAACAGGGAACGAGCAAGAGCGTAACTATGGATACCGCTCATGTTGTTTACGTCCGGATATTTCGAGCATGCGCACCATACTGGCGGACAAACCGCGCTTCCGCAGCAGAACAAAACGAAACCTGGAGATGTATTAATTTAGTGCAGGGTAAACAACACATAAAGTAACTGAAGAATAATTAAAAACATCTCTCTTCTTCTTCTTTTTTTTTCTCTAGCTTTCTGTGTAGGCTACGCAGATTCGTTGCCATGACAGCTGACAGGATTCATCGTCATCCTCCCTATCGTAACCCTGGAGGGCAGTGTTTACTTAATTTGACATCTCACATTTCGTTCAAAATAAATCAACAGAACTGAGTCCTGAGTGGTTGCCTCTTCCTGATCTCTCAAGCCTTAATTTAGAGGCTATAAATCACATTTTAATAAAGAAATTCAATAGGCACAAGAAGATAGCAAGTTTATTTTTTGGATGCTGTAGAGCAAACAGAATGTCCAACTTTAAAAATTGATTAAAATGTTAATTGCATGCAAGTGATTTCAGTAAAAGCAAATTATAGCAGGTGATACAATAAATGTCCACAAGAAAAGCATTTTTATGTATATTTTATATTAATTTGACAGACAATAAAATGGCTCATAATTGTCATGTTTAAAATAATATCCTGGATCACAGGATAGCTCATTTCCAGTGTATTTTTCTGTGTTTTAATCACATTTAACAGCATGTTTTTCATAGTGCACTGGTAAACCATTTTTACACGTAACAAAAACATGCTTTTTCTTGAGAAAAGCACCATCATAGTCACAGCCTTCACTAAACAGTTTTCTAATGTTGTTCTTACATATAATGATGTCAAACTTCTCACTACTGCATGTTAATGTTTTTTCCTGATTTTTCTTATTTACAATATACTTATCTTGTGACTTACAGATGTCTTTGATTGATTGTTCGTTACCAATTATGAATGTATTGGTCGGCTTACATTCTTGTTTATTTTTGTCATTTATTATGAATATTGTCCGTTTTTCAATTTCGTTTGTACATGTTGCATCATGTTGTTTGTCAGATGAAGCCTTGTTTTCGATGATGTGTCTATTTTTGAAGTCTTTATAGGTTGGTATTCCTTGGATCTCCTTAAACACAGCAGCCATGCAGAGCAGAACAAATGGCAAACAAAGAAGTATGTTCCTCATCATCATCATCATTTCCTGATGAAGAAAAAAAAACAACTTTTTATCATTTTCACATTTACACAATTCGACTCTGTCTGATGACTGAACGGAGTTGGAGAGTGCTTTTAAGCATCTTAACAGAATCTGGTGTTCATAAGGTAGCTATTTTCCTCTTTGTCACTAGTTTTTCATTGCATTTTCAATATGGTTACTTAGAATAGGCCAGTGGTAATTTTTGTTATGTAATACCTCTACAGAAAAAAATAAACCCATTGCATTATTCATAGATTATAGATTATTATTCATAAATACCTATTAACAACCAAACATGGTCTGTTGTTAATGAGTCAATCTAAACACTTCTTAGACAATCACGAGATAAACTGAACAGATATAGTTGATGTTGGAAATCACACTTCACAAAAAACGAAAAAAGTAGTCAAATAACAACAATTCTTTCTTTATCAAGCGATGTAAGCAGTGACTTAGCAATAGTCTATCAGGACATAGAAATAAGAAATAATTTTGCTACCTTTGTTCTCGTCCACGTCAGGAATTGTTATTCAGGTTGTTGGATGATCAGTTTTGCTAAAGCAGGAGGGGTTCTCAAACGCTCCAGCTGCTGCAGGTCTTCTCGGATGATGCAGCGTGCCGCGTAAAGCACATTTTATACAGTTCAGATATGGTGGCACAGGCAAATTCATCAGATTTCAATCAAGCAAGTTTTCATACGGGCTTTTACCTTAAATCGCTCTTTGCTCGTTTTTCCGATTAAATTATGCAAAGCATAACGGGGCAGACTTTCAGGACTTTCCTCTTCCTGGATGGAGCAATCTAACGTGACACTTGATTTTCTTTTCAGACATTTAGCTGTTATTATGCAGGCTGTGTTTGATAAATAATGTAAAATTAGAGGCTGTGCATTTCTGCATGGATTATGATGCAATCAAACATGACTCTTTTTTACAACAGTCACTTATGGTATCTTTCATGCCTTTCTACAGATGCACCTCTGCAAATAAAATGAGCCTAGGTTTAAGGTGGCAAAAGACAACAAGAGGCAAAAGTAATATGGGTTTTTATGAATTTTTACTGATATGTGCATCAGTTTTCTGCAACGAGATATTAGTAGGCAGAAGTAGCTTTAATTCCCTTTATATGATTGTCAACTAACTGCATCTGTTGTGCAGCAAGGCCTCTTCTAGTGACAACTGCACATCTGACTGATTTACCTATCATTTCATTTGACTAATGATGATGTTCAGAAAAACCCTTTCACAATTTGTTTTATCTGACTGTCTATTTGCATAAACTGTTCTGCGTGTGTGGTGATGCAAATTATGTTCAGTCTCTAGGAAGATATGACAGTTTATGGGTCAGATAATTCTTTTAAACTAGTCCACCAATCCTCTGTTTTATTGTATGTAAATGGAGCATTTGTTACTAGCTGCAGATGTTGGTCATGATGCTTTGAGAATTCAATGTTTTTCTTTGCTGAAAAACTGCATGAGACAGGAAACTTTGACTAGGCCAAAGAACATTTTAATTCATTTTGACCAATTAGATTTTTAAGTGCAACTTAAAACATTTCTTTTATATATACCAATGCAATTCCAAGCCTCTCAAAATGCAAAAAGCTTCCTAAATAAATACATAAATAAGAAACACTGGTGCTGGGAATGTGATTATGAGGATTTATTCATATTTATGTATCATATTTAGCATTTAGGTCTGTTTGCAGAACTAAATGGACCTTATTCAGGAGAGGAACTTGTAGCAGAAAACATCTGAGGTGATAACATTTTGTCTTTAATAAAATATAGAAATTACAAATAATTTATTTCAATTTAAACATGTAGAAGTGAGAATGAGCAAACCATTAGTTAGCATTATTATGTAAATCAGTCCACAAAGCTTTTGAATTCCTTATTTGGCTCCAGATTGAGCAACAGCGCCCTCTGCTGTGAAAAAAACAACAACTCATCAGCAGAATAATTGATATTTATTTGAAAATATTTCACTGCATGAAAACAGAAAATGCTCTGAACATATGAATAATACAGTTGACATACACATTATGACATCATAGCATCCAGCAGGGGCATCTGCTGTTTGTACAATGAAGGAAACACATCAAGCGCTTGTGGTTTCTCATGCTGTTGTAAACGGGTAAAGCGTCCTAAATGGAAACACAGCCTTCAATAAAAAAGAGCTTGGCTTGAACCTTTTATGTGTTAGAAGATATTGGAGGTTGGTAAAAAAAAAAAAAAAAGTCAGCCTTCAATATGTCTTCTTTTTGCACCTACTTTCTCTAGGTGCATAGGTTTTCCATTTTCACATAAAACTGTAATCTCTCTGTCTGTAAGGGATTCACCTGTGTAGCGACAATGGGGAAACTTTCCGATTCCGTTACTTTTACAGGTGACCATTTCATGAATGATTGCCCTTCCTACCGACTGACCTGAGCTACAAATGTTTCTTAAGTTTTCTTCATCAAAGAGGAATGTATTTATTTCTTTGCAACGTCTCAGAATATTATTAATCCTTTTCATGTTGTTGGCACAATCATCTGGATCCATTTTATCAACAACATGTTGATAAAAGAAATCCAGAACATTTGAGAGCTCCGCTCCAGACAGCAGCACCAGCAGAAAGACGGCCACCTGGATCTTCATGGTTACCTCTGGAAAGGAAAAAGAAAAGGTTGTCTTATAGAGGCTTTGGAGCACAATGTAGAATAATTTCATAAAGATAGATGTGTTATCTTCTAAGTTTGAAATCTACTGAAAATATACCATCTAAGTTCCAACATGCATTAATGGATTGGTGACTCAGTACTAAACACTACATAAATGTAGTGTTTAATGAACACTTTTGCAACACTTTAGTGTTGCATTTTCATTCTCACCACAAATGCCTATATATTTTGAGGTTTTTTATTTATTTACTCACCAAAAAGCCCTAAAAGTGTGAGGTAGAAATCTCTTTTACTGCAATTACAGATGCAGGTTTTTGGGTTTCTGGCACCTCTGTATGTGTCAAGATTAGCATTTTTTGGCATTTGGTTTAAGTACAGTAGCGAAATAAAATCTATTGAATTTTGTGAATGCAACATTCAAACATAAGATAAAGTTCAAAGGGTGCTAATATTTTTGCAAGGCACCTTAAACAAAGTTAGGATCCATTAAAAGTCTACAGGTTTTGTGCTTCACTGCAGGGTTAATATCTGCCTCGTCTGGAACTATTTTATAAACACGATAAAATACTTTTAAAAATGAGTGTTAATTGAAAAGTTTGCAACAATAAAAACCTCTGACTTACTCAACTGATGGAAAAGCATCAAGTTCATCTTTAGAGTGAATTTTATTGTTAATATGACATTTTAATACCAAAGACACAGGTTCATGTGTGTCTGTACATGCAGATACTTTAATGTCTCTTTCTACTGACGATTAGCAAAGCAAACTGATATTATCAGAGAAAGTGTCTCCCTGAGGAGATTCCTCCACTGATCGCTTCTTGTCTCATTCGGTACCAGTACTGTGAAGAAATTACATGTTCCTTCTGTTTTTCATGTCTTAAATGTTTCAGTTCGTCGTAAAAATTTTAATATCGGACAAAAATAAGCTGATTAAATTAAATGCAAATTTGTTATTTCTAAACCCATCATTTTAAAGAGGAGTAACATAGTCCACAAAAACAATAATTACAAAACATTAGTAGAAATCAAATAGTTTCACTTTTCAGGTGATCACTTACCTTGGTTGGTTCAGTAAGAAGCTTTCAGGGATGCAGGTGAGATTATAGAAACGTTCTTTCTCAGTCCTTCAAAATTAATTTCCTTCCACCTTTTCCACCTTATATGTTGTTCAGTGTGCAAGAAACTAAAGGAGGAGTTTTCTAACTAACCTATCCCCGTCTAGTACTTTCAGAATTTTACCAAATAAAGAAATAACTCTCATTCTACCCCAAGTACTATGAATAGATAATTAGCTGAGATGAATTCTGATTGGTTATTTGAGGCCTTCGTAATGGATATTTATAATGCAACATGTAGATAATGATTGGTCACTAAATGATGTGCTGATCACTCGCTGTTTATTAAAGATCAAACTGTCACGCAGCTAAAACGGATGTAAAAATCAGGAACTGCAATGACTGTGTTCTGAGATAAAGTATTAAACAGATGTTTGAAGAGGTGTCATACTGATGTACAAGAATAAAAAGCTCAAGTACCTTCAGCTAAACGAAAAACAACAAAATATGAGAATTAAACATGCCGTAGTTGGAAGCTGAGGTGTAGCTGAGGTGTTGACCTCTGACCTTTGGCAATAGTGCAAAAAATAAGTTAGGTTTTAATAAAATATTTTTTTAAAAATCAAGTAGTAAAGTAGTAAATGAATCCTAAGATAAAAATACTGCCTTCTGAAACCTTCAAATGGGGTCTGATTGAATTATTTTCCTTCCTGCGTGGCATCTCTGATTGTGTTTATTGTGACACAATAAAATTACACAATTTTCTAATGCAAATGCAGCATAAAACGTCACAAAACATTTGCGTTCAACCGAGCAGCTTTCTGAGAATGTTGACTGACTACAAACAGGAGCACCAATGTGTTTTCACTTGTGGAGAGGAGAACAAGTTTATGTAGCATCCAAGAATATCAGCAGAACAGGAAGGGGGAATGAATCTAAATTTGGGCATTAAGTTGTTCCCAAAACAGTTTTAAATTTGGTCCCATCATCTGGACCTCAGGTCAAGGTTCCTCCAGAGTAGAAGTGTACCTGGATCATAGAGCAGGTCTTCTTCTACAGCGTCTCTGAAACCATGCTCTGACCCCACAGAGTCCAGACGACATTCACTCAGCCACTGCATGCCGGAGCTTGGCTTTGTAGACTGGAGACTCTGCAGACTTCTGTAAACCCAAATACATTTTCTCTGATTGTTGCCCAGGTTTCATTGCTCTAATGTTTCTTATCTATTGTTCTGTTTATCTTTTTTTCTTACTGATATGTAGTCTGTGTTACTGGAGCGATAAAGGATATCTCGGATGTTTCCTTTCATTCTTTTATGTCACAAATTTTTCTCCCAGTGAAAATCTAAACCGCTCTGGTCTTTCACAGTTTTTCTTTAATAATTGTATTATTGTATTTGGTTGTTGATTTTGTTGTTTAAATCAGTTGGGATTAAAGTGAACTGAGCTTCCTTTTCTATTCTTTCTTGCAAAAACAACTGAAACTAACATCAACTCAAAACTGATGCTGTTTTTCCTCTAGAGTCTATAGATTTAGATTGGAAAATAAATGTGTGGTTTTCTGTCTCTTTAACTTGCTGCAATAAAACTTCTTGATTACACAGATTTCACCTGAATGTAGCATCAACTGACATCTACAATAATCGACAGAAGAGTTATGGTGATAGTGATGAAAAGAAGCGTAAAGTTTCCCCACTGTTAGGCTGATGAGCTTTGAAACTGTGAGCAAAGTTGGAGACGTGTCATAAAACATAGAAGGGCCGGTTAGATGTTGAACCTTAAAATAATGATTCTTTTAAAACTAAAAGCAGAACTAGACCTTTGTCAAACATGTTGGGCTGCAGAATCTCTGTCTGCTGAGTCGTGTGAAAGTTTCCAGGTTTATAAAAATATGCATTATGAGCAACAGCAAACTAAACTGATATGAATATGAAACAACCATTGACGCTCTGGTGTCCTGCTGCTCATATATTGTGGTTACAACAAATTTCCTTGAGCAACCAAACATTTGGTTCCTTTAGCAGCAATCATTCTTTTATCTTATTATCTGACACTAACTTTGGTGATTAGTTGTTTTGAACTGAAAATTGTAGTGAAGCCGGTTAAATGTTAAACTGTTTTTATCTAAATAGTCATTTTCTTCCTGGAATCAAAGCCTCAAATCCCTCCTTCTGCCCAACCTCTAGAACAGGGATGTCAAACTCCAGTCCTCAAGGGCAGTTTTTAGATGTGCCTCTCCTGCACCACACCTGAATAGAATAATTAGGACATTAGCAAGGCTCTGGAGAACTTATCTACACAAGGAATTAAGCCATTTCATTCCAGTGATTTGTACCTGTGGCACACCTAAAACCTGCAGGTCACCGGCCCTTGAGGACTGGACTTTGACACCTGTACTCTAGAAGAAGCTGATAGGCTGCAGCCTCTCTGCACTGACACGTCAGATCAGAGAACAAAGCAGTTTCTGTTTGCAGAAAATGAAACTAATACAGTCAGTGTGACTGAGAGGAAAATGGAGCAGCAGGTTCATCTTTAGAGTGAATTTTATTGTTAATATGACATTTTAATACCAAAGACACAGGTTCATGTGTGTCTGTACATGCAGATACTTTAATGTCTCTTTCTACTGACGATTAGCAAAGCAAACTGATATTATCAGAGAAAGTGTCTCCCTGAGGAGATTCCTCCACTGATCGCTTCTTGTCTCATTCGGTACCAGTACTGTGAAGAAATTACATGTTCCTTCTGTTTTTCATGTCTTAAATGTTTCAGTTCGTCGTAAAAATTTTAATATCGGACAAAAATAAGCTGATTAAATTAAATGCAAATTTGTTATTTCTAAACCCATCATTTTAAAGAGGAGTAACATAGTCCACAAAAACAATAATTACAAAACATTAGTAGAAATCAAATAGTTTCACTTTTCAGGTGATCACTTACCTTGGTTGGTTCAGTAAGAAGCTTTCAGGGATGCAGGTGAGATTATAGAAACGTTCTTTCTCAGTCCTTCAAAATTAATTTCCTTCCACCTTTTCCACCTTATATGTTGTTCAGTGTGCAAGAAACTAAAGGAGGAGTTTTCTAA
Organism: Poeciliopsis retropinna; assembly: GCA_010277075.1. Lineage (NCBI taxonomy): Eukaryota > Metazoa > Chordata > Actinopteri > Cyprinodontiformes > Poeciliidae > Poeciliopsis > Poeciliopsis retropinna. The sequence continues at coordinate 6,448,476 of VMRM01000029.1, read as the reverse complement.
CTAACCTATCCCCGTCTAGTACTTTCAGAATTTTACCAAATAAAGAAATAACTCTCATTCTACCCCAAGTACTATGAATAGATAATTAGCTGAGATGAATTCTGATTGGTTATTTGAGGCCTTCGTAATGGATATTTATAATGCAACATGTAGATAATGATTGGTCACTAAATGATGTGCTGATCACTCGCTGTTTATTAAAGATCAAACTGTCACGCAGCTAAAACGGATGTAAAAATCAGGAACTGCAATGACTGTGTTCTGAGATAAAGTATTAAACAGATGTTTGAAGAGGTGTCATACTGATGTACAAGAATAAAAAGCTCAAGTACCTTCAGCTAAACGAAAAACAACAAAATATGAGAATTAAACATGCCGTAGTTGGAAGCTGAGGTGTAGCTGAGGTGTTGACCTCTGACCTTTGGCAATAGTGTAAAAAATAAGTTAGGTTTTAATAAAATATTTTTTTTTAAATCAAGTAGTAAAGTAGTAAATGAATCCTAAGATAAAAATACTGCCTTCTGAAACCTTCAAATTGGGTCTGATTGAATTATTTTCCTTCCTGCGTGGCATCTCTGATTGTGTTTATTGTGACACAATAAAATTACACAATTTTCTAATGCAAATGCAGCATAAAACGTCACAAAACATTTGCGTTCAACCGAGCAGCTTTCTGAGAATGTTGACTGACTACAAACAGGAGCACCAATGTGTTTTCACTTGTGGAGAGGAGAACAAGTTTATGTAGCATCCAAGAATATCAGCAGAACAGGAAGGGGGAATGAATCTAAATTTGGGCATTAAGTTGTTCCCAAAACAGTTTTAAATTTGGTCCCATCATCTGGACCTCAGGTCAAGGTTCCTCCAGAGTAGAAGTGTACCTGGATCATAGAGCAGGTCTTCTTCTACAGCGTCTCTGAAACCATGCTCTGACCCCACAGAGTCCAGACGACATTCACTCAGCCACTGCATGCCGGAGCTTGGCTTTAGTAGACTGGAGACTCTGCAGACTTCTGTAAACCCAAATACATTTTCTCTGATTGTTGCCCAGGTTTCATTGCTCTAATGTTTCTTCTCTATTGTTCTGTTTATCTTTATTTTTCTTACTGATATGTAGTCTGTGTTACTGGAGCGATAAAGGATATCTCGGATGTTTCCTTTCATTCTTTTATGTCACAAATTTTTCTCCCAGTGAAAATCTAAACCGCTCTGGTCTTTCACAGTTTTTCTTTAATAACTGTATTATTGTATTTGGTTGTTGATTTTGTTGTTTAAATCAGTTGGGATTAAAGTGAACTGAGCTTCCTTTTCTATTCTTTCTTGCAAAAACAACTGAAACTAACATCAACTCAAAACTGATGCTGTTTTTCCTCTAGAGTCTATAGATTTAGATTGGAAAATAAATGTGTGGTTTTCTGTCTCTTTAACTTGCTGCAATAAAACTTCTTGATTACACAGATTTCACCTGAATGTAGCATCAACTGACATCTACAATAATCGACAGAAAAGTTATGGTGATAGTGATGAAAAGAAGCGTAAAGTTTCCCCACTGTTAGGCTGATGAGCTTTGAAACTGTGAGCAAAGTTGGAGACGTGTCATAAAACATAGAAGGGCCGGTTAGATGTTGAACCTTAAAATAATGATTCTTTTAAAACTAAAAGCAGAACTAGACCTTTGTCAAACATGTTGGGCTGCAGAATCTCTGTCTGCTGAGTCGTGTGAAAGTTTACAGGTTTATAAAAATATGCATTATGAGCAACAGCAAACTAAACTGATATGAATATGAAACAACCATTGACGCTCTGGTGTCCTGCTGCTCATATATTGTGGTTACAACAAATTTCCTTGAGCAACCAAACATTTGGTTCCTTTAGCAGCAATCATTCTTTTATCTTATTATCTGACACTAACTTTGGTGATTAGTTGTTTTGAACTGAAAATTGTAGTGAAGCCGGTTAAATGTTAAACTGTTTTTATCTAAATAGTCATTTTCTTCCTGGAATCAAAGCCTCAAATCCCTCCTTCTGCCCAACCTCTAGAACAGGGATGTCAAACTCCAGTCCTCAAGGGCAGTTTTTAGATGTGCCTCTCCTGCACCACACCTGAATAGAATAATTAGGACATTAGCAAGGCTCTGGAGAACTTATCTACACAAGGAATTAAGCCATTTCATTCCAGTGATTTGTACCTGTGGCACACCTAAAACCTGCAGGTCACCGGCCCTTGAGGACTGGACTTTGACACCTGTACTCTAGAAGAAGCTGATAGGCTGCAGCCTCTCTGCACTGACACGTCAGATCAGAGAACAAAGCAGTTTCTGTTTGCAGAAAATGAAACTAATACAGTCAGTGTGACTGAGAGGAGAAATGGAGCAGCAGGCAGTTCAGCTGGACAGAGAAACTTTCTCCTGTTCAATCTGTCTGGATCTACTGAAGGATCCGGTGACGATTCCCTGTGGACACAGCTACTGTATAAGCTGCGTTACAAACTTCTGGGATGAAGGTGATAAGAAGAGAAGCTACTACTGTCCTCAGTGCAGACAGACCTTCACTCAGAGGCCTGTCCTGCAGAAGAACACCATGTTAGCAGCTTTAGTGAAACAGCTGAAGAAGACTGGACTCCAAGCTGCTCCTGCTGACTTCAGGTCCTGCTATGCTGGACCTGAAGACGTGGCCTGTGATGTCTGCACTGGGAGAAAACTGAAAGCCGTCAAGTCCTGTTTGGCCTGTCCGGCCTCTTACTGCGAGAAACACCTACAGCCTCATTATGATTCAATTCCTTTACAGAAACACAAGCTGATGGAGCCGTCCAAGAACCTTCAGGAGAACATCTGCTCTAAGCATGATGAGGTGATGAAGATGTTCTGTAAAACGGATCAGAAGTGTATCTGTTATCTCTGCCCTGCGGATGATCATAAAGGCCACAACACAGTATCAGCTGCAGTAGAAAGGACTGAGAAGCAGAGAGAGCTGCAGTGGACACAAAGTGTCATCCAGCAGATGATCCAAGGCAAGGATACAGATGTAATACTGCTTCAACAGGAGACTGAAGCCATCAATTGCTCTGCTGATAAAACAGTGACTGACTGTGAGAAGATCTTCACCCAGCTGATCCATCTCCTCCAGAAAAGAAGCTCTGATGTGAAGCAGCAGATCAGATCCAAGCAGGAAACTGAAGTGAGTCGAGTCAAAGATCTTCAGGAGAAGCTGGAGCAGGAGATCATTGAGCTGAAGAGGAAAGACGCTGAGCTGAAGCAGCTCTCACACACAGAGGATCACACCCAGTTTCTACACAGCTACCCCTCACTGTCAGCACTGAGTGAGAGTAGTCATATATCCATCATCAAGGTCCGTCCTCTGAGACACTTTGAGGACGTGACAGAAGCTGTGACAAAGCTTGGAGATAAACTACAGGACATCCTGAAAGACTCATGGACAAACATTGAACTGTTGGTAACTGATGTGAATGTTTTACTGTCAGAACCTGTACTAGAACCAAAGACAAGAGCTGGATTCTTAAAATATGCATGTCAAATCATTATGGATCCAAATACAGAAAACGATAACCTGTTGCTGTCAGAGGGGAACAGGAAAGTGACAGCAATTGATCATAATCAGTCTTATTCTAGTTATCAGCATTATCCTAGTCAAACAGACACATTCACAGGATGGTGTCAGTTTGTGAGTAGAGGAAGTCTGAATGATCGTTGTTACTGGGAAGTGGAGTGGAGCGGACAACAGGTTTATGTAGCAGTCTCATACAAGAATATTAAGAGAGTAGGAAGTGGATATAGTGTCAATTCATGGGCATTAGAGTGTTCCCAAAACAGTTTTGCATTTGTTAACAACGGACGGAACGCCATCTCGGGTCCAGTTTCCTCCAGAGTCGGAGTGTACCTGGATCGCATAGCAGGTCTTCTGTCCTTCTACAGCGTCTCTGAAACCATGACTCTCCTCCACACAGTTTGGGTCAGATTCACTGAGCCGCTACACGCTGGAGTTTATGTTTGCAACACTGGAAGCTCTGCAGAGTTCTTGAAACCAAAGTAGATTTTTCCTTTGATTGTTGATCAGGGTTTATTGCTCTGATCTCTGCTCTGTTGTTCTGTTCATCTGTATTTTTCTGATTGATGCGCAAATCTTTTTGTTCCAATAGTGACAGATTTTGTTTATAAAATTTATGATAATACAATTTATTCTGATTATGTTTTCTTTCATTCTCATGACACTGAAATATTTCTCTCCATGAACTATCTCAATAATATCTTTGCTTTAATATTTGTATTATTGCAGTTGGTTGTTGTTTTTGCTCTTGTTTAAATCAGTTTAGATTGAAGTGAATTGATTATGCTTTTGTTTTTTTTTCTTGTACTCCAAAGGAGAAACAGGAACTGACATCAACTAAGAACTGATGCTATTTTCTGATCATTTATTTTGATGTAAATAAAAATAAAAAAAATTCAACGTTAGCTGTTCTGTCTCTTTGCCTTTCTTCAATAAAACAACTTGATTAGAGAAATTTGGAAAGGTTTTATTTCATCATTATCATAAATTGAACATCTTGTCATGTAAGGTGTAGAAACATTTCCTTCAGAGTTTCATGTGATATTAGAGAAGATCAGGTGGTTGGTTTCAAATCTGATTTTAAAAGATTTGAAACCATTTCTTTTATTATTTCAATTGATCATTGGTGAATTTAACTGTTTTCATTCTTACACAGACATCAAGCCTCTGGCGTACATTACTTAATATTGTCTTTGCACAATGAATATTGACTATTGTCATACAACCAGTCAATTGTTTTTAATTGATTTATTCATTATGAGAGGTTTGAGCAACCTCACAGGTACATCCTTATTTGGTAGCACATGAAAACCACAACAAATGTATTGGTTAGCTAGAAACCTCCCCCAGATACTTGGACATATTTAATGAGCAGAAAGAGAATAAATGAAGGGATGTCTGACTGCTGAAGTCACAACTCACTGACTGTACATTAGAGATGAAATGGAGAAACATCAACAAGGGCTGCAAGGAGAAACCCAAGTTCGTCGTTGTTTCATTAATTGGTTAAAATTCTGATTGTACTTTTCATCTTGTTACCATTTCTCATTGTAGACCTCAGTAAATGTTTTATCTGCTTGTTTTTGTGAACTAATTTACTTCCTGTTCTGCTCTTCATTCTTGTTCCATCAACACATAATCATTCTAATACTCATTTATATTTTATTTAATGATCATTTTATTTTTTCTGCTTCCTGTTTCCTCTCATCTGAGCGGTCTCACCTGTTACTTATCCCAGCTATCTCTCTTCCTCTATATTTTATTCAGATTATGACCTACTGTTGGTTCCTTTTCACCTACTGTGGTTCCTTTTCACAGTTTATCTGAACAGAATCAGATAAACTGATTCTGTTCGGATAATAAATTTGGCAATGACTTTCTTAATAAAGGTTTAATTACATTCAATCTGCTTCCTGATGACCTACCTGTCAGACTGCAGCTACATGGAGCTTATTACTATTCTAGTTTGGTGAAAATATGAAACATTTGTCTGTTTCTGCACAAAAAGAATAAACCTGCAGTTGCTTAAAGGGTAATAATTAATCATTTGTGTTACACTTTTAGTAATCAGAGTGGCGATTCCAGTGTTTGCCAAACCAAACATCCAGCAATCAAAAATCAGTGAGCCACTGCTGCACAGGCCATTTTTATATTTTACAGCTTTATGGTGAAGTTTAAGGTTAAAAAAAGCCTCTAAAGGAAACTTTCCAACCAGTTTTCATTAGAGGTTGTTGAGATCTGGGCTCCATTGAAAGCATAGTTTCAGCCCATTAGCCCCATAACGCTTTTCCATTATCTGTGGTGACAAATGACTGCAGTCAGATTAAGATCAAACTGCAAAGATTAGAAAATGACACTAGAATAACGACTCTCACTAACTGCACATGGTACAGCAGCAGCTGAGCTAACATGACGCTGCAAAAACAGCTGCTCTGTAAATGTGGATGCAAGATTTTGAGGTTGAGATCAAACCCCCACAGCAGCACATGCAAAATAAACCATAAACTATCGTTGAATAGATTAAGTATTTTGATCTTATTTCAATATAAGCACAATAAAACACAAGTTTAGTTTTAAATGCTTTATTCATTGAACAATATATGTTGAAAAGCTATTGCGCAGTATGATTTTGCTTTAATGCGATGAAACAGAAATGAGTACAATGCTAAATAAAAGTCATGCGAAATGAATGAAACTAAAGAAAGAATAAAAAAAAGCTTGGTGCTTGATTAATAAAATCTGCTTTCTGACTGTTGAGCTGAAGATGTGAGAAGCTGCAGAGAGAAATTATCCTCTCTTTGCCTGGTGGAAATGCACAGGTAAATTCTCATCACAATCTACTTGAAGATGCTGGTAGTCACGTCTTCTGCCCTGGTAGTTTGATCCATGTGTGTGCATACACAGAATAATGTTGAATTTTGTGGTACTTTGTATTTTCCCATATCTACCCTGACAAATGGCTGTGACTGCACTTATATCAGCAATTATGAATGTGTTCTTTTCCTTTGGTTGGCCTTCATCTGTTATGTCTCTGTCTGCCATGACTGTTGTGCAGTCGTTTTCATTCATATCATCAATAACATGCTGTCTGAGAAAGGCCTGGTAACGTTCAGTTGGACTGGGGCTGTGACCTGGACTGCGGCGGTTTTCTGGCCTGGGGGCGAAGACCAGGACCAGCAGCGAACAGACAAACAGGCTAACAGCAAGGATGCGCATCGTTACTGAAAGAAAAACAGAAACATCATATTTAATGTTAGTTTCATACAGATTGTGTTTAAGTTGATGTACTTCTATGAAACAGAAGAAGGTGTGGAAAGAAATAAAGGATGTAATAAAAATAACTGCACATAAACTCAAAATTTCCTTCATAATAAAACACATCAGCGCCATAGTTTGTTCTGTCTGATGCAGAAACATTATTTCCTCTGTTTTGTCGCTTGATGACAGATTCCTTCTGCTTTTTATGTTGAGATGTTTATTACATCTGACTTCAAACTAAATAAAACTGAATGTTGACAAAAGGTGGGCATAAAGAGTTTGTTCTTTTAGCTAATCAAAATGCAGATATTTCTTACAGCAACATTTTTAGATAATTTCAGTACAAACATCTTTGTGACGTGAAAGACTCACATTTAAGTTACTTACTGCTCTTTTTTCCTCTTTGATAGACTCAGAAGTGGTAAACAGGTTCTCTCCAACAGGACTTATCTGTAAAACAGAATTGGAGTTTAAACAGGAATAATCACAAATGGATGATAATTGAATTTAATTTCTAATTTAGGGAAAATGTTAATTATTCCTACTTACCACTTTGGAGAATAAAATCGATGTTAACAGCTGAGCAGGAGCCAAAATGTGAAAAGATGTTTCAAGTGAAGTTTGGCGAAGTTACCCCAAAGTTTCCTTCCCCTCAGCCGAGATGTCTTCTAATGCACAACAAACTGAAGGAGGCGTTTTCTTACTAACCTATCCACATCTGAGGTTTAAATTAAATACCATATTAGGAAATATCCAAGACCGCACTGCATATCAATAGCTTCAGTGACTGAGTGATTGGTTGATTTTATTCAAAGATACAGTGACGTTAAACTTTTTTGGAAAAAACACTTTTAGTAGTAGTCTCTCTACGATGTACTTGTACTTAATATTTATTAAAGTATTGCTACTTGAGTGAAATTTCTGGATTTTCTACCCAGAGCAACTTTCCTGAATGAAGAAAAAAATGCATGTGATACAGATTTACACTTAAGACTCTTTATGCACAAACATAATTATTGTAATGTTATCAACCTGATGACCTTGTTGTACTACTTTACCCTGTTATAATATACAGTATGTATATACACATATTACACTGGGGTTTTTGTCTTGAAAAATATTGAAAATCTATGCCTGAATTTGATTTTTTAATCATCCATTTTATGTTTTTCATTTATGTTTATAAAGAAAGCTTTGCATAACTTTACAGTTTCTGCATGATGACATTTTTAAATATTAAGTCAGATGATCCGATCAGTTTCTCAGTACTTGAGTGACCATTTTATTTTTTTATTTTTTACTTTTACTTGAGTAAAAATACGTTGAAGCCCTACTTGAGCACATTTTTGGGGGACTCTGCCCACTTCTGTTTATATTCATTGTGTGGTAAACATTTAAAACAGAACTGGTTAAATGTCACGAAGCGTGCCAACACAGCTAAAAAAAAACACTAATGTCTGGCAGCTTTTCTAAGAAGCTGCCAGATGTTTCCAAGAAACGCTTTAAAAGGAACCAGAGGTGTAATCTCAGTGTATTGTCAGCATGATGCAGCTGGATTAATAAACAGTTCTCTTTTGAGGACCCAACATCTCCGACCTTTTATAAAATTTTGCTTGCATCAAAAAAAATTATAGAAATTCTATTTATTTTTTCCTTAGTTTATGTCTTTAACGCCACACCATTAATGACAAAGACAATTCAAAATCAAATTATGAAGAAAATAATCCCAAGACATTTAGAACAATCAAAAAGGCAACTTTATTTTTTTCTCCTAAATAGCACTGAAACAATTTAAGTATGCAACAATCTCTAAATCCCAATCATCTTTGAGCATGTGATTCTCAAAACATTTGTGCTCTGTACAAGTGTAAAAGTGCAGAAACACCAGATGCACATCATTCTTTTAAACCATTACAGCCACATCCTCACTTTCCTCTTGTAGGTGGTGATAACAGACCCCATTTCAGTGGACCAACACTTTACAGAGCATCTAACTCCAACATTTAAACAGTTGCAGTTAAAGATAGAAACATAATTACTCCAACATTCAGGCTCTCTCCCCAGTTTGAAAGCAAGAAAGAAGACATGTTGGCAGCCAGTTTCTTCTGACCCGCTCCTGTTCAGGTTGAGGGCGACTGAACTGGCCTGTATCAACGTTTGGACTGGACTGTGGAGGCTTTTTCACTCCTGATCCGCTCAACAGGAATGGAGGAATCAGCAAAGACCGATCCAAGTCCTGATCCTGCTGTGGCTGGGCAGAAAAGCTGGTTTCTACTGGCGACGGGACGTTTTGTGGAGACGCCGGGCAGCATGGCTGACTGACCTCGCTGCTCTGAAGGCGTGAAGGATGCAGAGGAGAGAAGCCATCATAGGTGGAGCTGTGAGGACAGAGAAGATGGAGTTAAAACCTTAAATTATATTTACTGAGGCTTCCTAAATAATTTACCTGCTGAATGACGTCTGAAGGGAAGAGGACGATGAAGAGGAGCAGTATCCTGGCCGGGTGAGTTTTTGTGGACTCTCCATGACAACATAATCATCATGAGGTAACTCAGACAAGCTGTGGCTGACAGTCGGGGACATCATCATGTATCCGAGCCTTTCTTCCTTCTCAGTCGACTCCCAGCTCTGCATTGTGCAGCTCTTGGTTTCCGGCGCAGGGCTCTGCTGGCACCCAGCAGGGCTCAGGTGCAAGGTGAAGCTCAGAGAGGATTCAGACTTTGTGTCTTCTGGTTTTTGAGCTCTTCTGTGACACTGTGCAGGACTAGTTTGGCTCTCAGAGTTTCTGGGATGAAGAACCCGAGGTGTAAGAGTTCTCACATTAGCCGGCTTGTCTCTCTGTTTGGGTCGGCAGCGCTTTGAGGCCAGAAGGGCTGGTTGTTGATTGGGACTGGATGTCAGAGATCTGGTGAAGTCTGGAAGAGCTCGTAGGTCTCTCACGGTCTCCCGAACCGACTCGTGGATGTGTTGGGCCAGAACTGGGTTTCCTGAACAAACCAATCAGAAAAGCCAAAATCAAAACGTTTCATATAAAGCAGAACTTTTTAATGTTGCGCCTAATTACCTTCTTCTCTGGCCTCCATCCAGATTTCTCCAGGACCATGAGGCGCCGACCTGCCCAGCTCCAAAAAGAAAAAGCCATCCAGGTGTCCAAAGCGACGAACACTCAACAAAGGTATCGTAACTAATGGCAAGTCATTATTGGACCCCAGCCGGACCAGAACGAGTGTTGTTGCTGTGAGGCAGAGTCGGTTCTCCCCTGTGAACGGTTTGGAGGAGCCCAGCCCTCGGGGCTTCACCATGACGGGCCAAACCTTTGACGAAGACGAAAGCAGCAAGAGCCACATGACGCAGCGAAAGACGAAGAGTACGAGTAGAAGAAGAGATTCTCTTCAGTGAATAGCTGTAGAACTGTGTCACAAATGCGAGTTTGGATTCACAAAATGAGGCGTAGAGTCCAAGATCTGGATCTCTCTGAAACTAAATGTAAATTTCCTGTTCCTTTGATGGATTTCAGTTGTTGATCATGTGATTTGTGTGATGCGGAAAAAGTGTTTCCTTCGCAGCTTTGCAAAATACACCAATTTCGATATGGTAAAAAAGTAAATGAATAAATTTAAAAAACTTTTTGAGAAACAGATGTTTTTTTTCTCTCAAAATTTTCATTTAGCAAATTTGTCAAAATGCAAAATTGCGCAATTATACAGTCAATGGAAACAGATATTTTCATATTGTCTAACTTTATGCAAACACATGTGCTCTCACTCATCTTTAAATTGCTTGTATTGCTTCACTGTGGAACAATAAAGGATATTTCTATTATTTTCCATACCTAACCTTCACTTACCCAGTCCATTTCAGATCTTCAGAATAAATTCATAGCAGATATTTCAATAGTGGGAATACTTCAGCTATAGACTGAATGATGGGATGGAAGATCGGACTGATAGATGAATGGACTGATGGAAAAAAATTGATTGATTATAGCTTAATGGATGGATGGGCAGTCATATAAGCTCATGATTATTTGGGAAAATAAACATATTGATCATTTAGTTTTAGTCTATTTTTCCAAACCTGGAATCAGGATAATTTAACCAAGACTTTTCCGAACTCTGCAGCATCCCTGCTTTCACCTGGACAGTTCAAGGTAAAACATCCCATCCTACCTCTTTGAAGAAGGCTGCAGGCGGTAGAGTGCAATACCCATCATCGTCTTCATCAAACCCTTCTTCATGCTCCTCATCTCGCTGCTCTTCCTCCATCAGCCTCTTTATGGCCAGGTACCAATCTTCCTGTTGCTGCTGCTCCTCCATCACCAGCACCAGAGTCTGATCCTTCTCATACAGCGCCACCGTGTGGCCTTTTCTGGAACTGCCACTCCGACTCACACCAAGACAGCAACGCAGGTAAATGACCCTGAGAGGGAAGATTTTGATCAGTTTCAGTCAAATACGACCACCACCACGACCATAAGTTAAAATACAGAAATTGAAGCCTGTAACAATAATGTGATAGCGCTGTCCTGTTAGCAAAATGGTTGCAGTTATTCCCACCAACCTGTGCTTGCTGGTTCCAAACAGAGCGGCCTTCTCAGCAGACTTCTCCGTTGCAGTGAACTTCTCCTGGTTCTTGTACCACTCCAGTCTGCTCAGACCAGTGTGACTTCCCGTTCGCAGGACGAAATATCTCCTGTGGCTCCGCTCCAGCTTCCCCAGATAACCTTCTTTCACCACGTCACCCTGCAGCCCTGAGGCGTCCATTAAAGCATCGGCCAGCGGTATTGGAGCCTCTCTGGTGCAGAACAGCTCCTCAAAGCAGCGGGATGAAGGTGATTCGTTTGAGTCCTCGTCTTCATCCTGCTCTGTGTGACATTCTTCAGGTGAAACTGCGAAGGAGATTCACCTGCAGTGATGCTGCAGTGATGCGACGACTGAGGGGTGCATGGAGGCTCTACAAACCCCCTTTTGACAGAACCGCCGTGCCCCTCCGCCATTTTACTATGTTTAAAGTCTGCAACATAAAGACAGAGGAATTAAAACGTTAAATAATAAAAGGAGGGTTATTTTGCAACACAATGAAGCCTTAAATTTGATGCTTTGCTATAATTTATATACATTTAAAGAAAATGGTGACAAAAATCACTCATTTGGCATTGTAAAATTTTACAAAAAAAAAAATGTCTCTGGAAACTTTGACCTAAATTATTTATATAAAAATTTATCATATTTTGATTATTTATGTTTATATAGTACAACATCTTTGTAGAAAGAAATATTTTTTAATTACTGCCAATAATTAAAAAAATATCAGATACTGAAATGAGTCAGTGATTGTGACTCATATATATATATAAATATATATATATATATTCAACTTGTTCCTAAATTACATAAAACAGCACATAAAAATATAAATGACTGAAATGCAAACACATTCAACTTAATATGAATATGAAAAGTCAGGGTAATAAATTAAAATGAATAGAAGTTGCAAAACATATAAGTTGCTGAAATAAATACAATGTTTAAATAATATTTAATTAATATGTTTATTTATTTTGTTGGTTTTGTTAGTATTTATGCGTCATGTAGCCACTTAGCTAAAAACACAAAACAGCTCTGTGGCGTTTTTCACGTCACATTTTTATTTTTATCTATAAAACGCTATAAACTCACCTGAAAGTGAAACACGTCAACATTACGTCTGGAAACTCTGAACCCAGTCTCCCGTTTTCACGTTTTGTGGTTTCTTTTCTCTCACAAAAACCGTAAAAACCCAAGCGGAAAGGATTTCCGACCCGGTTTTCAGGAGCGGAGCAGATTCTGAGTCTCACAGGTGCAACAGGCCGCAATCAGTGCAGCGTTCAGGAGCGCCTCGTAAAAATAACACTTCGGCTGAGAAACAGATAATTCAGATATTCAAACTGTTAAAAATTAACTTATTTAAAGCTCTATAATCGTAGGAATGGAACTTTCTTTTTTTTTAACCCCCAAGTTTTAATATTTGAAGGCAGGAGACAAGCCTGACGTAGCTTAAGTTAAGTATTTGCTGCCTTCTGCACCTGTTGGGAGATGTTTGTGGACTTAAGACTGAAGGAAATTCTGAAATGTAAAACACGGTTCAACACAGAGAGGTATGCCTAAAAAAGTATCAGATGACCCACAGTGCTTTTCCTGCCTCTGTATTTATTTTCAGACAGCTATCATTCTAAAAGAAGCTGAACAAGTTTGCAACTGGTTGAATGTGGATTTGAGTTTCAGCCTGAAACTGAAGTAGTTTCATATTTTTCAAGAACCACAAACACATTCAGATCTTCAGCAACCTCAAGCTGATTTTTCTTGCCTTGTTTTCAGCCTAATTCATCTTTTTTTAAATTTTTTTTATCGACTCCAAACAGCTTCTGTGTTCGTATTGACGGAAAGCATCCCCACAGCATAACGGTGTCACCACCATGTGCCCCCATTCTGCGATAGTTTCCAACCACATAAAGCATTTTGAATGTAGGTCAAATTATTTGAATTAGTCATCTGACTAAAGTACTTTTTGCTGTGTCTCCCTCGCGGATTGTAGGTTTCTTTAACCTTAAAACAAATTCCCTCTTGCATCCTAGATTGTTATTTAAAAAAAAGAAAATGATGTGTAATTTCTCCTCCTTTTCCCAGGATGTTGGCCAATCGCCTAACGTTTGTTTTTGCAATTAAGTTCACATCAATGTGAAATCTCATGTGGCGAACATGACGAAAGTGACCGCATGTAACAGACAAAAGGAAGTGGGGCCATAACAATGTCAGCAACTGTTATGAAATACGCACAACGGTGTGCGGAAGAAGTTTAGTTCCTGCACGTTTCTAAATCAACAGGCTGTCAGCCGCCTCTGTCGGATCAGGACATCTGATCACCATTTGTTGTTGTTGCTTTATTTTCTGCTCCTGTGTCCCATCATGGCCGTCCTTCACAGGGTCCTGTCACAGCTCTTCAGCTGGTCTGGGGTCAGCTTCCTCCTGCAGCTGACGGGGTCCGCGCTGCTGGCTGCGGTGGGAGTCTGGACGGCGAGGCTGCTAGTCCGTCACGCCTGGTTCACTCACATGTTGTCCTGCTTCAACAAGCCGCGGACGCATTCATGGCTGATTGGTCACCTCGGTCAGGTAAGGCTCAAAATCCACCTCTCAGACATACAGCGTTACTTTTAAAAAAATGTAATAAACATATTAATATCTCAGATGCAGAGCACAGAGGAAGGTCTCCAACAGGTGGATGAACTGGTTCAGACCTACAAGCACTCCTGCTCCTGGTTCTTGGGGCCTTTCTACCACCTGGTCAGAGTCTTTCATCCTGACTATGTGAAGCCCCTGCTGATGGCGGCTGGTACGAGCAAAGACCACGCAGAACACAAGAGGTTATTTCACAATATCCAAAAGCTCACACTGATATTTTGACTCCATCTTGAAGCCGACATCACGATGAAGGATGAGTTTATCTACGGGCACCTGCGTCCGTGGCTGGGTGAGTCAGACATGTTGTGTTGACTCATGAAGACAACTGAGTACACTGAAAAACCTGATTAGATCTATTCACTGAAGAAATACTCTTTACATCACGACTGTTTCGTTTTTATTAGATTAACTGTTTAAGATTCACTTGTGTAATTTTAATGAACGTAACGTAAATTAACTTAACGAATCTAAGTATTATGTAATTACTTAAACAGCACCCAAAGCCTTTTTTTTTGTACGTCGTCATCTTTCTAAAATAAAGTCCTAAGTCATATATTGTCATAAGATTTCAGAAGCCACACTTTTATTTAAAAAACTTGAAACTACTTATGTAAAAAATAAAATAATTATTTGATTGAAATTGTCAACTGTAACTCAAACAGATACCACTGATATTTGCTCACTTTTAATTTTTTTTTTTTTACAGTAAATCAAACACGAGCGTTTGCGAGACAGCGCCCTCGTGTGGAGCAGTGTGGTCATGACAATGAACGTCCCACACACTCACTGTGTAGTTTCATATAGTCAAATGTAAATGACAAAGGGGAAAAAGCCAATAAAAGCTGTACTGCTCTAAAAATGCTTTATTCTTAATTAACTGACTGCATCAGTGAAGTTTTTGCCATAATTTAATCCACTAAGGTTGATTAAATTTACTCATCTTTTTCAGTTAATCCAACGTTTCGATTTACAGTTTATAAATATGAAGTGGTGTTAAATTAGTATATAAATTAGCTTGACCTGATTTCATTTTTTACAGGTCGCAGTTTGTTGATAAGTAACGGAGAGGAGTGGTCTCGCAAGAGGCGACTGCTGACCCCTGCTTTTCATTTCGACATCCTCAAAAACTACGTCCTGACCTTTAACTCTTCGACCAACACCATGCATGTAAGGCGCACACTTGAGTTAAAAAAAAACACCATTAACATGTTTAGACAAAACTTTATATTGGAGTGAAATGATTAATTGAATTAATCGGATTAATTGTCAACTAATTTAGTAATCAATTAATTGTTAACTGGAGCATACAGGCTTAAAAAAAGAGACATTTGTTGAAAGAGCAATGCACTCAGAGCACCTTTTCCATGTCTTCTCATTTGATGTCCAGAATAAATGGCGCCGCCTGGTGGCAGGAGGAACAACCAACATAGAGATGTTTGACCATGTCGCTCTCATGACACTGGACAGCTTATTAAAATGCGCCTTCAGTTACCACAGCAACTGTCAGGAGTGAGGACTTAACTGTTCCACCCAAAATGTCTTGTCTCTGTTCTGGATTTCTGCTTTAAAGCAGCACGTTTGTTTTCAGGTCCACCAGTGAGTATGTGTCCGCCATCATGGAGCTCAGCGACCTGGTGATGGATCGCCGCCTTCGCATTTTGCACCACTGGGACTGGATCTACTGGAAAACTGAGCAAGGAAAGAGATTCAAGCGAGCATTGAGTGTGGTGCACAGGTAGTGTAGCTGAGTTTAACATCTAGTAGGTAGGAGGAAATTCTGAAAATTAAACCAGATGACAACTTCAATGTACTTTTCTATCTGACTATAAAAGCTGGAGATGTTATTTGCACAATTGAGTCACAGTGTATTTCCACAAAGCTTTAAAAACAAACTTATTTACATATTTTCTTTGTATTTTGTAACTGCATGCAGGTTCACCAGGGATGTTGTGCAGCAGCGCCGTGCTCTCATTGACCAGCAGAGGGAGACAGAGACACTGACCAGCATGACTGCAGCGCAGCAGAGAAAGAAAGATTTCGTGGACCTCATTCTGCTGTCAAAGGTGAACCCATATTTCACTGTAAAATGAAATATGACAAATTAAACTAAAAAAAAAAAAAATCTTTAAACACAGGATGAAGACGGACAAGGACTCACAGATGAGGAAATTCAGGCGGAAGCCAACACTTTCATGTTTGCAGGTGAGACGGTGTTTTGGCTAAACACCGCCCTCTGCAGCCACAAATGTGAACTGCGACTGTACAGCTTGAAACAAACTAAATTGATAAATTTAAAGTATCTTATCCATATGGTTGATAATTATTCTATCACTTGTATGTCTACGTTTACCTCTGATCTTATTTTGAAAGTATTTTGGATCAAATTATACTTAAATGCTGAGAAACAGAAGCAGAACAAAACAAATATCTTGCAGCCAGTTGGAGCATAAGTCTGCACGATATTAGGAGAACATGCAATGAAGATGTGACTTGTGATAAATAAAAACAAAAATCAGACTCACTTTTCCCACAGGACACGACACGACAGCGAGCGCAATTTGCTGGACGCTGTACAATTTAGCTCGCCATCCCCATTATCAGGAGAAATGCAGGCAGGAAGTGATGGAGCTGATGCAGGGGCGAGATGGACATGAAATACAGTGGTTAGAAGATGCACACACACACACACACGCACACACACACACTCACTCCGCTGTGGAAAATAAAAGATTTCTTTTCTACGTTTTGTCCAGTAACCGGACCTAACAGTCACATTCCTGCAGAACAACAATGTGTTATTTATGTAGAATGGACTAGTCAAAGTTCAGACTTGAAAATTGACTTGCCTTATAGCCAGCCTGACTGTGTCTGAGATATTTTAGTCACTCGATGTGCAAACCAAAAGATTTGCAGGTGTAGTAAACAAAACAAATATACTGAAATTCATGGGGGTAAAGTAACGAAATGTGAAAAATGTCAAAAGGTAAAAATAATTTTCCAAGGCTGAAATTGTTTGTTCCACTGACACACCTTTTAATTCGAAGGGAGGACCTGTCCAACCTTCCTTTCACTACCATGTGCATCAAAGAGAGCCTCAGGCTGCACTCGCCTGTCCAGGCTGTAACCAGGAAGTACACCCAGGATGTGGCGTTGCCAGGAGATCTCACCGTACCACAGGGTGAGAAGCTTGGCCTTCTGGGAGTTTTTACGATAGATACAGGATTTTACTGTACTTTTTCTTACTTTATATTACTTTAGGCTGTATCAGAAGCATCCTCCTTGTGATACTTTTATCTTGTGTCAGTCCTAACTGGGAAGTGAAATCTGTTTTTCCCCTAAGGTGTAATCTGCTTGGTCAGTCTTTATGGGACACACCACAACCCCGAAGTCTGGACAAACCCACATGTAAGAAAATGCAAATAAATATCCCCTCAAATTAGTTTGACATTTGTTTAAATTTGACACATTTTAATGTGCTTCAAAGGAGTTCGATCCTCTTCGCTTTGAGCCGACCAATGCACAGAGTCGCTCCTCTCATGGCTTCATCCCGTTCTCCTCCGGCCCCAGGTTCAGTTTTTTCTCCAGAAGAAAATAAGAATTTACGTATCAGTGGTGAATTTAATCCGTGTCTGCTCGCAGGAACTGCATCGGACAGAAATTTGCCATGGCTGAGCTTCGTGTTGTCGTAGCGCTGACCCTGCTGAGGTTTCGTTTGACCCCGGGGGTCAACCCTGAGGCAGGGAGCGGCTCCGGGAAGGTGCGGCGTCTCCCGCAACTCGTCCTGCGCGCCGAGGGAGGCCTGTGGCTGCAGCTGGAAGCTCTGAATGAATCAAGCTTCGGGGAGCCAGCAAATAAATGATTTGATTACAATGTAAAATGCAAAAACACGGTATTAGATTACATATTGCATTTTAACCAAAGCTCTGCTTCAACCTGTTTTAAGATATGTTTTATTGTGGGGTTTTTTTCAAATTGCTAATGAATATTAATGACATTGTAAATGCAAGATTTAAAACACAATTTAATTTATTCAACAAATACAGGAATGGCTTTTTCATATAAGTAGTCATTTAGATAATAAAAAATGTGTTAAGCTACTTTATATTAACTGTGAAATAAATTAGCTCCACATTTCGTAAAATTTTGTGAATTACTAAAATAATTTGTGGCTTTTTTTTTGCTCCATTGTATTTTGGTCATAACATGCTGCAGTACCGATCTCTGGACACTGGGGGGCGGAAAACTTCCGCTTCAGACTTTAAAAAAAACTTTAAATTCAACAAACCTTATTCAACTTCAATAAAAATAAAAAATAAAAAAAAAACATAGTAGAGGCGATACTATGAACGCCACCTAGCAGTTATATGAAATAATAAGAGTTTGACAAATATATTTTTAAATATGTCTCGGAGGCGGAGTCATGTCCCACTTATACTTTCACTTTGCGGCTTTTCGAAACTGTCTTTCTCTTCACACAGCGCCTCCGACTGAAACCCTGCTTCACGTTGTTTAATTCAGGGTTTTAAAATGCCTTTAATCTTAGTGTAACGTCGCTGGACATGTTACACTAAACAACCCATTTCCTCGTTCGTAACCTTCTCAGACCATCGCCATGATCTCGTCGTCTCCAATCAAAACTCTTTCAGGCCCAGGATGGTTTCTTCTTCTTCTCTCGGCGGCCTCTGTGTCCTCAGGTGAGTCCAGGTCCTCCACAGCAATCAGCTGCAACCTAATAAACTTCATTCTGAGTTTTTTTTAGTGAGTGTACGCCTAGTTTAAAACTGCCTGGCCCCACCCAGTTATTGCTTTTTGAAGTCTGACGCTCACAGGGTTATGCATGTATTTTGTTCATAATATGAACCAATTTGTCTGTTTTAAAAGGCAATAAAAGTCGTAAAACACACGAAGAACATGTAAAAATGTGATGCAGTACAGGAGTACAGCATGGAGGCTTTTAAGGTCATTTCACAAAGGTGCATGGCTCATGAAAAGCACCATGTCACATGAGAAATAAGATCAGAAAAGCATTGTGCTGAAGATGATATAAAATACAGCATAATTTCCTCAAATTTAAGGTAACAGGGGAAACCTTTAATATAATAGAAAGGGACATAAGTCATGGATTACTAAAACTTCTGGCAGTGAGTTCTGATCCAATAGGGAGAGTCTAATAAATCCTCATATTTAGTGAAGACTATCAAGTTTTAAACACAAACAATCCTAGATGCCTGTTATTCTCAGTCAGCAGCTGCAGATCTTCAATTTCATTGGTCCTTGAGATTTGCACAACAAACCAATGTCACCATAGAAGGTGGGAAGAATATTTCCAACACAAAAATAAGATGAAGGTGGAGAAAACTTGCCTCCACTGCTATCTGTAAAGCTTAGATAGCTTAAAAAAATCTACTCTGTGCTAATTCTAGAACATTTGTTCTAGAATTTAAGAGACCATTTTGGGATGAATTAGTCTAAGGAAGAACTGAATGTTTTTCTCGCTTTAAGATGAAATTACTGGCATAAATTCACACTTCTGCTGTTTTTATTTTTCACCTCTCACAGATGAAACGATCTATGCGAAGGTGGGAGGTGAAGTAACGCTCAAACCAAAACCGGGTCTGTGAGTAATGCAACCAAAAGCATCACCTGGAAAGCTGGGAAAAATCTGATTGTCGACTTTGACGCAGAGGACTCGGACCCTATCATTTACTACGATAAATTCCAAGGTAAGTGACTCAGTGGCGTTCTTTTTCTTGCAACTTTTTTTAATTTGTTAAGTGAAAGATAATTTTCTCAACTATTTTTGTTTGCAGGTCAGAGCAACTTGAACAGCCAGACTGGAGAATTAACTATGACAAACCTGATTTATGATCTCACCAACGTGTACACGACAGAGATCAACAGCATTGAAATAGACCACAAGATTAATCTCTTTGTACTTGGTAATCAACCCTGTTTTTACTGTGGACTAGTTTTAGATTAAAAGACACAGAGCCTGATTGGATCTCATCTTTCTCCACCTCCACCTCCAGCTCCAGTTCCTGTACCTACCATTGCTTCATCCTGCCCTGAAGGCACAAACACATGTACCCTGACCTGTGAAGGAAACACGGCCAGAGCAGAACCAGTAGAGTACACATGGATGACTGACAACACTGAAGTGTCAGATCCCTCAGAGAAAAAATACACTGCAAAGGTATTAATTATCTCATACGTCAAATATAAGAGGCTGACAAATCAGCTAAAATCTTCTGTGAATAATGTTTTTGTAGTTTAACAAATCCTGTTTTTCACACTTTGGTGATAACTGTAGTGTTTTTCTTGCAGGGCGACAGTTCAGGTATCAGAGAGTTCAGATGTAAGATGAAGAATCCAGTCAGTGAGGAGAGAAGCAAATCCTTCTCCAACCCATTCAAGCCTGGTGAGTTGACCCCATAAAGAATTGATCTATGCAGCTCTAGTCACTGTTTTTCTATCATTAGTTAATCCATTAAGTGCCACATGGAGTCACTGGTGTGGGAAGACACCAGTCTGTTTAAATTGTATGTTTTTGACTGAAACACCTTTATTTCCTGCCAAGCCATTGGATTCAGCCTAAATGGGCAGTCGCCCAGGGCAGCATTATAAAGGGGAAAACACGGGGTCCTCTGTCCCAGTTGACAAATTCAAATAAGTTACAATTTTTACAAACTTGGGCCATTTCTTTGGAAGCAGAAAGAAATGTAATTGTTGAAAGCGTTAGTGCTGTAGCACAGTTAGCTCCTGCAGGAGGTTAGAAAAGTTTCACTTTGAGATGTTCAGAAACTCAATTTAAATATGCAGGTGTACACCAGTAAGGCATAACATTATGACCACTAACAGGTAACAGGTGAGTTATTAACAGATGTTCTCTGGCGTCTGCTAGTGAACATCTGTTCTGTGAGTTTGGCAAGGGACACTTGCATGAGAATGGTTTTATTGTACAGCATATTTAATCTGCTTAATGGCCCTTTTTTATATTTCATATATGTGGTTTTAACTCAGCTGAAAGTGGTCCGAGGATTTCCACAGGAGTCACAGTGTTGGTCGTGTTGCTGTTTCTTGTGATACTGGTGGCCATTGTCCACAGAATAAAAACAGGTAATGAGAGTTCATTTATTTATATATTTATGGACTGTAAATATGTACAATTTTATTGTATGCCTGGTTTTTGTTTCAAAGTGTAAAATTATTAATTTTCTTCTTTTCAGGAGAATGGTTCTACAATAAATGTAAGACTCCTTTAAAAGCTTTTTAACTACAAATTTCCTTTGCTAGTTTTTACAAATGAACTTTGACCTAAATGTGATTATACATCTGTATATAAACTAAGATGCATAGTTGATATACCATAAATATCCAAAGATGAACTTGTTTTTGATTTTCCATATTGTCTCTGCAGCCTCTATGCCGTGGGAAAGAGGTAAACAGACGACAAAAGCAAATTTAACCTTTTTTAGATTCAAAATCTCTGTTAACTTAACAAATATGTTTATGTTCAAACATACAATTTTTTTTCTTCAATCTGTTTTTCAGATTTCTGGAAGAATACCATGGCGCAGCGTAAGTCTAAACCTGAACTTCCTTTTGTTTTCCAGTCGATAAAATGTCAAACATTTTATTTAGTTTGTTTTTGTTGCAGAACCTCAAGCTGCTGCTTCAGAATCCAACGGCAACACCATGCCACTAAAAGAACAATTAGATGGTAAGATAGTTGATGTTTTCAGCTCAAAAGTGAAATATATTTTTTTCATTCATTTCCAATTTAAATTGAAGAAAAAAATAATCTGAAATAGTCTAGCCCTTCTCTGAAGTCAGTTCAGTTTCACAATATGTTTGTTCTGCCTGGACGTCGTCCACATTCCTATAAAAACGTCTCATCTTTTAAACCACATCGCCACTCAATGGTTCGTTTCCTCTTGTTGCAGAGGAAACTGCAGTGACGGATTAGTAAAACGTCTTGAGGCTGGCATCATCAACAAAGTCTTCTCTGAAACAAACATTTTAAAGGATGGATTTTTCTAGAAGTTGTGTTTTTTTTGTCCCCCTTCAGAATGTTTTTGACATTTCCCACTGACACTGAAAGCAACAACTGACTGGAGAGTTCGCACCAAGATATTCTGCTCCGCTGTTACATTGGATGTTTTTTAATAGGAAACATTTTTTTTGTTATCATTGCACTGTCTGAAACATGCACTCCAGTGATATTTGTAAGAGAAAGTAATATAATTAGAGTGAGTTTAGATGAGACAAAAGGAAAGGAGGTGGGCCGCTGACCCTTTGGAGGTTTGGTTCAGGAGTTTCCAAAGTGTCAGAGAGACAATTCCTGGAAACCCGGTACAGTGGGCTTTCCTGGAAAAGAAAACATAAGAGACTCTATATAAATGACCCCCACTGGTACTTT
This sequence comes from Poeciliopsis retropinna, assembly GCA_010277075.1. Taxonomy (NCBI): domain Eukaryota; kingdom Metazoa; phylum Chordata; class Actinopteri; order Cyprinodontiformes; family Poeciliidae; genus Poeciliopsis; species Poeciliopsis retropinna. The sequence goes on along the minus strand of VMRM01000029.1, from coordinate 6,426,018 downwards.
GACCTAATCGGACCAGCATTTGCTCCTGGTTTGATGAGAGATGGGATTCGTGCACTTTTATCTGTCAGAGCAACCGAGCTAAGAGAGGAGTAAAGGCAGGGCTTTGTCTAATCTGAGCCGCCTGCACAGCCAACAGTCAAAGCTTTGTCCAGAACTGCTGACGGTTCGGCATCAACCAACATGTTTGGTTTGTGGCTTAGCTTTTGGTGATGAAATATCCTCCTCCTTACAGATTTATGATTTTATTTAATACTTAAAAAAGCAATCAAAGCCAACCTGGCTTTGTGTGATGAGGGCAGTCCATCAACGTCAAAGATTGTGTTCTGTAATCTTTGTGTGTTTTCCTAAAAGTCTAAGGGATGATTAGGATGTTTTTGCCAAATGTGAAACAGGCCTTTAGAGTCTTTTTAGTGAATCGTGAACTCTGACAAAGAGTTTTAAATATCTGCAGACCAAAACATGTCTGAAGCTGCGTCTCCGTGATGAATGTGCGCAAAACTTTGTCAATTTTCTAGTAATATAAAAAAAAAACAATTTCCCAGTTGTGGTGAAACCCAATTAAAATCACACATGAATAAGTTTGTTCATGTGATAAGTCATTAAAAAACTTTCTTTCCACCTAGTCGTTAAAAAAACCCACAGGCTGCGTCATCATCCTCCATTTACTTCCTGTATTCTTCTTTGTGGTTTGAGGCAGTGGTAACATCTGGGTTTTGATCATGTGACTTTTATGATGTCCAAAAAGTGTTTCCATTGCAGTTTTGCAAAATTTTAAAATGGCTGAAAAACTGCTTCATCCTAGCACCAAAACCTTTGATCAAAAAATGAGGTTTTCTTTTTCGAAATTGTTGTGTTGCCATTAAGCAAATTTATTTCAAAATGTAAAATTGCGCAATTACATAGTCAACGGAGACCAGGTTAACGACCTGGACTGCCTCTGAACATGATGTGTTGCTTCATCATGTCGTCAAGCAGGTTCTGCTTCGGTTCCACACAGGGTCATGTTGGTTTGGTGAAACCAACATGACCCTTGTGAAATTGTGAAAAATGAAATCATTGTGAAGCACTACAATAACAATAGAACTGCATCATGGGAGAAGTTTTTCAGTCACTTTTAGCCTTTTTAGATTAAAAAACAACCTAAATGTGTTTAGTCATTGTGTAAATTTGTTGCATTTGTACGTTTTTCTTATTTTTTTTTCACATGTAGCCTTTTTTTTAACAACTGACATTGATCTACTTGAACAGGAAGTTGAGGTATTTCAGAGATTTGTACTGAGATCAAACCATATGCTGTTGCTTCTCCATTTTTTAAAACATCTTAGGCGTGTAGAGATTAGCTTATTTATTAAAAAGAAAATGCATTCGGTCACTGATCTATATGAGCTAAAGTACATTAAATAAATGCAACAACAATCCAGTTCTTATTTTTTGCATGTTTTCATTGTTTAACCACTAGAGGGCAGCAAATGTTCATCTGGTTTATGGAGAAAAAAAATAAAATGGATTAAAATATCTGACTTCATGCTCTACTTTTTTTTTAATTTAAGCCAATTATGCTTGGAAGTGACTTTTTTTGCCTCATTTTCATCTGAAGTTATATTTTGATCAAAAGGTAGTTTTTCATATCTTTGTGATTCAGCTGTACAAACAGTTCAGTTCAAGGAAGAACCACCTGCTGAGAAATCCTGACCAAAAACAAATAAAATAAGAGTTGTGAGCGACAACTACAGCTGAGAAAACAAGAATCATAACTTCGAGAGCGTACTTTGAAAATCTTTTCGTTTGTCCTGATTGTCTTTGTTACAACAATGTATTTTAAATGATTTTATGACAGACCAGTGCAATTCAGTACTTGTACTCCACTTCATCAATATCTTAAAATAAAAAAATGGCAAAAAAAACCAGTAGAAGTAGGAACTACTATTTTATTTATGAATAAAAATTAAAAACATTCATTTTCCTATCTTACCGTATTTCTCACATTATTTTAATCAAAGTAAAAAATACACACTGATCACATTCTGAACAAAAATTGAATCCTACAAAATAAAAATTAATATGACAAAGTGAAACTTCTGCTGTGTGGGAATTAGAAGTTCACTCTGACCTTTAACCTGCAGCAGGATTAGGTAACACTGCATTCCTATGAATTTCAAAGTAAAAGCAGCAGTTTTTCTTTCTGGGTCCTTAAACTGTGGCACTAAATCTTTAAAAAATCTAATAATAAAAAAACAAAAACACGATTTCCATCAAATACAAATTAATAATAGATTATTACAAATAAAATTAAACACTGCAGAAAATCCAGCAGTTTGTGGTCATGTTTTAGCTTTCAGTATGTAGTTTGATCACAAAATATGATTGTCTTTGTTAATAAGAAACCAGCAAAATCAATACAATCAGATTTTGTCTACAGATGTTTGTAACAAGTACAATCGGAGTGCTGTGTTAGGAAAAAAAGGTGTAATATGTTTGATGTGCTCTGTGACTGTTTTATGAAACAAATGTAGTGCTTCACATAGAAATAAATGTAGAGGCTTCACATAGCAGAAGACGAGGCAGTTGCATGATTAAGGCTCAAAAAAAAACACCGGACATGTCCGCCATCTTTACCAGAGTACCTCAGCAGCTTCTCCCAAGTGTTTGTTTCCTTTATGCTTTGACACTTTGGCTGTTAGACACCAGTTCTGCTTCTGAGGTAGTTGAAACAGGCGTGAGCTCTGTGTGCAGCCTGCCGGGCGACGCCTCCTCCTCCCGCCGGTTCTGGGTCCGGTAGTGACGCACGAGGACGACGGCGGCGCTGATTACGTACACCAAGGTCAGCAGGGTGAAGTAGATGAAGTAGATGTGGAACTGCAATAGAAAATTGAAAACTGAAGGAGCTGGACGAGATCCTGGGAAAAGTTTTGTTTGGCACACCTTCAGGAGGATTAGCCAGATGTTCAATTGTATTTAAGATAAACTGGGTTAAGGAGGCAGCCTTTGTAAATGTTTTATGCCTCCTTCAGTGAGTGACCTCACCTGAGATTTCACGTCTAATCCCAGGCCTCTCTTGTCTGAAAATATCAGGTTGATGATGCTCTTCAGCACCGTCCCCAAGAAAGTGTTGATGCCGAACACCAGAGCGCAGAGCTCCCTGGTGAGCGACGAGGCGATCTGGAAACTGAGGGTCAGAAGACAGTGTTCAACTGAGCAGTTTGAACACTAGAGGGCGCTTCCTGCAGGAATAACACTTTATTGCTGTTAGACAACGGAAACATTTTACTCCAGATGAAACTTTCTCATCTGCAAGGATTAATTTATTGCCGTATCAATGCCACTTCAGAGGCATTTTAAAAAATATATATTTTAAATAAAATCGACAAACGGCAAATTACAACTCAACTTCAGTCATTATCGGTTTCTAAAAAAAAAGAAATCCATGCCTCAGTAACGTCTTTTTTTTTTTTACTCACGTGGCGATAGGAACCAGGAACTGGTAGAATCCTCTGAAGAGGATGTAGCAAAAGTAACAGACCCAGATGTTTCCAGTGGTGCCCATGACCAGCAGCATAACCGCCTGCAGCGCCGTGATGCCGCCGATGACCAGCTCCGACCAGATGTTCCAACGGATCTTAGCGAAGCCCGCCAGGAAGGAGGTGACTGCACCTGCAGGGAGGGGGGGCAAAAAAAAAAAAAATAATTTAGACTCAATCACGTTGTTTTCCAATTATTTTAGAACGGTACGCAGAAATCAATCAGTGCAGGTCAAACGAACACGGACATCTGATTGTTGGTTGCCCAACGTCACGTTTTGGTTTATGATACTTTAGTGTTTCCATGTGATCTCCAGGTTACTTACTCAGCTTAAAGTGCAGAAAGACGTAAAAACAGAAAGTAAAGTAGTTGGTTTTATTCAGAGCTCTAGAGGAATGAGGACAACAGGTTATCCAGCCGGTAATGATGGTGCCTCTGACTTTAGGTATGGCTTTAATTGTCTGTTAGAACAAACAACTGAAACCTGATCTTTTCCTGCCAGAAAAATCCAATTATAAATAATTTATTATCATCTTTTAATCAGACTCTGCATGTTTTCTTGTGGGTTTCTTTGACGTTTTCACAAGGATTACAAAACTCCAAATCCTCCTAGGCTTGTAAGACAGAAGCTTTAACTTCGATGGAAAACATCCCAGCCCAGCTATGACTTGGTCTGGGATTTGACCTGAATTCAAAGTCCAAATAAATAAATGCTGTAAATAAAGGAGCCTGTCAAAGAAAGCATGCTGACATCACTAAATTATAAAAACCCAAAGAGTTCATTTGTGAAAAACCAAGATTTCCCTCAATTTAAATCTTCAAACACTCAGAAAAAAAAAAACCCTGATTATTTAATTTACTGCCCCGCCCTACCTTTTACCTGTGCAACAATAAATTGTGATGAATCTGTTATTGAAATAATCTGCAATTTATTTAGCAACCAAATAATCATTAACAGGGGTTTGCAGACTCAAAGATGACTGTTTTCTGAAAGAAAAACACCCAGAGAACTGCAATTTAGCCAAAACTACACATTTTGCACTTCATATAAAAACAACTTTTGTCTGTAGATCTACTCTACCCAGAACTTCACCTGGTTCAGATTCTATACACAAAATCTCCTGTTCAGGGCAGCAGATCAGCCCAACACAGAACTGATGTTAAGTCAAGCAGAAAGGTCTGAGTTTCCACATGTTGGCATTAGAAGTATTATTTAGCAGCAGATGCTACAAATCATCAAGCCTTCACTAAAAGAATGGTGAGTTACCGACTTCTAAAAAGGAGTTGAATTGTTTGCTATTTACATCTTTTAATGAACTTTTAATATTGCACATTAAAGACTTAAATGAACATTTTCAGAAACTGCCAGGATATGCTAATCTCCAAGGACCTACATATCAGGTAGATTGACCTACACCTGTGGACAAAGTCCAGCGTACATCAGATATATTCCCGTTAACACCAGATGGGATAATTAAAGCGCTCACTCAGTAAGGTGGCAGCTGCCTCCACCGCGCCATTGTAGTTGGAGGAGGGAAGCACTTTGTTCCACAGGATGTGGACGTAGAACAGCACCAGGTAATACCCCGTGGAGTTGAAGATCCACCACAGGGACCAGAGCCTCAGGTTGGGCCTCTTCACCATGTTCCTGACCTCCAGCAGCATCTGCACAAACACCGACTCCTTCCAGCGCGTCGTTGAGGACAAAACCGCCCGCGTGGGGTTCATCTTGTCCATTTCGGAAGGGACGGCTTTCTCCGCCGGCTCCCGTCTCTTCGTCCGGTTGAAAAACAGCGAGCGCTTCGGCCAGGGCAGGCAGCACGCCAGCACCAGCCCGAAGCTCACGAAGCCCAGGGAGATGGCGTCCAGCGTGTGATAGCTGATGTCACCCAGCGACAGACACAGCTGGCCCAGCACGGAGCTGACGAAGACGCCCAGCAGGACGGAGGAGCGGGAGTACCCGGCCACGCGCTGGTAGAGCACCGGGCTGACCAGGGAGAAGATGTAGGAGGAGTACGCCACGCGGCACGCCATGGTGATGCCGTAGAAGAACTCCATCAGCTGCATGTGGAGCAGCGTGGTGCCCAGCAGTATCAGCACCCAGATCACCACGTGGCTGACACCCTGGATGATCAACACCGGCTTGTAGCGCAGCAGGTCGGTCAGCAGGAAGGCCGGCACCAGCACCGCCATGTAGGAGTACGTCAGCACCGGAGTGATCTCATTGGTCACCTGGGGACAGCAGCGGCACCGGGTTAAAACTTTTCCCCTTATATCCTGTCCAAGCTGTTTACAAGGAAATAACCGAGGACAAATCCTGGCTCCTTAATCACTTTTGTTAAAACTCTTTACAAAAATTCTGCAATCTTTAAACCCACCCCCATTTTGATCATGTTAAACCAAAGTTTGAACAACTTAAGACTTAACAGAAAAAACAAATCCGCATGGTGTAAATCCCAAGCTAACACCAGGCACCTTCATAGTTTTCATTGTTATTTAATTTTATATCATTTAAAACTACAAAGGCATGGATTTATAGATTGTTGGATTGTGTGGAAACATTTGACGTTTCAGCAAAAGTGGGAGAAGATTGAAAATAACAAATAAAAACAACTGTCCTTATTTTTAACAAGCTTGTGTAAAATACTAATTAAAAACACGCTTCTGATTATTAGCAGGAGTGGTGGCCGCTTCAGCGACCTTTCTGAGCTCTAAGCTCATTTTTGGTCCTTCGAAGTCATTAAACAAAATCACATCTGTACAAGTCGATGACGCAATTAGGAAGAATGTGACCTATGACCTCGAGTGAGACGGATCAGTGATCAGGGGAACTCAGGAATTCATCCGAGTAGAAAAACAGTAACAGACAGTAACAAGGCCAGTTGGAAACACTTTTGTTGTGTTTCCTGAGTTAATTATCAATGTCTGGACTCCACTGACCTGCTCTCTGGTGAAGTTCTTCTCTGAGCTCAGCAGATTGGGTGTGATGAACGACTCCCCGGGCCTTATGGAAGACATAAACCCATAGAAACACAGAAATATCACGGAGTATTTCAGCTTCCCGACGTCCTCGGTGGGACACGGCACCGCAGCCGCCTCCGTGTCCCCGCGTCCCTCGCCATCTTCCAGCGGCGGCGGCATCTTCAGATCCACGTCTTCCCTGTCTGCTGCCATCGCGGCTGCTGGATGTCAGTCGCCCCTGGATACGGAACGCTGCCTTTCTGCTGCTCTGTCAGATCAGCATGTGAAGCAAAACTTGTTCAGCTGGAATGAAAGAGAAAACCCTGTGGCGCTGTCCGACTCCACCTGGTCCTCCGGGAGTGAAGACAGGTTGAGCTACCTGCAACGAACCATTTTACAGAATGATGAAATAGTAGGTACACAGATAGCATGCTGTCGTCCGCATGAGAGAAGCTGCTGACCTTTGCCCCTTTCAACCGTGCAATATTGTTTGACAGAGCAACAGAGGCTCGGCGCATTGTTGACCTGAAACGATAACAGAGTGTTGTTAGTCGAGCAAGCCTAACATTGTCTTGCGTAACGGAAAGGAAAAAACCCTCATGTTTTTAATCCTTGTTGTGGTTTCCCTAAACAAAATTCCTCCACATTTGGTCTAAAATCGGCTCAGATTAGACGTAAAGATTATGAAATGATGGCCAATGACAAAATCTTATGATATTCTCCACCTCAGAAACCGACATGTACTGTATATTTTACATGCAAATCAGGCAGCTAATCCATCTAAACTGCATGCAAAATAACCCGAGTCAACAAATCATTGCCCTCTGAGTAAAAAACAACAACAAGGCAATCAGGAAAATAAACTACATTATTATCAGTGAAACATGGTGGTGGCAGCATCATGCTTGCTGCATGGTTTCTTGCTTAAAGTTGTAATAAGATACATCATAAATAAGTGATCAAATTCTTTTTATTTTTTCAAACGTATGCAGAATTAGGTAGTAATTTACTAAGTTCTTTTTTATGCCAAAAATTTACCTTTACAAATAATTTAAGGCACCATACTTTTAACCTTTACTTGAGTGATATTATTATGAAATACTGTTTAAGAGTAACAGAAACACGCTACCCAATATTTGCTATATTTTGTCGCTATATTATATTTATTTAAAAGCAGCGCGACTCTTACTTCAGTTCTGTATCCTCCTTTTCGGGGGTATGAATACATTTGTAAGGCCCAGAACGTTCAAAAGCCACTTAGAACATTCTAAGTGCGATAAAACCATTTTAATGTGTTTACAATGAGGACCTCACTTATGTGCCTTCTGCATTATTTCCAGGTATTATTATAATGCAGACAACACAGTACAACAGAAGACGAGCTGGGTTTTTACCACAAACACGTAACACACGGTACTGGCGTGTTACGGTATAAGTTAGCAGCTAGCGAGGGCTAGATGCTGGCTAATGCGTCTAACCCTGATATTAAAAGAGACGTAAGCTCTTTAACATGTGCAGAAAGCTGCAGCTAACAAGTTAGCATTACAGGAATCTGGACTCCGTCAGCGCAAATTATTAAAATGGCGTTTGAGGCGAATTAATCTCAGCGAGCCAGAAAACGGGTTTTAACGGTTAGCCGTTAAAAACGTGATATTTCAGTGACATAAAAGGAAGGCTTGAAAATTTTTTTAAAAAAAATAAATGTTGCGTTACCTCGCATGGACGACTTGCAACGCTTCAAATCCGCTGGGGTTTCTGGGAAATGCAGTTTCCCCCACAACAAAGACGATTAACGGTCTCATAAGTTCTAACATATTTATTTGGGGGGATTGTTTCTTCTGCAGCTGACACAAAGAACGATTTTAACTGGCTAATGCTTTTGTTATATGTCTTAAGCAATATGCTTAAAATTTACAATAATAACATCTTTACTATAATTTTCTTGATTTTATTTTTAAACTAGTCTTTCTCCTCAAAAAGATGGTTATGTATGACCTCTTGTGGTAGGTCACTGCTATTGCAGCTACTACTACTACTGATAATAATAATAATAATAATAATAATAATAATAATAATAATAATAATAATAATAATAATAATGCAGCTGTATGACACACTAATACATTTCAGTATGTAATTTTATTTTCCCTTTTTATATCTGTATAAAAATATAACATATATAAAAGTAGATATATTAATAATATTTTAAATGCCAAAATCCTTAGTTTGTTCACAAACTTCACAAATGAAGCTTGATTCATTTATTTCTGTTTACTTTAATAACTATGACTTCCAGCTACACTGAAAAATGTACACTAGAGCAATAAAAGTATTTTTACTACACAAATGCTATGTAATTTAAAAGGACCGACATAATAACGTGTGATTCATTGCCACAAGGCAGAGATAAACCACACAATATTTTTGTTTTTAGTGGAAAGTTGACTGGAAGGAAAAGAAGTGCATGGGCAGCAGAAATAGCTTTAATTTATTAATGAATGTCCCAGGCTCTAGAGGAAGAACAGACACTCAGTTTATTTAGCTTGAGGTTCAATGGGACATTTCTGTGGTCAATAACAATTTTGGGACTCTTGTCATCTGCTTTACAACTTTACTGTAAAGATACAAATGTGTAAAATGAAATTAATTTCATCTTGGAAAAGTTAAAACAAATTCAAGACAGCTGAGAGAAGTTTTAAACTCAACAGGAACTGCATCCATTTAACAAGTTGTAAATAGATTTATTGGTTACAATCAAACCAAACAAGTTTGGATAGAAAAAAAAAAATATTTTGATGCATTTGCATATGAAAGCATACATTCAACATAGTCTTTATTCACAAAGAAGAACGATAAATGTTGAAACTTTACACTGTACAATTGTAAATGTGGTAAAATTATACTTTTAATACTTTATTTTCTTAAATACATCCTAAAATGTGTTACCGCTCAATGAAATGAGGTGACATAGGTGTAACATGGCGAGTTTCAGTAGGTGGCAGCAATGTGCCATATCTAAGAGGAGTACAAGAAGTCAACCATTGGACATACCTTTGAAAATAATTGAAATATCTTTTGTCTTTTTTTTTCCAAACAAAAAACAACAACAACAAAAATAACGATACATCTAAAGTTGATCTAATTTATTTTTCACCATCTCAAATTAAATATAAAGACAACTTTAAGCCACGTCTCCATGTTTGTTGATTCCTATCACTATTCCAGCAATACAAATCTAAGTTTAAGACCTTAAACGTATTCAGAGAATTGTTCCAGTTCCCTCCGAGGTCTGAGAGGTTGACCGGCTGACCTTTGACCCTGACATCCTCTCCTGTCTGAATTTCTTCTGCACGAGGTACATCATTTTCTTCCTGAACTTCTCTCCCACGAAGGCGTACAGGAATGGGTTTATGCAGCTGTGCAGAAGAGCCAGGGTGTTGGTTATGTCCAGGGCTAAGGTCACCGACCTCCTGAAGTCGCAGTCAAACCATATCAGGTTGGTTCTGATCAGCGTGTCGATCATCATGGTTATATGGTACGGCGCCCAGCATAGCAGGAATGCGATCACCACGGCTATGATCACCCGCATGGCCCGGTACTTCCGGAAACCGCGAGTGTTCAACAGCCTGGCGACGGTGACGCCGTAGCACGCCACCATGATGGCCAGTGGAATCAGAAAGCCGAAAATGTGGCGAAACCCACGAGTGGCAATCCTCCAACTGGTGACGCTGCCAATGTCGAAACGTTCTGCGCAAATGAGCCTCTCGTCAAGCTTGAAGGCGTCGTGGAAAAGGGCAGGCAAAGCGAGGGCCCAACCGAGGGCCCAGACCGCCGCACACAGGATCCTGCTGCACTTCCTCTGTTTAGTCCCTTGGGTCTCATTGGCGTGCACAATCACAAGGTACCGATCGACGCTGATGCAAGTCAGGAAGATTATGCTAGTGTAGAAGTTTGCTTCTATGACCAGGTTGAGGAACTTGCACATGAAGTCGCCAAAGAGCCATCCCCAAACCAGCGCTACTGCAAAAAATGGGAGCGTCAGGGCCAAGAGTCCGTCTGCTACGGTCAGGTGGAACAAGTAGACGTCTGATGAAGTCAAAACCTGTCTGCTGGAGCTGATCACCCATCCTACCAGCAAGTTACCCGGGATCGCCAGTAAAAAGTTAGCAATGAGGATCAGAGAGGAGATCGCCCCTGCCGTAGGATCCAGAGGCTTTGGATTACATGGTACTGTGTTTAGATTCAAGTCAAATGGCTCAGTTTCATTTTGGTCAAAGTATTCGTAGGGGAAGATGAAGGTGAAGAACATGGCTACGGGAAAGAAACAGAGTTAAATCTTTCATTTACACTGAAGAAAACAGTTTGAGGAAGTTCTTCAAGTTGGTTTCATAACTTTAAAATTTTAAAGAAAACGCTAAAAGGATTGCATGAAAAGTGGTTCTTTAAATTTATTAGAATTACATAATATCTTCTTCTCAGAGATAATAATTTCCTCTGAATCAAATGCAGTGGATCCCCGGTATTTGTGGGGATCAGAGACCACATTCACCCATGCATTGCTAGAATTGACAAATACTTGAGACCCCCTCTAAAACCATTATAACCACCCATTTTAATAATTCAAATATACCTTAATATGCACTAATACACAAAGTGGAAACTGTCTTTGCGCTGCAGTAGAAGCTAACATCTACTTTTCTTTATTTACTTTCTTGGGGGTTAAACCAATCAGCAACAAGGAAAATGAATGGCACACCTGGATTGGCTGTTTTGCAAAAACCAGTCAATAGTGTATCGGGTAGAATTGTGTCTTTATATTTCAGCTTCTAAAACTGGATTTTCTTTCTTACATATTTTAGATATGGTGTTTGAGAAGATCTGTGAACAGGCAACTTTGCCTGTTCACAGATGCTGTTTGCCTGTTTGGAGATATTTACATATCTCCAAATGTAAATGATTTGGAGATATGTTCAACTGAAAAACCGGCAAATGCTGAACCACAAATATATATGCAAGAATTTATACAGAACAAGGAGGTTGGAGGCTGTGCACCACCGATAATGCTCCTGCTTGAAACACGCACACAAATAAAATATTCCTATTGCAACTGTGCAATATAAAAGTAACCAAAATATTGTTGAAGTTTAAGTGGATGTCATTTTGTTGATGTTTACACTTGTTTCTAATTGTAATTCTGCCAGAAAATAAATTCCATCTTCAATTCTCATTAACGTTTCATACAGGAAGATTGTTGGAGGTGCACTGCCTCCAACCTGCATTTCGTGCGAAAATAACAATGAGCTTCTTTTGTCAGTAAGACACATGCCTGAATTTGGCAAATTTACGCAAATCCTGAACAAAGTATGTCACAAAAACATTAAACTCATCAAGTGAAACTACTTAATTTCAGGTTTCTCCCTAAACCTATATCAAATATTATTAATGTAGCCACATCTGTAAACTTTTTAGAAGATTAGCTGCATCAGGAACTCACCTCTGTTGTGATAAGAAACCTCAGCATCCAAATGACTCTGCACCAGTGTGGTAATTTCTCTAATAACACACTCTGTCCTGCTGGTTTTTTCTATTGTGGGTTGACCTAATGTCCTGTTTCCCTTTTTTAGGTCTGTTCCTGGGCACAACTGCGTCAACACTTTTTCACTACTACAACATGTTCCTCTAAGATAATCTGTTTTAGGTGAAGAATAAATTAGTATTTTTAATCAAGCCCACATCATTAACCTCCCGCCACCATGTTTCTTGATGTTGGTTTGGAGTTTGGATCCATCAAACCATAAAATTGTAGAATATGACCCAACTCCTCCTTTGCAGAAATAAAAAGCCTCCCTGAGCCCGTCTCCTCTTTCTGATGATTCATCGGATGCAAAATCGGGACACACTTATTGATAGTTAATCATTTATTTGGTTGCAGATTCATGTTTTGCACTGTGCTCCAGAGGAGGGTGTGTGTTGCAGGATTCTGTTGGGTAACCAGCTTCGTGTTGTAAGGTGTTTCACAAAATCCACTTTCCACTTTCTGGTAATCAGTTTGTAAAATGTTCTCCTCCTTGATTGAGTAAAGGCCTGGCTTTAAGCAACAATCTGCCGACTCGGTATCTTTCTGAAGCAGACAGGTCCGCTGGTATTTCTGTTGTTTTAGTGGGAAGGTGGGCAGCTTCATGTTGAGGCAAACATCAGAAAGCATGAAGAGAAGCTTGTAAAATAGTCAGTAATGACAGACTGTTTTGCTGACAGAACCCTTGCTTCCCCTCCTTCTACTACTATATTGCTCTTCTATAGAATCAAAACACACACATTTAATTTTTAACTTCATCTTTGACTCATCTTTCTTATTTGCCCTGCTTAACAACAACATGCAGGCTTTTACAATTATAAATGCCCTCAAGCACGAAGGTCTCCAACGAGAAATGCCAGTTTTTTAGTTTCCTTTTTTTTTTAAGTCAGAGGTGTCTGTTATTGCTCTCACCAGCTGAACAGGTGTTAGCAACAAATAAATAACAACAACATAATAATAAATCTCAACAAGAAATCAATTTGGCGGTCTTGGCGCTGTGCTCAGGGGGAGCGCAGCAGATGTCACGGTCGACGAGCAGGGAAGCTGGAGGATGTCCAGTCAGACCGTCAGTCCCCGTAACCACACAACAACAAAACTGACCTTGAACAAGCGCAGACTGGGTCACCGTGACACTGTCAGATAAGGCACAGAGTAAAATACTTGCAGGTTTTTTTAAGACCTTGGGAGAGTTTGAAAGAATCTGACAGTTATTCCAGATATTTCTTCTAAAACCACACATTTTATTCGAGTTAATCACACGTTCTGATTAACTTGCGCTTGGAAGTCCGCAAAACTGGACTTTCTGGGGAAACTCGAGCAACCTCTCCGGAAAAACTCGACTGGTGCCCGGACTCTTGTTTGATTCATTTCAGAGGAAGACACTAGCCCAGCAGATACTCATCTTGGCAGCTTGAAGACGGCATTGTGGGCTGCCGCTTCATCAAATGCCATCCTCGTGCTCTTCTGGTAAACCCACAACTGAAAGTAGAAGACATTCCAGTCAAGTTCAGGGTTTCATTCGCGTGAAAAACGCTCCCTTCCTTCACACCTGAAATGTGCAGTTTCATTTTGCACTTTTAATTAAGTGCGTTTATTTGTAGCTTTCCCAGCTGTCTGTTTTGCTGTTCTTCCTAATGCAAAGAAGGCAAAAAACTAAAAAAACTAAACAAAAACAGTTTAAGTCTTTAAATAAATGCTTTTATTTAGTCATTTTTAAAGATAAATTCACATTACACAAGTTGTAGATGAATAACTACATTCTACAGGCTTAGGTTTTCCAGGATGTCTCACTGTTCCAAGCGAATGCTGAGTAAGTCCTCCAAGTATAGTGAGATTTTCTTGGGTCAGTCCAGTTACTCTGAGAAGTCTCAGTATTCGTCTGCATTATGTTTTCTCTCGTTATCATCCGGAGGTTTCAGGCTCTCCTTGTGCACACAACAATCAGTCCCAGAGGACTCCACATAACTGGATGGTTCATGTCTGCACAGGGTTTTCTCCCTGGTTGCTATGAGAACTGCAGATGCTCCAGTTTTCTTCTGCAGGCCGAAAACATGTTGGATTTAATTGGCAGCATTCGTTTAGGTTTTACCAACTGATGCAAATCTAATCGCTTCAACAGCTGGGTCATTATTGACACCTTAGAAATTTACACGTAGATTTCTTTCCTCTTAAAAATAAAAAGGGGGGGTGGTGGGTTCTGTTGAGTGAGTCACACGTTGTTTTGTGTTTTTTCCCTCATTCGTTCAAATGGTCTGTTGGCACACCTGCACATACAGTTTCAGTTCTAAGTCAGGAAGCTTTAATATATGGTGTTTTGTTTGTTCTGCTAAAGGGTTTCTTTTTTTTTCTTTCGTTTTACAAGCCGAAACAGAGACTGAACAGCTTGTTATCTAATCTAAAATAGTTGCAGGAAGAAAAAGGTTGAAAGAAGCAGCTGAATTCCTCATGAGACACAAGTAAACAGACTTTTTGTGTGTGTGTGTGTGTGTGTGTGTGTGTGTGTGTGTGTGTGTGTGTGTGTGTGTGTGTGTGCTAGGACAGACGTCCCACACTTCACCTTTACCAGAATCAACGAAACAAACATCGTATGATTAAACATACACAAATTTTAAATAAATGCCCTCTTTAAGCTCTGAGAGAAGCCAGATTTTAATACATATTTCTCTTAAAGTGAAACTAGAAGCGCTCTGATGAATTTAGAGAGAACAATAAAAAGAAGGAGGATGAAAACAACAGCAGGAGAGATTACACAACTATGCGTTTAACGCACATCAGTCACCAAGCCGGCTCTTCTGCGAAAACACTCCACTGGTACATTGTTACATCCAAAAGAATTATAAACTCACATGGTGCCCATCTAATCTTTTAATTATTTTGTACGCAAGAAGAACCAGATCTTCCCAGAGAAATGAGCTATTACAATGACAAAGTATAAAACAATCCAGCTTTATGTTTACTGCTGTCTCAGTTCTGAGAAAACTTACAGAATTCTTATACTAGGATAAATATAATTTTTATGGTTAGAAAATATATCTTGTCAGTCGATGAAAACATTTTTAAATGGTAGAAATCGGTACTTAAATAATATATACTGCAGCAAATACAGTTTTGAATGAAGTATGAGACATAAAATATAAAGTTTTTCCTCCAGAATTTTGTTTGCTCTTTAATTTTCTATTAAACATGGCAAAGAAAAAACACATTTTAAGCTGTACTTTCATTTATTCTTATTCTTGACTCAAATAGAGAATAAATCAAATTAAAATGATTCTGATATATGTAGGTGTTTCATATTTTTAAACAAACTTGATACTCTTCTATATGTAATTATATATCTAAAACATTAATTTGGTAGTTAATGTATTTATTTAAAATGACTTGACATTTAGAAAAAAAATCTTGAATTTTCAGGTATATTTAAATCTCTAAAGCTTGAATTTCAGGCTGGACTTGATGGGGATTTGTCGACTGAAAAACTCACCACTGTTTTAGTTTTTTAATTATTTTAGCTTTGCGACTAATGACTGCTATATTGTCTCCGATGATCCATTAAAAGCAATCATTTACTATCTTTATTTTCTTACCTGGAAGAATTAAACATGTTAGAGAGGTTGAATGTCAAAAAAGTAAAACTATTTTGGGTTAATTTTGTGGAAAAGAAAAGAAAAAAAGAATAAAATAAACATATTTTTTGCTTACCTGAAATCTTAAAACAAAGCAATCCTGACGCGTCTAGTTTTTGTTTGACCAGCTTCCCTGACAGTGAGATGAAAACACCTGAGGTGAGCCTTTAAATAGAAAAATGCTTCGACTTGGCAAAACAAAAGCGGAAGGACGAAGAATGTGAATCATTGGACAAGACCCCAAAACAGATAAGACAAAATAAAAATAAAAAACGAAAACAGTGATTGATACCAGGAAATGTTTGACAAAAATGATCTGACTGACAGAGAAAAAGGAAATGTTCAGGTTTGTGTGTGCTTTGGCTTTTCTAAAGTCCATATAGAGGTTAAGATATTTTCTATTAGTATTTTTCCACACATATTTTTCCATCAGCAAGTGTAATAACAGAGGCATTTTTTGGCAGCCCATTCTGATCCAAATAGGACTGAGTGTGGCAGCAAACAAGTTTGATCAAACTGCAAGACAAAATGTAGAAAATCTTCAATAGTTGTGTTTTTCTAAATAAAGGCGGTGCTTTTGTCCAGATTTGCATTTACAAATCCTATAATTTCTCCGAATTTAGTGAACCCAGTCCAGGTTGGACGATAACTGAGGTTTTAATGACTGCAAACAAATGCCTGGTAATCAAGAAAGGCATCGCAAATTTAACCCCCAAACAAGTTAGGGTGGTTAAATAAATGTAAGAGTAAAAATAAAAAGTAGAAAAGTAATATTATATCATACAAGACAATAGGAAAAAGGCTAACAGCATAAAATAAATAAATATTAATACCCAAACGGTAAAATACTTCCTTTATATTGTGTTTAATCTTCTTCTTTCGCTCCGTTTCCGTGGTAATATTAATCCGTCTGGCTGACTAATGGCACCAAAACATCTCTTTTGTATCTTGACTATTCTTATCTCGTCACCAACTTTTCTTAAAAAAAAACAAACAAAAAAAAACACATCATATTTCAGCATTTGCGCCTCCTTTGTTTGGCTGCTAATGGGCGGTCTTCAGATTTTACTTTTTGTTGACGGGGAACAACAGAGTCTAGTTCAGAATAACAACAATTGAATCAGTGCCAGAGGTTAATTTGACCTTGTTCGGCATTTGGCACAATCAAGGTAGCGTGCTTTATTTCACCACAAGCTGACACATAACTGGTTGCCAAAGATAGACACCAAACATACAGTAACTATTCTAAAATTGAACCCAACATTGCTACTGTTTAATTAAATCTGACTGAATAAGTAGTTAGCTCTTTTATTGTTATTTTTTTCTCCTTCACAAAGGGCCCTTTAAATCAAGGGCCCTATGGCACGTGTCCAAGTCGACTTCATTGAGGATGAAAGATTAACTATTTGCTTCACTGACAGAAGCTTTCATTTTCTCTCTCCGTGGCTGAGAGCAGAAGTCCGTGGGATAATTCATTTCAAATCTGTCACGGTTGCAACTTTAACGTTGAGTTCTGAGGGAGTTCACTAATCCTGTGTAGCACAAACAAGGATGAACAATCTCTAAAAATGAATATTTGTTTTTGTGGAGCTTATCCTGACTACTGCAATCAGTCTGACAAATAAATGCTTGAAAAATATATCTGTTTAATGACTCTGGGTAGTATATGAGGCATATTTCCTTGCTCAATTAAAACACAGATTTTTTAAAATTATAATTATTAATGTATTAGCTTTTTGATTACTTTGTAATTGTGTTATTAACTTGTGCTGTTATTTAATGTCACATTAAGAAATAGCCACAGTATTTCAAATAAAGAAAATCACACAAATCCATAGAAAAAAAATTATTTTGTGAGTCTAGGAATTACAGCAGTATTTTTATGTTGTAAGCATGTTGGAGAAGGGGTTTTTGCTCCCCTCTGTCGCCACATACATGTTCAGCATGAAGGCCTGCTGTAAAAGTGAATGCTATGAATTATATAAATATTATATAAAAAGCTGAATTTAAATTTTCTTCAGGATATATAACATATTTTTTGGACTGAACTGAATTGGCGAATTAAAGACAGGCAACATCTGAAGCCACCCAAATCAGCCGGGGTCCTGCGTGTGAAGTACGCGGAAGCTACAGGCGGAGGGAGCTTCGACGGAAGCGGTCTGGTCTGTCAAGAGAGGAAAACGTTTTCACCTGATATTTGACACGAAGCGGTTTAATCCTACCAAATAGCACCGGCATCAGCTGCGATGATCCTCTTAGAAATTAATAACCGCATCATAGAAGAGACGCTGACGTTGAAGTTCGACGGCGCATCCAACGGGTGAGAAAAACTGCTAACGGCAGCTAGCTTCCCCCCTTCAGCGTCTCCCTGGAGAGGATCGCAGCTTAAAAAAACACAAACAAACAAAAACAAAAAACTACCGCCGATAAAAGCTCGCAACATTGCACGTTTCAGCTCTAAATGTCTATAAACGTGCTGGAAAAAGCTTAAACTAATGTAGCTGGCTGCTGTGCCCGTAGCTGGGGTGTGTCTGCACCGGCCGTGTTGTGTCAAAAACGGCTATCCCGGTCAGATTAACCCACTGACCAGACATTACAAAACGGATGAAAACACACAATAAACGAACAAATAAAAGTTTGTGGCTAATTTTACGAATATGTAATAAATACAGAAACCAAAGCAGAAAATTTCTGTTTATGAAACAACTCAAAAGAGGGTCTACATGTACCCCCGCAACTATGTTTGGCTAAACTCTGTCAACCTTAGAGTTATTCGTTAGCGGCGTGTTGAGCACAAAACTGTGGTTTTCGCAACGTAAACGGCCTTATTAAGAGCTTTTACAGGGCTCCGCGCATCCATTATGTGGCTACATGTCAGTGAACCATCGCTGCTCTTCCCAGCTTCCGCATTCCTGCAGTCAAGCCGAGTCAAGTCACTCCGCAGCGGCTAAGTACCTCAGCAGGTCCCTGCAGCATCCACCTTCATGGAGCCATTTCAGCTACCACCATCTGGATTGAATAAGAAAATAACATAACAATAAAGGAACAATAAACTTAAAAAAAAGGCGAGATAAATGTACATGCTTGGATCAATACTGGTGGAACTGGTTCTCTAGTTTTTGATTCTTTTAATGAAGAAGTGAATAACAAAAATCTGAATTTTCAGTCTTTGACTTCCAGTTAAGGGGAAATGTCCCTTTTTTTAAATCATATTGTAATCATTTGCTTCTAACCCAGTTTGGTAATTATAGATTCGAAGGAAGCAAAGAGAGGTTGCACCAGTGAGATAACTAATAGTAAATAACATGGTGGGGTTTCTGCAGGGTCTTAGAAAGTTTTATGCTGTGTCGTGTGGATGTGTCCAAAGTTCTCATGTTTGAACTTAAATTATTAAATTATTCAATATTTTGTCATGGGAAAGTGCATATTTCACAACTGTTTGCTTTTCAGTCAAACTGCATCATCAGTAGCTGTTACTTAGTGCTATTTTTTCCTTTAAAAAGGTGTCGAAGTCAGATAACCTCTGTGTGAAATCACTTTTAGGAATTGAATGCAACATACTGAAACTCACAGTAGCCCAACTCTGTATACTCAGAGATGAGACGGGAACTCCTGGGCTGCTCCTCTTACAGATTTGTTTGGTTTATTTCTCATTTAATACGCCGTGCATCTCCATGATTTCACGTTTTATGCTTTACATTAATATTTTTATTTGCTAACAGTCAGCGTTTTGTCCCGACAGAACTAAACCCGAGGCCGTCGATGTGACGTTCGCTGGTGAGAAACCTCTGACCTTATTCAAGTTTTAAAGCCTTTTAGCGCAATGAACGCTTTTATTTTAGAGAGGAAGAACAATCTTGTTGATTAATATTTGTGCAACTCTGCCAGTGACTGTCAAACCGCTGACATTAAATAGTAGAAAGTAGCTCATTTATCATCTCTAGACATGAATGTTTTCCCCCTCCCGCTGTTCCAGATTTCGATGGCGTCTTGTACCACATCTCCAACCCCAACGGGGACAAGACCAAAGTGATGGTCAGCATCTCCCTGAAGTTCTATAAGGAGCTGCAGGAGCACGGCGCTGACGAGGTAAGCCCCAATAATCAGCCATCAAAAAGCAGTCTGGAGGAATATCTTTGCATAGCTTCTCACTCACAAGTGTCTGAAAGTCAACTTTAAGGTGTCAAAAACGTATCGGTCTTGTTTTCTGCTCGTGCTTAAAAGACTCAAAAGTGCGACTCATTGTTCCTCTGGTCTGAAAATCAACCACCAAACTGCAACAAGTGTCGACATTGCGTTCTGTTGTTTGCACTGATAGCATATCAGCAGGCACATAAATCTAGCTCAGGACAGGTGTGTTAGGAACGGGAAGCTCAGGCCCAAAGTGTCTGGGGTCTGAGCGGCAGCCGCAGACCGGGAACATTTAGGATCCGCCGCTCTGATCACACCTTCAGTTACAAACACTCTGTTGCCATGTAAGGAAGAAAGCAGCTGCTGTGGTTCCAGGCAGAAACAGGAAGTGAGCTCGAGTGACTCGCCCCTGGGCGAGGAAGTGCTGACTGTGAGCTGCAGACAGCGTGTGCTCACAGCTCGGCTGTTTTCTCATTCTTTTCTGCTTTTGATTCGAAAGATTTCTCTTCCTTAAATTAGCGCCGAGTTGAAAAGAAAAGAGGAACGTGCAAACAGTTTTTAAAGCTGCATTGCTGCCATTCCTCAGTCTGATGTGTGTACTTGTTCTGTTCACATCAGCTCATTTCAGACAGACAGGCTCTCATTAGAGAGGAGCCCCCTTCCTTTAACACCCCCGGAGATGTGTTCATTCCTCTCCAGCCCCAGTTTGACTCCTTTATAGTACAGATGGTGCGTTCAGGCGCTCGTTCTCTGCTGTTGCTATTCAAGTCAGCTCCGTCCTCCAACAAGCTGCTGAAAATCAGGGAAGTGTTGGGCGTTGTGAAAATCACAGTTTGTCTGTTGTTCAGCTCCAACCTCAAAAACAACCTTCAAATAATAAAGCTACTTTTGAGCAGAGGTGGTATCGTTTATCGCAATATATTTCTTATGATGATGATTTTGACGTATTGTCGTCATAAATTCCAGTTAATGTTAAAAATTTGTTTGGAGAAAGCGTCAATAAATATCAATAAACTTGAAAATATGATTAAATGCAGTTCTGATGTAAAGTTTAATGATGTAGATCATAGAAGCGTGTTACGAATGGGAATGTTTTTTTCACAAACAGTATTTGTTCCTAGGGCTGTAATTGCTGTGACACACAGCCGCAGCCACACGGTTACCAAAAAGAAGAAATAAATAGTTTTTAATCATCACTTTTATATTTTTCACAATAGTATCATAAAATATCCTGATAAAACTTAAGTTTGTATTGGGTAAGTGCCACCTTCACCCATTGCAGTTATTGTTACAGATGCATCCTCAAGGCAACTCTAATTATTTTTCCTTCCACTAAATTTTCACTAACATGCATACATATAGCACTCCGAAGGAAGTTGTATTGACGGTGAGCTGTAATCATCCCAATGAACAAACATTTGAATTAAATCACTTTTTGTATTTACTCCTGGCTGTTTTTTTGGGTTTTTTGCTCCTTTTGTATCTTTTTGTTTTTGAGATTCTTAAAAAAAAAAAGATTCTTTTATTTATTTACAGTTACTCAAGAGGGTCTATGGGAATTTCCTGGTTTCACCAGAGGCTGGTAAGTTCTCAAAGTTGCTCTAGTCCCCCTTTTTTTTTATTTGCAGTGTCGAATGTTTTTAATGTTTCGTTCACACGCTTTCGTTACAAATCTGTGGAATGAGAAGTTTTGAGATTCTGCTATTTGTTCGTTTTGTGTGCCTTCCTTCAAAGGTTACAATGTGTCCCTGCTCTACGACCTTGAGTCCTTGCCGGCCAACAAAGATGAGGTCGTTCACCAGGCGGGGATGCTGAAGAGGAACTGCTTCGCTTCAGTGTTTGAGAAGTACTTCAAGTTCCAGGAAGAAGGCAAAGAGGGCGAGAAGAGGGCTGTGGTCCACTACAGAGATGACGAGTCCATGTACGAGCGTCAAGTATTTTGTTTCTGTTTGTCCGATGAGGTCAGACAGGAAGAGGTCAGCTCCAAAATAGACAGGTTCCTCTTATTCGGCTGATGTGTGTCTCTGCAAGCTGACTCAGAGCTGCAGTTCTCTCCTGAAATAGACACGTTTTGACTTTTTAGATCAAACTCAATGTGTTTGGACCCTCAGGTACCTGGAGGCCAAGAAAGACAGAGTGACGGTCGTGTTCAGCACCGTGTTCAAAGACGACGACGACGTCATCATTGGGAAAGTCTTCATGCAGGTGAGCGAGGTGGCAGGTGGCAAACGTGCCCTTCTTATATAACCATTAAAAACCAGGCCCTATATGCAAAAACAGTTTGCCACAAACCCTAACCATACCTTTAAGTAGGCCACTTCAGTTTTAGACATAACCAAAGAACAGACAGCGAAGCAGATTATCAGTGCTGGCTAGTAACTAATGTCATCCCGGCCATGTTGCTGTTAAATATGGTCTCTACTGGCTGGATATTGAGGTTTTTGTGTGTTGTGACGCTGCCACAGTCTTCAGTCAGAGGCCTCTGTAGGTTTGTTGCAAGACTGACTGCTACTGAAGATAATTCCTCCCCACAGCATCAACATTCAGAACTAATCTTAGAAAGATACTTGGATGATATCTCTCAGCCAGTTCAATTGAAGCGCTTTTTGAGCCTTTCAAAGTGTCAACGTAGCATAAAATTTCCCCGGTATCCATAGTAACGTGTGTTTCTGCGTGCAGGAGTTTAAAGAGGGTCGGAGAGCCAGCCACACGGCCCCCCAGGTGCTTTTCAGCCACAGGGAGCCGCCTCTGGAGCTCAAGGACACAGACGCTGCTGTCGGGGACAACATTGGATACATCACCTTCGGTCCGTACTCGGGCTCCAACTAGTCATAATCAATTATTCAGACGATTAATCAATTAATTGGATTTTAAAAATTGGCATGTTCTACAATTTTCTTCCATTAACTACTTTTAACTACTTAGTTTTAGCTTAAATACTGCTATGGATATGTTGTCTTTTCAGCAAATTGCCTTTTTTTAAAGTCTGTACTTGATGCTTGTTTCAATGATCGATTTATGGCAATTAATCGTTTGAGCCCTTATCGATATTTGTTTTCTGAGTGTGTTTTGTGCTTGCATCCCTGCAGTCCTGTTTCCTCGTCACACCAATGCCAATGCCAGAGACAACACCATCAACCTCATCCACACCTTCAGGGACTACCTGCACTACCACATAAAGTGCTCCAAGGTGACGCTGTTCAAAAATCCCACAAACCTGCACTATTTTTAGCAAAATAAATAAATACCAGAGTCTGGGTTTGTATTCCTAACTGTGGAATCAAGGTCTGCTCACAAAGCCTTTCCATTAAAGAAAAAGGTTAGCTGGAAATGTAAATTACACTTAAAGTGTAAATTCCAGGTCCTGTCAGAACAGGTTTTTGTTTTGGGTTTGATTTATGTTTCAAAGTTGTAATCCCAGCTTGTTTTTTTAAGAGAATGTCATTCAAAGCTTCTGTGGAAACATCCTGATCACAAACACTTAACGGAAGTGGTTGTTAAATGCCTTTTCCTCAAGTAGTCAGTCAACAAAGGTAGATTTATTGGGCGCCGTGGGTTGGTACGCTCTTAAAACATCCAATCTCTCGTTCCATCTTCACGGTATGCGCTGCTCAAGAAGCATTAATAAAGTATTTGTTGCATGACAATAAGGCATTGTGCTGAAATTCATCATCGTCAACAGAAATGAGCTAAAAGCGTCCAGTTATCTTAAAATCCCGCCACGGCTAATCTAGATCTTCATGCCTTTTGCTTTTTTCTTCTTCTTCTAGGCCTACATTCACACACGGATGAGAGCCAAGACGTCGGACTTCCTCAAGGTGCTGAATCGCGCTCGACCCGACGCTGAGAAGAAGGAGATGAAGACCATTTCGTGAGTAGCTTTCATTCATGTTCACTGGCGCGCAGAGAAGAACGAGATCAGGGAGAAGAACAAGAATCTGATTTGAAATATGTTGTTTTCAGTGTTACGACTCAAGCTGTAGGAATCTTTTTCAACTGTTTTTTATTTTTATTCTCCAATGGAAGGTTTATTCACGATACACAATCGCCCTGTTTTCTTTCATCTTTACTGCCACGTTTTGCTTCAGAGTCCGCTGGGATTACAGCAACAATAAACTTCTTTGAAGAAGGACAAGCACTTCGCATGAATTCCATGCTGCCATTTTCAGATGCAATTAATGAAAATGAAACCGCCAGTCATTGATTTAATTTTAAGCTCGCAGAGAATCAAAGCATACCGAGAAATTTCTATCACTATCAGTTTTAATTGTTTGAGAGCTTTTGGGGCGGAGGGGATGAAGCGTTTCCGCAATTTTTCATGACAATCTGCTGAACAGCAAACTGGTTTTATTGCAGCTTCTGTAGAAAATAGTTTCATTTTTAGTGACAGTTTTCAAGTTTGTCTGCGTCAGACGGTAAGACTCGACTTCTTGGTATGTCCTGACTACATCAAGGGTGTGTAAGCTTAGTAAAATCCTTCCTGCCCGATCAAGAAAAGTACAAAAAAAATTGTAGCTGCTGTTTGGCTCACATGATGTTATTATTATAATTTATTATTTTATGTTTCTAGTGGGAAGACTTTCTCCCGCTGAGTCTCGCTGGAGACCCGACCCCCGGCGGAAACGCTCAGCCGCGCCACAAATCTGACTTCAACGCCACATTGGACAGGACTTCAGGACGTCCCCCCACCCTTCGCCTCGCCTCCCACCCAAAACAGAAAAAAAAAAACATCCAGCTTTTCTTTAATTTTTTTTTTTTTTTTTTTTTTTAAGAAATCTTTCAGTTTTTGGATAAGTAATAAAGTCGGCTCTATACAAGGAAAGCTAAAGATAAATGGGGAAAAAAAATGGGCATTCCTTGCTTTTCATTGTTAAAGAGAATTATTAGTCCTATATAAATATATATATGAACAAAATGAATGAAACTTTTGATACGATATTTTACTCCATTTGGTACTCTTGCTTGCCCCCCCCTCCCTTCACCATGCATTATCCACATGTTGGATGATTGAAATTTCCTCTCTGTGCTTTCATGTCGTCTGTACCATCATCATTTGAAAAATAAAACACTCTTAAAAAAAGAATAATCCTTTTTTTTTTTTTTTTTTACTTTGTCTTGTGAGGATACCTTCTAACTTGTTCATTTTCCCACAGCATCGGGTTTGAATCAAAATTTTTCATAAAAAGTTTTTCAATCTTGAGATGCACCATCTTTGCATTTTTGTTTGCGTTTCTCCTCTTTCTCTACCCTGACTTTTTCCTCATCTATTTCAATGAGGAAATATATGAGTCTTTAATTGTTTGTATTTGTTATGGTTGCAGATTTCTGCTTTCTATTATGATGGAATACCGCCTGCCGTGCTTTTGTGGTCAATGAGACTAAAGATCAGCGCTCCGGGCACAGGCAGGGAGGAAGGTAATCGCAAATAAAGCTGTCAGTCACAAAAACAAGTAGAGCGGATGAATTAAAGCGAGCTGCAAATATTTTATCACTATCGTTTTGTGTTCATTAGTAGAGGAATTTTCTTTGATCAGAAGAGGCAAACAAACAGGAGCGGTAAGGTACGGGCCGGAGTCCACGCACTTAAAGTGACAGAACCTGATGTTATGAGTTATATCGCCTTTTAACTTAAACTGTTTTTTGTCTTTCATCACACACACCCGTGTTTTTTGTTTTTTTAATTGGAATTTTATGTGATTAAGTCAACGACAAAGTTGAGAGTAATTATCCACTGAAAAACAAAATGGTGACTCCCAGCACATACAGTTTGCTTCTCTTGTCCAATGACAATCGCACAAGTTCTGCACACAATCTAATCGCATTGATATAAATGGCTACAGTGGATTTCTGATCAATTGAACTGAGCAGAGGAGTGCCTCAAGGATGCATTCTCGCTCTTTTGCTATTTCAATTCCGTTTATAAAGACATTTAATTTACCCGTCTGGGACTTGGTGTCGTAGCTCATGTATTATTTTAGCTTTCCAAGATGCTAATAATACCTTCACATGGTTACCAAACCATAATAACTGCCCAAAAATAAACAAAAGGTAAGGGCTAAAGACTTTTCCAGCTGCACAATATCCCAAACCGGAGGGAACAATCATCCAAATATATCACGCCTCAACCAAAAGTAATTTATCAAAGTATTATGATAAATACATTTATGATGAAAGCTGTTAATAGTAAATCACAACAGAAGTTGAGCACTCGGTCAGGTTTTTGCCACTAATCGACATAAAATGTCACCTCTTGCCAATCACAGTCTTGTATGGTGGAGCTTCAAACCATACAACTGAAGATGGTGTGTAACCTCATCACTGAAAATGTTTTTTTTAATGTTTTTGTCTCAGATAAGATCTCTTTTCGTTCTTTGGAAGCCGCTTGATGACTGCCCTCTGCATTGTGAAAGATCTCCAACGATCTGCTAGATGCTATCAGACTGTTGAATCTCAGAGACCCAGAACATGAAAAAACGTCATTCCAAGTGCGTGGAAACACAGGAAGCATGAAGAATCAAGAACATTGTTTTTGTTCAGACATGTTATTTTTAAATCGAGCTTCAGTTGTAGGTCCTTTGTATGCATATCATTTTTAAATCCAATGCGGGAATGAAAGTAAAGGAGGCTAGCGTCACCCAATGGCCTCCTTTAGTTTGGCTACCAAGGAGACCGGTTGCTGGCTAATGGAGGAATCCCAAGTGCTGCTTTTTTCTCCTTTGGCAAATTTCACACCTAGATTTGTCAAAAGGAATTTTATCATCAGAAAAAAAGTATTCAGAGTAAATACAGCTGCCGTCAAGCATTTGCTTTAACTGGAAATGTTTCTTATATAACTGCAGAGCAATTTCAATCTGCTGTTACTTGCAGAAATGTTTTAATTCGGCCACATCTGAGAATGTTTGAGCATGTAAAGCCTGTTCAAGGTTATGCTATAGCATCTCCTTTGAATTTAACTCCAGAATTTGACCTACTGGTGGTTGCTGTGGAAAATAGCCGTGCTGTATAACTCAAGCTTGCCAGTGGTGAGACGTTCTCCTTCAGGATTTTGACGCACTTTTCCACCACAGCTCGCTACTGTCGACGTGAAGATCGGCCATATTGACATACGAATTCTGCCTTGCTAGTCGTAACTGGGTGCAGTCGGTGTTTCTCCCAAGCTCGTGCTCTCTGAAAAGTCTGACAGTTGATTTTTCTCCCACTTCCGACTTCACATGGGACACAGCACCTCAAGAGAAATGATTCCTGCGCTACTTTAGATGTTGCTCTGGGTTCTTTTGCTCCTGGATGAGTTTTTGATACTTTCTTGGAGTGATTTTGGTTCACCTCTGTTCCATGTGTTCTCCATTCCTCACAGAGATTCACTGGCATACAAAAGCCTTAGAAATGACTTTTCCAGACTGATGACGTTGATTTATTTTATTTTTTTATTTGTTATTGTGGCATGATGTGTTGCTTTTTGAGATCTCTACCCTTCTGCTATCAGTTGGTTGCTCTGGAAATATTCAGGACCATGATTGGCTGCCTGAAAATTTAAATTAATCGCAAATTGTTTGGAGATTTAAGAGGGTGAAAGGTTATATTTGGAAGGCTTAATTATCAAAAAACTATTTAAAAACTACTTTTTGTATTCACTCAGGTTGTCTTCTCCTGGTACTGAGATTTGTTTTGATCATTTTAAACAGGAGTAACAAATTAAAATCTTAAAAGGAACAACTTTTGATTGCTCACAAATTAACAATATGTAACTTTGCTTATGTCTCATATTTATTTGGTTACCTCTTTGCTTATGAAAGCATATTGGATCGCTATAAAGGGTACTTTATTTGGATAATATAAATAAAATGTCATCTACTTTTTCTCGTTCTCATTATAAGGTCACTTGTAAGAATTGTTGACGTCACAAATCGAGAGTCTGTTTCTGCATTGAAAGCATCTTTATTTTTGCTCACACCACTGAAGACACATTTGAAGAACCCCCACACTGATTACGCAGCTTTGACATCACCAATCTTTTTTCTTTTACTGAGTGACAGGAACGAAACGGATCAGAGCACCGATTTTAAAACATCAATCTTCCACAAGCACTTCATGTTTGGCCTTTTCTTCCTCGTTGTCAGACTCGGAGGAGGAAGAGGAGGAGGAAAAAGAAGAGGATGATGAGGAAGAGGACGATGAAGAAGAGGAGGATGAAGTTATCTTAGGCTTCTTTTGCTTCTTTTTGGATTTTTTCTGGCTGCTGGATTTCTTAGGTTTCTTGTTGAGGTTACCAGGATCCGGAGCCGCCGACTGAATGTTGGATGCTTGGGATTGGGTAATGGGGACGCGGCCATCATCCACCAGGACCTCGTCCACCGCTTCCTTGCCCTGATTGTTAGGATTTGGGGGTTCTGTGAACAGAAACAGGACATATTTTATGGCGTTTCCCTGGCACTGTGTGCAGGTGTTCCTTTTGCTCTTTGTCCAGATTCTGCAAAAAAAGCTGAATCAGAAGCTGGTTCATGATTGTGAGCTTGATTCGATTTTTAATGCAGTGACACTTTTTAATTTTTCTAGTCTTTTTAAAAAAAATTTTTTTGTAGAATCAGGTTGTGATTACGCATTTAGAAGACGACGACAATCTGCTGCAGTTAGTAGTATTAACAGTTAAAACTAGTGGAAGTGCCCTTAATAGCATCGAAGACGTCAATCTCTTCTGAAAGCCTTTAAGCGCACTTCTTAAACATTTTGTTAAACAAAAAGCGGTGTGAGGCATTCATGTTTAACTGAGCACTTCCTTACTAACCGGTGTAAACTGTGGCGTCAAACAATGGAGAGACTGTCAGGCAACTTGCCCCAAGGCACAACAGGTGTGAATATTTTTCTTTTATACCCATAAATATAGCATTTTTTTTTTAATTGGCTTGCTGCCCTTTAGAGTTACGCCTGTCGTCTTACATTTGAACATCAGAGCACGTCTGCTGCTCAGCAATCTCTCCATGGCATCAGCCAAACTGCTTACACTTGTCGTGTGGGAGAACAAGGGTCACATTTTTGCGTTTCTTTGTTTTTTCCTGTTGGAAGACAGCCAATCAGATTGCAAGAGTGAACCGAAAGCATCCGTCTGATCAGTTGTTGACCCACGTCTGCTTTCGTGAGAGGGTTAATGGTTGCCTTCATGTTTGGGGTTTTTAGCACTTTCTTAGGAGGCGAATCTGGAACTTACCTCGAGCCAATGCCTCCTCTATATTAAACTCCATGCTGTCGGGGAAGAAGAGGATAAATAATGCACCAAGTTTTAATTGGCCTAACCTTTATTCTGGTTGCATAGGAGTTTCTATCCATTAAAACCAACTAAATGCAACAAGAACAAAACACTAAAGGTAAGCAGAAAAGGTGCGCATGAGCATCCTCACCTCTCCTTATCAGCTGTTACGGCCATCAGCTTGTCGTACTCTTGGATTTCTTTCTCCAGCTTCATCTTGATGCCCATCAGCTTTTTGTAGCTCTCCACCTTCTGCTCCACCTGATCCCTCACATCCTTCAGCTCATTCTGCAGGCTGACTATGACTCTGTTGAGGGGGACCAGTCGGTTGTTGTTCTCAGCCTTGACTTTGTTCAAATTGTTCTCCAAAGCCTTGATCTGTAAGCAGAAAGTGCAGGATTTAGATCCTTTAGAACTAGCATTTTTGTAAAACCATGCTGCTCATATCTTATTATTTTTGGCCAAATTTATTAGGAACCATTGTGAAAGGCCTGAAGAACCAGAAAGCCTGTGTGTGTTGGTTTGCAGGAACACATGCAGCTTAATGGCAGGCTTGTCAGGAATGCCTGTGAAGGCCAACCTTGCTGATAGCGACATGATAAAAGACCAACTCAGAGCAACTGCTTTTGGGATGTACAAAAGACTTGATATAGATCAGGTTCACTGCATGTCTGATGTTTTTTTTTTTTTTTCAAATATGGACTTGTGTGAGAGTCTTTACAAACCGTGCCGAGGCTAGCCTGAATCTGCATTTCCAGGCTTTTCTTCTCCTTCCGCAGCTTGTTGTACTCTGTCTTTCCGGTCTCCAAAGCCTCGTTGTTCTGGGCCTCCTTCACCTGGATGTTCTCAAACTGGAATGGGAGGAACAAACACGGTGAGACAATCAGACGAGTGCTGGAGGAAATCAGCAGCACAGTTTCCATTTTCTGACCTTCTCCTGGTACCATTCCTCTGTCTCCTTCATGTTTTTGTCAGCCAGCTTTTCGTAATGGGCCCGTATGTTTTTGACGACGTCGGCCAGGTTGGAGTCCTGGGAGTCAATCTCCACCTTCACCTCTGAGTTCTTGATCTTCTCACGAAGCTCGTCAACCTCCTACAACAACCGCGTGCTAAGAGTTAAACAATTATCAAAAGTAACGCTGCAGACCCGAGCAAACTGAGCCTTACCTTCTTGTGGTCAGCCTCAAGGCGTTTCACCTCTTTCTTGACCAGTTCCATTTCATCCTGCAACTGATCTCGGGTCTGCTTGGTCTCCTCGATGTCCTTTTTCAGGTTGTCTATGTCTCTTTCCAACTCCTTCTTCATCCTGGTCTCATCGTCCAACCTGTTAGTGGAGATTGGAGACATCACCACAAGTGCAACACGTCAAACGAGCCACAAAATTGTCCACCCTTTGGCCCTTGCCAAGAAGTCATAAGGCTTAGAGGACTTTCAAGGTCTTAATTGGAAACAAAATGAGCTTCTCTTGTAAATACTCAAAAATATTTCTTGAGTTTTTATTTTATTTTATTTTTTTCCATATGGTGTGCTGGGGACTTATCCATCACCAAGTGACCATTAGCCTTATGGGACCAGCAGCACCCATTCAATGCTGCAAAGATGAGTTGAAATAAATGCACAAACGTATTTTCCTTCCAGTATGGATATGATGTAAATTCTGACTGAACAATAACCATAAGACAAGAGTTTCAGCTCACTTGTTGTTGAAGTCATTCAGGGCCAGCTTGGAGTTGTCAATCTGGAGCAACAGCTTGGCATTTTCCAAGGTGAGCTCTTTGATCTAAACATATAATAAGAATGACAAGAAGAAGATGGAGAAGAATATTTAATGTATATCTTAACCCACCTCCTTGTCGAGATCATCCTGTGGTTTCTGGATTTTGTCCCAGTTTCTGCCCTCAGGAGCCTTCCTCTTGTTCAGAATGTCATCGATCTCCTCCTGCAGCTTGGCGTTGTCCTCCTTCAGCTGCTGCACCTTGTCCAGGAAGTTCTTCAGGCGGTTGTTCAGGGTCTGCAGCTCCTGCTTGTTGTCCTCTGGGCGCGAGGTGGAGTCAGGACTGCTGTTGGGCTGGGAAGCGGTGACCGGGGCGGCGATGGGAGTGACCGAAGCGGAGTCTCTCTCCGTCTCATTGCGGTCGTTGCGGAGGACTTTGCGGAGGCCATCAAGATTGGACACGGATGCCTTCGCGCCCCTCCCTCCAGCTCCTCCGTACATGCTGGCGCTGCTGTTGCGAGGCATGTTTGTTGATGATGGATGGTTGATGAACTCTGAATGCTGATGGGTAAGGCTACACCTGGATAGAAAGGATGGGGGCTGAGTTTTATAGCTCCTCTCTGCCTTCTTCTCCGCCCCCATTAAGGACTCTACCTCTTGGATCCAATCCTCACTCTTGGACAAACAAGTTCAGGCTTGAAATTCAAGTATTTCATGTTGAGTTCTCTGGTAATTCGGCACCTGTTCTGTTTTGATTGGACACTTGCAAAGATGTTGGGGAGGTACGCAGGTCCATGCGCCTTTATAAGGGTGATGTGAGGTGGGATCTCAGTTCGTCTGCTCAGTCAGTCTCCAAGGTTCAGCACCATGTCAAAACTTAACACCAGCAGGAGCTTAGCCCCCAGCAGCAGCAAGCCCAAAATGAGCGAGCCCACCAGAAAGTTCGACCCATCGGGGAAAACCGGAGAGAAGAAACACTTGGTTGACCTCAACGACAAGTTTGTCAGGTTGATCGACACGGTCTGTATTATTTTTATTTATTTATTTATTTAAATATATATGCTGAAATATTTACTATTTACTACAGCGCTGGAAAAAAAATTAAGAGACCACTTAAAATGATCAGTTTCTCGGATTTTACTTTTTATAGGCATACAAGTAAAATGAACATTACTATTTTATTCTATGAACTACTGACAACATGTCTCTGAAAATCCAAGCAAAAATTTAGTATTTATTTGTAGAAAACAAGAAATGGTCAAAAAAACAAAAAGGATGCAGTGCTTATAGATTTAAACTAATGCAAAAAAAAGAGAAAACAATATTAATTTAGAAGCAATACTAATGTTTTAACTCAGAGTTCAGAAATCGATATTTGGTGGGATAATTATGAAGTTTTAATGGGGTTCAGCACATTGGTAGTGCTCTAAAAAGATTTGCCTAATTTTTATTTTAGTTACAATATGGTCAACAAAGACATGCTTTTTCTTATCTTCATTAAGTTTCCTTTGAAACTTTAAACATTCAGGTAAAAGAAAAATACAAAAAAAAGAAACCATAATGAGACCTAATAATATAATAACATCAAAATTTAACAATCCAACCATAATAATAGAGGGAAACTAATACCTCAGGCCATGAAAAGTGACTCTGCCAGGTTTCCTATTGTGCATGGCAAACAAGAACGCCATCTAGTGGTAAATTGGTAGAATGGTCCCAGTTTAATGGAGAACTGGAAAAATGAGGGAAAAATCGAAAGAAAACAGACAGACGAACCTTAAAATTAGCAATAGTGTGCTATGACATTCCTCACTAATCTTTAAGGTTCTGTTTCCCCCCCAAAAATGAGATATTGGACACAACGCAGACACTGAAAATGCAACAAATGTAAAGTTACTATTTGCACTACTAGTGACTTTTCCTTATTTATATGCAGTGAACGTCCCTTGTTCTTTCTTTTTTTAGGTGAAACAACTGGAGGATGAGAAAATTAAACTGGAGAAGAAGCTGGAGATTCTGAAGGGACAGGAGGACTATAGTGGGAACGTGGATGCCATCGTGAGGCAGGCAGAGAACAATCTGCTGGATAAGATCGACAACTTGAAGAACGACCAGGAAAAACTGAAGGATGAGTTTGAAGACATCGCAAAGGATGTGGATGATGCCAAGCTTATGTAAGCAGCTCACAGATGGCATCCATGTAGGAAATTGTAGATGACTCCAACGTGTCATTTCTTTACCTTTTATCCTCTCTTGCCTGTAGGTATGAGGAAGCAATAAACAAGAGAGGTCAGCTGGAGAATGACTATGTTGTTGCCAAAAAGGTAATACCACAATTTTCTGTTTTTGGGGGAGTGAAAACCGCGAAACATGTTTCAATGTTATGAAATGTTCCATCTTTACATGACTTCTTTCCCACTTAGAATTTAAATTATATGTGTGTGCAACAGGAAGTAGATGAAGGACATATAGATTTGGTAAACCAGGTTCTGGACCTGGAGGACCAGACCAGAAAACTGGAGTTCCTCAGGGATGGCTTTGATGAGGTTTACTTACTTACTCACTGAACATTTAAAAAGGTTGAAAACTTGTCATCCAACCAACTGTTTTTACCTTCTCAACGCCTTGCAGGAGATCAAGGAGCTGCAGTCGATGATCAAGAATGAAACGGTCATCCTTCCCAAGTCCGCCAAACGGTCTCTGGACCTGGAGGACTACATCAAGAACACTGAGGCGCAGTATGCTGCACACGCCGCTCGCGCCAGGGATGAGGCTGAGCAATGGAACCAGAGAAAGGTGAGGATAAAATAAAACAGATCCTGTCCTTTTATAACAGTGCAAGTAAATGTTACAAACCTTTTCCAACTTTCAGATTGAGTCCTTGGTCCAGAGTGCAGAGCAGAAGGAGCAGGAAGTCCGTGACCTAAAGAGGGATATTTCTGACCTCTTGCGCCAAATCCAGAGGCTGACTGCTGAATTGGACGGTCTGAAAAGAAAGGTAGGGATCTGACATACAGTAACCCCTTTACACACACTCTGATCGTCCTGCTGATATCCTTTGCTTTGTTGCCCCATTAAGGAAGAGTCCTTGAAAAATGAAATTGAGGCAGCAAGAGGAGGCGGCGACAAGAACATGCAGGAAGCCAGAGATACCATTAAGAAGCTAGAGGACGCCTTGAAGGCAGCCAAGCAGGAGTTGGCCAATCAGATCCGCGAATACCAGAACCTGCTGAACCTCAAGCTGGCCCTCGACATCGAGATCGCCACCTACCGCAGGCTGCTGGAGGGCGAGGAGCAGAGGTAAGTGTCGGCGGACGCTGCAAAATGAGGTCATGTGAATGAAATGAAAGTGTGCCAACACTTTGACTAACGTCTTCTTCTCTCCTTTATCTCCACGAAGAATGAACAACTTTCAAAATCCAGGTGAGAGCCATTTTATCACCATTCTGACGCAAAAAATAAAATCGTGGCGTTTCAGAGTTGCCTTGTTGCATCTTGTGATCACAAACTAACCAGATAGAAATATGCAGAATTGGAATTTTTTTGTGACCAATAAAATAATTGTCAGAAACTTCTCTGATTTTTATACGCTACATTTCCTTCTAACACAGACTTAACACCCTAATGCACCTTCTCAAAAATGCACCAGTTGCATAAGAAACATATGAGTAGTAATTACATACATTGAAAGAACAAGAAAATAATTTTGGAATTGTAACTTTTAAGTCAATTTTGTTCAGAAAATGAAGTCAGTTAGAATGTTTGCTCTCTTTTTTTGTAGTTTTTGAAGAGTCGATATGAAAATATCGACATTATATCTTTTTCTGTTCTTGAAAATAGGATTAATTAGCAAGTTTTCTTATTTTCCTATGAGAAGAGATAACCCTTCTTTCTCTTAAGGGAAAGCCTTTGAATTTAGATCAAATCTTAATGATGGATGCTACAATTTCCAAATATGACAACAGCATGCATGTAACTAATTTCTGCAGATCTTCACTGTTGTTTTGTGCTTCACTAAAATCAAACTTCTCTTCTGCTCAGATTACTAAATGCAAACAACCAATCCAAGTCCTTACTTGCACGCAGACGTTCACCCGCCAGAGAGGAAACACAGACAAAAGGAAAAACACCTGCCCGAAATAAGTCACCTGCGAGACCAACGACACCGGCGAGGGAAACCTCCAACAGTCGAGTCCAGCATCATCCCAAAACCGGACGATACCCCAGACCCTGCGAGTACACAGGAATCCCTCAGGCCCTCCAAAAAGCGAGTGGTGATCCGGGTGGAGGTGGAATCTGGAAAGCTTATCTCCGAAAGCACCCACTACACTGACTGATTTTTCTGGGACTTCTTGCAGCCAAATCCGCAAAATGTGAACAAATTATTTTCAAAAATGAAGCCATAATCAACCATTTAAACCTCCTGGTGAAATTTAAAATAGTAATCTCTCTTGCACATTTTCTGGCAGTGAACGTCCGACTGCAGCTTGGTGGCAGGTTGAATCTGTGCTTGAACTGGTTTACGTCAAGCCGTGTGTCTTGGAAAGTTTTTTTTTCTTATCTTTTGTTGGGATGTGCAATGCCTTTGGGGCTTCAGTGTTTCCTTTCATCTTCTCCTGTGTTATTTCCTTCAGACAGTGATGACCCAAGCGCTGGGGTTTTGTTTTTGACGCAAAAAACCCCCAACTTCTAGCGTAAAGGTTTGTTTTTATTTCAGGATAAATGGATTTATGGATCCGAGCATGCGGGAGTGTTTGATTCCCATCTTGCAAGTATGAGTCAAGAAATGCAGATAAAAACAATAAGGAAAGGTTCTCAGACCGGTACTTAAAAGTTCAACAATGTGTACATTGTTTTTTGGTACATTGTCCTGCAGCATTGCAATGCTGCAAGTTTGAACTCATCTGTTGGCTCTTGTGCTCATGAGTCTCAAATCTTTCAAAAGACTCTAAAGTAATCAGATTTCAGGGTTTTGTGCAAATAAATTAACCTCTACAAATGCTGTGTCTGTTTTCCTTCTTTCCCTCATACACACACACACACACACACACCCCCACACACACCCTCACACACATACACAGGAAAAATAGGAGAGTAATTTTTTCGGAGTTAACATTATTTTCATCTAAATGAGTAATGTTTATACATTAGAGAGTGAAATCATTTCAATTGGTCAATAGAATCGGAGTAAAAAAATAGAGGAAATCTTAACGGAGTAAAAGAAGAACACGCCCACTGAAGTTCCTTAAGTTTCGTTTCTTCCACCATCTTGTCATCCCGCAGTGGAAAAGGAGGCGACGGTTAGCTGTGTGCCAGGTAAGTCCCTAAGTCGGTTGTAGATATATTTTACGTGGGTTTTGCATGATTTATTATTATTATTATTAAGACTAATTATGATGACGTGTTGCTGTATGGTCGTGGGGGGATGAGGGGTGCAGGGAGGAATTAATATGGTTGGCTAACTAGTTAGCATGTGTGCTTCAGCTAACTTAATTTAGTCGTTTACAACAATATAAGCAGGAAAAAAAAACATCAGTGTTGTACAATGCTACGTCTATTATTTTATTTTCACAAGTCAAGGCTGTCGCTATTTTTAAGCTGAGAGACGGAGTTGAAAAGAGGAGCGAGCTGTACTATCGGAGCTGGCTCTGCTAGCATGTGGAGTCAGTATTCCGCCCAGAAAATGGCGCGGGAGGACTATGCTAGTAACTTTACTTGAACTTAGAGCAACGGTAAAAAAGCTGAATTAAAGTTGTGCTTTGTATGCAAACTGTGTAAGTTGTCAGTAGAACATTTTTGATTTACTATTTTGTCCATAAACCCCGTTTACATTGAGTTCTATGGAGCTGATATGTTTGTTGTTGTTTTTTTTCGTTTAGTTGTGGTAATTGGCTAAATTCAAGTAGAGTCTCTAGCCCATTATGGATAGTTGTTAGCCACCCAGTGCTTCTTCCTCATGATGGTTTCAGCCTCTTATCTTAATTTTTTATTCCCTTTGATAATTATGTTTATATGATTATATAAAAATATATATTATTTTCATATCATGAAGGATGCAAGCTGTGCGTGTCAAGTACAGAGATCGACAGAAATACATCTGTTTTGAAGGTCAACTGACTTACAATTCGTTTTGGAATGTGGTGAGTGCTAACAAAACAAGTTTCCAGCATTTTCATATATTGTGTTCCTCAAAAACGTTTTGGGAATGGTGCCATAATGGGTGCTTTATACCAACTTTTCAGATTTATTATTTTGTTTTACTTAATTTTACTTTTTATGTCTTATTTTAATTGTTATTTACATATGTTCAAATATATTATAGATAATTTGCTATGTTCGCAGCTGCAAAAAAGTTCAGCATTCCAACCTTGGACTTAAAAGTCTTTGATGACTCAAAGACTGAAGTGGATGAGGATGTTTTTGAGCTCCTTTTGAAAGGTCCGAACTTTGGTGTGCTAGAGATTTGTGAAGCACAAAATCTCAATCCAGAAGGTAAGTTGTTTTGAAGTGTCATTTGTTTATTTTTGTGAACTATTTTTGGTCATTCTTATGGGTTTGACTGGATAGTAGGGATAGAAATTGCTTTCCAGAGCATGTTGATGTCCATTTGATATCACCAACCTAGGATGAGATCATAAAAGCGTTCACCTTTGTACCATTTCACACAAGTGGAAACATCCTAACATCAACAATTTCACCTATTTCTAGTGTTTCAGTGGTTATTTACAATGAACAAAGAAAAATGTGCATGAGTTAGCTGTGTTTGTATCATACTATTTAGTGTGAAGAGCTCATCAGGTGACTTGATAAGTGTAATTATGTTGTTAGAGAAACAATTTTCTCAATTTTAGTGTGTTGACTACTGTTAACTCTACCAACAAAATGTTTAGATAATCCTATGGATCAGCTAAGTTGTGCTGCAAGCAGCTCCTTTACCAGTTCCAGTGGAGAAACTGAAGTGGACTCCGATGACACCATTATATTGCAACACAGTCCTGCAACAAGACAGAGAGCTGAAGACACCTCTCTTGCCCAAGTAAGCTATGCAGATTACTGTGCAGACTTCCATAGAGTTTTTACAAATTTGAATATATTATATAAATTACTCTCTTAAAAACACTTTCTGGGTTTTTTCCTTCAGCATACCTTTACACATTTTAGTCCAGATCCTTACCAAAGACGGCTCTGGACTTCACAATAAATTTAAATTCTTGAAGTTTGTATTTGTGCTTTTAAACATAACTTACTATTCTACTAATAACTATTATAGCTCTTCTTATACTATCTCTTTTTTTGTGAAATAAAATGAGATTTGTAATTGTCTTGTGTATGGCGTTTTTGTGATGTATTGATTTATATTTTGTTACATTTTTACCATCACTTAGATGATTGAAAATGTTCTAAAGAACAAACCAGGAGGAGACAGAATCATCAATGAATATGCGCGGACAAAAAGCCTATCAGACAGCAGACGGCGTGACATGGTCAAGATATTGGTTGCGCATATGACAAGTGAACGTGGGTATGCTGAAATTATTTATTTTTCTGTGCACCTCTCACAATTAACTTTATTGAAGGTGTTCTTTACACCTTAAGCAATGCTCATAGTTTTTGCTGTGTCTCTATAGGACAAGTCCTTCCAGACGTGTAAAAGAAGACTATCCAAAGGGTATTATTACCTTGTTCCCTTACCTGGCTGATCCTAAGAGCAGATTTGGCTATGTAAGTTCAAAACAGAAGTTCAACCTCTTGGCTATGGTTTGAGTAGAACTGAAAATGTTTCTCTTTTGCATGCCCTGCATCTGTGCCACTTGTTTTTAGCTTTCCAATTTTTAAACCTTTGTAGAGTTCATTTTTCCAGTGTTGGGCTATTGCAGCTTGAAGAATAAACATTGTGAAGAGATTTTATCTATGTCATTCAAACAATGTGAAATAAAATCTGTAAATTACAGCTATTAGCATTCACAGCTTTAAAAACATTTATCTTTCACCTACTTTTAGGAGCATTATTACAATGCAGAAGATGGAAGTGGGTATCTGGCTTGGAGACTGAAGTTTGTCCAGAGGGAAGCTTCTAATGGACAAAAGAAGATCCCCCGACTGTCACAAACCCAAACAGGTATATGTATTAATACTTGTATACGTTTCATCCTTCAACCAAACAGCACAATAAGTTCTCAAGCCTTATTTATTAAATCCTAAGATGGAGTCTCACATTCATATCATTTTTTTAGGGGGACCAGCAACTGATAGAGACTGTTTGAGAGAACAAGACTGCCTTATGACAGATAGCTTGTGTTCTGAGGCCATTGCGCTGATGAAGCACACAACTGATGAAGCAACTGTTATGAGGAAGATGAAACAGACTTTCAACTATCGCCAGAAGATGATTCATGACCCAGTGAAGTCATCAAGTATCTTTTTGGACTTCCCAAGATTCCTGGACATGGGAGGATTGGTATGTTTATCTTCACTTCAGTTTAACCAACAAAGTTTAAGTTAAGGTGGATGTGAGAAAGTTTAACAAAATGATTTTTTTAAAACCTTCACTTCATCTTTTCTCCAGGTTGAGCAAGATTTTACACTGATGTTTGGGGAAGCCATCTCTGCAAAGTTCCTGGAGAAGTGGCCCACTGTCTACAAGCAGAAAGTCCTCAACAAAGCCGTGGTCTCACACAGTCTGATGACCTTGAGAACCTTCTTCACAATGCTGAAGGCACAACAGAAGTGGAAAATGGTAAGTTGCAATGACTTATGAAGAAAGTGTTTAATGTAACAGAATTTTATATGAATTGGTTCAATATAAGTGCACCCCCTCCTGTCGTCAGTGTTTGGTAAGCTTACTCTGGAAGTACTAACACGGTTGCAATAAGAAGGTTTGGTAGCTTATGTTTATTTTACTTTTTCTTCTAGGATGGGACAGTGACATGTCATCCATTTTGATCCTAGTGCACCTCCTGCCACCGTCACCTCATGGGCGCAAGAGACCAGGAAAACTCTCAGCCAGACAAGCCAGTGAACATCTTGTGAAGTTTGTCAAGGTAAGGTTAAAGTAAAGGGAACATTTATGTTGATCAAAATTCTCTATTCTTCCCTTTATATATATATATATATATATATATATATATATATAATTATTTATTTTTATTTCTTGTGAAGTTGGTCTTAAATTTCATTTCAAATGACATTTAAGAGGTCCTGAAAAGTAATTTGCCTTATCTATTAGAACCCTGTCTTCTTTGAAACCCAAGACTAATCATGTTTTATTATGTTTTTGCCACAGACAGGAACCAGCATCCAGGAGCACCTTGATGGCATCGCAGAAAGCCGTCAACCATACCTGCTTGCAGTAGGGACTCAGAGGAGCGTGATTCACAAGTACTTCATTGTGATTGACAAACATGCCATACCTTGTAAATCACAAGGTTCTCTTGCCTGTTTTGATGAGCTTTTTAAAGCTCACTTTGTGTTCGGCACTTCATATGATCATGATCTGGTCAATGTGTACAACTTTCTGCAGACTGCCATTTATGAGATAGATGTTGAGACAACCAAAGTGAATCCTAGGGTTGCAGAGTTGAGGGCTCGGATGCTGCGTTAAATAGCTGTTTTGCCATGATTGTTTCAGTATTGAGATGGAATGTTCTGTTTCATTTGTAAGAAGTACCAGACAAATGCTAATTCTCTGACCAAGCACTTAAAAGTTATTCACGGACTTTGCTCTGGTAAGACACTTCGTCTTAAATGTGGTCAGGGAGGTTGTACTCAAGTTTATGGCACATTTTCTGGGTTCAGAAAGCATCTCAATAAAGCACATGAGGCCCATCTATAACTGAAGAGACATTTGAAAGTCAAG
This sequence comes from Poeciliopsis retropinna, assembly GCA_010277075.1. Classification (NCBI taxonomy): domain Eukaryota; kingdom Metazoa; phylum Chordata; class Actinopteri; order Cyprinodontiformes; family Poeciliidae; genus Poeciliopsis; species Poeciliopsis retropinna. The sequence continues at coordinate 6,385,398 of VMRM01000029.1, read as the reverse complement.
ATTTGCCCTCTATGATTTACTTTACATGCTTCTTCCCAATCTTAGAATTTAAATTATATGTGTGTGCAACAGGAAGTAGATGAAGGAATAGATTTGGTAAACCAGGTTCTGGACCTGGAGGACCAGACCAGAAAACTGGAGTTCCTCAGGGATGGCTTTGATGAGGTTTACTTACTTACTCACTGAACATTTAAAAAGGTTGAAAACTTGTCATCCAACCAACTGTTTTTACCTTCTCAACGCCTTGCAGGAGATCAAGGAGCTGCAGTCGATGATCAAGAATGAAACGGTCATCCTCAAGTCCGCCAAACGGTCTCTGACCTGGAGGACTACATCAAGAACCTGAGGCGCAGTATGCTGCACACGCCGCTCGCGCCAGGGATGAGGCTGAGCAATGGAACCAGAGAAAGGTGAGGATAAATAAAACAGATCCTGTCCTTTTATAACAGTGCAAGTAAATGTTACAAACCTTTTCCAACTTTCAGATTGAGTCCTTTTAAGAGCCAGATGTTTCAAAGAAAAGTCCGTGACCTAAAGAGGGATTTTCTGACCTCTTGCGCCAAATCCAGAGGCTGACTGCTGAATTGGACGGTCTGAAAAGAAAGGTAGGGATTGACATACAGTAACCCCTTTACACACACTCTGATCGTCCTGCTGATATCCTTTGCTTTGTTGCCCCATTAAGGAAGAGTCCTTGAAAAACTAATTGAGGCAACAAGAGAGGCGGCGACAAGAAGCAGGAAGCCAGAGATACCATTAAGAAGCTAGAGGACGCCTTGAAGGCAGCCAAGCAGGAGTTGGCCAATCAGATCCGCGAATACCAGAACCTGCTGAACCTCAAGCTGGCCCTCGACATCGAGATCGCCACCTACCGCAGGTCTGCTGGGGTTTGCAGAGGTAAGTGTCGGCGGACGCTGCAAAATGAGGTCATGTGAATGAAATGAAAGTGTGCCAACACTTTGACTAACGTCTTCTTCTCTCCTTTATCTCCACGAAGAATGAACAACTTTCAAAATCCAGGTGAGAGCCATTTATCACCATTCTGACGCAAAAAATAAATCGTGGCGTTTCAGAGTTGCCTTGTTGCATCTTGTGATCACAAACTAACCAGATAGAAATATGCAGAATTGAATTTTTTGTGACCAATAAAATAATTGTCAGAAACTTCTCTGATTTTTATACGCTACATTTCCTTCTAACACAGACTTAACACCCTAATGCACCTTCTCAAAAATGCACCAGTTGCATAAGAAACATATGAGTAGTAATTACATACATTGAAAGAACAGAATTATTGAACTTATTTTAATTAATTTTGTTCAAAAATGAAGTCAGTTAGAATGTTTGCTCTCTTTTTTTGTAGTTTTTGAAGAGTCGATATAAATTACCATTTATCTTTTTTTTCTTGGAAATAGGATTAATTAGCAAGTTTTCTTATTTTCCTATGAAAGAGATAACCCTTCTTTCTCTTAAGGGAAAGCCTTTGAATTTAGATCAAATCTTAATGATGGATGCTACAATTTCCAAATATGACAACAGCATGCATGTAACTAATTTCTGCAGATCTTCACTGTTGTTTTGTGCTTCACTAAAATCAAACTTCTCTTCTGCTCAGATTACTAAATGCAAACAACCAATCCAAGTCCTTACTTGCACGCAGACGTTCACCCGCCAGAGAGGAAACACAGACAAAAGGAAAAACACCTGCCCGAAATAAGTCACCTGCGAGACCAACGACACCGGCGAGGGAACCTCCAACAGTCGAGTCCAGCATCATCCAAAACGGGACGATCCCCAGACCCTGCGAGTACACAGGAATCTCAGGCCCTCCAAAAAGCGAGTGGTGATCCGGGTGGAGGTGGAATCTGGAAAGCTTATCTCCGAAAGCACCCACTACACTGACTGATTTTTCTGGGATTTCTCAGCCAAATCCGAAATGTGAACAAATTATTTTCAAAAATGAAGCCATAATCAACCATTTAAACTCCTGGTGAAATTTAAAATAGTAATCTCTCTTGCACATTTTCTGGCAGTGAAGTCCGACTGCAGCTTGGTGGCGTTGAATCTGTGCTTGAATGGTTTACGTCAAGCCGTGTGTCTTGGAAAGTTTTTTTTTCTTATCTTTTGTTGGGATGTGCAATGCCTTTGGGGCTTAGTGTTTCCTTTCATCTTCTCCTGTGTTATTTCCTTCAGACAGTGATGACCCAAGCGCTGGTTTTTTTTTGACGCAAAAAACCCCAACTTCTAGCGTAAAGGTTTGTTTTTATTTCAGGATAAATGGATTTATGGATCCGAGCATGCGGGAGTGTTTGATTCCCATCTTGCAAGTATGAGTCAAGAAATGCAAATAAAAACATAAGGAAAGGTTCTCATCCGGTACTTAAAAGTTCAACATGTGTACATTGTTTTTGGACATTGTCCTGCAGCATTGCAATGCTGCAAGTTTGAACTCATCTGTTGGCTTTGTGCTCATGAGTCTCAAATCTTTCAAAAGACTCTAAGTAATCAGATTTCAGGGTTTGTGCAAATAAATTACCTCTACAAATGCTGGCATGTTGTCTTCTTTCCCTAACACACATTTTCAACACGACACTCTACCAACTTCACACTACACACACACGTTTAAAGAGACACTGCACCATTTAGCCCAGGAATCTCATCTGATTGCCCCCTCCTCGTCTCCCGGTTCTCCTCTGTCTAACTGAAATATACAAGATAGTCCCACTGAATAACCTGAACATATGATGCAGCTGAGTAATAAAAGCATCCATTGTGCTGCTGGGCTTCTTATTTCCCCAATAGTTGACGTCTTAGTTGCTTTTTAATGTGATTAAGGACTTGTCTGCCTCCAACTGTATGTTTTCCCCCATACATATGCAGAAAATACAAATTCTGTATTATTGAAAAAGGATTGTGTTACTGTTGTTGCTACCCCGATTTCACTTTGGTTCTTTGAACAATCAAGTGACTAAAGGACGTGGATACAGTTAGAAAAAAATGGACAACAATATTGTTTAGCATTTTAGATTAAAAAAGAGCGCGAGAACAAGCGCGATAAATTAATTTAAAAAACTCCAGAGGCATTTTCTGTCCTTGAACGCACCTCTTCGTCTCATTAGCCAATCAAAATCAAGAAAACAAATCATTTAAGAAACGATGAAGGCGCGCGCCGACAAATTAAACGGAAAAGCAATTATTTTTTTAGTGAAATTGAGGAAATTGACTTCTGACGTTGGCTCTTCGGACTGTTTTGTTGTTTTTCCACACTTTTGAGGAAAGTTTTTTTTTTTTCGTCTCATTCAGGTCCACGGCTGGTTATCCACCCACTGAGGTCGTGGGAGCTACTGGGAACTGGAACCAGTGACACGAGGCCAGCTGACAATACAGGAAGACAACAGAGGTGAGCTCAACATATTTATTATGTATTTATCTATTATGTAGTTTCCCTTTAATTGTTTTTTTTGTTGGAGAAAATAAATGTGATAATTATTTATTAATATCTCTTTTACACCACTGAATAATATCAGCTTAAAATGTAAGGGGACTAATATTGTTTGATTTTCTGTATTTTTCATTTTGAAGAGTTGAGACAAAAGGTTGGATATTAAAATAGTTTCAGTTCTGCATTATTTTTACTGAATAGATTGTGAATTTATTCTGATACATTTTTAGATATCATCAGCAGAGGTGCTAATTAATGCTTATATCTATGCATCAGAACTATAAATGTTGCAAGTTTATCTGGAACCTGGAAACTCATTTCTTCTTGTCGTGCTCTTATTGCTGGGCCAAATCCCCTCTTGTCTTGGAGATTTATTGGCGGTTGCCCTTGCATCCATCTTTCCTCCACAGCCTGCATTCCAGAATGCAGATAAACACTGCTGATGGAAGTAGGAGTAAACGTTGTCAGCAGGGGAGAAATGACAGATGGAGGAAATCAATGGCTCTTTTTAACTGAGGTTGTGCACAAAAAATGCTGACATCATGTACATATGTGAGCTGTATTTCTGCACTGTACAAGTGATGCATGGGTAATACACACAGAGGCATTCATGTGGTGTTTCTATAAAATTTGACGTTAAAGTTCAAGATTTAGACGCAACAGTACTTAGAAAATGTACAGAAGATAGTTTGATATTACTCTGTGAAGCATATTTGTCTTGCACAACGCAAAGTTCTTCTGTTATAACATTTTTTTTGTTTTGAAATAAAATTGTAAATAACAGGCAAATTAATTTCAATTGTAAAAACAGAAAAAAAAATTATATTAATGTAACAGCAGGAGCTTTTTACTGTTTCTTCTTGTCTGGCGATTTTATGTTTTTTAAATTATATAAATGAAAAGAAAAAATTTAGATGGTGAAAATAAGCATTTCTTTTACACTAATCATTGTTTGGACAGTGATGTCGCCAGGAGATGCACATTTGTTTTGCCCAATTTTAAGTTTTTCCTATTGCAAATTTCTCTTTGCTATTAATTTGTCCTTGTTTATTTTTAATTACGACACGGAAATGTGAAGAAATGCTTGCAAGTTAAATTGAAACACACTTGATTCCCGCGATAAGGATATTTCTTGCATAATTTTAAGGTGACGCACAACATATTTTAGGCTAAACGAAGAAACATCTGATAAAATGACGTGAAGATTTTTATGATGCAGAGGGAAAAGTATTTGCAAGACTCCTCCGTTTTTCTGCCTTAGATGGCCCGGTGCTTTTCTTATTCTTCTTCCAAGTTATCTTTGCTTTACCATCACCGCCCAGAGGCAACTTAAAGGCTTTAAAAGACATCTGAATCCCTTTTTCTCTGAGATTATAGTGAACAGTAATAGGAAATGGACAGTCCTAGAGGGCATTTTCTGTTTTTACTGCTTCATCTCAAATCACGGGTGCGTCTAAAAGGTGGGATCCGGGGGCCTTGGTAACTTCTACTCAACTAGAAAGGAAACAATTATCCAAGTTGGATGCTAATAAAAGGTTATTTATTAATGTGGAATTAATAATTGAAACAAAACAGAATGAAGTAGTCCAAAATGAACTGGAGCTACTCTCATAACCATGTTGTAGGTCACTGCAGGCATGTGGTAAGTCATAGTTGAAGACCTTTATACATTTCTGAAAGTTATTAACAATAGTGATTCCCTTACCTTTAGTAGATAGATTATATTTAGCTAAGTTGTTTGTAAAGTAAATACATTCAGTTGTGTTTTTAAAACAGATTTTCTCCTCAAGGAGAAAAAAATTAATGTAATATTTACACGCGTAGTGAATGGGATTTGGCGCCCCTCTGTGGCGTGAATACTGTAAGAACGGTCAATGCACACAACACACTATAGCATAATGTGGATTACTTGCAGTTTATTTTGCACTATTTTAGTGTTTTAACGGAGTCAGAGCTTCTACAAATGACGAGAAACATTACATTTTTAAATTAATTTCAAGCTATGTTTATATTACATTTGTAAATTTTAAAAATATGATAACTAAATATATAAAAAATAAATAAATACATGCAAATTCTAATTGATTGTACTGGATTATGCAGTTTTTGCATAGTTTGAGAAATATTTATGTGGAAAAAAAATTTCTAATAATGTAGTTGAAAACTATTCACATGTCCATCTTTCCAGATCAGTTAATAACAGATCAATATTTTCTAGTGATATTTTTACTGGGCTTTGTGGGGAGTTTTTTTCCCTCTATTTGCCAAAAACATACAACTTTCTGTTCAGTAACTTGTGTATGTTTTCTTGTACTAAAGTTGTTATGTTTCTCTTTGTGTAAAACTTTGGTTAATTTTACCAAATAGACACATTTTGCACTATTTTAGTGTTTTAATGTGCGCGCAACTTGAAAAGCTTCTTCTTTGAACCGTTATACTCGCTTTGTAGTTCAAGTTAAGTTTAATTTAGTCCGAGCGAGAACAAAAATGGCTGTGATTAGCCTCCCTCTGCTTTGACAATGACTATTTTTCTAACATATGATCATGTGACATTTTTCTACTGCAGGTAAGGGAACTACTGGAGATAACAACTTCACTATTTGATATTTATAAAGACTTTATGATGCCTTTGCTATAAAATATGACCTTAACGGTACCGTAATTCAACTTACTCTAAAACAAGCTGCCGCAAACTCTTTCCGATACCGATTCTTGCTGAAAAACTCGATAAATATTAATACACAGCATTATTTCAGAGTGCAGTCTCGTCTGAGCCCCGCGCCCTCCACCTGTCTCTGAGTTTCTGGAGAAGCTTGAACGCTGGTTCCGTGTACTGCTTGTTGGCCAAACCGAGGACCATGGGCACCACGGCCATGCTTCCGATGCCGATGCAGGACAACACGATGTGAGTGATGGAGTTCTGCTTGGTGTCAATGATGAGGAATGCTATACAGACGTGCATGTAAATAAGGTAGGGAACCCAGCAGGCCAGAAAGGTCAGGGACACCGCCACTAAGCAGCGCGTGTACCGCAAGTTCAGCCTCTGTTTCTGGTCCGACGTCTGGTTTCCTCTCTCCACCGCTCTATGGAGGCGGCAGATGTCCTTCATCTGGCCTCTTGTGATCCACAGAACACGTCCGATCATGCCAGCGATGAGAAGAATGGCCGGTAAAACAAGGCCGTACACCTCTAAGTAGATGAAGGTGTTGGGGAACACCCGCCTGTAGGAGCAGCACAACGTCAGATTGGCCGTACAGTTAGAAAGAGGCGGAAACTTTGCGGTGCTTTCACAGCAGTCGTTCCAGTCTGGTGCGGACCAGTTACTCCACCCGAAAGCGGGCAGAGACGCAAACAGAAGCGGCGGTGCCCACACTATGAGCAGCGCTAAGGAGAAATGCCGATGCATCCACAAGCTGTTGTAGTGCAGAGGGTCGACGATGCATATGTAGCGCTCGTAGTGGACCATCACCAGGTTGGACAAAAACGCCAAGAAGAGGAAATTCGGGAAGATGTGAGCCACCAGGCAGGAGCTGAAGCTCAGCTCCCGGTTCAGACCCATCAATGGGATGAAGGGCAGTGCCACGCCCGTGCACATATCGGCCACCAGCAGGCTGAGGAAGAAGAAGTTGGGCGTGTTGTGGAGCTGGCGGTTGCATGAGATGCCCAGGATGATGACCAGGTTGGCCAGGATGATAGAGGTCGACAGTGGCACGGTGATGATGTAGACGAGGTTCTCCATTGAGATGAGAGCGTGGGCCATCACTGGTGAAATCATCAGGCCTCCTTCCATTTGCACGTACTCCAGTAAACAGCTACCCTAGAAGCAAAAACAAGCTATAAAAACCAAGCAGTGGGGGACCCAGAAGGTTTATGGCTATACTTGTGTGGGGTCGGATGTTTGCACAAACATGCAAATGCATTGTATGACTTTGGCGGCTATTTCTGCAAGAAGTAAGACGACAGTTTTAGGGTCAGAGGAGCAACCGAACCTTAAAGCGAGCTTAAAAGTGTGCTTTTTCTTTAAAGTGAACTCGTCGTTAATATTCTTAAAATAGGGCCACTTAAAATAGTTCCTTGTGCAGATCACTGTGCAGCTCAAGAGTCCACTTCAGCTGAGTATTTATGAATTTTCTTATTTATATTCACCACACGTTCTCTGTGGTGCCTTTCTATTAAAGAGCTGCTGAAGCTGCAGATTAAACCGATAAAAAGTCACGCAACAGAGATCATAGGAAGGAAGTGAGCGGAGATCAGATGAGAGCGTGTGTTTGGAGCATGAGGTTATTGTCATGCAGTTATTTATTATGAGAAAATCTGATAAGTCATAGTATATGATACAGATTCTGGAATTTCTTTTTTTTTTTATTGGTTATATTGTTTGTGTGCAGCGGCATTTTTTGCATGATTGCCTCCTGTTGTTAGAAAGACCTGCAGCCCCTACCTGCAAAAAATAAACTCATTTCTGCAATAAAATATATATATATATATATATATACATTTCATTTTAAAACTCATTTACAAACAAAAAAATTAATTATTAGTGTGACTTCACGTTTCTTGCACCTCCACCCAGAGATTCATTGTACTTTTAAAAAATTTTCTCAGAATAGTTTCACAAAGACGCGTTTTCGTTATGCTTATTTCCATGACAGAATTGTTCACAAATATCCAGTTGGTAAATACTTTATTTATTTTTTCCTGAGTTTTTATGCCGCCCCTTTGGAAATGGCTCCCTGGATGGAGAGCTGCCTCTGTGGTATCAGAACTACCACTGTTTATGTAGGTTTTTTATGATAAAAAAAAAAAAAAAAGAGAGAGAGATCACGATAAATAATTTCCAAGTTCTTTCAAGCTTTAAATGTGAACAAACATCTAGTGGAAGAATAAAAAAATGTGTATGAGTAAAAAACAACAAAAACAAAACAACAGAAGCTGCACATCTTTCGATCCAGCATTTCTTCTTCTTAAACAACAACAGTTTTACTTAGCCTGATAATATTTGTGCTTATGGTACATAACGTTATATCAAACGCTAGCAAGCAGTAATACATAGAATATCGACAACATCTATAATTTTGATAGTGAAAATAAACAAGCCTGTACATTTCCTGGGTTTGCGTGTAAAAAGTGCATTTTCAAGCAGAACGAGGGGGAGTTTTATGGTATCAAAGTCCTGCTACAGTTTGAGCAAATGGTGTTTTTAAAGGCTCTTTAAAAGATGAGCACACAATGCAAATTGGTTTTCAGCCTTTACAAGTTAAGAGCAGTTTTATGCTTTCTGGAAGGTCTTTATAGTCAGGGATGCAGCGGATTATTGACTCTATTTTAAGCTGGATACTTCCTCTGATATAAAGCCTCATAAGTCAATAAAATAACATTCTGAATTAAAGTAATCTTTCACCTCGTAATACGTAACATGCTGTAGAAAAGCCGCGTTTTTATGAAACGATCATCAGAAGCCCGTGTAAGCTTTTTCAATCAAAAACCATTCTAAACTTTTGTTACCTTGTGTGATGAATTGCCCGTTCATGTATCATTTGTGAGCGGAAACCTCAGCTTCCTTTTCTGCTGCATATCATATCCACAGCCAGAAGCGCCAAAAAGTCACGGAGCAGCCGACCCCAGTAGCTTTAACAAACCACAGTGCAAGCTTAGACAGAGACAGAACAAGCAGCCAACTCTCTTCCTCACAGTTACTTTAAAGAGGAAGTGTGCGCAGAAGGAGGAGGAGGAGGAGGTAGTGGTCATCCTGAGGCTGTCTTGTCCTAAACTGGGTTTGCTGGCAGTAAAGAGGAGTGCCCTCTAACCCTCAATTATCCAACTAACTCAGATTCTGTAAACTCCGATCACATTTATTAGATATGCACTGCTAATGATTCTCCCCAATTTCGCTAAATGTTTCTAAGTTATATAACATCATCTCATTTTCCTCCCTATATCTGTTCAACCGTCTATTGTTAAAGTTCGACACAATGACCACGAGTACCTCTAGGACGTCAAATAAAAATGAGCTGAATTCATCAGAAAATGGGTCAGACAGGCCTGCTGTTGAGCCCCTCTTAAGCATTTAGCATGGGAGTGGGAATGCTTTCTTTTGAAAGATTCATATACAAGCTAGCATCTACTTGAGTTTCCTATTTGCCCTCAGGGTGAACAACGCTTATAAATACATACGTGTATACACCTGAATTCATAACAGCTGTCACAGACGTCTGATATTTAAACAAGAAGCTGGATAGAAGAGCAGTGGAGA